>OY294063.1:22082270-23328173 GCA_958510865.1 Myrrha octodecimguttata
ACAAATAGATACCGCATGAGAATTCGAAGGAGGTCCCACCTTCAAATTGATGTACATTGATTGATATTTCAGAATCGAAATGAACAAAACAAGAAGTTTAGTGATATTCTGGTTATATAAAGCCCACAATAGATTTCTTTTTGGTATTAACACGGATAATTCAAACTAGTTGTTCGTACTTTTCGAATTGAGAACCTTTTCAAAATGAAACTGCTATTTATTTGCTTGTTGGCAACGATAGCAACAAGAAGTGTCAAATGTGATATAAAAGAAGCTGATCGCATATTGGCAAAAATCGATTTTGAAGCTGTAAGAAGTAGTGGACGCCTTCTTCAAAATATGTTCAATTGTTTCATCGATGGTGTAAGGTGCACGCCAGATGCGAAGGAGTTGAAGAGTAAGCATATTATTCGATGTCCCCATAATGATTTTCTTTATTGAAACTTTTTACTCACAAATGAATCTTTTTTTTGATTAATTCGAGGAATATGTTTTTTTCGTCCATATTTCAGGAATGAAAGCATTCAGTAATTGTAAAGTATTTAATACATGCTGATATACAGGTTGAGACTTGAAGTTGTACATTATTTCCAACCATAGATTCCTCTCATTAAATGGAAAACGTTTATGTATAATTTCTCCAGATTCGGATCAAATGAAGAGTTTTGTGCCTTTGTATTTTTTACGCCCTTGTTCTAGAGAACAGCGTGTTATCATTTCATCATGATGCCTGTAATTTTCGAATTTTAATCAGAAAATGGTCTTAAACGTTTGTTTTGAACTGCCTGAAGAATCCATGGTCGAATTCAGTTCTGTCCTTCCGTCCGTATGTGCTCTAACTTTCGAAGGAAAAGACTAAGCGACTTGAAATTGTCATATTAAGTTTGGAGTCCAAATATCTCGAGTAAGTTCGTTATTGGGTGGAATCGGTTGGATAGTTTCGGAGTAAGGCGCAATTGAAATTTTGAGGTTAATTCCTCTATATATCATTCAGTATTGACTCGATCAAATTGAAACTTCGTGGACAGTTTTGAAATACCAACGCTCATATTAGAGCGAAATTTCGTGTGGATCCAGATGTTGGAAAATTTGAAAAAAAATTTCGTTCAAAAATTTGTTGAATTTTTGTATGAAAAAATTTTTTCACTGGAGATATTGATTAGATTTCAATGGAATTTGACACAAACCTCAGAGTGAGTATTGAACAACAATGTTCAAAATTTCAATCTGATCCGATATTTACTTTCCAAGATATAAGGAAAAAAATTTTGCCAAATTTCCTTGTTATTTGGAATTTTAACGTTATTTGCGCAATATCTCAAGAACTACAAATGCAATCAGATTGAAACTTTCGATCAGGTGAAGATTACCAACACGCAACTAGGTGCAAAATTTCGTGTTGATCTAATAGATAGAGTTTGAACAAGCGCGTAAAAGCTCCTGACCTCTGCTTTTCTAGATTTTTTCTTAATGTGCTCATACACTGCTGCCCTCTGTTTAAGTTTAGCCAAGATTTCTGTTAGTTATCTGTGCTATAGAATATCCAATTCATTGGGTGAAATTCAATAGAACTTTATTGCGAAAACTAATTTGCTTACCCCACTCTTAGAATTTGGTAATTATTGTAGCATTATTGTAACAAAAATTGTTCATTTTACGGGACTACCGAAGCACTGATTTTTCACTTAATATTCCTGCAACATCCATATGTTTATATTGATAATTTCATGAATATTATTATAATTTTCATAAAATTCATAAATGGATTAAATGAAATAACTCAGTGCGAACACACCCTATGAACTCATATGAATTACATAGTAGAGTATGGTCCATAGGGATCGAGACTCTATACCCACAGTCTGATCACAAATTATATTATTTGATGCGACGAATCCATCTCTATGGCAGAAATGTATGTACAACTTAAAGACTCACCCTGTATATATTTTTCCGAGAACTACATTCTTCGGAATATCAAACTATAGTATGTGTATAGAGAAATCGCAGTATTAGCAGACGAAAAGAGGGATAATAAATTCTTATGTATGATACAAGGAAACAGTCATAGAAACCTCAGCAAATAAACTCTGTCTCCCCGTGGAAGTGTAGTGAAATTGAAATTTTTTTGAAGAATAATCGGACCAATTCATAAAAGGGACATTCTTTTCGTTAGAATAGATTTTTGTTTTCGTTTGGAATTCATATGAAAAGAAAATTTTGGAGTAATATCTGTCATAGAAAGAGGGATAGAAAATTAGCAGGAAGCAGAAACCATATATCACCTCTTGCTATTTTTTGATTTTGTGCTCTTGTATTTTTCCAGAATTCTTCCCTGAGATGTTGGAAACCTGTTGTGTGGAATGCTCTGAGAATTTATTGGCAGAAACGAAAAGAATGTCGGATTTTCTTTACGAAAATAAACCAGAGTATGGAAATAATCTCTTGGAAAAATATGATCCAGAAGGAAAATATAGGAAGAATTGTTCCGAGATACTTGAAACTAAAGGAATCAATTTGACTAGATTTTAAATATATGAAAATCGAATAATGTTGTCAAGGAACCTTGATTATCTTAAGAGGGATGTTTGAAAAGTGATATGTAATATGTTGATTGTTCACGTATGCTATACCTGTTTGACAATAGATATTGGAATTCCGTAATAATCTAAATCTACCTTTTTATTTACCCAATCCAGACACATGTGGTTTATACGTAACCTTCAGAAAAATGCTTGAATTTGCTATATTAAAAACATAAGAATAAACCGGATAACAACTGAGTTGTAAAATTTTAATTATATAGGTGAAAATTAATACAACCCTATTTCAACGATTCTGAAGAATCACTGACGTAAAGTCAATAACCTTTGCAAGAATGTTCAAACTGGTTACCAAGGAGGTATTTCTTGCGTAATTCAGGAAAAATATCGATAATCACCATGCAACGACAAAATTTGACATATTTTTCCTTAATTTCTGAGGATAATTATAGAATTTAGTTGAAATTGGACATGCACACTCTTGCAACGCATGAACCTGAGTTTGTTTTCCCTTTTAATTGAAAATTCTCTAGCTTAGAGAATATTTTAGAAAATGTGATCCGATTATCAAGATTTCAACTATATATTGACAACAACAAAAGATGAAAAAATGAATTTGCATATCAAAAATCTGATGGTAGGACGTAGTTCGAGGTCACCTATAAGAATTAAAAAAAACAACCTTAGTTGATGGATTTTTACTAAATTGTCAATAATTAAATTGTGTGCATAGAATGTTTTACGTTAAAATCGTGTTCTATATATGCTATTGTAATTCCTGTTTTTTCAGCTGACCTGATGATGGCCTGAAGGCCGTAATCAGTAGTCACGAGAATATTAATATTTGAAAGCTTGGTGTGTTTAATTTTTCCTTGAGTACATTAATCTGTGCATGCTTATGAAAGAATTCACATCTAAAACCTCAATAATTTTCGGGATGGTAGCCCAGGAGTGTAAAACTGACACACTTAAATCATCTTTATTTCGTGACGCTACTCGTTCAATTTCGATCTTCCTTTGTTTTCAATGGGACTAAAATCTAGTGAAGCTGCTGGCCACTTGGTGTTTTTTGCATCCAAACTTGAGTATAGTTCGAAGTATGGCGTCTCGAATTATACTGCTGAAAACGCCCCCCCTATGGGAAAAATTCGGGATTTTGAGCGTTAACACGTAGTTTCGCCTGACGGCCGACTGTAAACACAATAACTTCCGGAAGAAACGACTTGGAAACTCGATATTGGTAAAATAGGTTTGGACCTTAATTACGAAGGTTGAATTCGTGAATGGGTAAAATACCCTATGATTCCGTAGATATACCCATTCAAAATTTTATTTTCCCAATATTTCAAAAATACAGATTAGATCGAATTGAAATCCTTCATCTTCATTGAACATGCGCACAAAAGCTGCTGCCTTCATGGCAGTGCTTTTATAGGTTTTGTATCACAAATATTATACCTCTTTTCCTTTTTTTAGTAGCGACATTATTTCATATTTGACAAATAGTGCTGCAATAATGCTGCAACTTTGACCATAGCCGACTATCTGCACAATATATTCTATACATTACTCTTGTATTAGAATCTTACAAAAAATTATATTGAAATTATGGAAAATAATAAATTCCGGATACTTTCTAGACGGATTATAGTTTTGTGTGAATGAATAACTCATATACTCCTTCGAAATATTCAGTTTTACCGAGCTATATAGGCCAGAATTCGGAAGCAAATCTTGCGCGCAGATTTTTCCGATCATTTACCCATGTTGAGTCAAAAATAATATTATTCACCAGAAAACGTGTTTATAGATTTTTGTCTTGGTTCAGTGAGTAAATTTACCTGTTTTTCCTCGGAAATTATTATTTGAATTTTTTGGTGGAAGAATAAAATATTCGAATTAATAAATTATTACTTTATGACTATAATTGGGTCTTGAATAATTACTTCGATTAATATATATGTATTGAAGATATCGCATTATGAAAATAATGGGAATATTGAAAAATATGTACATTAATTTGCATTATTTTTTACTGAACATAAAATATAAAAGCCAGTATCAATTTATTCCTTCCTCAGTTAAATTCAATTGGAGTTCGAATGAAATGGTTATCTCAAATATTTGTTCAGTTGTATTCGTAGTGAGCTTTGTTGTTTTTTATGTCGTTGGTAATAACTACCAGCTTCTTGCAGATATTGATTTCGAAGCTATGAGAAAGGACCCAAGTATCTTACAGAGTTATTTCGAATGTCTTTCGCAAAACAAGGGTTGTACCCCATCTACAGATGAAATCAGAAGTGAGTCATATTCTGTTAATTCGTACAGTAGCTATTATTGTGTGTGTTATTTTTTTACTCTATTCAAAATGTATAAATTATGTATGACAATCATAAACTCAATTTACTTGTAAATTTAAAAAGAAATCTCACAAAAGATTCGTCCTTTATAAAACGTTGAGATTTCTACATTGAAACTATCAAACGGATAAAATCAAAAACAAGTTTTGAATTGGAATCCTGAAAAATGATTGAATATACGTGTTGATAGGTTTCATAGGAATTTTCATATTTCTGTGAAAGAAATCAGCATGTCAACTAAAGAACGAGAACCTACAGATTTATTATGATTCAATATGCTTTCTGATTTCAGCAAAAATTATTTTTTAAACTGGTATATGCATTCTCCGCATTTCTGGTAGGTTTAATGAATTATCTTCATTTAGTTATTGAAGCCTGCATAAAAATTCCTGAATCTTCGAATGTTTGGAGGGAGATTTTTGTTAACAGAAAAAATCCTAAAGGGTTTATAATTGATAACATGTCAAACTGAAACAAAAACTAATCCAATAATCGAAATTATCTATCTTCATATCATTTTTCGTTATAATTATTACTTGGATTCATTATTCCACAGAAAAACTTTTTGCTGTGAATTAATGTGCATACATAATTCCTTTCCATCTTAAAATTATTTGATTTTATTTTATATGTAGTATGCCTCTAGGTAACAACTATGAGAAATAATTGAATCGAAACAATAATTAACCAGTTTTTCCAATAAATCAATAAGAAAATATTCTAGTTCAAAGATGAACTGAAAAGTTTCAAAAATAATTTAAGTAAATTGATAGTTCTAATTTTTTTCAGAAATGATGCCCGAAATTATCGAAACATGTTGTGCTCTATGTCCGGAGGATCACAAGAAAGATCTTGTCGTCATGCAGCAATTCTTGATAAAAACAAAACCTCAGCTACTGTATGATCTCTTGAACAAATACGATCCTGATGGAGTTCACGTAGAGCGATGCGCTGAGCAGCTGAGAAGTGAGGGCTTCGAATTCAGCAGCAGTTGAAGAATTACAATATGAAGGGTGTTCTCAACCCTATATTTCGGAGTTGATTCGGAATTCAGCATTTTCGAAATACATTTTCATGAAAACATTTCAACAAATATAAACAATGTAAAAAAGTTTATTCTCTAATATCCTGAATTAGATATTCCTATTTACCTGCAAATAAGTAGAAAAAATCGCAAATAGGAAATGTGAGATAATATTTCATTGGATCATTCATATTATCGAAAACGCTTATCAAACCTGTGACTAATGAATTCATTATTTAATTTCTCTGTTTTCACGATGATAAATCAGAAGAATGATACCGTCCTACTGTTACAATTTTCAAAATGAGTTTGTACATGAAATTATAGAAGCGCTCATTCCTCTAATAATCTTGAATCTTATTTCATTGATATTTCGTGAAATAGTATGACAGATAGTGTTATCTACTCTGTTTCCTCTCAGTTTGATTTTTTCTTTGACTTGATAACCTGGGAGGTTTATTTAGGTATAGAATTTGCTTAGGTAAGCTCCCTTTATTTTTCAATTATAAGCGCTTGAAATATTGAAAAATAGTGAACATTGACATATTGAAAACCTTCCTTTTTTGAAAAGCACGTCTATCTGAGAAATGAATAGTGAATAAATAAATTCAATTTCCACAAAAATTTCGTGGAATTTCAATTCATTTACTATTCACTAAAAAATAAATTTTCATCAAGTAAAGACGAAGAAAGATAAATAAGTCCATTCTCAAAAAGTACACATACAAATTTTAAGCACAAACATAGTATTTGTTTTTTTTTTAATGTTTAATAGGATATCACAGTGAATCATTATTGTGTTGCTACTGAATCTTATGTTCCATATTTTTCAATATAGTTGACTCATAGCTTTCAAAATTAATTACTTACTAAAAGATGTGAGTAGAATGAGAAGTGTGTATAACAAATTATGTTTAAAATAAATATATTATGTGCATTCATTATATTACAATATTCGATCACACTAAAAATTAGACAGATCCACACCGTCAGCTTTGAGTTTTTCAGCACATTGGTCTCTGTATTTCCTATCAGGATCATACTTTTCCAGGAGTTTCTTGACAATCTCTGGCTTGTTATCGATGAGGAAGTTCATCATTTTATTCACCTCTTCCCTGTGTTTATCTGTACACTTTTCACAACAGGTCTCCATAATTTCAGGCATATTTTCTGAAAAGAAAAAAGCTTTGAATAAATTGTTTGATGGAGATAGAAATTACTGATGTTCTTCTGAGAAATCAACTAGAGTGGTTCGCTCAAATAAAACAAATCAATCTGATATAACATAATCACAAGGGCAGATATCTGTCGATTAACCAACAAAAATTCCCCCTTAATCAGAGCTCATCATCCAATCAACCAAAACATCTACACCGTAGAAGCGGATCTAAGGAGAATGACTACAGCTGTTGCACAGTTATTACTGATAGTCAGGTCAACTTATCTTGGATAAACCGCAGAGGGAATCTTGATACTTGTCACCTTTCAGATGGATCGCTGCAGTATAACTACGTACAGCGCGCCATCTTCCAGAAGCATCTCGCGAACCCCACCTTCGAGTGCAGAATACTTTGATCGATGTGCATGACGTTCATCCTTTAGTCGCATCAGGTCGCTGTATCTGCGATATTGCTGACTTACAAACACCGTCACGACATTGGAAACACTCGGTTCATGTGGATTCCCACTAGACGAAAACGTCCAACATCTAACAAAGATAGGAAATGGTTTAATGGAAAAGAAAGAGCTCCAGTAATAAAAATATAACATAATCACAAGGACGAATATATGTCGATAAATCAACAAAAATTCCCCCTTGATCAGAGCTAATCATCCAATCAACCAAAATTTCAAACTTAATTTTGGCCACTCAATAATTCCAAATTCATACTTCTTAGTTCTTCTGCTTCTGGTGTGCACCCTTTTCCCTCAATAAGACAATTGAAGTGGTTTTGGAGAAGTCTATCGTTGCTTCTGATGGCGTCAAAATCTATCCTATCTAATTTTGAAGTGTCGTAGACATCACAGTTGACCTTTGCAATTGTTATTGCAACAGCAACACAGAAAACTTTCATGAACATCTTGTTTTACTTGCACCCGAACTGACTGATAACTGAAGTTGTTAGGTGTCTATATATACAGATGGATAGTAATTGCATGTCCAATTACTAATACATCAGGCGGAAATTTTATTCTTCATCTACGGATCTGATAAAAACAAGGACAGCAATTCATTTGTATCTGTGCACTGATAAGTAACTCATGATGAGGTACTCATCCTTAGTGTATAAACTATTATTGTGTACTTGGAAATTAGAATTACAAATAGAATAATTAATCCGACTCAGCACTATGTTTTAAATAAATTTCACACTATGAACAGTTTTGAAGACATCATTTTATAGAGACCTACTTGAAATTATAAATTGAACGAATGAATTAAAATGTGATTTTTCAGCATATTGAATCTCATAATATACAGGGTGCTGTAATAACGTCAAGTTATTCCTTTCTACATATCTTCTCCGCGTCTACATTCACCAAAAAAAAATATTTTATTCATTAACGAAGAATAGCAGAGAATTATTTTCCTATGAACGAAGTGTTGCTGAGACACCTGACACTGATGTGAAGTCAGCAGCTTTCACGCGCTTGTTCAATTTCACGAAATCGGCTGCCAGACTTGAAGAGATTTCAAGTCTGGCCGAACCGCTGATTGTGAAGACAATTTTAAGTGCCGAGAGAATCTGCTTAGAGACTTAATAATTGTAGAGCAGGTTTGGAGTCTAATTACGAACGAAAAAACAATTTTTCCAACGGAAATCTCAAAACTTATGCGTTCGCATTAGTATTAAAGAAGTTTCATTTTGATAACCTCACTTCTTTTCGAGTAATTGAGGAAATCACCTCCAAATTAGAAATATCCAAAAAAATTTACATATTTTTCCGATATCTTTGCAGATAAATATTCGTGAAAACTGAAATTTGGAGCACTATTGTTATATTCTCAATTCTAGGTCTGTGGCAGTTTTCCTTGGATTCTGATGAATATTTTTTGGAAAAAAAATTGGAATTTTTTTGAACCGACAAAGACCATTTTTGGCTCAAAACTTGAAAATCACAGACAATGGACAAAAAGATAACGCTTCACTCCCTAGATCAAGCACGTAATAAAAGAAAATAACTTTTTGTTCACTATATTTATGAAATAAAATGAATATCTGATCGAGTTGTTGTTAAATATTGACTTCAAGGTATGTGCCAAATTTCATCCGGAAAAGTTTGCGAGATACATTTGTTTTTTTAACGGTTAGATCCTCACAAAATTGTGAACAAGTTTGCGCGTTGGTATTTTCCAACTGATTACGAAGCTCCAATCTGATCGCATCAATTGATTTTGGAACAAACCTCAAAATTTCAAATTATTATACCGTTCGGCCAATTGCGCCCATTAACAAACTCATCCGAGATTTTCAGTCTCCGAACATAAACTAAAAATTTCAAGACTGTGGGAATTTTTTTTAGAAAGTTATAAAGCACACACGGTCGGCCGAACAGAATTGAATTTGATCACGGATTCTTCCTCAGGAAATCCAACCTAATCGTTCAAGACCAATTTCGGTTTGCAATTCAATAATTACAGACATTGTGATGGAACTATATCACGCTGTTAGCCAAAACAATATAATTGGGAGATATAAGATATTCATATACTAATTCTTTAAATTTTGAATGGTTCCAATGAAATGATCGAGAAATTTTGCACGAATTTGCGCATCGAGTTCCAAGTTTTTTCGGAAATATCTCCCAAGACGAATATTCACTTTTTTAGGTTTCTTATCGTTTATAATGTTTGGTTATTGTTCGTTAGGCATTTTTGAAAGAATTGGCAAAAAGTTCAAATCCAATTGACATTGTCAACTTATAGCCGGGCACCTCATAAAATTATTTGAAGGGAAAAGAAAATTCGTATCTGAAAGACAGGAATCAGATTTCAAAACATTGATGGTAATGAAAGGAATTGAACAGTTCCACTACGAAATTCTATGTTGTAAAATTCCGAACGTAGAAATTGCAACGAAAAATGTAATCAACATTTTATGTCATCTATAAGTATTATTATCTTCTTCATTTTCAATTCCCAAATGTTAAAGGAGAGATGGAGTACCAGCCTTGGATTTTTTTACAATTGAATTCACAATGTTCGTTAATTGATCATATAATAACGTAATGATTCTGGGGCTTTTTGAGAGAATAATTAGTACTTCACTATAAATATTTGGCACAGAGCTCTTCCAAGTCAGTGTTCCTTGTTCATCGAATCTACCAAAATGCATTATCTTTCAGTGGTTGCAGTGTTTGCCTTTTTTGCAGTGGCGAATTGCGATGAATTCTATTCATCTAAATTTGAAAATCTCGACATCGATTCCATTATCAAGAACGACAGGCTATTGGAAAATCATTTCAATTGTCTTTTAGAAGGAAAGGGATGTACACCTGAAGCAGAAGAATTGAGAAGTAAGCAATCAGAAAAAAAACTTTTTGTTGATAACCACTAAGTCAGTTTAGAATAATTTCTTTCCAGACAAACTGAATGATAAATTTTCCACGTTTCGTTTGAAATGCCAAAAAAAACTGAAAATGTAATATCTGTGAAAAAATAATGAAACCAATTATATTTCAGAACATATCCCGGAAATTATGGAAACATGTTGTGCAAAATGTACAGACAAACACAAGGAAGGAGCTAAGAAGATGACTCAATATTTGGTTGAGAATAAACCAGAATATGTTAAGAAAATGTTGGACAAATACGATCCTGATAGAGCATATGCAAAGAAATGCAGTGAAAATCTCAAATCTGGAGGCATCGATCTCAGCAGTTTTTAGGAATGAAGAAATCACTGTTGTTACAATGATTTTTTTATATTGAGTGTATTTGAAAGAGTCAAATAAATTATATTGAAGATTATTTTCTGGTTTTTATTTTCATATGAATTAGTATGGCATAGATTTATATTGGGGCAACATTATCAATTATTCAAACTTGATATGGGCAAATACGAAAAATATGTACATCCAGAAAACTTCGTACATTCTGCAGTTCCGTTTTAGAGGTCCATAAAGAGGATAAAATATTGAATAATGAAATCTTGTTTTGGGGATATGAAAATTGTTTCACCTAACATTTGTGGGACAAAACAGTATTCCTTAAACTGATGAAGTGCTTGCTGAATGATGTGATACAATCGGCAATAATTTTCGAGATATATATATATATATTCTTTTGAGATGAGCATTACATTTTTTTTCATATCGAACAATTTGTGTGATAACAGTATTAGCAGAGGAAATGTCAACGGGGTACCATACATTTTTACGTATGATACAAGAGCACAGATAAAAACCTCAGGAAAAACTCTGTCTCCCCGTATAAGTGTAATGAAATTGTTGTTTTTTATTGAAGGGCTTCTTTTTCATCGACAAAATTTCCTCCTTCCTATGCGATGCAGGTTGAAATCTTGGAAACATACCTGAAAACAAAAAAGGAGACGAAAAAACTAATATGAACTAGTAAATGATTTAGTACTCATTAAATTAATTTGAAGTTAGCAATCCATCTCAAAAATGAATCAGACACCGAATGAATTGCCTCGAAACCATCGTCAAATTTATATATTGGACAAGTATTTACTAAATGTTCTATTGTTTCCTCTTCTTCTCCGCACTCGCACCTTGGACTTTCGACCGAATTCCATTTGAAGAGGAAACTATTACAGCGACCATGACCGGTTCTAAGTCGATTCAAAATGCACCAAATTTTCCTAGGAAGATTGAAACCATGAACTTTTTCTGAAGGATCGCTGATCAAACCTTTGTTAAAAACATTACACGAATTCCATTCCGAACGCCAAATTTCTTTGTCACTTTTATTGGTGTAAAGAAAATCGTTGATCCATAAAGGTTTACGAGATTTCAATCTAGCAATTTTAGAATCCGGAATATAAGACATGATTGGGAATAAATTCGGAAAGGAACGATATTTATCCCAAGACTTTATCACTGCAACCTGTCTACGAATATGGGGCGGTACAATATTTGAGAGAACTGGTAACCACTGTAAAGGTGTAGATCTTATGGTCCCACTAATGATTCTCGTAGCAACATTAAGCTGTACATCTATTTTACTAACATGACCGCTATTAAACCAAACCGAACAACAATATTCAGCAGCAGAAAAAACCAAAGCCAAAGCTGCGGTACGAAGAGTTGTAGGGTCAGCCCCCCATAAAGAACCAGCTAGTTTTTGAAGAATATTATTCCTAGATTTCAACTTCATGCGTAAGTTTTCCAAATGGGCCTTGAAATTTAAAGAGGTATCTAATTTCACTCCAAGATATTTAGGAGTGAAATTATGTTTCAGAACGGCATTATTGAAAGTAACATTCAAAGTTTTAAACTTCTGTTGATAGTTCAAATCTACAATGATTTTAATGATGAATTTATTTTTTTCCAAATTAGTTGCATAAGACTGCCTTTGCAGAAAAAAAACCTATAGCGAAATATTTTTCAAACTGTTTCAATTCCTTAAAAAAAACTTGAGCATTTGGGACATACATTCCGTAAAACCCAAGAAAGAACTCGTAAAGTTATATACATGATCAAATGATCTACACATAATATTGTGAATCCTCAATTTTTAGTGTCAGACGGTGTGAATGTGATGAAGATTATTGAATCTCACAGCGTATCTGTCTTTCACAAGAAACCTTTTGTAGACACTAGCAGATAATTCTTCTCATAACAATACGAACTTGACAAGGAATTCAATGTCTGATACAAAAACATCACCAAGCTAGAACAATGTTGCCATTGAAATATGGCAGGCTCTGATAAGAAGATATAATTCTCATGCATAGTTGGCTCAAATTTCAAGAGGAATATTTCCACGAAAAGTCATAGGGAGAATTCTCTTATGTACTGAATCTGAACCTGTGTTGGGCACAAAAAGGATGCGGATCCATAAAAGATTTATAGTTCAAAACTTACATTTTGAAATATATATTTATATATACAATTACAAATAGCAATTGCAGTTTTTATTAAAAAACTAATAACTAACTGTCAAGTGGAAATCCAAGAAAAAGTTATCCCGGGTGTTTTGAAAAAATTCATGAAAAAATTTAAAAAGAAATTCCTCATGGAACGCATTATATGAATTAAATTATTCTTCTGATCTCCCCTGCATCCTAGAGTGACTCCCAAATTACCTAGAATTGTACCAATTCAGAAATGTCATACATTTCGGTGAGTGAAAACTTCAGGAGCATAAAGAGTTCTCATTGTACTCTCATGGAATAAAGTTATGATTTACTGAAATCACGATTTTCATATCAATGTGTTACTCAAAAACTTACCACTTCCTTCGAGAAAATGTATTCAAAATATGAGATTCATTACGAAATCTCCTTTTTCTTCATTCCCATTCATTCAATTGGTAGTTAACAAAAAAGTATAATTCGGGTTATTTTCTTGAAACCGTGGTATTTCTCAGAAAAATTTATCTAAAGACTTACTCCTGTCATATCAACTCATATATAGTAGGTTGGTGTTAAATATAGTTTCAACATTCTATAAAGTTGATTTCCTTATACAATTGTTTCAATGACCAATAACATAACAAAAATGTCTTCTCTAATTTTTACAAGCACAAACTGGGAGCCAGAAGCAATTATTTTATATTAAATCCTCATTGTTTTTTGCTGAAGAATGACCTACCTCCAAAAAGTTGGAACTAAGTAAAAATTGATGAATTTCATATTCGTACCAGAAGAAGTTATGTGTTCAAGGGTTTAAGCAAAAATTTAATCGTGGAAAATTTTCTAACCTATGAAATGCGACGAAAAATGTAATCAACCTCTTATGTCATCTAAGCATTATTATCTTCTTCATTTTCAATTCCTCGGTGTTAAAGGAGAGATGGAGTACCAGCCTTGAATTTTTTTACAATTGAATTCACAATGTTCGTTAATTGATCATATAATATCGTAATAATTCTGGGGCTTTTCGAGAGATTAATTAGTACGTCACTATAAATATTTGGCACAGAACTCTTCCAAGTCAGTGTTCCTTGTTCATCGAATCTACCAAAATGCATTATCTTTCAGTGGTTGCAGTAGTGGCCTTTTTTGCAGTGGCCAATTGCGATGAATTCTATTCATCTAAATTTGAAAATCTCGACATCGATTCCATTATCAAGAACGACAGGCTATTGGAAAATCATTTCAATTGTCTTTTAGAAGGAAAAGGATGCACACCTGAAGCAGAAGAATTGAGAAGTAAGCAATGTTTTTTTTCGATATCAGCTTTATCAGAAAAAAAACTTTTTGTTGATAACCACTAAGTCAGTTGAGATAAATTTTTTTTCAAATCCAAATGAAAAATCTCCCACATTTTGTTTAAAATGCCAGAAAAAAACTTGAAATTTTTACATCAATGAAAAAATAATAAAACCAATTATATTTCAGAACATATCCCAGAAATCATGGAAACATGTTGTGCAAAATGTACAGACAAACACAAGGAAGGAGCTAAGAAGATGACTCAATATTTGGTTGAGAACAAACCAGAATATGTCAAGAAAATGTTGGACAAATACGATCCTGATAGAGCATACGCAAAGAAATGCAGTGAGAATCTTAAATCCGGAGGCATTGATCTCAGCAGTTTTTAGGAATTGATATTGCAATATTGATTATTTTTATTGAGTGTATTTGAAAGGAACGAATATATAAATTGAAGCATATTTTCTGTTTTTACTTTCACAGTATTTAGAATGGTGTAGATTGAAGGAAATGAAATATGTATTTTGTGTGAAGCAACCTAGATAGGGACGAAATTATTATTTTTTTTATTATTAGTTTTAATGCAATGCGATGTATTCAGGAAACATCGCACATAAAATTTGAAGAATCAGAGAGCTTTGTATATTCTATATCAGAAAATTCTTATGGTAATTGAAAATGAAATATAGATACCATAATAAAACTATATGGATATGTATATTCCATATCAGAAAATACTTATAAATAATTATATTTAATTGAGAATGAAATACAGACACCATAATAAAACTATCAGATATTTTTCGGGATATGAAATTATTTTTTTCAGTATTAAGATACCATGATAACGAATTCTTCAAATGAGAGATTGCTTTTCCAATTAAACACTGAAGCTTCAGTTGGAATATTCTTTCCAAGAATAAGGTTCGAAGTCAATCGAAGAATATGAATATTTGGGAGATACACTTTTCGAAACCCACTATTTTTCTGTTGCTGATGTAGAAGATAGATTCAATACTTCCATAGTCTTCCATGAGCATTTTGTGGGTCCTTTCGAATGAGTCATCACATGATACGACAAATTTGGTACGACATCGGAGGTCTTACAAAAAAGTACCTAGAATTCTAGAACAAAATCGCTGCAATAGGCATGGCTCTACTGAGGATGTGTGTTTAGAAATTCTCAGTCTTAGCATTGAGTTTCAATACTCAATAGTCTTAATCCACTTTTGATATGCAGAGGAAGTCCGAACGAATTAAATTATTTTTAACTGAAGTGTCAAAAAGTTCCGTATTTGACGAATAAATAAAAATAATGTTTATTACTAAAATATAACTATCGAAATCTTAAAATATGTGATTTTGGAGTGTTCAATACAAACATCCTCTTTGCGTAATGAACTGAAGAACGTAAGAATTAACTCTTCTAGTTCTTTTTCTGGTCAGCAACAAAGTTACCTATAAATGGAACAATTACGAAACTCCCCAATTAACGCTCAGAGTATGAAACCTTTCTTCACTGATCTCAAAATTTAAACGGAAATTTGACAAGTAAATTGTAAGTAAAATTCACCATATCTTTTCAAAATTTGATTCGAGAAATAAAATTCAATACGGAGATTTTGTTCTGCAACTTTGACTCCTCATTCAAGTTTTGAAAAACCTCGTTAATATCTCAAGGTCAAGCACCTGCATGCTTTAACGTTGCCAATAGCCGCGAGAAATATCAGACTGCGTGAAATTTCGACATAAATAGTAAAAACCGGGGTGTCGTTCTGCATGCTTCGGTGACTATTTTTTGAAAATTCTTTTTTGGGATATACTTCATTCCTTTGTGAGAATGCGAAATGATTTTCATTTCTTTCATTTTTCAATCTATATCGGTTTTTATTCTCCAAAAAACTCTTGAATATAAATTCAGTAACATTGTGCATTTTACTATTTTTTCAACCATTTGCACCCAAAAATGTTTTTAAAAAAACGAACCCTTGCTTCTAAGAGTCATCCGGTTATATTCAAGGTACTGTTTGCTCTTAACAGAACCGATATAATTTAAGAGAAAATAAATTAGTTATATCGATAATCTAGAGTCCTTATTTACATAGATACAAAAAGGGTTTAGGAAAGATCCACACTAATTTTGACTGAGGAATATCTCTTGGAACTGTTCTCAGTATCTATTATATAGATGATTCAATAGACTTTCAGCAATTTCTTGAGGAAGGCATTATCTTTTGTAGTCTTTAAAATCTAAAATTCGTTTTCATTTGTGAGTTGAAGTATACCTCTGCCGTTATTTTTTGAAACTTGGCTGTTTCAATTATATATCTCTGTGATTTTCTCTTCTTGTAGAAGTAAGTGAAGACCTAACATATTTGCATGAAAATTAAAATTCGTAACAACATGTGAATTGCGGATGAATCTCCTTTCATTCCAAAACTTTTCCGCCATTGGCATGAGAATCTGACATGATCTGAAGTTCAGAATTCTGAAATGTTCCATAGCGTCATTATAAGATACATTTTCGGGGAACTCTTGAATCAATTACGTAATTCGGAAAGATCCTGTACGTCATCTGAACATAATCTTCTTCAACTTCTTTCCCGAATTGTTCAAGAAGGATGTGAGCAATATCCTTGATTTTTTATACAGTTGAATTCTATTATCGTTCTTCTAATGATAAAATAATTACAGATGACTTGGTAAATGAACGGATTAATATTTTACTATAAATATTCGACACTCAGGTCTTCCAAGTCAGTGTATCCTATTCATCGAAAGATACCAAAATGAATTATCTTGCAGGAGTTGTAATTGTTGCCCTTTTTGCAGTGGCAAATTGTGATGATTTTTATTCATCAAAATTCGAGAATATCGACGTTGATGCCATTATCAAGAATGAAAGATTACTGGAAAATCATTTCCATTGCCTTCTAGAAGGAAAGGGATGTACACCAGAAGCGGAAGAACTAAAGAGTGAGCGTTTCTCAAATTACTACATTTATTTAATGGCACCATTATTTATCTGGAATTCTTAGTAGGTTTTGATCAAATTACGATAGACTTTCGAGTAATCTTTTCGATAAAAAAAATGCATGGTCCTGGCAATGTCAAAATAAAATTATTATTATTATTATTATTATTTAATAATCATTGTTATTATTTTTAAACCAGGTTAAAGAGTTGAGGCACATTTATAACCTATTAACTCTAACTTAAAAATAATAAGAAAAAACAACTGTAAAAATAGAAATAAGTAAAATGAGTGAAGTAAAATGAAAAGCGGAAAGCAAGGGTATTAAAAATAACATAAATATCTCCATTTCAGAACATATTCCGGAAATCATGGAAACATGTTGTGCTAAGTGTACAGATAAACACAAGGAAGGAGCAAAGAAAATGACCCAATATCTGATAGAGAACAAGCCAGATTATGTCAAGAAAATGTTAGACAAATACGATCCTGATAGAGCTCATGCCAAAAAATGCGCTGAAAAACTTCAATCTGGAGGTATTGATCTCAGTGGATTTTAAGAAATGAAGAATACCAAATGGCTGTTATGATGATTTTCAATTGTTGCTTTCATTTGAAGGAGTTAATAAATAATCGATTGAAGCAGAGTTTCTTATTTTTGTATAACAATAGAATCAAATCTTGGTTATATTTCGAATTCAGCGTTTTGTTGTGGTTGTTTAGTTGTGCCTCTCTGCAATTAGACCAGTCAGATTATTTCATTGATAAAGTTTCATTTGAAGGGATAGTTGTATATTTGTATTAACTATCAAATTAATCGTATTTTTTACCAATGAGTATTGGGATAAATATATTCGTTCACACAGTTTCTTTCCTTAGTGGAATTAAATGTCAGAGATATACATATGCTGTTGTAACGAAAATCACATTAATTTTTATATTCGAGAGTAATTATAATTCTAATTGAGCTTAACTCCTTACGTAATAAATCAATTCGAACTCAAAATAATATACACAACTTAATTACAACGAGTGGGAAAGCTTTCTATATTTCCCTTTCAATACTAAGCATTTTTGTCGCCTCAATATTTCCTTTTTCCATACAGCAATCCATTTCTGAGAGGCGAAATATTCATTGAATATTTTGGGTAATAGTTTTAATTAACAACTACACTATGGCAGGAGCGTAGAATTTTGGTATTTACCCACTTATTTAATATATCAAAGAGAATGCGGAATCGAGTTCTATGTTTTTTTGGCAATTTATTTCAGTGGATACAAGATAGGAAATGCAAATGTGAAATATTTGGTTATTATTATACGCGAGCTCTAAAATGGTATCCTCAGCAGAATTAATCTGTATCTCGTATAGTTGTAGTAATATTGGAATTGTTTTAAGAATGAGCTGATTTATTCATATTGAAGAGCATCTTCTTTATCCTTTCATCTCGAAATTATGTTTTGAAACAAAAAAGGAAAACACAGAATCCTAAGCACTGTATAGAAAAGAAATCAATTAGTTTACTTTTTGCTGAGAAAACTCCTCGAAGGAATTGCAATTCAGTAGCAGGTTGCGTCTTTTGAAGGATGAACACTTCTGCGTCATCATGTATAGCCAAATTGGATAAATAATTCCATTGGTCCTTAAAAAGTCTTCAATATTCGAATTGATAACATCATATTTTCAATGCATTAGACTATATAATCACCTGTCAGATTCGATGAAGGCATTGAGCACGAGGGGTTTCAGCAAATCGGTGTTGGACCTATTGTTAAGGAAATCCTATTACACCTTTGATGAATATTTGAGTGATGAAAATTGTCTACTGTAAGTGTAACTACTATCGTATGTTTATTTTGACTTATCCTATACATATTATGTTTCCTACAGGATGAATAAAGATTATAATTAATATTATTATTATTTTTATTATTATAATTATTCGAGCTGCTTTTCGATCAGGAAGGTATTCCAACCAGATTTGGTCCTTCAAGGGTTGTTCATAACCATAAATGTATGAAGGAACCCGAGAGCCCTTTATGTTCCCATAGATTCAAAATTTGATATTTTGCACTGAAAAAAAAATTATATAAAATATCAGAAATAAATTCGAAAAATACTAGGATGTCAATACCGTAGATTGATAATGATAATTCGTGTATCATAAGAAAAAGGTAAGGAATAATTTCATTTGTAATTTCGCAACAGTGATTCTCAAAGCTCATGAAATCGAAAATAATAACGAAAATAATTTATGGTCAACTGTGCTTGATACATCGAACGTTTGGTTAATTTTGGGTGCCTGACTCTTTTGATGCAAAAATGTTTTTATGTGCCGGGCTCTATGATATTTGCTTGTCCGTCGCTTTATGTGTATTCAATTGCCTCCGAAAGCTGTGTGTGCTATTTCTCTATGGTGGCCCTTTTCTATTGGGAACTTCTGCGAAGATGCCAGCGCCCTAACGGTTAAATTTGGAACCTGTCCAAGCTAGTTGTTTTATGTAAACAAACCTTAGAAGTGTCGTGGAGAACGAATATTTATTAAGCAGAGCTTAAATATTTAAAGAAATTATTACAATTTTGTGTAAGATTTCTTGAGAAGGAACTTTTCGTTTGGATCACCATATAAACTCGTGCTTCAAATCGTTCCTGGAGGATAATTCCGGTGTTGGTTGCTTGGTGGATCAAAATGAACCAATATCTGAGTTTACTTGAATTTCTGGAAAATAGGCACCTCAATAAGTAATTTAAAGACTCTTATTAATGTGAAGAAGTGCTGAATGCAGGCTATATTATGTGGTAAATCTACAATCAGTCCAAATAATATGACTTGTTCTCTTTGTTCACAAGTTCACAAGTTCACAAGACTAGTTTTTGTCAGGTTTAAAACCAGATCACTCTTCTTGAATATGATTTTGTGTAGTATGTGAATTAGGTAGCTGAAGAAGTGCTCGGTTCGGTAGTTTCTCTTCTGCATTTTTCATCAAAATTCTCTTATTTTCATTTGCACCTAAAAACATCATGACATGAAGTTGTTTCGAAATGAATACATTGTAATTTATCTTTATGAAAATGAAGATCTGCAGAGAAATGCAGTGAACATACTTTCATGTATTTCGTGACCTGTTTTCCAATCTTCAATTTCTAAATCTAGGCCTTTCTTCTATCATTGAATTTCCTGCCAAATGCTGTTTCCAAATTAACTTTACTTTCATTTGGCTTTAGAAAAAATGAAAACTTGAGGTAGTAGATGATCCTTTCTTTTTTGACCATGAATAATAACATTGAGTTAAGGCACACAACGATAGTCATTTCGGGAGGATGCCATTTCGAATTAATACAATCAAAAGTTTTAATCGGAAAGAAAGGAATTGATTGATGAATATTACAAACACTTTCGGTATACCAAAACTTCAACTCGGAGAACAACACAAATGCTCGAAAATGAACTCCAAAAGTAAGTAAAATACGTTAAAATAACAGGCACGTCGAAAAACTACTAGCTTGGAAGTGTTCGAATTTCTATCGCCAGAGGGCGTATCGCTTAGCATTGGTTGCGAATGAAGAACCGGATATTTCTCTCTGATTTCATGTTTCTTTATAGTATTGCTCTTTTTCCGAGAAGAGAATCGAAAAGCGCGGTGCACTTATTGGAATATTTTGGTGAAAAATGCCTGCTATCGGTTGTGACCTTAAAAATACGGAATTTCTCTTCAATCTTTTGGATGACGCATATCTGGAAAAAAGTTGGGGAAGGACACATTCATCCACATCGGGTCCTTTCACGAAGAACCTTTTTTTGGACGAAACTTTTCGTGGAATTCCATCGAAAGTGTAACATGCAAGTGGTCAATTAAGCTTTACGTCAGCTGAAAATTATCATCTTCGTAGTCTCCCCCGAATCTTTGAAGGAGTGTACGTACATCATCCTTGTTTTTTGCACACTGGAATTCTTTTATTGTACATCTAATGATAAAATAATTATGGGTGACAAGGCAAATAAAAATGTATCTTACTATAAATATCGGATCAACATCATATTTAAGTCAGTGTTCGTTCGAAATACACGAAAATGAAATATCTTTCAGTTGTGACAGTTGTTGCATTTATTGCGGTGGTAAACTGCGATGATCTCTATTCTTCTAAATTTGAGAACATCGATATTGATACCATCATGAAGAATGACAGATTGCTTGAAAACCATTTCCATTGTCTTTTAGAAGCTAAAGGCTGTACACCTGAAGCTGAGGAGTTGAGAAGTAAGCAAAAGTTATATCAATATTTTCAGTTTTTTTTGTGTGAAATTTTCTAAGTAGAAAACAACTAATGAGTCAAAAATTAACCATTCAGGATCCAAACGCACTAAGTAGATACTAAAAAGGGGAAGCAATTATGAAATTTCTTGTTTTTTTCAGAACACATTCCAGAAATCATGGAAACATGCTGCGCAAAATGTACAGACAAGCAAAAGGAAGGGGCAAAGAAGATGACCCAATATCTGATTGACAACAAACCGGAATATGTCAAGAAAATGTTGGACAAATACGATCCTGATAGAGAGTACGCGAAGAAATGCAGCGAAAATCTCAAATCTGGAGGAATTGATCTCAGTGGCTTTTAGGAACGACGGGGAATAGAAAATATAAATTATTTGTTGTATTTGAAATTATTGAGCATTAATATAAAATAGTGAAGCAAATTAGTTCGTTTGAGTTATCAATGGAAGAAACAAAATAATCAGTTTTTAATTGAATTTGTTCGAATGATGTTGAATGTTAATAGGATCGTCTTTTATAACTACGTCATTTATTTATTCATTCATTACAGTTATGGAGCACAAACAGGTAATTTGATACCCAGAAAAAATGTTTTCCGACAGATTATAAAGAAAAGAGTTTTAAAGAAACGTAAATTAAATCAGATTTCCTATTCCTAAATAAAACTAGACAAATTGAAATTTTCAACAGTGCAGGTAACAAGCATAATATAGATGACAAAATAATTCAATTAGAATCCAGCTGATAAAAGGTTAATAAGTTTTGAGAAAGTGGTTTTTCATTATTATCTTTAAAGAACTGGAGCTGGGAAAGAATATATCTATTTTATCCCTAGATTTATGACAGTGTTCAAGCTTTCTATATATTGGGAAGTTCATAGCGCTGCAAGTGTGCCTTGTTGGTAAATAAGATGTATAAAAATGCCTAAATCTTCTCGTGGGAGTCATGTTTCAGAGCATTTTTACCCCCTTCCCTCTTGTGGTTTGTGGTGACTTTTGATGTTTTTCGAGTTATCGGAGGATAATATTCCAGATAGCTAGGACGCAGAAACTATTCGACTGATTTCGCCAAATATCTTACTCAACTCTGGGTATCTCTTTGCCAAAATTTCAGTAACTTCCAATTTTCTTCCTGACGAATCCTAACGAGTCCTTTGCCATTTGAGACTAGCAGATTTCAGGGCATGATCCGCTCATATTCGTTAATGGGTTGAATCAACCGTACGGATTTGAAATTGTAATCATTTTTTTTAATGTGTTCCCTACGAATCTTGGTAATTAGTTGTAAAATGCAACTACCTGCAAAATATTTCTGGGATCATATTGTTTGTATACTTGAATGAAATATTTTTTGAAATTTTCCGAATTCTCATCAGATTTCTATAAGACTCTACAGACCTCGAAGTCAATAGTTCTGAACATTTCACCGAATATGAATTTGATCTGAATTTCAATTTGATCTGATTTCAATTGTGTGTGATATTAGGGGTGAAAATTGAGCATAATTTCATGATTTTCGTCGCGTTGATTTTTCTTGAACAACTCGAAAAATATTGATCGGATTATGATGAAGCTTGGTAGCTGCTAGAAAAACCTAGATGCGAAATTTCTCCAGAACTTCATGATGATGGTTTTTTTGGACCACGAGTTTGAACATGAAGACTGCCGAATTCACGTCGGTACTTTTTAGAATTTTTCGCTCGGAATTTGTATATATTTTGGAAAGATGACGCTTGCTTCTTCGTAACAAGCACGCAAAATGCCTGAAAACTGAATTGAATATGTTCCATTTTGATTAATGAAGAAGCTGGTACGTCGGAAATGACTTCGTTTTTAGAGTTTGTTACTATTAATTAACTAATGTTTGCAAACACAATGTCCATTAAGAAATATTTATTCCGCATTTCAATGAATCTCAAATCTGAACTAATCTTTCCACTCGAATCACAATCAAGGTAAAATTAACAGATAAATGCTGTAACTCTTTTCACGCAAGACGAATCACCTTTTATTAACATCAAAATTATCATTTAGACATAGTGCATGAGCAATGCTTACAATGTCACACATAATGTTTAGGATTAGAAGGAATTCCAGAATCTAAGACATTTATATCAATTCAATTCTCTTCATTCGATGAATAAAATTTTTGAGTAAAACTCAAAATGGATACCTGAAGTAATTTTCATTCGGAATCTACCACTATATTGGATTTTCATTTGAATCCATATTTACAAACTCCTCTATTATAGTCAATATTAACTTGTGATGCATGGAAATAAATCATCATTAATGTCTTTTGATCATGATGATATATGTTTGTCTGAGTATTTCTCAGCTGAATCAAAGATCAATCATTCGATGAATATAATTTTTGTAGTGAATTACAGAATGCACACCTGTATTATTTTTCATTCGAAATCTACCACTATCTTCGATTTTCATTTGAATCTATGTTTTTTGCGCGCATGTTCTAGGGGAACAGCGTGCTATCGTTTTGATCAAATGTCTGTAATTTTGGATGATTGAGCCGAAAATGGTCTCAATCGACTAGGTTGGACTCACTGATGATGAATCCGGTGTCAAAATCGATTCTGTCCGGCCGGCCGGCCGGCCGGTTGGCCGGCCGTAGACACGATAACTGTCGAACGAAGTGAGCTAGCGACTTGAAACTTTCAGGGTAGGTCGCGCATTGGAATGCCGCGGTTAAGTTCGTTAATGGGCCAAATCGATCGAATAGTTTCGGAGTTGTAGGCATTTGAAGTTTTGAAGTTATTTATTTTTTATTTCAGAAACTACTTGAGCGATTGGATTCAAACTTGGCAGTTTGGTGGAGTATAACGACGCGCAACTTTGAGCCAAATTTCGTCAAGATCATATTGTCAATAAATTTAAAAAAAAATTTTTTTCGAAATTTTTTTACAAAAAAATTTTTTTTTCGGAAACCATTCATCATATCCAAAAAAAATTATACTCACACTTTGACCTTCTAATTTTACAGCAGTGTACCAAATTTCAGCTCGATACGATCATAAGTTTTGGAGATATCGGGAAAAAATATGTCAAATTTCGAGGTTTTCTTCTCGATATCGTTGATTTTTTTGGTATTACTCGAGAAATACTGATTCAGTCCTGATTAAACTTCACAGCTAGTTTTAAGATGCTGAAAGACAACTTTGTGCAAAATTTCGTGATAATCGGGTTATTAGAACAATTTGAAAAAAAAAATTTATATGATTTTTTCATCATATCATCCTCATTAAATTCTGTATGAAACTTCGAACTGTTATTTTCGATGAAGTACTGGATTTCAATTCGATCTGGTCTGTATTTTTGGAAATATTGGAAAAATAAAATTTTGATTGGGTATATCTACGGAATCATTGGGTGGATTTTACCCATTCACGAATTCGGCCTTCGTAATTGAGGTCCAAACCTTCTCTACAAATATCGAGTTTCTAAGTTGTTTCTTTCGGAAGTTATTGTGTTTACGCAGTCGGCCGTTAGGCCGACCGTAAACACAATAACTTCCGGAAGAAACGACTTAGAAACTCGATATTTGTAGAGTAGGTTTGGGGCTTAATTACGAAGGTCGAATTCGTGAATGGGTAAAATCCGCCCAATGATTCCGTAGATATACCCAATCAAAATTTTATTTTTCCAATGTTTCCAAAAATACAGATCAGATCGAATTGAAATTCATTACTTCATCGAAAATAACAGTTCGAAGTTTCATACAGAATTTAATGATGATATGATGAGAAAATCATATAAATTTTTTTTTTCAAATTGTTCTAATAACACGATTATCACGAAATTTTGCATAAAGTTGTCTTTTAGCATCTTAAAACTAGCTGTGAAGTTTAATCAGGACTGAATCAGTATTTCTCGAGTAATACCGAAAAAATCAACGATATCGAGAAGAAAACCTCGAAATTTTACATATTTTTTCCCGATATCTCCAGAACTTATGATCGTATCGAACTGAAATTTGGTACGCGCGCACGTTCAAATTCGTTGCTGAAGCGGTCATCTACATTGAACATGCGCGCAAAAGTTGCTGCCTTCACGGCAGTGCTTTTTGAAATTTTTAACATTTACAAAGTCCTCTTTTATAGTCAATATCAACTTGTGATAGATGTCACAAATGTCTTTTGATGACGATATATTTTCATTTAAATATTTCTTAGCTGAATCAAAGAGTCACTGTTTGTTCATTGAAGAAACTGATTAATCAAATTTCCCAAAATTTTATAATATAATATTTTTTATTCAGTGATTCTCCATATATGCCAATATCTTATAATTGTATATTTACAAAAAAATATATAATCAATTGAGCTTTTTTCACAACGCAGATTTCTTCATTCATTCTTTAGTTGAATCAACACCTCCATAAATTGATGTAACTACAATAATTCGATAGCATTTATTTGTTTTAGGATGGATAGGTAGAGTGCGATATCTTTCTGAAATTATGCTCGAATTATGAAATGGCTTTGGACAATATGATTGAACTTACACACTGATGACTAATTAAATTCGATCTCTCTATCTGTCTGTCAGTCCGGACCCTGAGCACCATTATTTTCGAAAAAAAAATCCACAGACTTGAACGTTTTGAAGTTCGGATCCTCCCATTCAGATCGAAAGTAGGCACAATCTCAAGTATCGATTAATGCTTATTTTTGGAGGATTTTGCATAATTTTGTAGATATTTCCAGAGTTTTCACTCCCAATTTATGAACCAGAGCAATTCAAAATCGAATAAAATTGTTTCCATGGCAAAAACCAGATACTGGAATAACGCAGGATCTGTTCTATTGTAGGCATTCTGAATTTATATTTTCTTAAAATTCAAGAGAAAGCAATTCGATGGAATGAGCACTGAGCCATTAGTTGTATAATAGCAATATGATAGGATTATGCATAACTTCTTGAGTATTTTATCATTAAAAAACTGAAAAAAATTATGAATGGGACTTCAATATCTAAGAAATTCTCGCTAGATTTGCTTCGATTTTACGTACTCCTTCAATATGTTGCTTTCCAAACCAGTCTTCTTTCATATCCGACACATATTTTATAGTTCATTCTGTATCAATTTTTTTAGTTTTATTTGAATTGGTGAAGTATTTTGGTCTCCTTGAAATAAACGACTTTTTTGTTGTTTTTCTGTGGGAAACGTTTCTATAGAATTCTTTCGGTAATATTTTAGGGGTATGAAGTTCAAATTTCCTACCATCCCATTCTCTGACGTATACAATTTCGACGTCCATTAAAAAAATTCGTACAATATTAAACTACGCAATCCTTGGAATTGACCTCAATTGTACAATTTTTCCATCTTCAAATTACGATTGTCCAAAAGAAATATCAACTGATGGGTTAATAATTGTTTTTTTTTTCTGTGCAAATTAGGATGTTCTCCTATAAATACACCAGACTTCTTGAGTACAAGCACAGTTAAATAGTTCAGTATACAACATGAAATTCTTCGTAGTATTTGCGGCAATTACCATTGCTTGCGTTCTTGGTGGTGAAGTGTACGATTCCTCGAAATTTGGTAATATCGATATCGACGCCATATTGCAGAATGATCGTCTCCTGGAGAATCATTTCAAGTGCTTGATTGAGGGCAAAGGATGCACCCCAGAAGGAGACGAACTCAGAAGTAAGATTTTCAAATAGAATACTCGATAATGTTGATGATTTCGTTTCTTTGAAAAGATTATTTTTGGACTTCTTGCTACGTTTTTGCTTCCAATATCTGAATTAGAACTAGTTAAAATCAAATAACCACATTTATACGGTATCACTAAGAATAAAATTGAGAATTGAACGAGAAATATAAATGAAAAAATTTTAGCGAGAATACAGTTTAAACGAATATCAAACAAGCGCGTAAAAATTGTAATTATGATTTGCGTGGAAATATATATAGAGGAAAAACATCACGACCGTTATATTAGAGAACGATAATAACCAGACGATTATACAGGGTAAGACTTTTAATCTACATACTTCAAAATGTAAACTGTGAAATTTTCAAAGGGGGTAATTTTTTTTTTTGGTCGATCATTAAGATTTATTATTTGATTTTATTAAATAAAAAACCAAACAATGAAAAATAATGCAGAATCCTCCTAAAATATCCCTGAATCGACATTTCAAAAGATGTTTTCACTCTATTTCTCTAAAGATTGATTTATGCAAATCAATATCACATGAAAATAGAAACTTGTTTCCAATGGGTAAAATTCGCAAATTCAAGATATCTAGTGTAGTATGTGTAAGGGCCAACCAGTGACTTTTCAGTCGTCTTGTATCACGAATTGATCTGTTTTATTAACCACCATTTCATTCTTAGAGCATATCCCTGAAATCATGGAGACATGCTGTGCCAAGTGCTCGGACAAGCAGAAGGAAGAAGGAAAGAAAGTAACCCAATTCCTCATAGAGAAAAAGCCAGAAATAATCAAGAAATTGCTGGACAAATATGATCCCGAGAGGAAATACCAAGAAAAATGCGCTGATCATCTCAAATCTCAAGGAGTAGACCTCAGTGGTTTTTAAATCAAATTAAAATAGATTGATCCTGTTCTAATATACTTAACCAATGTAGATTCTTAAGAATTATTAAACTGTGGAGCATAATAGCTTAATTGTTTTGATTTTGCCTAGAGCTTCCAGATTCAATTGATGGTAAATGAAGCGTATAAATGCAAAACCAGACATTTGACATTTTGCCAAAATATGAGTTAAGGATGGATTAAGATAGCAAAATTTGCTGGGAATATAATCTGTTCACCCTCAGGTGCATAAGTAGAGATTTTAAAGCCTCTATTCATAATACAAATCTAGCCTCAAATGCAAACTCAGACATTTTTGTGAGCTCCTTACGTGCAAAAGCAGACATTAGCCTTTTGGCCAATCAAAGTGAGACTTTGGTAGTCACGTGATTCTGCAAGCAGCGCGACACCATACTGTTTTGTTAATCAATCAGTTTGAGTTTAAAAGTAATATAATAAAGTGTGTAAATATTATTTAGCTTAATATTGAAATATTCCAGCTGAAAAAAAAGGTTTTTGAGAGAGCACTATGGAAAAGATTGGGCGGCTGATGAACAGCTTAATTTTTTCAGAAATGCTTCTGAAAACCCTCATGACCTAGATCATCCTGAAGACCCTGAAGAGGGTTTCTCTGATAATGAGGATGATGGTTTGAAAATGTAGTTTTAGTTTTTTTGCATTACCTTTAAGATTTTTGGTTTTAATACAAAGCCTTACTGTTGCCAGTAAGGATTTCTTTCATATTATAAATTTAAGAATATTAAAAACCTTTTTTCTAACTTTATTCTGTAATTTCTTTAAGAAACTACATAATAGTCGTACGAAATAAGATGCAAAAGCAGACATTCGCTACTCTCAGGTGCAAAACCAGACATATCTGTTTTTTTCAGCAAAATATCTTTATACTGACAGGCTTTGTTTTTATGAGTGATGCAATATTAATTCCTATCACCATTTTGAATATTTTGGTGAAAACGGGAAGTTTGTTAGGTTGAAACTATGATTTTGGCAGGTTTTTCTTGTTTTACTCAAAACGGCTTGTACGTCAAATGTCTGGTTTTGCAATTATACGCTTCAAAAATTAGTTTTACTTTCAAACATCTCGTTTTTAAATAACAGGTAGCAAACCATCTGAAGGTTGTTTTTTTCAGAGGTATAGAACTTTGAAATGGAATAACACAAGGATGAACTTTTAAAATTGACATAAAATTGACTTCATCCGAAAGATAATCTCGTGGCATTATAATTGAAATATTATTTCTAGCATATGACCGCCACGGCTGGCTCGGACGTAATCTATTCTGGAGGTCCAATTTTCAATTACTTTTTCCAACATTTGTGGCCGTAAATCGGCAATAACGCGGCAAATGTTGTCCTCCAAGTGAAGGATCGTTTCGGAATTATGGGCGTAGACTAGCGATTTCACATATCCGCACAGAAAATAGTCTTGCGGCGTTAAATCGCACCATCTTGAAGGCCAATTCACCGGCCCGGAAGTGAAATTATGCGGTTATCAAACATTTCCTTCAGTAAATCAATTGTGACACGAGCTGTGTGACATGTTACGCCGTCTTGTTGAAACCACAGCTAATGCACATCATGGTTGTTCAATTGAGGAACGAAAGAGTCAGTAATCATGGCTCTATAGCGGTCACCATTGACTGTAACATTCTAGCCAGTATCTTCTTCAAAGAAGTACACAACAATGATTCCACCAGCTCATAAAGCACACCAAGCAGTCAGTTCTTCTGGATGTAACGCTGTCCCAACATACACTTGGGGATTATCTTCATTCCAAATACGGCAGTTTTGATTATTGACGTAGCCGTTCAACCAAAAGTGAGCTTCTTCGCTAAACAAAATTCTCTTACGAAAATCGGGATCAACGGCAATCTTGTTTTGGGCCCATTCACCGAATCTACGCCCTGTTAGGTGATCGTGTAGCTTCAATGCTTGTACGAGTTGTATTTTGTGAGCACGCAAACCAAGATAATTCCGCAAAATCGTCCATAAAGTGGTTGGACACATATCCAATTCCTGTGGACGATGGCGGATAGCTACATCAGCTATGGCTTCTTCTGTTCTCACTGTACGACGTCTCTATGGATGCGTATTATCAGTTAGAGTAAACGTGGTCGGAAAACGGTCCATAGTAAGTCGAATTAATTGCTCTGATGGACGATTATGTTGACAGTAGAATGGACGTAGGTCGCGATACGTATTTCGAACAGAACCATTATTTTCAAAATGATTTTGCACAATTTGAAAGCGTTACTCAGGCGTCAGTCTATTCATGTTGAAATGCCAGACCAAACTAAAAACAAATCACTTTACAGCTGACAAAATGGCAGCCAGTTAAAACAATGTTGCCAACTCAAAGTTCTATACCTCTGAAAAAACCCTCTATTAACCGATATTGTTATCATAGTCCTTCCGTTCCTCATCGACTGAAACTACAATTCACGAATATAAGATATATTATATATATAATTATATCTGGACATTTGCTAGCAAATTTCAGGTGAAAAATTTTATGGAAAGTAGTTCTGAAATGGTAATTAAAATATAATTAAATATGATATGCTCTTGTGCAAAATGTGCAATTTTTTGGTTCGTGGAAATTTTCCTGAAGTTTGAGATTTGAAAATGGGTAACATTTTTCTGGAATTTTATTGATATATATTATAATTTCAGGTGAAAAATTTTATGGAAAGTAGTTCTGAAATGATAATTAAATTATAATTAAATATGATATTCTCTTGTGCAAAATGTGCAATTTTTTTTGGTTCGTGGAAATTTTCTTGAAGTTTGAGATTTGAAAATGGGTAACATTTTTCCGGAATTTTATTGATATATAATATATATAATTAAACAGATAAATATATGAACGAATGAAATTCACACTAATTTTCAAAATATTAATTCAGGAGCAACGTATTTTTTAAAGAACGAACAAGACAGTTATGGATACCTTCTGTGACAGATAATCAAGATATTGAAGTTGAACATCCCTAAAAAGAGTTGTGCCATTCTGATATGATATCTGAAAAATTTACTGAGAGGAATCGAACAAAACTGGTAAGAACTAAAATGTATGGTATAAATAGGAGAATTATCAAAAAGCTCTCGTTTTGATATAACATGTCAGTGAATTCCAGAGACATATCCAAAACTCTATGGGAAATATCAGGTCTATAGGCCTTCTTGAGACGGTACACAGCCATTTTATATCTAAATAGAGAATTTCCTTTCAGAAACACAAGATTTTTGAATGTAGTATCAGACAAACAGCCTCTTGTTAGGGAATGAATAAAACCTGCTAAAGAAAACAATATTTCTACAGGTCCTGATGAGCACAAACCTGCGTTATGTTGTATGATCACATTTTTATATTAGGATAATGTTCAATTTCACTATTGTCAAATAGTAACGTTTTTCTCAACAGAATTTCCTTGAGGTCTGATGATAAGTTTGAAAAAAAATTGTTCTGCTGTAAATTTGGAGAATTTTAGAGTCGGGATTTTTCTTCGATATCTATAATATTTTCAGCAGCAAGTATTATGCCCATCAGAAGCTATATCAACGACATCCGGTTTTGTGAGGGCTTTATTACTGTTGCCTTAATCTACGTCAGGAACATTTCGCAACCTTATGGAATTACCTTTTATTATACGTAAAGAAATCGTATCAAATCGTTCGTTCTCCTATCGTATCGTAAGTACAGTATTATTCCTCAGAAAGAAGTAATAATAGACTTATTGCCTCATTCAGCTCAACATACATAGTAAAGATGATTTATTAAATTCACCAGCCGTGCACTGTTAGCCGATTCAATAGTTTACGACCCCTGTTTTCACAGACGTTAAATTTTCCAGTCATTAGGAAGCGATTACCGCAAAAAGAATGAATTGTAAAAGTTCAACCCACGAGCAAGTTACTCTTTTATGATAAGTTTCCAGCTGAGAGTTTCCCAAGTTTCTAGTCATAAATTTCCTTTGAAATGGTGTCGGGTGAATTATTGGGATGCAGATGCGGGCTATTAATAATCAAGTGCGCCGCCCTGGCATCTTTTATGTCCCGAATACACCTAGTGAACACTATTTCAGCTGAAACTCGCCATGAAAACCTATTTCGGGATGATATGACAGTTTTATGATCTATTAACTACAGCTTCGTGCTTTCATTTCGGAAATTGCTGTTCAAATCGTTCAAGTATAAGTATAACGCGAATTGAAATGAACTATTCGTTACGAATATGAGTAATCATCTCAAGAATTGTTCGTCTGAAATGCTTTTAGTTCCTTTCGATTTGGGTGTACCTCATGGCAATCTTCTTGATCCTTGATTATAATATATACTCACTCATTATCAGCCCCTGAACAAGAAGGCTTGCTGTATTCTGTGGTGTATGTCGAATTGAAAATCTAGAAGAGCACTGACGTGAAGTCAGCTGCTTTTGCGGGCATATTCAAAGGAGATCACCAAAAGTGCGTTTTGATTCGGTCAATTCGTGAAAAGACAACTGCTTTGGCAACGAATTTGAACATGTGTACAAAAGCTGCCGACTTCACGTCAGTGCTTTTCAATGTTTTAGATGAAAAACCGGATTTAATTCAATTCAATCTAATCTGTATTTTTGAAAATACAGTACAATCGCGTCAATATGAACACACAAAATTCTGGCTGGTTCATATTATACTGTTCATATTTCTTAAGGTCAAAAAAATAATTTTTTTAACATATTTTCTAGGTTGTATTTATGACTGTGTACAGGGTGGGCAAAATTCGTTGTCTACTGAAGGGATCTCGAGAACTATAGCAGCTAGAAGAAAACTGATAACACATTCTCGAACTCTTTTTTCCTAACTAATCCGAATCTTAAAACAGATCCAGCTTATCGTTTATAGAACTTGAGTTATGAGCGAAAATTGAGAAATTGTCATTTTCAATAATGCTGAATAACTCGCTTGTTTGAACTCGTATCCGAAATCTGTTGATACATTCTACAGGCACTTTTTTTAGGAGTAATTGAAATATAATATGACTGAATTTTTTAATCCAGCCATTTTCGAGAACTGAGAATGATTTTGGATTTTTCAATTGTAAACTATAATCGAAAGATCTCTTATCTTGCTACAAAATTTTTGCTGATCTCAAAAATGTATCATATGTCGCTATTTACATGAATATTACATGAGAAAATTGTCGATACTTTTTTCCTGCTTTTCTTTTCACAGTTGAATTGTGAGTAGGCTGGTGTTGCCATAGCGACTATTGAATATGCATTATCTTCGTGTGAACTTGCACCTCTATGATTGGAATCAGCGATTGCTGAATAAATATTTCTATGGTTAATTTGTCATAGTTCCTAAGATTAGCAATAGAAAATGTGTTTATTATCCCGAAATATTGCTGATCTTAAGAACTATGACAAATTAACCATAGAAATATTCATTCAGCAATCCCTGATTCCAATCATTGAGGCGCAAGTTTACACAAAGTTAATGCAGATTGAATCGTCACTATGGTAACGTCAGCCTACTCATAATTCAACAGTGAATAGAAAAGCAGGAAAAAAGTTATGAATATTTTCTCATGTAATATTCATGTGAATGGCAACATATGATACATTTTTGAAATCAGCGAAAATTTTGTAGCAAGATAAGATATCTTTTGAATATAGTTTACATTTAAAAAATCCAAAATCCTTCTCATTTCTCGAAAATGGCTGGATTGAAAAATTCAGTCATATTATATTTGAATTACTCCAAGAAAAGTGCCTGTAGAATGTATCAACAGATTTCCAATTCGAGTTTAAACAAGCGAGTTATTCAGCATTATTGAAAATGATTATTTCTCAATTTTCACTCATAACTCAAGTTATATGAATAATAAGCTGGATCTGTTTTCAGATTCAGATTAGTCAGGAAAAAAGAAATCGAGGATGTGTTATCAGTTTTTTTCTAGCTGCTATAGTTCTCGAGATCCCTTCAGTAGACAACGAATTTTGCCCACCCTGTACATGATTTTTATTCATAATCATACACCTTAAGTAACAAAAAGTTTATTGAATGAGGAAAGCCATCACATATTCAAAAAAAGATAATGTAAATTATAATAACTGATCTTTTGTGAAGAAAAATTATGTTATTTCAGACTGATTCTCCCTCGCAGTTAATTTCGATAAAACCGCTATTTTCATGTTTCATTTTCAGGGTGAATATCTCAGTCAAATCCAGATTGCCTAATTGATGGCTATGTTCAAAGCTTGAACTGCTGGTAGCAATCGCCAGCATAATCCTGTTTTATCAGCATTATAGATTTGATGTTTGTTGGATCCATGGTTTTGAATGACTCTCTTCAATTCTTCTTCAAAAGGGGCAATGAGATCAGGCTGACTTAAAAGCTCCTTCCTATCATTTTCAAGAATATTACATCATAAAATTTTCGAAGTGCTGGAGCCATCCTTCGCTTGCTTTGAATTCCGAGATATTGAAACTAGCACAAAAAGTCAACGCTTTCTGTTTAATCATTTCTCCAGAAACCACTTTATTTTCTTTCTGGATCAGTATTTTCAGCATTTATAAAGCTGAGTTTCCATTTCAGGCATTTCCGACCTTTCAGAATGCATTTTTTGGACGATCTGAATCCTTTCAAGAAATTGTTTTTTTCTGGAACAAACCGTTGCCTTAGCAATGTCATATTTCGTTGCTAGTTAGGCCAGGTAATACTTAGTCCTTTATTGATGTCTTCTAGGACTTGGGCTTTCTCATCTTAATTTTCCACTCACCATTTTCTTGGTTATAGTATACTCGTGAAATAACAATGCGTGGCAACTTGTGAAAGGTCGAACCGGTAATGGATTACTGAAGATAAATCGTGAAAACGAATTCATTTCTTTCAAACAAGTTTCAACGTGTTCATACTAGTGTGATTCTACTTTGTTCATATTACAGAGAAGTTCATATTACGGAGTGGTTCATACGATCGCGTGTTCATATTAGCCCGATTGTACTGTATTGGGAATATAAAATACTCTATGAATATCGAGTTTTCGTTCCTTCCGGAAGTTATTTTGTTTACGGTCGGCCTAACGGTCATATTCCCAAAAAAAAAATTTTAAACTAATTTTTTTAAATTCACTGACAGCCCGATCTCAACAATTCTATCGGAATTGGATTATGTTGATGTGATTAATATGTGGTTTCAACAAAACGGCATCCCATGTCATACAGCCAGTGAAACAATTCAATTGCTGCATGACACATTTCCATTATATTTCTCTAAGGAGGTATAACAAGCCCATAGCCACCTGCGTATCACAGAAGGAAACAACGAAACTCCTTTCAACATTCCGGAATGATTTAAGTCCAGATTTTCGAAGGCCACCCTGTATCGAAACCCAAAACCTTCATTATGAGAATTTATGGTTACGGTTTATTAGATTATCATCTAAACTTTTTTCCAGCGGCGGAAAGCTCAAACGTTCGCAAGATCCCCCTAAAAAAGCTGTTATAAGTCGACAGCAACTACAACCCAAAAGACTAATGGCTCTTGACTGCAAAGTTCACGCCCTCACGTACTTCGCCCTCGGTTAATTCAATTCCAGCTGATAAACGTGCAAAAGTCTCCAAGCCACCATCTCTGTGTGTCGTCCAGAGCCCGCCCCTTCCATATTTCTTTAATTCTTTTAATAAAGAGCTCGGCGACGGTTTAATGAGGACAAGATGGGTTTTAACGCCATCTCGCGCCCATTGATCACGTTTCTGGGCGGTGAAATTCTTAATTATCGCTCTTCTTTTCCGGATTCCTCCTTAGGCACGCTGTCGGTACGGGAATATTTCAAGATGTCCCGCTGGTGTGAGTGGTGATGACAAGAGGGTGCTGTGATGGGGTGCTCAGTTGTGTCTTGTAGGGTGCTCAGGAATGCTCTGAAAATGGGGGGTATGGTGTATAAGGGATTATGTTTTCTTAACGGGTTTCTTTGATTAATTTCATGAAAAATACCAAGGAATTTCAAACAACTTCCACGTCATATCAACGCTTGAAGTTATTCTTCAATATTATGAACGAATGTAGATCATATCGCTTATTTCTGTTGAACTCTGGTCGATTGTACACTATAGTAAATTCAATGAAGCTAAGGTTTTATTTTTATTATCTATTGACTAGAGAAGGCCATCAATTAATTCTAATGATGAATTATCGTTTTTCGATCGATCGAATGAGATATTGGTCCAAAAATCTCATTGAAAGACATCGGCACCCAAGGAGTTTTCTGCAGTTGCAAAATGGCGAAAGAACCGGGATGGATCTCCTACTATATCGATTTTGGGAATTTATTTGAAATACTCTGAAACGTCGAGAGATCGCCCTCTTCAGTTCGCTCTATCTATCAACTTTTCGCAAATAAGTCGAAATTACGTCAGAGTATTTCTTTATCGAGTTTGAGCTCCTCAAGATTCACCACTCATTCAATTAGTATAGTATGGAAAATAGTGGGCCAGAAAATCCACTCAGACGATAGATTCACTTCTTCGAATAGATCAGATGAATAAGTATTTGAAATGAACTGCAAAAACTGATTGAGTAGCTGATCTTTACCACTATAACATCAGGAAGAAGTAACCTCGAGCCTCGAAGTGGATTACATCGAAAACTTCAATACGCAGGTAGCATTCATGAATAGATGAAATCTGCCTTATACTCAACCCCTTATTCATTTGAAATTACATTTATTTTATATTAATCCATTTTATATTAAGTGCATATCTCATCAGGTAAAAAACTGATATTTGATTCTGAAAAAATTGTATAGGAGGTTCGAGCAAAATTTAAGTGGGTTCTGATCCAATTCTTGAATGTTGAAGAGTCATCGAGAAATAATTCGGTTCGCTGTAAAGTAAGCGAAATTCGACGGATTCTGCCCATAAGCGAATTGAATACCTTGTTTTCTTTCAGGAGTAAGAGTGTTCAATGATGAAAGGACAGAAACGAACTTAACAAAGAATTCTTTATCAATGAACGAAGCACTATAATTTCAAATAAACACAATCAAGTTCACATTAGCAAAAGTACGAAATTTCCGAATACTCCATTGAGTTGTTGAATATAAAATGAAATTTTTATATTTTTACGTAAAAGGTTTAGTGAATCTTGTTTTATTACATATACATTTCAAAGAGGCTAATAAATATCTGAAATGAAACTTTAGAAATGATGAACCACGATGGGACCCAAAAGTTTGTTTCAACTGAATCTTATGGGTATATTCTTAGTTCGACTCTTCACATACGTTGTTAACCGTTTCAAAAATCTCGGATATTCTTTTTTATAGAATGGCCTCAACAATGCAGGAGCTGTCCATCCACCTGGATTTATAGTTGCGCAATATGTTATCTTGCAGCTTATCTGTTCTCTTGAAGCCACGTCATCTGTGCTGGTCACCGGTGGTTGAAATTGAGTTTGACAGAACAAACAGACTGTAAGTTGCACCCTCACGTATTTACTGTTGGTTGTTTCGTACTCAGGATGTTCCGTTGAATGGTTCACCACAATCCATTGATCAGAGTTAGGATCGCTCTCGAGTTTTCTGATATGGGACCAAAAGACAGAATCCCTCTGGGTCACTAAGCAAATCTTTTTGTATTTCTGCATGAAAATGAGAGTATCATTGCTAATTTCCTCGATTACTACCATTTTGTCTACTAGGACGTCCCAATCGTACCTGTATGTAGGTGAAAAGAAGAAATGACAGAGCTCGAAGGCTGTGATTCCAGCAACAGTGAAGAATGCCTTTATAGGATCACAGGTGATGCCATTGACTTCTTCTTCTCGTCGATAGATCTTCATATCTGTATCTTCCAAAAGCAATTTCCATCCGAGGGTTTTATCTTCGATGCCACGTCTGGCTCTGTTGGCTTGTTGCCTCACTATACTCTCAATTTCAGGTCCTAATCTATGTGATATCATTTTCAGTTGAGGTTGAACGTGTGCCATAAGAGCCGTGTTTGACTTGGCACTATCAGAAGTTTTTCTTCCATCCGCATCATTTTGGCTGTTTTTGAGGATACTTCTGGGTTCTTCCATACTTGTCGTAAATGACAAATAGAAATTTTGACCTTGTCACTTACAACCAGAGAAAAATGTTCGAATCAAAAGCGATTTCAAGCGATGGACCGAAAGTTTGGATAACCGTAACCATAACCAATTTCAAGTTCGAGTAACCAAAACAGATTGGTTAAAACCAATCCTTTTTGGTCTAAACCATTTCATTCAAGCGAAATCGGTTACTGTAACGGTTCAGGTTCCATGACGTCAGGGATCAGTTGTGAAAGGACCACAACTATAACCAAAATTTGTGGTTTTAATCCAGCTTTGGACTTGTTATTCACGATCGGTCCATCAAAATAGTTGGAATTACGGAATATTTGAAATGTCCGCAAACGTCAATAGTCGAAACATTTATTTGATTTCCCTGAATTATCAAGCTGTGACTAAAATGTTCAGGTGGAGGATATTGAAACATCCAATTTACTTTTAAATGGTGAGTAAAACTTATTTTTGTGTTGTTCTCCGAGTTGAACTTTTGGTATACCGAAAGTGTTTTTTACATTCAACAATCGATTTCTTTCTTTCCGATTGAAATTTCGATTCTATTAATTCGAAATGGCATCCTCCCGAGATGACTATTCTTGTGTTCCTCGACTCAATGAAATATCATGGTCAAAGAAAAAAGGATCATCAACTGCCTTAAGTTTTCATTTTTTCCAAAGTCAAATGAAAGTGAAGATAATTCGGAAACAGCATCTGGCATGGAAATCGTTGATAGAAGAAAGGCCTGGATTTCATAAGGGTAAAATACAATGTATTCATTTCAGAACAACTTCATGTCGATATGTTTTAGGTATAAATGAAAATGAAAGAATTTTGATGAAGAATACTGTTCCTTCAGAGAAACTACCGAGTACTTCTGCAGCTATGACATTTTTCATTTTGCTTGTATCGTAAGCTGCTGTTATATAGAAATAAAATCATTCATAGGTAATACATGTTTCCTTTTATTTCGAAATTCAAGTAAACTTTATTGGTTCATTATTCCGATCCACCAAGCAACAGACACTAAAATAACATCGAAATTTTCCTCTAGGAACGATTTAAAGCACGATTTTATATCGTGATCCAAAAGTTCTTTCTCAAGAAATCTAACACAAAATTATGATAATTTCTTCAAATATTGTAGCTCTGCTCAATAAATATTCGTTCTCCACCACATTTCTACTGTTTGTTTACATAAAACTACTAGCTTGGACAGGTACCAAATTTAACCCTTAAGGCAGTGGCATATTCGCAGAAGTTCCCTATAGCAGTAATGCAAGTTTTTTACCACGAGTATCCATTATTAAGTATACAAAAATTTAACTATGAACACTGTCAAAATCTTTGACTTTTATTCGAATAGTTTTCACACCGCAAAGACAATTTGTATTTTGTGGTTCGAACCAACGCATTCAAGCGACAATGACAGTGGATATTGGTTATGATGTCATTATATCCTTTGATACATAACCAATACGGTTAACCGCGAATAACCAAAAACATTTTGGTCCATCGCTTGAAATTGATTTATAACAAGAGCTTTTGGTCCATCGCTTGAAATTGAATCAAGTGATGGACCAAAAGCTCCGGATATAGTAACGGTTGTCCAAAATGACAGACTATCATTTGCTTTACTGTAACTATAATCAATTTCAAGCGAGTAACCAAAACAGATTGGTTAAAACCAATCCTTTTTGGTCTAAACCATTTCATTCAAGCGAAATTGGTTACTCTATCGGTTTAGGTTCCATGACGTCATGGATCAGTTGTGAAAGGATCACAACTATAACCAAAATTGTGCGGTTTTAATCCAGCTCTGGACTTGTTTTTCACGATCGGTCCATCAAAATAGTTGGAATTACGGAATATTTGAAATGGCCGCAAACGTCAACAGTCAAAACATTTATTTGATTTCCCTGAATTATCAAGCTGTGGGTAAAATGTTCAGGTGGATGATATTGAAACATCCAATTTACTTTTAAATGGCAAGTAAAACTTATTTTGTGTTGTTTTCCGAGTTGAACTTTTGGTATACCGAAAGTGTTTGTAACTTTCATCAATCGATTTCGTTCTTTCCGATTAAAATTTTCGATTATATCAACTCGAAATGGCATCCTCCCGAGATAATTATTATTGTGTCCCTCGACTCAATGTAATTCATGATCAAAGAAGAAAGGATCATCAACTGGCTTAAGTTTTCATTTGTTCCAAAGCCAAATGAAAGTAAAGATAATTCAGAAACAGCATCTGGCATGGAAATCGTTGATAGAAGGAAGGCCTGGATTTCATAAAGGTAAAATACAATGTATTCATTTCAGAACAACTTCATGTCGATATGTTTTAGATATAAATGAAAATGAAAGAAACTGGATGAAAAATACTGTTCTTTCAGAGAAACTACCGAGCTCTTCTGTAGCTACCTACTTCACTTACTACACAAAGTGATATTCAAAGGGAGAGATCTGATTCAAAACCTGACAAAAACTAGATATACTGTTGAAGTTAATAATAGCTTAAGTTATTCAAATAAATACATTAATATTTTTTATTTCTTTATAGCTAGGTTGAACCAGCTGTGACACTTTTCATTTAGCTTGTATCTTAAGCTGCTGTGATATAAAATCATTTATATGTCCGTTCCTTTTCTTTCGAAATTCAACTATATTGGTTCATTTGATCCAGCAAGCAACAGACACTAAAATAACATCGAAATTATCCTCCAGGAACGATCTAAAGAACGATTTTATATCGTGATCCAAACGAAAAGTTCCTTCTCAAGAAATCTAACACAAAATTATAATAATTTCGTCAAATATCGTAGCTCTGCTCAATAAATATTCCTTCTCCACCACATTTCTACTGTTTGTTTACATGAAACTACTAGTTTGGACAGGTTCCAAATTCAGGGCGGTGGCATCTTTGCAGAAGTTCCCAATAGCAGAAATGCAAGTTTTTTACCACGAATATCCATTATTAAGAATACAAACATTTAACTGAACACTGTCAAAACCTTTGACCTTTATTCAAATCAAAAGTCAAAATATTTTCCAAAGCGTAAAAAGTATTTGTATTTTGTGGTTTAAACCAATGCATTCAAGCGACAGTGACAGTGGTTATTGGTTGTGACGTCATTATATCCTTTGACAAATAACCAATGCGGTTAACCGCGAATGACCAAAAACATTTTGGTCCATCGCTTGAAATTGATTCATGACCGGAGCTTTTGGTCCATAGCTTGAAAGTGATGCAAAACTCCTTCCAATAGGACCTATTCTGTTCGAAAATTGCAAGATGCAAAGAATATACCAGGTGTGGTCACATTCCTTTTATATCAACTAAATTTTCCGTCCAAAACGCGAAACTAGAATTGTCAAATGTTGTTATGTTTCTTTTTTGCGCGCATGTTCTAGGGGAACAGCGTGCTATCGTTTGTCCAAATGTCTGTAATTATCAAATTTTGAGCCGAAAATAGTCTCAAAGCTAGGTTGGACTCACTGATGACGACTCCGGTGTGAAAATCTATTCTGTCCGTCCGGCCGTGCATCGGAATGCCACGAAGTTCGTTGATGGGCCAAATCGGCCAAATGGACAGCCATTTTAAACTTTGAGGTCGTTTCCGTGATATTTCAGGAACTACTGGATTAGGAGGGGTGAAACTTAATTTCAAAATATCGAATTGATTTCCTAAATATTTCGAGAAGAACAGCTAGAAGAGATCAGATTCAAACTAAGTGGTTAGTTGAGGATTACCAATGCACGACTTAATGCAGAAAATTAAGGTAGAAAATTGTAGAAAAGTATTCGAAAATTTTGTACATTTTTTTTGAAAACTATTTTTACCGAAAACTACTCATCAGATTTTAATAAAATTGGCAAAAACCTCGAATCGGTATTTCTCAACAGTGTTTCAAAGTTCAGTTTGATCCGATATTCATCTTCGGAGATATTTGGAAAAAATGTATCGAAAACACTGAAATAATGAATTTTCGAATGAATATTTATATGCGGAATCATTAGATGATTTCACCATTTCGTGAATTCGGTTCTTGTAATTGAACAGGTTCAACAAATATCCAGTCTCTAAATGGATTTTCATTTTACGGTTGACAGTTAGGCTGACTTTAACCACAAGAACATCCGAAAAAAAAGATCTAGAGACTCGATATTTTTTCAGCAGGTTTTGGGGGTTTAGTTAGGAGGGTCGTTTTCGTGAAAAAAATGATGTGTTCATATATCTATTCGAAATTTTATTTTCCCAATAATGCAGATGTAAACAAAATTCTGCACTTAGAAAATGACGGCGTTAAGGTTCATGTAAAAAGTCTTGAGGAAATGGCTTCGAATGTGAACAAGCGCGTAAAGGCTCCTGGCCTCACGGTAGTGCTTTTCTAGGTTTTTTTTATGTCTGTTATTTTCGAATTTTTAGCTGGAAATGGATTGAACTCCCTGAAGAAGAATCGGTGATCAAATTCAATTCTGTCCGTCCGTATGTGCTCTAACTTTCGAAGAAAAACACTTAGCTACTTGAAATTGTCAGATTAGGTCTGGAGTCCAAATATCTCGGTCGAGTTTGTTAATGGGTGGAATCAGTTGGATAGTTTCGGAGTTAAGCCCATTCGAAATTTTTAAGTTAATTTCTCGATATCTCATGAATATTGACTCGATAAAATTGAAACTTTGTGAACAGTTTTGGATTACCAACACGCGACTCAAGGCTAAATTTCGTGTGGATCTAGTTGTTGAAAAATTTGAAGAATTTTCATTCGAAAATTTTTGATGAAAAATTTTTTTCCCTGGAAATATTGATTTGATTCCAATGGAATTTGGCACAAACCAAGAAAACCAACACGCGACTCAAGGCTAAATTTCGTGTGGATCCAGTTGTTGAAAAATTTGAAGAATTTTCATTCGAAAATTTTTGATGAAAAATTTTTTTCCCTGGAAATATTGATTTGATTCCAAAGGAATTTGGCACACACCATGGAGTCAGTATCTAACAATAATGTTTCAAATTTCAATGCAATCCGATTCTAACTTTCGGAGATATGAGAAAAAAATGTGCCAAATTTTTTTGTTATTTGGAATTTTGACGTTATTTCCGCAATATCTCAAGAAGTAAGAATGCAATCAGATTGAAACATCGTAATCAGGTGGAGATTACCAACAATCAACTAGGTGCAAAATTTCGTGTTCATCTATTAATTATAATTTGAACAAGCGAGTATAAATATATTTTTTTGAGAATGAGCATTACATTCACTGGTAAATCTCAGTGTTAACAGAGGAAATGTAAACGGGGCACATACATTTTTCGTATGATACAAGAGCATAGATAGAAACCTCAGCAAAAACTCTGTCTCCCCGTATAAGTGTTGTAATGTGTAATGTGCTTTCATTGGAAAATAATTTTTGCGTCATCTTGAATTAAATTTGACAGAATATCTTGCCATAATATCTGAAACAGAAAGAGGGGCAGAAAGCCAGCAGGAAGCAGTAAATAAAATTACCTACATTTGCTCTCTGACCAGGAGAGTCTTTCGACCAGGTCCGGTCCTCCAAGTGATGATTTTCAGATCCTCAGATAAACGAAGAACGCTACAGGCCCCTTATATTGGGGAATCATCCCCCATAGATCCATAATTGGATATTTTACCCTGAAAATTTAACAAAATATCGGGAATAAATTGAAAAACTTGTGACATATATTATGTCAGGATGACATAATAGGGAGTAAACGCTCCTGACATCACGTCAGTGCTTTTCTAAATTTTTTTTTCGTATGTTGCTCAACCAGAATCTTCAGGATACGCTACTGTTTCCAAGGACCAAGCCAGCCACCGTTTTGCTATCGAAACCACACATCTAACAACTTTCTTGTGGCCTCTTGTTTACGACGGATATTTAAAGCTATTTCTGTAAACTTGGCCCGCAGTTTCTTTGTTATCTTTCACACTGTCACATAAAACAAAACCCAAGACAATTATAAATCTCCCCGTTTTTAAGATGCGGCATAAATTATGTAACAATTTGTTTTTATTCATGCCAGCAGCTCGCTACGAAACTTCTGAACATAATGGCCGCTATATTTTAGCAATTATTTTTCGATTAATAAAAGCGGGAAATCGGGAATCATGTTTTATTTACCTAGCGAAATTTATGTGAGGACATTAACTGCTATTTTCGGAGTCGTCTTCGCCGCTTGTTTGATGGAGAATCTGTTTTCAGGAAGATCTTCAACTGGTGAAATGTGGATCTGTTACTTTTGTGGAAGAATGGACGAAAAACTGGGGGAAGATGTATTGCGGAATTTGTTGGTGGAGTGATTTCTGTGGAATTTAATCTCTTGAAAGTATTCACAATTTGTGAAATTAATTATTTCATCGACATTTTATATTATAAAGTGCCAATCTCAAAATATACCAGCCTTAATATCTTGGTTCCCATAAAAACTAGGGAACAATGCAAAATTCTTGTTTCTAGAGGAACATTTTTCTACGATTGGTTTCAATCATTTCGTATAACCCCTTTGAGCAATCCCTGAAATCTTGAATGGAAAGAGGGGTTTGAGTGGCATCTTGCTAAGAAGCTAATTTGTTGGCCTTTTAAAAAATGGCGTACACTTGACCTTTTGGTTTATTATTTGATGAAATCAAATAATAAACCTCAGTGATCGACGAAAAAAAATTATCCCTCCCTGAAAATTCGACAGTTTACATTTTGAAGAACCTATGTAGATTTGAATGAACTTATAAAAAAAATCCGTCCGTCCACCGTCCGTACTCCGGAGCTTTTCTCTGAAAGTACTGAACTGAAACTTGGTGGAAAACTCGTGTGTCACTCGATACTGATCCTCCAAGCTTTTCAGCAGGATCGGTGCACCCTAAGGACTCAAAACTGGGGGTAGAAGGAAAAAAAATATTTTCTCGAAATCTTTCCTTTGAATTTTCATGAAACTCTCAAAGTTGATTACTGTCGCATACTAGTGGTACCTGAGTTATGGGGAAAAACGCTGTGAATTTCCAATAATCCCGAAAATGAATCATCGCATTCGGTTCTAAGATTGGAATTCAGTGGAATAATCGGTAAACTTTTCATCCAGAATCATATATCCTAAAGTAGATGAAAAGATTGATTACCAAATTCCAACACATATCGAGAAATTTCTAACTGATTCGTTTATCATTTTATAAACACAAGGTGCAAATGCCCCATCGATATTCTTAACAATTTCATAATGATATAGGGGAATTATTATATTGTATGAATAATGAGAGGGTACTTTTTGGTCTGAATTAGAGAAAAACTCAATTTGACGGAATGCCGACGTTTCGATATATTTAATATCTTCTTCAGGGTTACTGTCAGTTGGTCTCTCTTGTCACCTTATTAATAATATAAAATCCACCAGTCTTTGCTGTTGACATATTCCACTACACTGTTTTCGCTTCATTATGATCGGTATCGTTTCACCCGAATTTTATATTATTAATAAGGTGACAAGAGAGACCAACTGACAGTAGCCCTGAAGAAGATATTAAATATATCGAAACGTCTGCCTTCCGTCAAATTGAGTTTTTCTCTAATTCAGACCAAAAAGTACCCTCTCATTATTCATACAATAGTGTTACTTAGGTCGTTAAAGCATCGTGAATCATTATACTTGCTTAGTGTCAATCCACATCATGGGAATTTTCAATTCAGGTTAGTTCTTTCTTTTTGTGAGTTTATTCTTGAATAAATTTGTAAATTTTATATCCATGTAATGAGATTGTAAATCTGTGTGGATATTAATAAATAAATAAATAAATAAATAAATAAATAAATAAATAAATAAATAAATGAATAAATGAATAAATGAATGAATAAATAAATAAATAAATAATCGTAAGTAGTTCAAATTAAATATTTTCGAGTTTTCTCTCCCAATATCTGAAACATAACTAGGTACTAAAAATCGGATAAAAATTATTATTTATAGAAATCACCCTGCGAATTATGGGACTCCCGATTAAATTTCTTCATGAAGCCCATTCATATCTTGAGTAAAACTTATATATTATTCATAAATCATTGGTTTTTTACAACACAAGAAATCCAATTCCATGGAAAAATTCATTTGAAACATTGAAATCTCAATAAATACTCTTGTTTAACTGAATAACACTTTTACTTGCTAAACGCGAATTAAATAGCGTAATTTAAAATAATGAAGATTTTCAAAAAATTCGGTTGATCGGAGGTTTCCATCAATTTTGGTTTGCGTAGGGTAACCGTCACATGTCCAATATTTTTCGTACAGAGACTTTGAAATAATTGTGAATATAAAAGATAATGAGCATGTATATGATAAAACAAATTGGAGGATATATGCAAAAAAATGTATTACAAAACAGAAAGCTCATCAGTTGTCTAGAATCTAATACTAAGGGTAAGGAACCTTTGACTGAGGTAGGAGCCGATGATCAACCTGTTCTGAATGGAATCTGTGCAGGGTCGTGACCTAGGCAAGGGATATAGCGCAGAGACAAGAGAATTAAGAGACAGCCAGATCGGTAGGCAAAACGCGAGACACGAATTAAGGAATTCAGCTCAAATTGGCGCTTCGCAATGGTGGCGATTTTTGAAACTAAATTCTTTCGTCTGATCAGCTGATTCCAGTTTGTAAACAATTCGACATCGTGCAGTTAACCGGTAAGTTTGTTAAAGTTATGCCTAAATATAATGTTGTTGGTTTGAAAATGTACGCCGTTGATATTCAGTCTGCTTTTATATATCCATTCTGATATTTTTTGGTTATACTTAATTGACTACACATCTCATTGACTATAATTTTATCCCTACTTGAATTCGACATAACACTTCACCAATTTTCATAACCAATCACCAGAAATAATGCCCTTTCATTTTTCTCACCTATGGTGGATAAACATTGAATCACATTTGAATATTTTGATTATATTTTTAGAATACAGCATATTTTGATTCTTTTTGTTTATAAGGTATATTATAGTTTTTATACTAGTTGAATTGTTATCACTGAAATAGACACTACACTGTAATTCAAACCATTTTGGAAATTGATCTTCTAATGGTATTTTATTTGCAGTTCAGATGTACTACTTCAAAACATTCAAATTCCAGAATGTTTTCTTCACCAGGAGTTTTAAGGTACTCATGTTGCGCAAATGGGTGAGTAAACAACTATTACAATCGACTTTTCAATGAAAACCATGTGAATAAAAAATTCTTCAGATTTCCCGACGAACATCCTCAGTTGAGACTGATAAGCGATGATACTTATGTGAAGACCACATTGAAGACTCGGCCTTTACTGAGTGTAAAAGCAAACTTAAAAAATTTGCTATGCCCAGCAATACATCTTCTACAGGTAACAATTATTTTAAGAATATACTTAATATTTGACCTGCTTAATCTATGCTGTATAGAATGTTTTACTTCATACTTGAATATTGCCTGAGAATATTGCACGCATGAATCAAGCTAATATAATCTATTATTACAGGTGTTGAAACTCCAGGAATCGCAGAAATTATGGATAGATGAGAACATTCCGCAGTTGTAACTACCATTGTTAATTCGGGAGATGCAGGTAACAATAATTATAATAACATAATTTAAATTTGACCTTTAAGCAGTTCAATGAATACTGGTTAAAAGGCCTTAATACACTTGAACACCAGAAAAATTCCCATTTTCTGTCATAATTATTGACAGATTTCCATTTACATATATATTGTTCTGTGATATTGAGTGCAACTATTTTACTATATTATGTTGAAATTATCGACAGATTTCCATTCACTCATATATTGTTCTCCGTGTGATGCCTCCTCTGGCCTGAACTGAGGCCTTCTGGCCCATTGTTCATCCACATGCAGTTGTAGATACTCACACCCTAAGACACGCTGACACAAATACCACGAGTCTACAGAGAGGAGTCACTCTCACCATAGGAAGCGTGGGTGTTGGGTTTCTAGGTGTCTATCTTTCTAGTATAGTTATTGACAAATTTTAATTACATATTTCAACTCATATCTATACAATGAATCTCAATTAGAATGAATGTCCTGCTTATTATCTGAAATTACATATATATTTCATTCTGTAATATTACACAAATTCACTGACAAAATTCTCTTCATATCTAAACTGCCTGAAAATATGTAAAAATTTCTTCTTTATTTGGCTGTATGAAAATTCTTTTGTTTGAATATATATTTTTCAATAATATAATCATATTTTTCAATGTAATTCATCTTTTCTGGTCCTTTCCACCTTTTCATTAAGATACCACACTCCAGAAGCATCAGAAACTCATTTTTGGGTGTTCTTTTTAGTCTACTAAACAGGCTAACTAAGGATCGCCCAAAAAATAAAATTCTGATTCTGCAATTCGCTCAATTCAACGTAAACAATATATTTAAACAGCGCGCCAAATCTTGCCAGCTCTAGTTCCCGATTTCACCGCTTTGCTGGTGGCGCCATTCTGGGCGGGATTCCACAAATAATTGTCTCGTCAAATTAGTGAGGGATTGACTACTCTCTTCCCTCTCTTTCTCTATGATATAGCCTAGACACAAACAAATATTCCGCATGTTTATAGGGGTGAAAGGACTGTGGAGTGTCTCTTCTCGCTCAAAATATTGTTTAAATTATGCCACTCAATTAGCGTTCTGCATTTGGAAATGTTATCCAATTATACAAGAGTATTTATTTAGATTTTAATGTTTCACATGAATTTTTTTATGGAATTGATTTTTGTGTTTTGAAAATGCAATGAGTTATGAATTATATATAAGTTTTATTTAAGATATCAATGGTATTGGGTTATTTATCTTAGAAAATAATGAAACTTTGTGTGAAATTTGCAGCGTTTTTTGTCAGTAGTTCTTCAACTTATTCTACTGAAGAAGTGAAAGTAGTAATTGAAGAATCCAGCAACAAATTCAGTAATATTGTGGAAAACATTTCTCATCATGTCATATGGAAGATATGTTTTTTCACACACGTTGTATTTGCTGGTGTTCTAGAAAATGCTGCCATTAGAAGATCGAGTGTATGGCATTTTTGATAAAACAACAAATGTCACTCAATCCCCCTTTCTATTAAAGAATTGAGGGTTTGCTGTCATCTCGCTTACAGTGCTTGCAGATAATTGAAGAAGTAGCAACGATACTTAGAAAATAATAACAGAATTCGACATTTTTTTCATTTAAATTCTCCGAAAATAAATATAGGATCTCAATTTTTCACAAAATCGGATTCCTCGTCAGTGAGTCAAACCTTACCGTTTAAAACCATTTTCCTGGCTGAAAATAAGAGATATTTTGTATTTGCTTATTGGTCAATTCGTCACGATATCAATAAAACCGACATTCTAAACAATCAATGAGTACAAAACAACACCGATTGAATCAGGTGTACTATCCCACCCTTTTAGACCACGTTTACCAACTCGCAAACCCACCCATGGCCAATACGCTGTGATCGTATAGTAAAATGAATAGGACTCTACGTTGTGTTCGCAACCCAAACTACTGTGATATTCAGAGAATGAGAGAGAAGATTGATGGGAAGTTCAGGTTAGAATAAATAAAACAACAATTTGGCTATTCGGTGCGGTTCTCTTGCAGGGGAAAAAAGAATGCAATGTAACATCAGGAAGAATTAACAGTAAATGTAGAAATCATTTAAGCTCAGGCAATCAGTGATAGCAAATCTCTATTGAATGAAGCAAAGAACCACTTAAGTTGTCCAACAGATAAGTTCCTCCCACAAGCCTCATTCATAGGAATACCTTCGCCATTTAGGTGCCAATAAATGGCAAAGGTAGATGTATAACAGGTTTATGAGAAGACACTCAGCCGTCAGTACTTCTAGGTTCTTATGAATGATACATAGAGTCAAATATACCTTTGTATAAATAACCTCAGTGAATATGATATCTTAAACAGATACATAGTGGAAACAGTTACATTTCGGAATACCACCATCAGTGGAATAACAATGTGCAGATTGACGGAGCTCAAAGGGGTTCTAGAGCTAAGGATCATCGGTCACCATTCCACATTCGGTTCATCACATCATACGGCTAGTGGTCTCTCGCCCTCACCCCTTTAGAATTTAGCTACAAGAGTCTTTACCCCGACATACGGCGCTGACCCAAGACAGGAAAGTAGTTGGTGTCAAGCCAAAGCCTACACATTGTAGTAATTGATTATTTGAATATTTAGTAAAGAAACACAATGAAAAGGGGATGAATAACAGCTAAGTCGTAAATAATATTAGGGTACCCAGACCTTGGATCGACACCGGGATGTTCAGTATTCTAGACAAAAAGCACTGACCATTCACTCATAATGAAAACTGATGAAATCCTTAACGATCGTGGAAACACCTTGAACAGGATGATCGATATCAATTTAGATTATAACTTCGAAATGTACTGGTGCCACTACATAATAGTTGAGATTTAATGATGGCAATCAGAATGAACAAGCTTCTAGTAATTGTAATAATGTAACGAAGACTTACGTGGCTAAAATCGGATATTGAACAAGTACACTATGCCAAGATGGCTGTGTTTAAATTCCATCCTTTGTTCGTCGTAATTTCGAAGAGGGACTTTGTCGACTTACTTCTTCCGTTGTGAATTTAATAGAGAATCCTTAGCGTTTCTGGTTCTCTCTAGGTTAGTTTCTCGACCATTGAAAAATCAACGTTCCCTTCTATGATTGGGGGAATGAATAAACCGTGAATAAACGAATGAATGAATCAATCAATCACGGTTTAGCACATAAGAGTAGTATTTAAATATAGCGAAATATTATGATTTGAAACCGGGTACAGTACACAGGTGCATTTATATTGAATAATATCACAAGTTTAGTGTTAAATGACATTCAGAAGATGTTTCTTAATGATAGATGATTCGGCACTGATGCTCAATATAGGAAATATTTAATAAGATGCTCCGATTAGATAAGCTAGGGATAATATTATTAGGGTGAAAATAAAGTTACTTCCTCAAGAATACCATTGGTTCAATTTAGTTTCCTATCATGAGCAGAAGAAATTGAATCACGCTATGTCCCTCCAGTGTAACCCTTGAGTCCAATTGGAATCCTCCTGAATAATACGAGCTTGAACCAAAGTGAGACTGCTCTTTTATTCGCTTCTAAGAGTCCTGATATTGCTTTTTCAGCGTCAGTTACACTGTACCAGCTTGTTTTAACAGCTTTCCCGAGGACACACATGAGTTTTATTTCCCTGTGATGAAAAAAAGTGAGGGAAATTCTTCAGATGCTGTGCTTGCAACGGTTTATTTGGGAACTGCTCAGAGGAACTGTTAACATTCAGTTTTAGCAACAAGAAACTGGCCCATATTATTATGTTAATCAGAATACATTTTGCCACTCTTCTTTTCGTAGAAAATATTTGCTAACCTGACTTGAAATAGTAGGATGTTCATTTCCGAGAATCCTCCATTCAAAAAATCTGATCTATATCTGACTCCTTCATCAGACAGTAATTGAAAATTTGCTGAATTAGGTATTCTCTGCCACTACGACATTATTTGAGAAAATCAAACTTATGATTTCACGAGAAATCGACAGCAAAAAACGACGATATAGAACCAGAATTTTTCGAAAATGATTCCCTTGAAATGTACTTTTCTAGCTTCACATTGCGTTTGAAAATTATCGAAAATTTCCTAATAAACAATATCAGCAAAATCAATTATTTCCCTCATTATCGAAAATAAAGAAACGATAAAATTTGATATTTTTTTCCAAAACAGCTATTCTTGATGAATTGGCTGCTTTTTCTCGTGACAGTTAGAAGAATGTCGAATATTTTCCAGAACACAACATGACGAGATTAATTCTTCGGATCAGCCTCACTCAAAATCAGAATCTCCTGACTCTATCTACTAAAGTTATTCTGTTAGTTGCAAAAAATTTCAATCTCAAAAAAAACGAAAATATTTTCATCTTCAGTTATCATTTCCCTCTCCACACCTAAAATATCGGTTACGCAGTCACACCAAAATAAAAGCTGGAAATCCCAAGATGAAAGCGAACATTATCCTGAAATACGCCGTAGCTGACGAAATGTGGAAACGTTCACACAAATAAAAGCGGCGTTAATTAATTTGAAAAAAAGCACATTCCCATTTATCAAACGAGGCTCTGTTCCTTTATGCCGTACATAAATTTACCGCCTGGCCGCGTGGGTTCAAAAGATCGCGCTCTTAATGCATGCAGATGACAGGGTTATAACGTTCTCCTAGCGTCATTAGCTCTTTAATAAAGCCATGTAGACATCACTAGACATCATGTTTGTAATGTTTGTCAGCAGCCAGCTCGTTGCGGGAGATCTGAGGGCAAGCATTAAGTGTAGCGGATGCATGTTAAGGTTATTCATTTCCTGTAGGTGGAACTACGGAATATTCAACCTACCTCATGATATCACTACAGACAGACTGGGAAAAGTTGATGTGATGTGAAATTGGGATTATGGGGAGATTAAAGATTTAATTGACATCGTTTGTGTTACTTGAAGTGAAATTTTCGTACCATGTGAGAATCCACAAATGTCACAGGCAAAATAGCACTTACATTTGATCTAAGAGTCTGATTCATTTTGGCTATCCAACTCCATTACTGTTTCGATATATTAGCAGATGAATTAGCATTCTGGTCGTGGAGTTGATGATATTATTACACCTATTATTATTAATGAAGTATGATAATAACGAGGGAGATGATTCTCGAAGTCATGCATTCCAAAATGTATACAAGGACATTGCATTAGGTTGAAACGCCAATAGGTCACGAGCAGTTTTGACGTTTCTCAGAGAGATTGGAGGACCAACAAAAGATTAACATAACCTCTCCTGTTGTTTGAGCACTGTGAAAAGAGATTTTGCTGGAGTTTAATTGTAAATTTCTCAACTGAAAATCTCCTAATAAACAATTAAACTCCAGCAAAATCTCTTTTCACAGTGCTCAAACAACAGGAGAGGTTATGTTAATCTTTTGTTGGTCCTCCAATCTCTCTGAGAAACGTCAAAACTGCTCGTGACCTATTGGATCTAACCTCGAAACGGTCAACGAATTCGTTCATTCCTATGATTCGACTTGGAACGTTGCAAATTCGTAGGATAGTTTGTTTCTTCGAATTTCAAGCGTGGCTCAAACCGTGAAAAATGTTTTGGGGAAATGATTCGTGTGCTTAGTGAGCATTTTATTTAGATCCCCTAAAGTAGTCGTACAGTTCATTTCGAAGTGGTGGGTTTTGTTTGAAGCACGTATCAACAGTTTGGTTTGTTGAGGCTGAGTAACCTGTATTGAAATTTGTTCAGGGAAAAAGCTGGAACAAGAAATATTTGACTAGGAAATACTACCATTTTCCCACTGTTGTATTGAAAGAATTGTTGGCCACTTTCTTCTAGACGTTCGCAAAAGGCGCCCCAGAGAAGGAGTCTTCTCTTATCCAGTTAATTCTTGGGCTCATACTGCTCCTCACACAACTAAGTAGTTGGATATCTATTAATGCTTCTTTTGGAATGATCTCGCATGATTTCGTAGGTTTTTTCCGGGTTTTCACTCCCAATATCTGAAATGGAACTATTAAAAATTAAATAAAATTATTTTTTGACAAAAAAACGTCGCGGATTGCAGGAATGTACTATTTGTCAAAGGCAGTTTCTAGGAAGACACGCTGCAGATTAGGATTAAAGACAATATTGGTGAAATAAAATTCCAAATGAACCACAGAGAGGCCACCCTCATATAATGAAGAATTATCATTATTGGAATGAAATTGTATGACTATAAAATTAATAAAATTGACTGGCGATCCATTAAATTATAACAAACCAAAAACCATCAGTATAGATTCACTCAACATGCAAATTTCCTAATTCCACCTCCCCTTATAACCACCAATTCAACCAAAATGATTCATTTCTATTGAACAACGAGCGAAATCGTTTTCTCTATTCAGCAACATAGAAGATCTATTATGTGATTTCCATTGGTTGGATATACATTATTTGCTATTATAGATTTGTGTACTTAAATTCTTTATGTTGTTTTTTGCTCTCGTTTCAAAGTTTCCACCGACCCTGATGTTTCTCCTGATACAGGGTGAGTCTTTGACCTTGCAGAATATTTCAACAGAAGATTCTTGAAGCCAAAAGAAACACTTTTTTCCCTTACCATTTTTTCCGATTCGGCTTGGTTCGTAAGATACACACTTTTGAAAATCCATAAAAAAAATTAATTTTCGATTATATCTCACGAACGATCTCATCGAATGAGATGATTTTTGGAATATAGTTTTTGATTGTTACGATGAATGTTCCTGAATTACCGAATTTCATCCACATCCTCCAGTTTCTTTGATATGACCCTAACATTTCATAAAAATACCAGAAATTCAAAGAATACAACTTTTAAGGATAATTTGAATGCTATTCAACTAATTTTTGATCATTTTGGAAAGTAAAAGTATTCCTCATTTTTTTTTCGTATGATGCGCCGTTTTCGAGTAATCTGAAATTCAAAAATAAAAAACATCTGTGAAATTCCGAGAATTGGGTACTTTAGCTGAATGCAACTCTGTTCAAAAAATTCACAGAATTCAATTTTTCCGCGTTGCCACATCTGAAACTTGTTAATTTTCTGTCTTTCCATTGCTTATCTCGTTGACAATCGGATAGTTGTCACGATCTAAACGCTCCTCAATTTATACAGAAATCTCTTCAATCTGAATGAACTATCACATCTTGAAGTTATTTGTTTTGTATCCATACAATTCCAGTGATGTATTCATCAGGTTTTCAATACTACGATCATTGTTTAAGGAGAAGATAGTTAGTTACTCCCCATACTAATCTTGTTGGACGTGGTTTCATCGCGACATCTATTGGAACACTGCAACATTCGATGAAATCGTGCCCCATGCAAATACGCCCTCTTAAATATCAAACATTTTATCAGGTGACTTGAAACAGTTTTCTGCTTGGGTAAGACTCTTGAACGTAGAAAGAGGAAGATCTATACGCTCTTGAAATAACGACGTGAGGAAAAAAATATTGTAATTGAATAATTGAGCGGGTACTTTTGAAATCCGTAACTTTCTAATGATAACCAACACACAGTTTATTCGAATTCCGATTGTTTCAATGAAACATGAAAATTGAATGTCGCCATTTAATTGTTTATTAATCTGCATAAATAATTTTAAAAGTTGGAAATGAGTTCGAAATCTATATTAAAAATGGTGTCAGGTCAGAATTTCATGAGACTATGTAATTCCGGTTAAACGTTTGAAGTAGCGTTACAAAATGAACTATGATAATAAAAATAAATGAGTTTATTTCGAAAAATAATAATTAGTAGTTCCATATTCAAAAAATTAAAGTTTCGTAGCAATTTAGAAACTCGAAAACATTTGGGCAGTATCATAACTGTTGTTTGCTAGAACAACATGTAGAGAAAGTATTTTCAACTAAGTCTATTTTCCTCCCTATTGCAGAGCAAAGCTGTGCCAGTTGTCAGGTTTTTGATCAGGTAATTCGGAATGATAAATGGACGTGATTATTTACTGAATATTCTCCCATTTTTGCAGACTGGCATTTTATGGGTCAGAAAATCACAACAAAAGTACAGGTTCTTCAATTATGAATTATTGTACATTGCACTAGGCTCAAAAAATTTCTGTGATATATGACTTCTCCAAAAATATCGATTCATATACAATAAATTTCGAAGGAAACAATTTAAGACCTCGATATTTGTATATGTTCCTTAAATTTACAGAACTACAAATCGAATCGAAATCTCCCCCAAAGTTTTTACCAGGTACATTCTCTACAGGTGAGTGAAATGATAATTATTGAAGGCTTTCACACGTTAGGGGGGGCCTTTAAATAGCTGTCAATATGTGAAGTCATCCACACTGATAATCATTTCAGAGAAACTTACTCTTGCCCCGATTCGTTATTTTATATTTACATTCTAAATCATCTGTAAGGTAAAAATAAGACACCATCATTTTTGTTTAAGACCCCTTTACTTCACATAATTTGGTATACATATATTGATTTCAAATAATTCTGGGTTATTTATTGAAAAGCTTCCATCAAAACTATTATATATTATTATTTGGAAATAAAATTTTAAATCTTTGAAAAAAAAGAGACAGCTTATTTAATGTACTAACACAAATTGTAGTTTGTCAGACAATCTTCACAAATACATAATTCGCAATATACATATTTATGTTTGTAAGAGGAATTATAATATTTAATTATTCGTCAAATAGGTAAAGGCTTACTTCTGTTCCTGGGTTATAGTAAACAGTTTTGAAAGAAACTATCAGGTATACATTAGAATATGTAGATTGAGGTCTCGAAATTTATTTCAATGTAATATCGGAAACTTTATGAAAAGAGATTTTTTTCAAAACAATTATAATAATTACAAATGGCACAATGTTTTGGTTGACATAAATATGAATAGTATGGATCTATACAGACACAACAAATACAGTACTTCAAACTTTCCACTCAGGTCACTAAATTTTGTTTATTTCATTTACTCATTTTGATTTTACGCACTTTGACTATGTTACTTCGAATGGAAAGATTGAACTATTGTATTACATAAGGTAGGTCATATACAAGTAAGATAAATATTAACGCCGTTGCAGACAATTTAGTGAATCGATTATATCTATGAGAATATTTATAACTCATAAAAAACTGAAACAAAACGAGATCAGTGAGAAAAATGTTATCGTTCAATTAGTTTCGATGAAGGTTATTTCACAAATTTTATTAGTGGTTATTCATTTATATGTTCCAAAAATGATTCAACCTAATAATAATTTAAACAAGCTTACATGTGAATAGATTTAGGAGGAGTAACATAACATTTCAATATATGCCTTTGCATTATGAATAACATATATTATTATATATTTTGCGCGCTCTTGTATCATTCAACTAAGTATTGAAATGGAGAGGAGCCGTCCACGAAACATTTACGTTAGTAATCATAACTATTTTATTTTTCCATTGAAGATAAAATTCTGCTGGATTAGGGTCGTTTTGATCCCAAGTATATATATTCCAATGTGAAGAAACATGTATAGATCTGTCACATAAAAAAAATTAATCCTTTCCTGAATAAGTTGTATTCCAATGTGAATCCTAAATGGAATATTCCTTTTCCAATATTTGTATAAGAATCTTTAACATTCAGCTCTTCCATTCTTCATGATGAAAGGATATAAATGGTTTGAGACGACGTAATCATTGATGCATGGATTTCAAGTACCTGGGCTCCCAGTTTTTACTGAAATAATGAGAATTTTATAAAATATATTATTTTGTATTTTGAGTCTGAGAAATTTTCAAGAGCTAAATGTATTACTTATTCATATATTATTCTAAACTGTTTTCCATATTGTTGAAAAGTCACACATTTTTTCTTTCATCAATTGTACATATTTGAATAATTTTTCATAAGTGGATTAGAGCATTCCTATCTAACCGTGACTTTTCAGTTCGAGTGGGTTCAAGGAGGTCTGCTTGGAGGCCAGTGAGCAGTGGAGTCCCTCAGGGTTCCGTATTGGGTCCTCTTCTCTTCCTGATTTATGTCAGTGATTTACCCAAGTTGATATCCTCCGATAGTGCATCCTATGCCGATGACGTGAAGCTCTACAATGACCCTACTACATCTGGCGATATTCTTCAGAAGGACTGCAATATTATACAGCAGTGGGCGACAAATGACAAAATAAAAAAATGACAAAATATAGAAAATTTTCTGATAATTTTTTTTTAATATTTTGTAGCCAATATATACAGTACAGAATATCGCATGAAGTGGTGCATTTACATTCTTCTAATGATCACGAAGATTCAATCTGATCGCATCAGTACTTCTCGAGGTATTGAGGAATTAACCTCAAACCTTCAAATAACATCGAAATTTGACATATTTTTTTCCCTATATCTCCGTAAATTAATACCCCATCAAATTGAAATTTGAAACACTGTTTTTAATAACAACTTCAAGATGTGTGCCCAATTTCATTGAAATTTGATCGATAGTCTCCGAGAAAAAAAAATTACAGAAAAATTTCGAACATTTTCGAATAAATCCACATTGAGTTGCGCGTTTGTATTCTCCAGGTAATTACGGAGTTTTAATTTGATCGCATCAGTTCTTCATAAGACATCGAGGAACCTCAAAGTTTCAAATTGGTATAACTCCAAAAACGCTGAAACTTTTCCTTCGAAAATTGGAGCACATACGGACGGCCAGACAGAATTAAATTTGACGACCGATTCTTCTTCAGGGAGTCCAACCTGATCGTTTAAGACCATTTTTGACTAAAAATTTGAAATTTCAGGCATTCATACAAAACAAAATATCGCGCTGCTCCCCAGAAAAAAACGCGTGAAAACAATGAACCTACATTCAAAAAGTTTAGGTTTCATTTCAAATCTAGTTCGACATTGGATGAAATTGATATCTCATTATCTTTTCCAAAGTGATTGTTATCAATAATTAACAAATTAAAAATAAAAAAAGACAAAAACTTACCAGAATTTAAAATCCACTGTCTACATCTGACAGGATCTTTAATTGGGAAACTGAATTTCCGAAAGCTCGGATCTTCCACAATGAAAATAATACACATTTATCTGCAGACATCTGAAAAACAATTCACGATTAATTAAGTTTGCATTAAAGGATTCCTTATTCTTATACAAAACTTCATCAACTGCTTAAAAGTTCATGCAGAATTACGTGAGGACCATACGAATAGAAGATCGCATAATATGAAATATTTGGGAAAAAATTGCAACTTTTTTTAAAACCGTTTTGATGGCACATACATCACAAAATTCTGCAGAAGAATTTGCTAATGAGAAACAAAGTTTCATCATGATCAGACCATTATTTTCAGAAATATTTGGGAAATAATATTTTGAAAATATTTTTCAAATTATGTCAATATTTCACATATATTGAAAAGTAGTTTAGAATTCATGGAAAATATCCCAATGGACATAATACGAGATAAATACATATCTAACCGAAAATGCAACGTACGTCAGTATCATGTGAATAAATGAAGTACCTATTCAAAGATAAACATGTGTTTTCATTTATGATGTCTTAAAAAAAAGTTATACAGAAATTGTATATCAATCCTTCAATCAGAAACAAGCTCAAATGTTCTTAAGAACAAAAATTTTTTTATTCACTTGAACAAGATTCAACTTTCGAGTCGTAATGTACATTTTGAATACTTGATTCCAATTTGGTTGTTTTTCGATATATCGAAAAACAAGCAAACTGAAATCAAGTATTCAGATGTACATTAAGTCTCGAATTACGAACTTACCTTCGAGCTGGATCAAATCCACATGAAAACTTGAGTCGGTATACCCTTGTAGCCCGAAACAGACCACAATCACTTTCTTTGCCACAAGTCGTCTATACGAATTAACAGAATATGTACGTTATTCCTTATTTCACACAACTCACTAGGTCAATGACACGCAGAGCAGGTGCTGAAGGAATGTGAAGAAAAGAAGATACATGCTAATTGAATAGAGATGGGGAAATAAATGAAAGGATAGATGCTTGCAAAACCATGAAACGTTCGAATTTACGGGAGGGAAAAATGAACTGAGAGTTGTTGATGAGAGACATCTATCGAATCACATTAAACCCAACCAACTATTTTGCTGTAATGATTATCGACGTACGGATCAACTAAGAATTGCAAAATGTTTTTCCCTCCTGGGGGCTAGCGACATCTATTGATGGATTCCATCGTCCTCCAACAAAATTTACACTGAAGTAACTAACTATCTTCTCCTTAAACAATGCTACGATTATTATCACCAAGACGAAATAAGAAGTTTCTCCAAAATAGACTTCCATCCCAAAACTATATCTGTGTTATACAGTGGTGATTCGGTCCTGAACCCATTCATGAAGCTTCCTTTTCAATTTCGAGCTAATTTGTGTAGTATAATTGATTAACTTCTCACTTTTCCATGATAATGGGGATTCTTACTGGTTTGAATGCAATCTTTCTGCTGACCCAAATTTCTTGAAATTATGTACAGAATTTTGATAGTATTTATTTTGAGGTATTCTTCAAATGCGCTTTCATAACATAACAACCCATGGTGGAAGAAAATCACCATGACATAACCTTGAAACCACGGAGTCACAGATTTATAGTTCAGTTCAGAATCAATGACTGTACAAGTGTATACATAGAATTGGCATATTGTGTGTTGTTTGATTTCGAAGAGTTCTTTCTTTCGGTTCGTCAATTTGGCAACGTTAGTACGTTCATAGATAAATTAGGTACATCTGTTTTATTGATTTATGAAGATGAAAGTTTGAGTGGGTTATGTCTGAATCTGATAATTCTTGGAGAAAATGAAATAAACAAAGAAAATTAATAATTACAAATTGAAGATGAATCTCAAAGCTAATATGAGTGATAGTTAGATGAATCCCTCATTATCGAAAATGAAACCAAGAAAAGAATATTCAACTTTTATCGCCCACGAAATTTGGAATACCTAACTTGTTTATTGTACTATAAATACAACTTTTTTCACTAACTGGAATGTAAAAAGTAAGTTGACGCTTGTTTTTATAACAGAGTTGCTTATTTCGAAGATTTGAATGGTATATCTTAGGCTTGGAAAAACTTCAGTGTTCAGGTTTCCAGGGGCGGCTAGCCTATTATGAAAATTTATAATGCCTATATCTTTTTATCTAGGCCGAATCGGAAAAGATGGTAGGGGACAAATGTGTTTCTTTCAGCTTCAAGAATCTTCTGTTGAAATATTCTGCAAGGTCAAAGACTCACCCTGTATACCTAAATATTTATCCACCAAAACAGGGATTATTGCATGCATAATTTCCTGGGTTGAACTGTTTGATTTCAGTAAGTGATTATCTCGAATGAATTTGTATTTTGAAAACTGTCCTTTTATTGAACTCAGAACCGATTCTTCTGATTCTTCTGACCGCAGAGATAATTCTATGATTGATTGACAGTTGTCTTTCAAGCCTCCGTCATGACCATGATGTAAGTAAAACATGGTGTGCTCATCTGCTTTTCTGTGATCGTTTTCACAAATGATCACATTTTTCATTCAAATTCAAAGCACGGAATATATATTTCCTTGTATTTTAATCTTGCTGAAGTCACTTATTTTCAGATGAGCACACCATGTTTTGCTTACATCATGGTCATGACCATTCCGCACAATAAGTTATCATACCCACAGAAAATTCCGCAGTAACATAAAAACTCTATGGGATCTACTCACTTCGTTCGAAAAAAGCTCTGTTCTCCCGAAAAGTTTTACGAGTTGGACACAGCACATATAGGTTGATGTATAGCAGACACACATTGCATTAGATGAAACGCAATATGACCGTTCCGGAGGAAAGCAATAACCATTAGGATCCCAGAAAACTGCCCCATTTCATATGACACGGCCGACGAATATAGGAAAATTTATATTGACCGGAATGGTAGATAAGTGAAGGGTCTAACGGCACTCTGCCGAAGGGGACTGTCTTCTATCTGTTTAATATTGTCTGCGGGTCTACAATTCCTGAAACTTGTTTATTTATACCTATTCGTTTGAAGAACGAAAGAACAAGGTGTTCACAAAAGGTATCGGGTTTTTAACAGTTGAAATATAAATGATCGAGAAGATTGTTCATAATCTCATAATTATTTGAAGAAAAATAATAGTATCTAGAGATCCTACCTTCACTATATTAGCTCTACTGTACCCACGAATGAAGACTGTTACCAATGCGTTGAAACATTGCTTGCAAGACGTTCATCATTTCCCATCTGATTTTTCTGTAATTTCATTAGATTCCGGTACTTGTTCTCGAATATCTTCTCATCTCTGGTATTAATACGGAAAAAATGTAAGACAGTTTAGATCAGTACAGAACGAAAGAAGCATGGAAGATTCATCTTCGATTTGCGTAGAATCAGTGAATATATTGAACTACACAGCACCGTACAACACTCATGAAGTTTGTTCGTTGTGTCACAATGAACTGCACTTTTGTACACTAGTATATATAGATAGTGAAACACTTATGACATTCGATGTCTTTTGTTGTACACTTACAATGTTCAATGGTAACATATCCGTAGCATAGAACAATCTTTATTTACTTTATGATCCATAGAACATAGAAGTGACAACAATCACCAATGAAAAATTACTAGGTATGGTCTATGGATCATAAGTTAAATAAAGATTGTTCTAGACTATGGATATGTTACCATAAAACATTGATTATTGTTCTGGTGCATAGACTTAATATGCCTATGTTCTGGTTAGAGAAAGATTGCTTTTTCATCAATCAAATTCCGTAATCAACCTTTTCATCAGGATCCAACCGAATATTTCATATTTATAGAACAGAAAACCGGCAACAAAAATAACCAAGTTGATTTGCGGAACATATCCGTCATAAAGTTGACACTATTAACATGAAATCAGGAATCCCAACTTAAATTTCAGCCTAACAAAAACCTATATTTGGAAGGCATTATCTTGTTTGAGGAACCGAGGCATCTTTTACGGATATTTATAAATAACGCGAACCTTATCATGTCCTGAAATTCCCGTTCCTCAGTGATAGTAAATTTGTGAAGAAAATTGTGGGTTGGCAACTTGGGCCGAAGTCGTCTATTGGAGGTTAGTGAAGTCACAGATTACGAATGCTGTACATATAGGGCCGTATTTATAGTTGTTCCTTGAGGCTTCCTTGAACTGAAGGCCGCCTTGAATTTGCGTTTCTATGGAAACAAATACAAGTTTGTTTGCATAGAAACATAGAAAAGCAAATTCAAGGCGGCCTTCAGTTCAAGGAATCCTCAAGGAACAACTATAAATACGGCCCATAGTGAGGTGATCTTCTGTTATGGTTATGCGTCAATATAAATCATGATCATAGACATCTGTTATTGTCTCTGGTCCTATTCTGTTATCTAGATAACAGCCACTGGCTTGAAATTGTTCACTTTCTTCCTACGTTCATTTGCTTCATCTGAACGATCAGAACTTTTTTCCGTGACGACTTCAGAAAATCTTTTCGAAAAATAACCATCGACGATCACGTGACCGTCGTCGACCAATAGGGTGAATCTCCGATTCCCCAAATACCCGAATCTGCCTCGCACAAAAGACCCTTTTAAACTCTTAATGCTAACGAAAAGAAAAGAAGCATGGAATTCTATCATCATATGAATGATTGAACTACATACATTTTGTTATCTGTGACTACACTCATCTGCACTGAGAAGTGGAAGTCAGTGGATTTGGATGACATTTTCATGCAGATACATGGAACAATCCTATTTACACAATTGGACAATTGGAAGACAATGGAGTGTAGTCATGATGTAAAAAACATGGTGTGCTCATCTGAAAAATGAGTGACGTCGGCTAATGGAAAATACAAGGAAATATATATTATGTGCTTTGCATTTGAATGAAAAAGTGATCATTTGCAAAAACGATCAAAGAAAAGCAGATGAGCACGCCATGTTTAGCTTACATCATGAGGGTAGGGTACAGTACGAAAATATTTTCACGTAGGTACAACGAACAAACCTCTACATTGGCAAGTGGAAGGCAGTGGATTGTAGTGTTCTGACAAAAATATTTTCATGGAGGTGCAACGAACAAATCTCATGGTGCTGCAAAAAGGTTTGACCATTGAAATATCTTGTCGAACATCTTCTTTCTGCTTAGAGTATCCTCTAGGAAAGAAATTCATTTGTAATAATTTAAAATGGCATGCCCGAGAAGGGTCGTAAATCTCCAGGGTGTAAAAGTAGATAGATACACAATGGCGGCATAAATTCAGCTATAGTATCACAATTTATGTGTAAAAATCGCCTGGGAAATCATTATTAATGATGGCGTGGCGAGTAATTTATCATTTGCGCCTCGCTAGCGAATGATAAATGAGTAGCAGTCCGTGCGTTTTAACCGAAGATTTAGGGCAAGTCGGCAGATTCTACGGTGCGAATATTTCATATTAACGTTTCCGATCTGTTATTTATGCCCCTGTTTGGCGGATATGAATATTCGGTTTCGGGACTGAACGGCATCAAGTTGGCATGTTTTTAGTGAAGCGCAGGTCACAGCCTACTAGATAGTGTCGTTTTTCAGCTAACGGAAAACAATTCGAAAAAAAAATATATTTCTGACTAGAACATAGGCAGAGGTGTTTCGTTGAGGACCTTCGGATGATCAGGATAGCTTGGATAATACATCTTTCAGATGATCAAGATAGGTCGGATAATATTTCGTTTTCTACACGGATACATCGAGCCAGTAATATATGAATTCAGTCAAGAAACCGATATCGACAGTAAATTATGGGGTTTCAAAATGGCGCAGGAGCTTGAATAGGTTTCCTACTGTGTCGATTTCTGAATTTTTTTAAAAATACCACGAAACGTGACTAGAAGACCTGTCGTGGCCTGTTTTCTCGTTTAGTTTTTACACTTCAGTCTGAAAAAGTCAAAATTTCGGTTGAAGTACTCGTTTTCGTGATTAAGCGTGCCCCGAGTCACACCTTATTCCTGTTGTATAGTATAGCAAAACCTTCACCGCAAACTATAGGACAAAACAGTGGGCCAGACCAGTAGTGCTTCACAGGCGAAGATACACTCGTCAGAAAAAAATCGTGCGAAACTAGTAAGGTGATGCAAAATGTATTTAACTGAACTCAAAGGCCATTGCTGAAGACTAAGACGCTCGATATTTGCAGAGTATATTCAAATGTGAGTGAAGTCCGTCCAATTTATCTGTAGAAACGAGTACATCCTTCCAAAATTCTTTTGTCCTGTTTTTCCCAAAATTCCAAATATACGGATCCGATTGACTCGGGATTTGGTACTGGGTTGGAAAATTATGACGTGAAGGTTCATGCGGAATTCCCTGAGTCAATGGTTTTGAAATGCACTGGATATGTTCGTTAATAGGTCCAATCGGCCAAAAACTTTTCGAGTTAATTTCATGTCAATATCAGGATTTTTCCTCAATCGCTCAGAAACGTATTTCCTGTTCTACACAGATAAATTGAGCCAGTAAGATATGAATTCAGTCAAGAAATCGATACCGGTAGTGAGTTCTTACGTTGCAAAATGGCGCATGGGCTTGGATAGGTTTCCTACTTTGTCGATTTTGGTTTTTTTTTTGGGAATCCCACGAAACGTGAACAGAAGACGTGTCGTAGCCCATTTCTTCGTTTATTTTATACACTTTAGTCTGAACAAATCAAAATTTTGGTTGAGGTACTCGTTTTCGTGATTAGGATTGCCCCGCAGCACATCTCATTCATGTTGTATAATACAGCAAAACCTTCAACGATAACTATAAGATGAAACAGTGGCCCATGGATGTAGTGTTCTATAGAGGAAGGTATAATCTTCAGAAAAACCTCGTCTGAAACTTGTAAGGTGTAAAGAATGTATTCAACTGAATTCAAAGGCCATTTTCAGTAACCCTTCCTATTCTTTCTTTTCTTGTCCATCTTTTTCTCTCCTCTTCCGATACCCTCCAATCTCTACTCCGTTTAAATTTCATTTCTACTCGTCTTATTTAATTCTGTACACTGCGCGTTGTACCACGTTTTTGCGCGCATATTCTGGGGAGCAGCGTGCTCTTGTTTTGTTCAAATGTCTGTAATTTTCGAATTTTTCCCGGATGTGGTATCAAACGACAAGGTTGGACTCACTGATGACGAATCAGGTGTCAAAGTCGATTCTGTCTGGCCGGCCGGCCGACGACAAGATAACTGTCGAGAGATGCAAGCCAGCAACTCGAAACTTTCAGATTAGGTCACGCATTGGAATGTGGCGGTTGAGTTCGTTAATTGAACAAATCGGTTGAATGGTTTTTGAGTTATGTTCATTTAAAATTTTGAGATTAATTTCCTGATATTTCAGGAACCACCCATACTATTGAATCGAAACTTCACAGTTGGTTGGAGCATAACAACGCACAACTTTTCACAATATTTCATTGAGATCACACTGTCAGTAAATTTTGAAAAAATTTTTTTCCAAATTTTTTTCGAAAATAATTTTTTTATTCGGAAACTAGTAACTGAATCCAAAAAAAAACTTCTGCTCATATCTTGGAAATCATATTTCACCGCAGTCTGCCAAATTTCGTGGTTCTTTCCTCGAAATTGTTGTTTTGGTATTTTTACCGGATAAACTCAAAAAATACTGTCTCAATCGAAATGAAAGTTGGCAGCTAATTTGAAAATATTAATGGGCAAGTTTGTGCGGAATTTCGTAATGATCATGTCATTAGAACAATTTGAAAAAAATTCTAATTTTTTTTTCAAATATTCGATATTCTGTGATCTCCTGGTCATATCATCTTCATGATTTTCTGTATGAACCTTGAAACTGTAATTTTTCAATAAAATGCTGGATTTCAATTCGATCTGTATTTCCCGAAAATTTTGGGGAAATAAAATTTTGAATGGGTATATCTGCGAAATCATTGGGTGGATTTTACCCATTCACGAATTCGGCCTCCATAATTAAGGTCCAAAACTTCTCTAAAATTATCGAGTTTCTGAGTTGTTTCTTTCGGAAGTTATTGTGCTTACGGTCGGCCTTTACGAATAATGAACTGAAACTGACAAATTCGAAAGTTACCGAGCTTAATAACCCTGATTATTCCCTTCCTCCTGTTCCGGAACCAACGATTGTTAATCAAATCGACCGAGATGAATAGCTTCATTGAAAGATCCTATTTGTCTTCATCGTGTAAATCAGTGTGAATGGCAAACACAAACTCAAACGATTTTATAGAACCGGCAGACAAGATAGAAAGATCGTCTGACAGTCTGGCAGAATGATGGGCCCATATGTCTTCCAACCCTCCGCCCTTGCGTTGTGCGACTGTGAAAAATCACCCTTCCAACACGTTTTGGGGAAGTCAGGAAGCTGACTGATACACCCATCTGAAAGAAACGTTCATCTGCCCCATTTGTAACTGGCCTAATGGATGAGAACGAGATGCAGCATGGAGAAGAGAAATTTCTCACGTATTTAACAACAGAGCGTGAAAATGTTCCAGGAATTTTGAAATTAATTTCTGTTTCCTCTTATACAGGGTTTTACAACAAGAGGTGTTATTTAGATATTCAAAGAAAAATGCCATTTTTCAATATGAATGATCGGATGTTTATTTCATTATAAAGAAGAAGCTATGCCGTTAATAGTGGAAAATAACATCAGGCAAATGACCACCACGACCACGCTTACAGGACCATATCCTTTTAATGAAATTTTCCATAACCAAATCGCAAAGTGGCTGCCCTATGTCCTCGATAGCCTCACGAATTCCATCTTTGAGGTCTTGAATCGACGCTGGGCTATATTGGCGTAGACCTTCTCTTTCACGTGGACAAGATCTCGGTGGCCAATTGTGATCACCTCTTCGAGAGATAACATGGTCCGGAAACTTTTCCCGCAAAAGTTCAATGGTTTCCTTGCTTGTGTGGCACGTAGCGCCGTCTTGTTGAAATTAAACGTTGTCCAGATCAAGACCATCCAATTCCGGCCATAAAAAATCATTAATGATCTCTCGATAGCGCAATCCATTCACCGTAACTGTTGTTCCAGCCTCATTTTCGAAAAAGTAAGGTACAATGACTCCGCCGGACCATAAACCGCAACAAACAGTCACACGTTGAAGATAGAGAGGCTTTTCAACAATAACTCTCGGGTTTTCCGAGCCCCAGATGCGACAATTTTGCTTGTTGACGAAGCCACCGAGGTGGAAATGGGCCTCATCACTCAAGATGATTTTTCAATGGAATTCCGGATCATTTTCATGCATTTCAACGACCCAATCAGCAAAGACACGACGTTGTTGATGATCGGCCGGCTTGAGTTCTTCTGTTAACTGAATTTTATAAGCCTTAAGACCCAAATCTTTATGCAAAATAAGGTGTAATGACGTTTGTGGAATGCCTAATTCCAAAGAACGACGAGGAATGGACAAACCTGGGTTTTCTTCAACACTTTCGGCTACAGCAGCAATATTCTCGGCTGTTCTTGAGCGACGTGCACGGGTTTTATTCTTCACATCACTAACTTGTCTCAACAGCTCGAATTTTTTCAGCAATTTCTTTATTGCGGTCCGACAAGGTGCTTCATGACGACCCAAAAATGTTCGAGTTTTACGAACCGTCTCTGCCAAATTTTCACCATTTTTATAGTGAATTTTAATAATTTCAATGCGTTGTTGAAGCGTGCATCGTTCCATTTTTATTAATGGCGTAGTTTCTACTTGTCAAATGTCAAAAAATGACAGCTTCAAAAGTGACATCTATCGAAATAGCGGGCTATTCAAAATAACACCTCTTATTGGAAAACCCTTTAGCATACTATTCAGGATGATTCCAAATTAGACGTGAACCTTGAAGGAGATGTTAGTATGACTTATTTGCTTTCCATTGAACCTAATTTTTGGGTGACTAAAAATCAGCAGTTGCCGAAATATTTGTGTTCTTGTGATTCCTAAACCTTTGCTCACCCTAGTTCATTTTTGTCAATTTTTCTCATGTTGGCCCAACTTGATCATATTTTGGTGTTTTTTTTATCAGACAAAGATATGATATGTATGAAAATAGCAAAAATATGCTGTATCAGATCAGCCTGACGGCCGACTGCGTAACACAATAACTTCTGAAAGAAACAACTTAGAAACTCGATATTTGTAGAGAAGGTTTGGACCTTAATTACGAAGGCCGAATTCGTGAATGGGTAAAATCCACCCAATGATTCCGTAGATATACCCAATCAAAATTTTATTTTTCCAATATTTCCAAAAATAGAGATCAGATCGAATTGAAATCCAGTACTTCATCGAAAATAACAGTTCGAAGTTTCATACAGAATTTAATGAGGATGATATGATGAGAAAATCATAGAATTTTTTTTTTCAAATTGTTCTAATAACACGATTATCACGAAATTTTGCATAAAGTTGTCTTTCAGCGTCTTAAAACTAGCTGTGAAGTTTAATCAGGACTGAATCAGTATTTCTCGAGTTATACCGAAAAAATCAACGATATCGAGAAGAAAACCTCGAAATTTGACATATTTTTTCCCGATATCTCCAAAACTTATGATCGTATCGAACTGAAATTTGGTACATTGCTGTGAAATTAGAAGGTCAGAGCGTGAGTATAATTTTTCTTGGATATGATAAATGGTTTCCGGAAAAAAAATTTTTTTTGAAAAAAATTTCGAAAAAAATTTTTTTTTAAAATTACCAACAATATAATCCTGACGAAATTTGGCTCAAAGTTGCGCGTCGTTGTACTTCACCTAACCGCCAAGTTTGAATCCAATCGCTCAGGTAGTTTCTGAAATAAAAAATAAATAACTTCAGAACTTCAAATGCCTATAACTCCGAAACTATTCGATCGATTTGGCCCATTAACGAACTTACCCGCGGCATTCTAATGCGCGACCTACCCTGAAAGTTTCAAGTTGCTAGCTCACTTCGTTCGACAGTTATCGTGTCTATGGCCGGTCGGCCGGCCGGCCGGCCGTACAGAATCGATTTTGACACCGGATTCGTCATCAGTGAGTCCAACCTAGTCGATTGAGACCATTTTCGGCTCAATCATCCAAAATTACAGACATTTGATCAAAACGATAGCACGCTGTTCCCCTAGAACATGCGCGCAAAAAGCATTCGTACAGGTGCAAAAATTCTCATCTTCGACTCGAATTTTTGTTGCCAATATTTTGAGAAAATAAATTTTTGATTGGGTATACCTACGTAATCATTGGGCGCATTTACCCAGTCACGAATTCGACCTTCGTAATCAAGCCCAATCCTACTCTACAAATATCGAGTTCCCAAGTCATTTCTTTTCGAAGTTATTGTGTGAACGGTCAGCCGAATGGCCGACCGAAAATGATAGAATCATCACGATCATCACGAGATTTCGTAAAAACTTGTCCATCAGCATTTTCAAACTAGTTTCCGAGTTTCATCATGATTGAATCAGTATTTTTTGAGTTATTCCGTAAAAACAACGATATCGAGAAAAAACACGAAATTTTACATATTTTTTCCCAATATCTCCAAAAATAATAACCGTATCGGATTGAAATTTGGTACAGCTCTGTAAAATGAGAAGTTCCAGGTATGACCAGAGTAATTCTCGAATGAAAGGAATAGTTTCCGAGGAAAAAATTTGAATAATTGGCAGGTTTCTGAAAACCAATTTTTGGTGACTAAAATTTGAAAACTTTTCGAAACCAAATTTTTTTTTTCATATGTTTGTACTAATGATGCAAATATCCAACTAAATGCCGCTAAAGTTGCGCGTCGGATTTGAAAACTCGTAATCAACCTTCAATCTGATCGCTCTAGTGGTTCCTGAGATGCTGAGTAAATAACCTCAAAAATTAAAACGGGGGGAAAATGTGGAACTGTTTGGCCGATTTGTTTCATTAACGAACTCAACCGAACATGTTTGAAAAAACTTAGGTTGGTATAATTTTCCAGTCAGATAACTACGTTGAAGGTTGTGATTAAGTAGTAGAGTGAGCCGCAAGGCCATGAAAGTTACATTATATTTCCGGACAATCGAAAAATTTAGGGTTATAGTATTTTTTCTGTCAGGTAATTACCCGACGTTGTCCGTTCTACGAAAAGGTCGGGGTAATTACGTATGTAGCTTAACCAAACCAGATTATCATTCACAAAAAATGAGAGAGTTGACAAAGTCCCGCCAAATTATTTTGTCCTTGACGACGTTTTTCTAGTACCAACCATACTCATATCCAAAAAAAAATTGGGGAATTGAATTCATTTCGGTAAAATGATAACGCGATGATCTCCAGACTAACATAATGAAAGATGTGGAAAGGTTTTCAGATTTTTCTAAAACATGGTACAGAAAGTTGTTAAATTTTTTCCTCAATTCCTATTTCGACTGAATTAAGGGCGCAAATGAATTCATTATCTATTCAGGCTGAGTCAAAAGCTTGAGGACCCTTAAATACAACAATTAAAACATATAGATTTCTCTGTAGTACCTTTACATAATATCTTTCGATATTGATTTGATATATTACGATATACTTGTATTGTCTTCAACGTACTACGTCTTCAAAGACAGAAATTATTATATCAACTGGCATACAATTATTGAAGTAAAAAACTTGAGAAAAGGGTAACGAAATTAAATACAATCTGAATATAAAACTAGACAAAGTGTTTCATCTTCTATCTTTCGATTTAGAGTCATCAGTAGCATTTATTCTATATTATATGTCGAAAACTCACCACGTGTTTTCAACGTACACTTCACTTCAACGGAATTTACTAGATATAAGTCCATGCGCAAGCTCGTTGAAATTGTGCATAGAAACAATATTGCCACAGATTTTACCCACACCATCTTTCCTTGAAAAATGAAATGCGGTAAAAACATCTTACAAAAAAACTTCAAAAATTAAATGATAGTTGATATTGACTCTTGAAAACTATAATCGATTTCAAGCGATGGACCAAAATCTCCAGTTATAGTTACGGTTATCCACATTGACAGATAATCCCTTGCCTATATGTCAGTTTGGATAACCGAAACTATAACCGGAGCTTTTGGTCCATCGCTTGAAATCGATTTATATGTTTTCGTTCAAATATTTAATTCAAAAAAGTCTACTTGATGAAGGCTATTTTAATACAACAAGTAATAAATACAGATTTCTCTGTAGTAATATTGATTTGAAATCTCACGATATACTTTTATGAGTGTACGTTAAAAACACGAGGTGAGTTTTTGACATGTTATATAGAATAAATTCTACTGATGATTCTAAATCGAAACATACAGTGTGTCCACGGATTGGGTGCCGGTAAGGTGTAAATGACGAAAAATTTTCGAGACTCTGATATTCTGGAAATCGCTCCTGCTTGGTCTCAAACTAAGATATTGAAAAAATGAGCCAAATCAGTTAATATACAGGGTGGTTTGGAACTGATTTATTGAAAATTGTTAAGAATAAAGTGTCTTTGTTTAAAAATATATCGAGAAATTTTATTGAGAAAAGTTGTTTAGAATCAGAAGACACGGCTAAATCTCGATTCTCAGATAAATCGATCAACTTTGATTTTGTAAATAGGAACTCAATTTTCAGATAAATCAGCCTACCTTGACTTATAAGTTCATGAATATTTTGTCAATCCGATACGTGAGATATTTTGTCATGATCAAAAATTTAAATTTTGACCCTATTTTTTCAACAGGGTTACGTTGTACCGTAATATTTGGCCAGCGTTCATGGAATTGTCCTATTACTCCCTGATACGAAATTTCTGCACCTGAACTGTAGCACTCCACAATAAACACTCTTTGTTCTATGCTCAACATATTTTTAACTGGAAAATTTTCGTTTATGACGAATAAAATTTACGTTTCAAGTCACGTCTGGCATTTGTAACCATGGATATTATCAAATATTTTCATAACCTATTTACAAAATCAAAGGTGATCGATTTATCTGAGAATCGAGATTTAGCCGTGTCTTTTGATTCTAAACAACTTTTCTCAATAAACTTTCTCGATATCTTTTAAAACAAAGGCACTTTATTCTTAACAATTTTCATTAAATCAGTTCTAAACCACCCTGTATATTAATTGATTTGGCTCATTCTCTCAACATCTTAATTTGAGATCAAGCAGGAGCGATTTCCAAAATATCAGAGTCTAACTCGAAAATTTTTCGTCATTTATACCTTACCGGCACCCAATCCGTGGACACACTGTAGAAGATGAAACACTGTGTCTAGTATTGTTTTCAGATTGTATTTCATTCTGTTACCCTTTTCTCAAGTTTTCTCAAGACAATGAAGGTATATCGTAAGATATCAACTCAATATCAAAAGATATTATGTAAAGGTACTGAAGAGAAATCTGTATTTTTTAATTGTTGTATCAATAGCCGAAAAGCCTTTATCAAGTAGACTTTTTTTAATTCAATATTTGACCCTTCAATACATTCCCCCTCGATATGATTTCCGACCTCTGGTGAAGTATCCATCATATGCCATATCCGCCCTGCCTGGAAATGTCTGCACGGCACTTTTTCATTAGCTAAAATATCGGAAATGTCAGAATAAAGTGGTGAGCCCTAGGCGCGACGCAATTTGCTCGCGAAGCATTTACATTCTGACATCAACAGATGCAGAAAGAAATGGAACATTTCTTGAGGCAATAAAACTTTGTTGACAGGTCCAAATTAAAAATACCGAGCCGAACGTTCACTACCCGCTGAAAATTTCAAATTATGCGCTCCTTTTTACGTCACCACATATGACAGATTAATTTATATGAAATTTCGAGATACCTGACATATTTTGATGTTGAAATATGTTTGATCTCGGCACGGGGAAACTTCGGTATAACCCTTGTGATGAAAAATGAGAAATTCATTATTTTTCACGATTTTCCATCAGGAATAGAAATTGAATTTGTGTGTTTACAATAATATCAATGCGTTTCTACGCTTTCAGGTATAAAATTGTAGGAAAAATTCCAAGGAGAAGCAGATAAAAGGTTGAATTTCACTATACATTCCGTAACCTTCCAGTATACTTCCCAAAATAGTAATTTACGTTTCAAGGCCGGGAAATGGCTCATTGAAGTACGAGTCTGGAATTTCTAGAAGAGTATTTTAATGACATTTCAATCATACAACGTTTTATTTCATACTGCTCAATATTTTTTTCAAACTTTTGGTGGAAAAATTGTTTATTCAGGTAGTTTAAAGGTGTCAGTAATTTGTCAGTACATGATGTAAAACCATCCATTGATATAGGGTAATAATGTAGTATGCTTTGAATCGGTTGCTAACAGTAACAAAGAATTTTTTTATTGATTGTCTTGCCTGTCAGTTCAGCATCGTTTTGAATTTTTGCTTTTGAATCATTTCAAATAAAATGGATGCAGAGATTTTAAAAAAAGTTCTGAAGCGACGGTGAAACTTATCCCGGCCAAGTCTTCCGGACGATATCAAAAGGAATACGAGATATTCTGTGAATGGCGCAAAACTCACAATGTGGTGAAAATCCTAAATGAAAACATAATATTGGCTTACTTCTTGGATGCGGTAACAATTCATTTCTTTTTTCATGCTAAAATTGTGAAAAAAAACGTTACCAACTAGTGGCAAGATCAAAACCAGCTGAAATGTCCAAGACACCTCCAGATCTAAAGCGGGGTCCAGATGAGTGTAATCCGAACAGCGAATGCAACAAAATTTGATAAACGATTTGACGAATAGTGTGGACGGCACTCGAGCTCAGCCTCGAATAATACATTCAAAGGCATCGTTCGAGTTGAAAACCGAGTCCCTACGGGGCAGAAAGAGCGCTGTCTCGAACCATAAAACTCACTGTGTTTTATTGCATTCACTGTTCACATTACACTCATCTGACTTATTACGTCTGGAGTCAGCTCCTTGATGCTATTCAAGGGAGTTCGCATCAATGACATTCGATTATGGCTTCCAACTTCAAAACGAGACTTAGCGTGAGCGCAAAAAATTATAGAATTTTCATATCAATTACAATAATTTTCTGAAATTACTCCATCTATTGGGAATTTCTGCGAAGATGCCAAGGCCGTGACGGTTAAATTCGGAACCTGTCCAAGCTAGTAGTTTTATGTAGACAAACCGTAGAATTGTGGTGGAAAACGAATATTTATTGAGCAAAACTACAATTTTCGAAGGAATTGTCATAATTTGTGTCAAATTTCTTGAGCAAGAACTTTTCGCTTAAATCACGATATGAAATCGTGCTTAAGGTCGTTCCTGGACGATAATAGAGCACTAGCAGGTGACGTCACAACATGAACGCTGGGGGGACAAACAAAGAGTTTGTTATTGTTATTGTAAACTGACATTTATTATGCTGCTGCAGATTATTGTCCATTTTATGAGTTTAGGTTGTTTGCCTGTGAAATTTAAGTTGTTGGCAAACTTTGGAGGCTTGAGATTAACATAATCCAGGAGAATAGATGATTTCACATCTTCAAGTAGTGAATTTTGATTAAACACAATTTGTTGTTGAGAGTTTTATATTTGAATAATAACATGAGATGAATATGTATTTATTTTCACAATGGTTGTGATACAATAAAAGGAACTGTAGTCAATATTTTCATTCAATAAAATCTGAGGCTTAACTGATTGTTTGAGACTTTGCCGATATTAATCATGCATCAACTTGCAATATGTGGCAATATCCTACTATGATTGGTCTGTATTTTCACAAACTTTCAAGGTCTAGGATCTTCCTAGAGAATACTAGAATTATATTAGGATTTATAGATTCAACGTGAGCCTCCTGTCGGAAGACATATTCTCATCAAGAAAATAATGCACAAATGTTCACAGTTGTGTGTTTTACTTCTGTTACCATCTATCTTCTGTTTATGATTTCAGAATGCCATGCTAATGGTAACTATATAAACTTATAATTGTTATTGTATCTTTAATATCATTCCAATGCCAAGTTTGTTTAAAGGTTGTCCTGAAATGATATTTATCCATAACTATGTTAAGTAACTTTGTTAGTTCATTACCTGGTAAAGATAATGCAGAAAATAAAAGAATTTTTCCCTTTACAATCGGGGAAGTCATCCCCATGTAGAGATAAAAGCAAGCGTACTTCCTCTTGCCACCTTGGCAGGTTCTACCTGCTTCTATTTAGTTTCCAACGACACAAATCTAAAAAAAATGGGTGTGATTATCATTATTGGACCGATGACTACATCTCACAGCTGAAAAAACTTTCATAGTTGAATTTAATCTGAAAAAGGATACATAACAATGTATGTAACAAACAGGAGTGGGTATATTTAAACTGGAAAAATCTTTATTCAAATAACCCTTGCAAACTATTCTCTTACCTGAAGGTATTCAAAAAAGTTCAATGATCAAAATTAACTGAAAAAAACCGTCTCAAAATGTTTTTCCACTCATATAATACACCAAACGTTAACATTGGCTCTCATGGGAAATCTCTTTGTCCCCCCAGCAGCTGATTTTGACGTTTCATCTTGCTGAACCATAGAGTGCTGCTAGTGCTCTATTTCGATGTTATTTAAGTGTGTGTTCCTTGTTGGATCGAAATGAACTAATATATAAGTTTACTTGCGAAAAAAGGCTCACAAATAATAAATATTAATGTATTCATATAGATAACTTTATCTATTATCAACTATAACAATTCATCTAGTGTTTGTCAGTTTTTCAAATAATATCACTCCTTTATTATGATTTTGTGTACTATTTGAAATAGGTAGCTGCTCGGCAGTTTCTCTGAATGAACAGCATTTTTCATTAAAATTCTCATATTTTTATTCACACCTAAAAACATATGGACATGAAGATGTTTTGAAATGAAAACATTGTAATTTACCTTTATGAAAACAATCATCTTCAGAGAAATGCAGTGAACATACTTTCATCTATTTCGTGACCTGCTTTCCAATCTTCTATCAAATGCTGCTTCCAAATAAACGTCATTTATTGGCTAATAAAACTTAAAGCAGTAGATGATCCTTTCTTCTTCGACCATGAATAACATTTTTAGTTCAGAGTTTAGGCATACAACAATAGTAATTTTGGGAGGATGACATTTCAAATTAATACAATCCAAAATTTCAATCGGAAAGAAATTAAACGAATAATGAATACCTAAATTCTTCGGTATACCAAAATTTCAACTCAAAGAGCAACGAAAAAGCTCGCAAATTAACTTTGGAAGTAAGCCAAACACGTTGGAATAACGAGCAAGTCGGAAAACTTCCAGCTTGGAAGGGTTCGAATTTCTATCGCCAGAGGGCGTATCGCTTCTCTGTAGGTACTTGATGGCTCAAGACGGCCCTGAACTCTACCTAAATTTGTTGATATCGATCTCTTTCACCGTTATCATACCCGGGTTCATATTATCGGCTTTATATCCATAAAATAATAAATAACCTGTTCGAACCTGTGCCAAGTACTGCTAATCAGTAACTCTCAATTTACCAAACATCAACTAGCCACAATTGCATGACAACCACGTTCCAGTTCAACAGGGCGGAATGCGAACAACTTCATTAAGTATGATATTCGCATGTGTCGCCCATGGTAACTTAATTAAAGGAAATGTTGAAGCGAAATATTATGTAAATTCATCGAGGCAATAGTTTGTGATGTGCGTGTTATATTAATAAAATGCCCAAACGGCAATCATTTCACGTTGGTGTTATCTTTATTATTTATGGATGCTAATGCGATCGGTATCGTGTGCAATAAAATTCGTTGCAATCATTATTTGCCATTTTTATGACAGAAATTATAACGTGAGACATTATACGGATAGCGTGCGATATATTTATTTGCATGTAAATGAGTGCAAGTTAATGAAATCATTATTCATTTTTCATTTACATTATTCATGATCGAGCTGTCTGGAAAACAATGGAAAATTATTGTGGATATAGTAATCGGCCGATAGGGAAATATGAGAATTTATTATCGATGGAAATTATTATGTCAGTCTGGAAAAAATATATTTGGGAATATTTGAATATTGTCCTGATTTCATTTATGCTCAAAATATGAGAAATACTAATTTTGAGTACTAAATTGGTGCAACTTTTCTGAGGCTGTCTTAGGCCTAACCTGTTTAACTCTTTTGAATTCTTACAGATTCTAGAGTATTGACCCGTTCTTGTGAATTCTCATAAAATAAAATATAAAAAATTCAGTTATAGTTTGGAACAGTCATGCTCCAGTGAAAGAGAATACAATTTTTTTGTTCGAATACAAACCCCATAAATTAATCTCTCAAATGAAGAATCAGTCTATGAACAAAAGAAACTACTATATTTTTTCCGGATAATGCTTACAATCCAAATAACTTTCTGAAATTTTCCCGTGGACTTTGCATTTAGTTCCAATTTTCCTCATAAATATTTTAGACATCATGAAAAATATAATTTGTTATGAATACAGCACCGAATTCGAGTGAGTTTTATCCATACATAAACATATGGGCGAATTCATGAAACATAAAAATATTTAGAAATCTCAAGAGATAATAACGAATAATTGAATGGTGCATTTCTATAATTATCCATTTGAGAGATTGTTCCTGATCTGAAGATAATGAAAAATGTGAACACATCTTGAATTTCAAGAATGTATTTTACATAGTTCAAAAATCTCATTTTGATTCCTAGATATAACGAAATATTAAATAAGAAATAAATCGAAATTTCATAGTGGAATCCCGAAAAATAATATATCGTAGAATGATATACTTTTCATTATATTTAATAACTGACAAAATCACAAGGACGAATATCTGTCGATTAATCAAAAAATATTCGACCTTGATTAGAGCTAATCATCCAATCAACCAAAACATCTTCACCGAAGAAGCGGACTCAAGGGGGATGACTTCAGCTGTTTCACAGTTATTACTGATCGTCAGGCCATCTAAAATTGGATGGAACCGCTGAGTAGGTAATCTAGATACTTGTCACCTTTCAGATGGAATACTGCAGTATAACTACGTACAGCGCGCCATGTTCCAGGCGCATCTTGCGAATCCTACCTTCGAGTGCAGAATACTTTGATCGATGTGCATGACGTTCAGGTCGCTGCATCTGCGATTTTGCAGTTTTACAGCGTCCGTCATGACTTTGGAAACACTCGGTTCATGTGGTTTTCCACAAGACGATAACGTCGAACATCTGACAAAGATAGGAATTGGTTTGAGGAGAAAAGAGAGCTCCAGTAATAATAAACTAACATAATCACAAGGACGAATATCTGTCGATAAATCAAAAAATATTCGACCTTGATCAGAGCTAAACATCTACACCGATGATATATATTTATTTGAAATTAAATTCACGCCGAAAAAGTATTACCAAATGAAAAGCCTCAATAGTATACTCGTATTATTCAACGAGCATATAATGACTCCTATTATTCACAAGGGTGAAGTTTGGGACACGAGCCTCAGGCGGATGTCGCAATTCCCCAAGTCAATAATAGCAATTATATGCGAGTTAAACACTATACTTTGTCCACGATTTCATTGGTAAAATTGGTAAAATTCAGCATTTTGAAGAACCTACAATAGAGTTGTCAGAATGCTGAACTTCATTCTCTGTGGTTGCTGGAAACTGTCAACCTTACGAGAAACGTCAAAACTTTCAATTGATCTATGCATGGAGTGTATTATATTCATTATACATACCTAGTATCCACGACTTGATTAATTAATTAATGTCATTTTCCTTTAAAAAGAGCCATCGAAAGAAATGTATTATTCAATGGTCGTGGACAAACCTATTGTGAATCGTTATAGAGAACAGCCTATTATAAAGCTTCAGAAGTTCCTTCTGTACCTTAAACTCTTAAAAATTGTCTCGATTCACATCGTGACGCTAAGTCATCATCCTATCGACTATACTTGTTAATTTACATCAAGCATCGAATACTTCAAACGTCCAATTAACTTTTTCTATGCTGTTTCCTTTATTTATTGGACTGCTTCCGAATGTCGTTCAGCAGAAACCGTGGTATCAGGCAGGATTGCTTTCACTTCTCCTTGTGTAATCCTTCGCGTGATCTTGGCTTAATTTATAGCCAACTTCGATAGTGTCGACACGATATTTAATTAGGGAGGAACATCCCCCTCCTTTGATAGAGGTGTGTGCGGTCGAGGGAAGAATCAACACATCGCTAATTAAGGTAACAGAAACCAAATCCATTTAGGGTACGGGATTGTCATGTTATAGACCGAGAATCCAGAGTTGTATCCTTAGAATTCTTATACAGAATACTTGTTCCACGTTCTGAGATAATTTAATTTGTTGGACCATACTTGTTCTCTTTAGACGTCTACTCGAATTATCATCTGAGCTAAAAACAGGGAACAAGATTCAAAAAGGTCAAAAGGCTTTGAGGGAATTAATTACGAAGACTTGATTTGCAATAAACCTTAAAATTGCCTTAGTTCCGGTTACATTTTGCAGGAAAATTAAACTGATAGATGAATGTCAAATGTCGAAAGGTTTCTGCATCTCAGAAGTTCGTAAGGTATTGTATTGTATAGGGTGAATTGTACTGATGATTGTTGAACATATCTAGAACGACTCTTGGCTGAGAGGTCAGAATCAGATTTTTGATTATCAGTTCGAAAATAAACGAAATGGAGGGTCCATATTTGACTATCTCAATCGGCTTCAGTCCTTAACTGTATTTTTCAAAAACCTCAACTATCTGGAAAAGATTGACATTCACAAAAACCGTTAACAAAGTCTCGCTGTGAAAACCCATTATTTCTCTCTTATTACTAGTTGTTAACTTGTTTTGTTACTGTTATAAGAATTCCATTTAATTATACAGTGTGCGTCAAAATCATGGAACAAATTCATTTTCTCAGAAGAATGATATTTGGCAACAAAATCCTGAAACAGGTCAATTTTTGTTTCACTTTTACCACATTTTTATGCATTTTTGAAGGATTTTTTTGCACCCTGTGTCATCCCCATCAACCTTCTAAATTTTTTTAATAGGGAGAGTGGATCATGTGGTACTTTTTTGGTAAGGTCTTTGTATCTGTATATATATTTCTTTACAGGCGTGCAGACATTTTCAAAAAAAAATTGTTTTTTCGAAAAATTAGTTATTTCAAAGAGGTTTTCAGTATATGCACTTTGTCATGGCTCCTTTACTTTGAGACGATGAAATTTGTCACCGAATGAAATCCGAACATTACAGTTTCGTTCATTCACAACTTTGAACCCCTACGAACACATTAATGGAGAAGAAATTAAGAGTTGTGCATGAACAAAACTGTAACAGTCGACTTTCATTCGGTGACAAATTTCATCAGGTACCATCGTCTCAGAGTAAATGAGCCATGACAAAGTGCACATACTGAAAACCTCTTTGAACTAACTAACTAAATTTCCCTTTTCAACAAATTCAGAGGGTTGATGGAGATGGCACAGGGTGCAACAAAAATCCTTCAAAAATGCATAAAAGTTTGGTGAATGTGAAACAAAAATTGACCTGTTTCAGGATTTTGTTGCCAAATATTTTCTTCTGAAAAATGGATTTGTTCCATAACTTTGACGCACACTGATGTTTATTCATTTTCTCTTTTATTTAGTAGTAAAAGATTGCACTTCAGAAATACTTAGACATTATGGCAAGTTAGAAAATGACTGCACCTTCAACAAGGGCGATTTGTTTAACGTAGCCTGCCAACCCGAGGGTTTATGGCCAGGGCCCCCGTAAGCGCGGGATTGGGATTCGCCTAATCAGCGCATAGAACACGCGAAGTACTCAAAATCGATGCGGAATTCAAAAGTTTAGTGGAAAATTTCTCTTTCAAATATTTCACAATGGATTTTCACGAGCGCCTTAAACCGCCATTTTCATATGACATTCCAAATGATCTGGGGAAGAGCGTGCTATCAATTCTTCCGAATGTCTCTAATCTTCAAATTTGTTTCCCGAAATGGTTTTAAACAACTAGATTGGACTCACTGATGAAGGGTACGATGTCAAAATTGGTACCGCTATCATTTCTGGAACTTCCATCCGAAAGATGAACTGCGTCTGACGGAATCGATACCTGAGTAGGTGACCGCTTCGACAAAGAACTTGAACATTGCTAAGCCCTATGACTTCACCTCCATGCTGTTCTAAAATATTCGTTATCTAAGTTCCTCGAAATTTTCCTTCAAAACACCGAAGCAAGCTCGGAATACTTGATTCAGTCATTCGCAACTACTGCTATGCGATACGCCCTCTGGCGATAGAAATTCGAACACTTCCAAGCTAGTAGTTTTTCGACGTGCCCGTTATTCTAACGTATTTTGCTTACTCTGAGAGTTCAATTTCGAGCTTTTGTGTTGTTCTCAGAGTTGAAATTTTGGTATACCGAAAGCGTTTGTAATATTCATCAATCGATTCCTTTCTTTCCGATTAAAATTTTCGATTGTATTAGTTCGAAATGGCATCCTCTCGAAATGACTATTGTTGTGTGCCTCAAGTCAATGTTATTCTTGGCCAAAGAAGAAAGGATCATCTACTGCCTCAAGTTTTCATTTTTTCCAAAGCCAAATGAAAGTAAAGTTAATTTGGAAACAGCCTTTGGGAGGGAACTCGTTAATTGAATGCCTGGATTTTGATTAATTATTTTCATTAAGGTAAATTACAATGTATTCATTTCAAAACAACTTCAAGTCCAGATATTTTAGGTGTAAATGAAAATAAAGGAATTTTGATGAAAAATGCTGATCCTGCAGAGAATCTACCGAGCACTTCTGCAGCTACCTACTTCACACACTATACAAAATCATATTCAAAGAGAGTGATCTGGTTGAAAACCTGACAAAAACTAAATATACTGTTATAGTTGATAATAACTAAAGTTATTCATATGAATACATTGATATTTTTCATTTCTATATAGGTAGGTTGAACCAGCTGAGACATTTTTCATTTTGTATGTGTATCTTGAGCTGCTATGATATGAAAATAAAATCGATTATATGTCTATCTGTTTCCTTTCTTTTCTTCCGAAATACGATGCAAAAGAACTAGAGCAGAAAAGCCGTCATTTCATTTTATTGATTCACTCGTTTGTAAACAAAGAGAATGAGTCATATCATTCAAGACTGATTCTGGATTTACCACATAATGGGTTTGTTTTGGTTCCAAATTCAGAACTGTTCGGGACGGTTCGAGTATGCGCGATTGCGATTTCTCAGACGCAAAACGGCAATTGCGCAAACTCGAACCGTCCCAAACAGTCCTGAATTGGTTCTGAAGTCGGAAACAAAACAAAGCTATTATGGCTTGCATTCAGCACATCTTCACATTGATAAGAGTCCTTGAATTACTCATTGAGGTGCCTATCTTTCCAGAAATTCAAACGTAGATATTAGTTCATTTTGATCCACCAAGCAACAGACACTAAAATAACATCGAAATTATCCTCCAGGAACGATTTGAAGCACTATTTCATAACGTCATCCAAAAGAAAAGTCCCTTCTCAAAAAATCTTACACAACATTTTAATAATTTCTTTGAATATTCTAGCTCTGCTTAATAAATATTAGTTCTCCACCACATTTCTACGGTTTGTTTACATAAAACTACTAGCTTGGACAGGTTCCAAATTTATCCGTTAGGGCGCTGGCATCTTCGCAGAAGTCCCCAATTCCCTCCAAGGACTGATCCCACAAAGCGTCACTTTCACAAGTGAACACCATACATAGATCATAGATCTTCCAAACACCCTCACACCCCTTCCACACGACCAATTGGCCGCCGAGCAGATAGAGCAATATCTCAGGATCGGAAAATTCCAATTTTCGCCGGAAAGCCAGTTCGACACTGTCCGCACCACGGTCTAGAGTAGGAAATTTATCGTGGAACGGACGGTGGTCGTCCCGATTAAATTGCCGCCATAAATCTCCGGTTCGGCACCTTATTGATACGACAACCGCAACGTGGTCCACGGGCCTGGGTCCGGCCGCTTGTCGGACAAATCTAATCGCTGCAGGGGACGGGAATCGATGTTCCCGGAGGCTCTCCTTTTATAGGAGATGATATCTGATATGTCTCTTTTCACGTTGTTGCTCCACATTATTCACCAACTCCGAATTCTGGGTTTGAAGGATTTTTGTATTTTGTATTTGTATTTCCGACTCTCCCAGGCTTCAACGAAACCCCTCAGAAGCTTGAAGTTTGTGCGAGTTAGGATACCGGGTGTGTACTGTGTATTCTTTGTTACTGATTCCTTGCGCCACGTTAGGAACAGAACTGTTAATTGTTTACCCAACAGCGAATGGTTGGAGGGTCCCCTGAAAACCGGAAAAGTTATTTCCCGGTCAAGGGCTTGAACCCCAGACCTTACGACTATGAGGCATGAGCTCTAACCGCTGGGCTACCGCCGCATTTGGTAAAGAGTATGTATAGTTCTTCCAAATCTATTCTGCGATTCTAACCACTTGGAGAATGGTTCCCCTTCTTGAGTCAGTTATTTGCTCAGCAAAAGCCTGACCGTGAGCTGAAACTCAATTTTCGAGTTTTTGCGTTGCGAAATGTATGCGAGGGCCGACGCATAGATTATAACGCATGATACCTATACTCCATTCACTTTTATAAACTATCCCGGTTGGCCATGATTTAGTTCTATCAAGTTTTTTTCACTTAAAACTGACGCAGATTGCCACTGGTGATCTCGGGAAATATAGGCAATGTCAAAATAATTCTCAGTGACGTTGCTAAATACCAATGCCAATTTCTTTTCTCAATCTCAACGTAATCATCACGTTTGAAAACTAAAAATGCCGAAGGTAGTTGTGAGAAGCAGAGACAAAGTATCAGGAGGTGGGTGCAATGAAGAATTGAAATCTGCTTTTTCTGATAGTAACCCTGATAATGGGGGGTTTTTCCTGAATTTGGGTTATAACTGCAAATTTGATCATAGTTATTATGGGTTTGATTCATCATTTTCCCAAATAACCTTCAGAAAGTATTCAAAATCAGAATTCAAAATTGGGGTTTGGAATATGCCAGGCATGTACGAAGTGGCAACGGTGTTTAGTAGGATAGCTTGTTCTACTATAGAATAATGAAATATTCATTCCTATTCTGTGGTACACACATGTTATTTGTCAATAAAATGAGTTATAACCAAACAATTTGTTATTAGTTTCCGTTTGCGATTTGTCAGTAATATGACAGTGTGACAATCTGTGCTCTTCTTTTTCTATTCCTGGGTCGTTGTCTTCTACTATAAACAGATCGAAGTATAGCTATCTCTGTTATCCTAAGCAAAGTAACATATTTGACGTCCTTTTTCTTTCCGAGAAAGTTGAATCCGACGTTGCCATATCGTGCACTCAAGACAAATCCCTTTAAAGTTCAAACCCCCATTTTATTTTCCAGTTTCATATAATCAAACAAACATTTTTTTAAAAATAAAATATTGAAATTACATGTTCGAAATGTAATGTTCTAATGGTATTTCATGAAAATTACTACATTGTCGTCTAAAGGAAAAACCCCCATTTGAAATCAATAATTTATCACAAGGTATCCAACATTTTCGACGTATGTGATTGAAAACTCAGTGTATCGTTCACATGGATTCCCAAGAACTTTGTAAATTGAGCTAGTTCTTTTGAGGTGACACAGGTTTTGTAATGAACTACATTTTCACACTGGAGTTTTGCAACAAGGTATTCATATGTCTTCTGTAGACGTATTTCTTGAGAATTTCAAAAAAGGGGGATTCCCTCCTTTTTGAATTTTACTTAATTTTCAAGTTTATGTCTTGTGAAACAAAGACAAAAATACGACCCATACTCTATCCCGCTTGAAACCAATAGACGAATTCGGTCCAAGTTGCCAACTCACAAATTCCGTCCAAATTTAATGTCACTGGGGAAGAGGAATTTCAGAACAAATTCGACATGATAAGGTTCGCGTTATTTATAAATAACTCTAACAAGATAATTCCTTCCAAATATAGGTTTTTGTTGAGATTATCTCCGATTAGCTGAAATTTGAGTTGGGATTCCTGATTTCATGTCAATAGTGTCAAGTTCAAATAGGATCTGTCCCGCAAATCATTTCGAGGTAATGTTTTGTGAAATGCTTAGGAGAAACACATACATTATAATGGATGACATCTATTGGGTCTATTTTCGAAACAAACCTTGTGGTATTGGAAACTGAAATCTTGTCAATCATTTCAGCAACGTTGCAGAAGCTAGGACAAAGCTGATCGTTACAGGGAAAAGAAATCGATGTTCCAAAAGGCCATTCTTTCAGAGTCTGCGATTTAAACGACTGGAAGACATGTGGGTAGTTTCTTAGCTGGGATCAAAAAATCACTGTACTCTTGTTTGTTTCTGAAATTCCTTCTTGCTATGAGGGTATTCTGATAGAGTTTGGCCATCCATAAACAGTAGGTGTGATTAGCTTGGATAATGACAGTTCACTCGTTAGTCGCGTTAAATTAGAATGGGGTCTAGCATGTCTCAGTATCTTCTCCTAGCACGTTGGTTCGAAGAACAATACTCATCGTCATCCTTTCAATACTTTTCGAAAATGTAGATAGATCACAGTGTCACACCTGACATGTGATATCTAACTACGTATTCTCCCACATCCTCAACATTTCCACCCACAAACATCTACAGCAACAAAGAAGAGAATCCATCTGAGCTATACCGACAAACCCAGAGGATATCTTTATATCCGTTCGACCTGACAGGATAATCACATCCTTCGACACGAAACCGACACCATAATAAAAATGGCACGCAACACGTAGCAGGACGTCGGTTAGGTCCTCCACTGGTTGTTGAAACCATCCAGACATCTGTTCCACGTCAACCTATCAATGTACGTTTCACTCCAGCTCGTTTATATCATATTTTCATTCCGTAGTAATATTGTCAGATCGGAAGGGTAATTAGCACATGTTAACATGAACGAGTTGGGCGGGGCACCGGAGTGACAGCTAGCGAGGGCGACTAAATGACAGCTAGGGGTGCCCCGCTAGGCCCGGGCTACGCGATCGACGGGGTGCCGCAATCACAGTCGTTGGCAACGATGTTTGCGAGGCGCAGTTATTTCGGCTTTGATTGCTTCTCTTTGAAGTGTTTACTGTTTAGAATTGAGAACTGGAACGATTGTTGGATTTCTGGTAACGATTAAGGTGGTATACAACTAACAAAACGAATCTACCTAATGCAATTCAAGTGCTGATATACCGGGTGATTCATTAAGGGCCGGTATTATAAAACTTAATGGGGAGTTAACTTTAATTTTAACTGAAAATTAAGCAGTAATTTCCAGTTAAAGTTAGATTTGCAGGGTTATCTTTATCAGGTGGTTTAGGTATCAATTATAGTTAAAGTTAAAGTTAAATCGTTATTTTCCACAGATTCTCCGTCTTTTCGGCTGACATAAGGGGAATATAACCTCGATTTGTTTGTTATGATATTTTCGGAAACATGTTAGCTAGATATAATTCACTTCATTTTTAAAGGACTTTTAATTCACGATGACGAAGATGACATGAATATTGTTGAACATCCTTGTTGAGAGATATTCACTTCATTTTTGAAGAACTTTTAACTGACTATGACGATGATGCCATGAAAATAGTTGAATATCCTTGTAGAGAAAGGATATTTAGAAATCGGCTGAACCATTTGAACTTATGGGAAGAAACGGAATTCAAAAACCGATTTCGCTTATCTGGACACTCTGCACGCCTGTAATGGAATACATATTCTCAGAAATCGTGCTGTGACGCTAGTGATGCAAATGTGTTGATTACACGCAGAGTTTTTGCAACTTGTTCTTTCTTGATAGTTGCTGGAGATTTTAGGGGTTTTCACAAATCAACTATACTGGCTGTATTATCAAAAATGTCTCATGGAAAATTGCATACTTATTATCTATTTACATCAAAATGCCTGCTATGAACCTCACTCAAGTAATAATCCAATCTCGAGAGTTCCTCATGGCATATTATTGTAATGAAAATATCAGTTACTCTTTCTGTTCAACTATTATAAGATGTAAATGAAAAAAAAATCATTGGCATTTATTCTTTCCGGTGCCTAATATAACAGATAAAAGTTATAAATGCGTAATGAAGCATAATAATTTATACACATTAAGATAAGATAAAAGGAAATCATCCCAATTGCAATGGATACTTTCCTTATAGTAATGGTCAAGCTGGTAGCTGTACAAATTCTAGATATCAGGCCTCGATAACTCTGAGCCACACAAAACATTACCATATTTTTTAATTGAATGACAATTTTTGCAAATTTAGTGTTGAGATTATTACCACTCCCAGTGTCAGTTGAAAGTACTTGCCCGTTGGTGAAGCGTGAAGTATTTGTAAAAAATTCTGTACCTAATTGGATTTGGACAAATTTTATTGTAATTGTTATATAATTCCTGAATTGAATGTATCTCATTATTGTCAAAGTTTTTCCTTTTAAGCTTTCATTTCCAATATATTCATTAGTGGAAGTAGTTATTTTAGTTAGGTGACCGAATAAATACCCAAACACCCCTTCCATATTGTAAAAAGTATAAGAATTCAAAATTGATCATTGCAACTCTCCCTCAAATCAGTAATTCTATTTTTATGGAAACCATAATCCATTAAGCTCCCTGTACATAGTGCGAATATTTGTCAATAAAGGATTTGTTTATTCCTATCATATTTTGAAAGGGAGTATTTTTCCAAAGTCCAGCATTTCCAACCCAGAAATTGGTGGTTAGATTTATTACAGAATCTCAAACTATTTCATTCTCCTTTTCATAGAAATCATCACAGTATTTCTTGTCTATGATAGAAATGAGACTTATAATTAAGACATTTTTGAGCATAACTTTAACTGTCGGTTAAAGTTAAAGTTAACTTCCCATTAAGTTTTATAATACCGGCCCTAAGATTGCATCGGCCGTATCTAGGAAACCGTTTTTCCTATGAATTCCGGGAAAAAATCAACTAAGAACTAAAATATTTTGAATCATAGTCATGAAGTCATAGGAGAAACGGTTTCCGTGAAACGACCGGTGGCCACCCTTGAAGAATCAACTTGTATAAATCAAAATAAAGGTGCATGGCAGACCGTAAACACAGTAGCACCCGAAAGTAACAACTCAGAATCTTGATATTTGTATAGTAGGTTTGGACCTTGATTACTAAGGCCAAATTAGTGAACAATGATAACGAAATACAGGGTGTCCTAATGAAAAGCAACCACCCTTGATATTTTTCAAAATCGGGCATTGCTGAAACCAGCTGAGTATCTCTGTATAAAGTAAAGAGTATTTCAAATTGCGCGTTTTTTTAGAATAAATAAAACACATAATCTGCATTAATTTTCAAAAAACTTTATATGGGTAATAGAAGTATCAGTTGTGACATTTTTATACAAAAAATAATATCTGTCAAATGGCCTCCTCTTGCAGCTCTATAGACTCTTTTGTTAAAATTTGTATTGACATTTTGACATAATTGAAGCTCTTTCTCACTAATGACACGAATAATTTCATCCTTTAGTTCAGGAATCGATTGTGGATTATTCTTATATACCTGGCTTCTCACATTACCCCAAAGAGAATAGTCCATCGGTGTCAAATCATATGATCTTGGTAGCCAATTTACATCACCGTTTCTGAAGATCAATCGTCCAGGAAATTTTTGTCTCAATAAATCAATTGTCATTTGCAAAGTGAAGTGTAGCGCCATCCTGTTGAAACCAAAGGTCCTCTAGATCAATATTTATTAATTCATGCCACAAAATTCGATTATCATATATTTCATTTATTCTTAAAAAAACGGGCAATTCGAAACACCTTTTATTATGATTAGCGGAATTCACATAAATACGTTCACTTATGTTTGTGGGTGAAACATGTTTCTATACAGGGTCTTTCACGAGGAACCTCACCCATATTTATACGGGAAACTACTGAACGTATTTTCATGAAATTCAGCACTTATAAGTATTTCACGATGCTGATGAAATCTAAAATATTTTCAAGGCATGATCACCTCCGGTTTTTCCGGAAATGACGTCAACTTCCGTTTTTCAAATTAGAACACCATTTTTTTATTGCAGAAATAGATTCCTTAGAAAATTTCAATTTATTTTGATATAACATTTTTCAGTTTTGGTTGGAAAATTCTCTCTGAGCGGGAAAATTCGAAAAAAAAATCGAAAATAGAGCTCCGCTGAAACAAGAATAACTTCGAGGTTTTTGGATGGAAAATTTTCATTTTTGGGATTTTTCAGGATGTAAGATTGATGTATCCACTTTTAAAATCGAAATCGCGATTCATGATACAGGGGGTGAAAAAATCGCTTTCAAAGTTAGGGATGACAAAATCGTGAAAAATCAATTTTTTCAAATTAGAACCCCATTTTTTTTATGGCAGATATTGAATCTACGTTAAAAAATAATGTGAGTGTATGCATCACACCCTTGCCCTAAAATGGATATTTTCTGAGTTATTCACAAAAAACTGTTTTTCGTCTTGAATTTTCAGCTATTTCTTTTTCCTTCACGCCAAAAAGATGAAATTTTCAGGAACTGTTATTTGAACCATGCTGTAGATTTTTCACCCCTTCTTGAAACCGACTTCAAGTTACTATTAGGAGAACCATGGCAAACTCTCGCAGTTATAACTAGAGAAGATGCTCAAAGTTTTGACCGTTAATTTCTAGACATTTATTTATACGTCTCAGGAATGCTTCGTGCGTTGCTCTTCTTATTTCATAGGGAGGAAGAGATCTGCAAAAGTGTTAAAAAACCAAATTGAGTTTCAAAACTATGAATCTAAAAATCTAAACAAACCTGAACGCATTTCTGACTCGTTCTATGCAGTCCTCTTTATCAGTCAGGGGAGTTGAGTAGACAATATTTTTTATCCTACCCCAAACATAATAGTCTAAAGGAGTTAAATCGGGAGAACGTGGTGGCCAAAGATGTGGACCATTGTTCGCCAACCATCGATCTTCAAATAGCCTGTAGAGGATATTTGACACATTGAGTGAATTGTGTGGAGGCGCGCCATCTTGTTTAAACCATAAGTCATTATGGTTCTGTACTAGCGGCTCAATTATTTGAGTCAATATGTCAGAATATCTATCTCCTTAGGGAGAACATTCTTTAAATAATGCAAACATGTGTAGTGTTCTATCTTACCAGTTAAAGTCCCATCATAAATGTGAACATCGAGAATTGCATTATTTTTGATGGCGCAAAAAACATTGAAACTCCAGGTCTCTTGAATGTTCCATTGTCTGAAGTGGTGGTTGTTCTCTTCATCCCAATAATGACTGTTATGCCTATTGAAAGAACCATTCTTCGTGAATTTAGATTCATCTGTCCAAATTATACAGTCCAAAAAGTTTTCATTCTCTTGAAATCGAATCATCATAGCTTCGCAAAACTCTGTTCTCCTGACGAAATCAGTTTCCTTCAAATGCTGTACCCTATTGAATTTATATGGGTGCATTTTATGTTTTTTTAATATTCTCCAAACACTCGATTGAGATAATCCCAGATCAATCTCGGCATCTTTGAGAGAATTTTGAGGATTCACACGAAAATATGCAAGAACTGTAATTTCGTTGTTCTCATCTTCTACTACACTTTTTTCTCTGTGTGTAGTTTTCTTAACGAAAGATCCGACATTTCTCAAGTTTGTCATGGTTCTGTTAATGGTATATCTCGTTGGTCTGGGTCGGTCAGGAAACCTCTCAATGAACAGTCGAATCGTTCTATCTACAACTTTATTACATTCTCCATGAAGTAGAATGAGATTTAAATAATCTTCATTGGTAAAATTAGGCATAGTGATCGATTTTATTACTTAATACGAATTATCACCAAATTAATAGTAAACACAAAATGCTACTGAATAAAGAGGAATTTGGCAGATGTAATTAATGATATCTATCATTAAAAAAAAATAATGTAAAACATAGTAAGTTTTTGCATATGGTTCATAAGGAATTATTTATTTATCACTGGAGAGAAAACCGATGGCCGATTAGTTGAAATAAAGAGGTTTCCGATACAAATTCGAATCCAAATTCGCCATCTATTTAGGAACAACCTGTAACTTTTTTCTCTTGCATATTAGGGTAGTAAAATCTAAAACATGGTTTAAGTAACAGTTCCTGAAAATGTCATCTTTTTGGCGTGAAGGGAAAAGAAATAGCTGAAAATTCAAGACGAAAAACAGTTTTTTGTGAATAACTCAGAAAATATCCACTTTAGGGCAAGGGTGTAATGCATACACTCACATTATTTTTTAACTTAGATTCAATATCTGCCATAAAAAAATGGGGTTCTAATTTGAAAAAATTGATTTTTCACGATTTTGTCATCCCTAACTTTGAAAGCGATTTTTTCACCCCCTGTATCATGAATTGCGATTTCGATTTTTGAAGTGGATACATCAATCTTACATCTTGAAAAATCTCAAAAATGAAAATTTTCCATCCAAAAATCTCGAAGTTATTCTTGTTTCAGCGGAGCCCTATTTTCGATTTTTTTTTCGAATTTTCCCGCTGAGAGAGAATTGTCCAACCAAAACTGAAAAATGTTACATCAAAATAAATTGAAATTTTCTAAGGAATTTATTTCTGCAATAAAAAAATGGTGTTCTAATTTGAAAAACGGAAGTTGACGTCATTTCCGGAAAAACCGGAGGTGCTCATGCCTTGAAAATATTTTAGATTTCATCAGCATCGTGAAATACTTATAAGTGCTGAATTTCATGAAAATACGTTCAGTAGTTTTCCGTATAAATATGGGTGAGTTTCCTCGTGAAAGACCCTGTATGGTGGATGCTTGAAAACACAACCCCCGATTAGGGGGCGCTATAGCCTCAAGAACTTGGATGGTGAGCAGGGATCGAATGATACTTCATGTTATAGGTTTTTAAATTTCCTTTGTGGAAATGGTCTAGTCGATATTTGCAGATTTTTTAGTGGTTCAGCCTAAAAAAAACGGAATATCTGTTTGCTATTCGCATTGTATTCAGTATACTTGAGGACATATTTATTCAAATTGAATGTTCAAAGTTAGCGCTATTCGCTTCCATACAATAAGTTATTGTATGCTTTGACAATTCCGAGTATTTCAAAAAATCTCGAAATCGACACCGTAATGAACCGATTCCGGCTCCTGCACCATTTTCCAACTATCGGAACTGGCTTTGGTGCCGATGTCTTCCCTAGGTTTTTTCACAAATAATCGGTCCAAAAACGGTAACTTTTAGCTAAGACTTGATATCCTCTGCTAGTTAGAAAAAACTCATGACGGCACTGAATAATTCAAAAAGAAAACTTTGGGACTGAACTTTTATTTCACTGAATAGTTAAATAAATGTGTCCACTGCTCGCTATAATCCTTTGGCGGTTCTCGTGAGTTCGCGCCATCAGAAGGACGGCGTTCTCTTAGGGAAAGTTGTTTCGTCTCAGTGTCAGAGGTGGACTCATCAGATAGGCTGAATCCTCTGGCGCCTGCCTGTGACAACCGCAGAAGCGGCATAGTGAGCGACCATGTCCGATGCCCTTATGCTGTCTTGGAATGAAGTAGTTAGGGTGCGTCGGTCAGTGGCGCCATCGTCTAGCAACTCAGTCAAACTACGCTGCCTACAATCCTAATCATGTATGGCATTGCCGCTTCTCTTTTGAACTCTTCAACTGAGAGTGCGGCTACTGAACAAAAATATTCCACAGTGATCATAGAATTCTATGGTTAAAATTCATTCTCTACTTAAATGTATGCAGAAATCAACCGAAGCCACAAATTGCACCTCTTCGAAGATGGTGATGATTGAAACCATAAATTTCCCGTGGAGAACTTAAAAGTTATTTTGGTTTTTTTGTCGAGACGCTCTTTCTACGAGGAACCAAATCATTGAAGTTTGGAACAAACCAAGTATACACCTGACGCCACATTTAAATGAGATTCTGTTATTTTTGATTGCAACTTCATGCCGTGGTCTCCATATATCAGCAACACATTTTGGAGCGAAAACTAGATTACCATTGTGGCGGCTTAGGTGAACATCGGCATTTCCTTCCTCTCCCAGTTCTAACTATTGGCAAATGAAGATAAGCGCTACTCCCTCTGGTTGGCTATCAGAGTAACCCGAGGTACAGACATTATCATTGACAAGTTAAAAGCAAACTCAAATGTCCCTTCCCATAGATATCTACAGCCCGGTGAAAAATTTCGAGTTTGGGTGAAAGAAACTTCCTTTAACAAGTCGGGCCTGAAAGTGTAGAAGAATCGATAGAAACCTTGGCAACTTGTAACTCAAAATTGGTAAACCAACAAACAAGATTTATGAGAGTCTGTCGTTTCACCGATGGTGATCATTTTAATAGAGGTAAGCACAAATTGCTTTTTGGAATAATAGACAAATACTCATAAATTTTCTATTTATATAAAGACTGAATTCACACAATATATTGTGAATAAAATGAATATATTCACATAAAACTAATGCTTCTTGTACCGTTAGCCTTATTTATTATGGATTGACAAATAAATTCTTTCAACACTCATATGATTGGTCTTGAAAAAGCTGTAATCAATAAGCCTTGTACAGCTTTGAGTTCATCGGCAGAAGCACTTTGAACAAAGTATTCATCACCAGATATTTCCTCGTTCAGACTCTTTTGTTTCAATCGGTCAGTTCTATCACTAAAACATTTACGTTGTTCATAAAGATCAGTTAATTCAACAGGCAGATTTCTGGAAGGTATAGCATTCCTCATAAGTAACTTTATCTGCTTGGATTAGGGGCCTGGAAAACAATTGTCTTCATGAATGTGATCTAATATTTCATGAGCAATTCGTGCTTACCTCTATAAAAATGATCATAATCGGTAGAATGCAGGTAGAAGACTCTCATAAATCTTGTTTGTTGGTTTGCCAAGTTTGAGTTAAAAGTTGCCAAGGTTTTTATCGATTCTTCAACACTTCCAGGCCTGACTTGTTCAAGAAAGTTTTTTCAATCCAAAATCGAAATATTTCACCGAGCTCTGGAAATCTATGGGAAGGAACATTTGAGTTTGCTTTTTCTCGGTAGAACCACTTGTAAAATCATACAAACGCCAAGAAAAATCATAAACTTTCTCATTTTCTCGACATTTCTTTTAACTTGTCCATTATAATGTCTGTACCTCGGGTTACTCTGATAGCCACCAGAGGGAGTAGCGCTTATCTTCATTCGCCAATACAGAAGATTTTCGATAGTTTTGAAATTGTAATGCAATTCTGAGAAAAAAAATTACTGAAATTTTCTAAACCCCATTTTATTCGGAAGTTGCCAGATCTCTTCAACTTATTAGCATCCACTCAATTGAAAAAACTTTAACAGTTTTCCTCAAGCAGCCTATGCTCAAAATGAATTACTAATGATTAAATCCATTCGAAAATTCAATACATGCCTTACGCCTGTCAACCATAACGGATTTTCCGTAATGAAAGGTCTAATAACGACGTAGAGTAACCTGAACAGGAATGACACGATCATCATGGAGTTAAATCCGATGTGGCGGAACACAGCTAGTTGGTACTGTCAGCTGTCACTGGAACGCAGTCGGTATGTCAGTTACCTGTCTGGTTAACATACCCGTCGTGTTTTAAACGTTGGCTGGTCAGTAGTAGCCGGTTGGAGCAAAAATTGAATCTGCATTTTATCAATTTTACGATTTGCATGCATAATAAAGCGGCATGCAATACTGCCAGGCTGGCAGACAGGGGGAGGGTGATGTAGGTAAGCAGTGGCGGCGCAACGTCTCCTTTCTCAGGAAAAATTACAAAAGCACTGCCGTGAAGGCAGCAGCTTTTGCGCGCATGTTCAATGTAGATGACCGCTTCGGCAACGAATTTGAACATTCCAACAAAAGCTGGTGCCTTCACGGCAGTGCTTTTCTAGATTTTTTTCGATAAATTACTGGATTTCAATTCGATCTAATCTGTATTTTCAGAAATATTGAAAAAATCAATTTTGAATGGGCAAAATCCACCCAATGATTCCTCAGATATAGGTACCCATTCAAAATTTATTTTCCCAATATTTCTGAAAACTCAGATTAGATCGAATTGAACTCCAGTGCTTTATCGAAAATGACAGTTTGAAGGTTTATACAGAATTTAATGAGGATAATATGGCGAGAAGATCACAGAATATTGAATATTTGAAAAAAAAATTGAAATTTTTCTTTTTTCAAATTATTCTGATGACACGATCATCACGAAATTTCGCACAATGTTATCTTTCAGCATCTTTAAACTAGCTGCACAGTTTCATCACGATTTAATTAGTAAATCTTGAGTTATACCGAAAAAAACAACGATATCGAGAAGAAAACCACGAAATTCTACATATTTTTTTCTAATATCTCCGAAACTAATAGCCGTATCGAACTGAAATTTGGTACACTACTGTGAAATATGGAGCTCAAAGTACGGCTGAAATTGTTCTCGAATATGAACAATAGTTTCAAAAAAAAAATTTTTTCGGAAAAAATTTAGAAAAAAGATTTTTTCTGAATTCAGTGATCACGAGACTTCAACCAAATTATGCTCAAAGTTGCGCGTCGTTATGCTCCAACTAACTTCCAAGTTTCAATCCAATCGCTTCTTTAGTTTCTGAAATATGAGGGAAATAACCTCAACATTTCAAATTGCTATAGCTCCAAAACTATCTGGCCGATTTGGCCCATTAACGAACTCAGCAGCGGCATTCGGATGCGCGAACCACCTTACAAGTTTCAAGTCGCTAACTGGCTCTGTTCGACAGTTATATCGTGTCCACGGCCGGCCGGACAGAATCGAATTTGACACCGGATTCGTCATCAGTGAGTCCAACCTTGTCGTTTGAGACCATTTTTGGCTCAACCATCGAAAATTACAGACATTTGGACAAAACGATAGCACGCTGTCTCCCTAGAATATGCGCGCAAAAAGGATAAAATTGAAAAATGTTCATATCTTATTAATCTGGTTGCTGTGGTTTTTTCATAATGTCAATTCTACAAAATTTCTCTTTATTGTCTGATGAAAGAGTCACAAATAGACTCTGAAACGTAACAGTTCGCTCCGTTGATAGTTTGAATCACTCCGATATTGGCCATTACGCACATTTTTTCTGAAACTGCCCTCGAGAAATAGTTTTAATCCCACAATCCAAGGAATTTTCCATTTCATTTTCAATAATTGTTATTTAGATATTGGGAATGAAACCCAGAAAGCAACTGAAAAATCATGCAAAATACTCCCAAAATATCCATAATCGAAAAACCCATGTTATGTTTTATCGACAAATATTCATCTTTGTGTCAGGTTAGTTTTTATTATTTAACTAAAGCTCTTTATTCTCTGTAAACCATTCCTCTTCATTCGATCGTTCTTGGAAACGGCTGGTTCCGTTTCGTCACAATGTCTAATTTACAAATTTTGAGCCGACAATTATTGTCTCGAACGACTAGGTTGGGCTCACGAATCGGTGGTCAAATTCAATTTTGTCTGTCCGACCGGCCAGCTGTAGGTGCTCTAATTTTCGATGGAAAGGATCTAGAACGTTGAAATTTTCAGATTTGGTTTGAAGCTTTTTTATTTCGCTTGAGTTCGTGATTGGGCAGAATCGGCCGAACAGTTTTGGATTTATAACGATATGAAATATTGAGGTTAATTCCGCGATATCTCATGAAATACTGGTTCAATGTGATTGAAACATTTCAATTGGTTAGAAAACCTCAACGAACAATTTGAAGGACTATTACACTATTCAATACCAAGGGCCTGGTATATCTGGTTCCCGATCTGCCAGGTCGGGTGTAACTTATTACACTGCCATTGATGCCGCCCCCTTCCTGAATGTTGGCTCTAGGAATTGCTGTGATACTGCCTTGTATGCCGAGTGGTAGGGAGCTAGGCAGGGGCCCTATTCTTGAATGTGGTGGAATGAACGTTCTCTATCGTTCCATCAAAAATGCACCGCGTTTCCTTGACAACAGCGTTGACACACCTATTTTCTCCCTTCCCCGATTCAAGAATAAGAACCCAGGATCAGATCCTCTCGATCGCCCTAGATCAGGACCCTACCTGCCGGTTACTTATTAGTAATAAGTAATAAGTTATTACACTACCCGGTCCCTGCCTGCCGTGCCTTAGATATTTGGTAGTGTAATGGGCCTTCAAAAACCAAAATTTGTGTGGGAATGTTAATTCGAAAATTTATCAGATTTTTTATCAAAAGTTTTTTATTCTCGAATCCTGCTAATCACATTTCAATAAAATTTGGCACAGACCAGGAATATTCAACGATAATTATCCGAATTTCGATTCCATCCGATATTCATTCATGGAGGTATAGGAAAAAAAATTCAAACTTTGTTGTTATTTGAAATTTTGACGTTTGAAACCTCGTACTCGATTGGAGAATACTAACGATCTACTTAGTACAACATTTCATGTGGTTCTAGTTATAAGAAAATCAAAACAAAAATTCCAAATTTGCGTAGAAAATTTTCGTTCAAATTTTGAAGAGCTTCGGTATAGACCTTGAAGTCAATATCAATATATATGTCAATAGAACAACGATTTAAATTTTAAGTTGATAACCCTTGAAATGTTCGTGCTATATTTTTTGTATTTTTTTTTTCAGAAGCATAAAAAAACAATTTCAAGGACCACGAAATATCCATCCTGATGCCTTGGCAAGAATTCTTCTACTGAGGACCTGCATCACTGAATTATTGTCATGGGTAATCGTACATAGAAGAATTTGAAAGATTTACAGATGTTAAGACCCCTAATGTGCAATTTATAAATCTTGAATTTGATATTGAGATGAAAAGTTCAAACCGAATTGCCATTTCAGTTATACATTAGACTTTAACTTCTATAATGCCTAAATATTTCTTGACACAAATATGAAGTAGCTTCATCCGATATATAATATCCTGAATATCCTATCCTATAACTTCTGCATAGATTAAATTTCAGAATTTCACGTCAGCAATACAATGTAGAAATTATTTATTAGAATCATCTTTTATCCGATCTGAATATTTCAATAAGTGTGAACTATAAAACAGCAAGTTATTCGATCGGACAATGTATTTACATTTAACCCTGATTGGTGGATTTCATTTTTCAACAAGTTTCTGTCCACAGTCGTAGTTGCCAGTGGATCTCAGTTACTGTAATCCGCACATTCGAAATGTTCAGTACAAACTAACACTGCACTGAACATATCAGCTGGAACAACATCAAGAAATATTCAATAAAAGATTGTCACCCCTACTTCAGATGACATCATTTTTGCTACGCCACTGATAAAGATGCACTGAATCTGTACGTTTATTGTTTTAGAAAACATCAGGAGTGAAGTGATAGATTCATATATTCTGAAGGAATAATATCATGAAATATTCAGAACAACATTAAGTCACGCCGTTCTGAGGAATGAATTCTTGATACGCCACTGATACTGCTATGCCTTGGTGTCATAGCCTTTAATAAAGCGCCTGGGAGGTGAATAATCGGTGTTGACTGAACTGTAAGATTCCTAATTAAGATCTTCAACAAGACAAGGATGACAGCAACAATCCGAGAGATATCCAGTTGTTAAGGAAGTTATCTCCTCATTTGTATCTTCAAATATCTCAGGAAGAATGTCATATGCTGAGAAATGAATTATTCGATATCAGTTTCACGGCTGGACACCTACTGTGATCACTTATAGGCCTACTTCTCATTTTGGTCGTTTTGGACCTTGATATATTTTAGGGGATTAAAATATCAACTCCATTTAATGTTTCTGAAATACTTTCTTTGTGGGAAAATTATCGACTATTTCGAAGTTTTAAAACATACATTTTTTCAGACTTCAACGGAGAATAAATTTCAATATCTCTGCCACAATGTGTTGTTATTTTCAATGAAGAGAGGTTGAAAAACACTCTCATAATATTTCATAATATGTAGTGTTATTAAGGGTGTTTTTTCAAAAGCATGGGAACTTTGAAAAATAATACGAGACGGGAATATTGTTGGAATTAATTCGTTATTACTTAATTTATTAGCTACTTTCATGGAATTTGCGTTTTGAATATGATTGCCGACATATGACTGCCGCGTCTTCAAGTTGAATAGCCCATTCGATCAATCCAATTTTTCACTACTTTCACCAATCAATCTGGCGGTATGGCTTCAAAGGTGTCCTGAATATTTGCTTCCAATGCTCCAAGAGTTGCTGGTTCGTCGGCTTTAACCAAAAACTTAAGAGAGATCCATAAAAAATAATCGAGAGGTGTTAAGAAACACGAACGGGGTTCCAGTTAACAGGACTACTACTGAAAAAAAAAGAAAATGGCGAATTGCGCCATCTTGCTGAAACCAAATGTCGTCGATGTTGAGTTTCCTCATTCGCGGTATTTCATCAAAATTATCTTCGGTACGTATACGTAAGCACATTTCTTCCTCTTGTCGATTGTTCCAAACAGAGAAGAGTAAAACGATCATATGTTGACCATGAAATGAAGTTCTATAAACTACGCGAACAGATTTGTTGGTTTCAAAGTAAATTTCCATAATTTGCAAGCTTTGTTCTGACCATGATGTAAGTAAAACATGGTGTGCTCTTCTGCTCATCTGTGATTGTATTTACCAATGATGACGTCACTTTTTCATTCAAATTCAAAGCACATAATATATATTTCCTTGTATTTTAATCTTGCTGACGTCACTTGTTTTCAGATGAGCACACCATGTTTTTTACATCATGGTTCTGACGTTGAACGATTCAAAATGAATTGCCAAACATTCTCAACTGTCAACCCATTCTGAGGACACTATCATGAAAGCATGATTTCGGGAAAACATTGTATGAAGCACCGCTGCTAGTTCTCATCGAATCTCAAAGTCCTTTCGCTTTTATTCGGAGACACCCTGTATTTACCACACATATTAATAAGCGAATATTGTGGAAGGACAAAAATATTTCCTCGAAAGAAACTAGATTAATTATACCCCTCAAACTAAGTAAACGCTATAATACCCTACAATACTGTTGAGTAATTTCCTGCGAACCCGTTACACTTTTTAGCATTCAATCCAACAAAGAGGTTTCTCTCTCAGCGTCGTTTGGTGTTCAGGAAATAAATAGCGTCATTAGGAGAGGGCTTGTCCTTGTATTTTCCATTTTTGTTGTAGGTCCAACTTGACGTAGATGCTTTATCACTGTCGACGCCGACATTGAATGAACGACATGTCGTGACCGTGATGGTAACTAGGGATATCCGAAAAATGAGGAATTGTTGAAAAGGAGGTATGCTATATCAATCTATTTTATTTTATGCATGAAGAAGTCCGTGAATGAAGATTTTTTATTTCATACTGTACTGTAATGTGCCATTTCACGCTAGACTTCTATGTCACTTATACGTTGTATTATTCTATGGAATAGGGAATCTCTGCTTCGTCTCTGAAAATGGCGAATGAAGATAAGCGCTACTCCCTCTGGTGGCTATCAGAGTAAACCGAGGTACAGACATTATCATTGACAAGTTAGAAAGAAATGTTAAGAAAATGAAAAAGTTTATGTATTTTTCTAGGCGTTTGTGTGACTTTAGAAGTGCTTCTACTGAAGAAAACCAAAAAAAGTTTGGGTGAAAAAAACTCTCTTTAACAAGTCGGGCCTGAAAGTATTGAAGAATAGATAACGTCCTTAGCAACTTATAACACAAAATTGGTAAACCAACAAACAAGATTTATGAGAGTCTGTTACCTGCATTTTACCGATGATGATCATTTTTATAGTGGTAGGCACGAATTGCTCATGAAATATTAGATCACATTCATGAAGACAATATTCTTCTAGGCCCTAGTCCAAGAAGAGAAAGTTACTTAAGAAAAGGAATGCTATGCCTTCCAGAAATCTGCCTGTTGAACTGATCATTAAGAAACAACCTAAATGATTTAGTGATAGAACTGACCGATTGAAAAAAAAGAGTCTCAACAAGGAAATATCTGGTGATGAATACTCTTCGCTCAAAGTGCTTCTGCCGATTAAATCAAAGTTGTACAAGGCTTATTTATTGCATCTTGTTCAAGACCAATCATATGAATGTTGGAAGAATTAATTTGTCAATCCATAATGAATTAGGCTTACGGTACAAGTAGCATTAGTTTTATGTGAATGTATTCATTTTATTCACAATATATTGTGAAAATTTAGTCCTCCCCTTTAAAAATAGTAAAATTATGAGTATTTGTTTATTATTCCAAAAAATATGCTTTACAATACTATTGTTTTTCAAATTTTTGAGCAGTAGATCTGAGGGGGCCATAATAGTGTTGGTTGGGTATAAAATTTATTAGTTTTGCAAATGCAATATATTATCTCATGCATCTTCCTGAACACACTTCCAGCTTCTGAGCCTTTGAGATGCTCCAAATAATTTGAAATTTATCTTGCCATTCGGATCTGAAAATAAATAATATTAAAATACTGACTAACCTCGGAGATATCCCCGTTATTTTACAGTTGCTACACTCAATTAGATTGAAGGATGATACATACCTACTTTATGAGAATAGAATATGTACTCCCAGTAATACTCTCGCCAACCATAAAAGTCCAAAAAGTCTTTGGAAAAATCGTGAAATCAAAAATTATCAAACCCAACACTAACAAACAGTACAAAATCGACCATCAAAACAAAATCTATGTCTGTATCTAAGGTTCTAAACCTGGCCACCGTGGCGCTGCAATCTTAAATTCAGACGCCAATAACCTGAACAATAGATCCCTCTGTGGTTGGAAAACAACTTGTTCTTCTAGTGATCTCTTCAGTAATCTGGTCGGTATTTCATTTTGATAAAAGCTTGTACTTAAGTCAAAACTTCTAAATAATTATGCACCGCTCTGATGAATCTCCCACCCTTAAATATATAGATGCCATTTTATCAGAAAATCAAAAGAGCTATCAATCTATGCCCCCCCTATTAACGCCACACTTTGTCAACGTCTGCAGTCAACTCTGGCAGTTCGTGTAGTCAAAGGGTGCGTGACGTTATTTGTCACAAGGGTGAAAATATTTAGGGCCGTAAGCGACGAACGACGTGAAAAGTTAATTATTTTCTCTGGTTGTGTTGTCGATATAAATCTCGTTCCGTCTGATAATGAAGAAATGAATGTCGATGGCTGACACGTGGGGGTGTTTAGGCATGACGTCTGTCTGCGGGATTTACGGGAAACTGTAGTAATTCGTATGAGGGTATCCTGCAGTTTTCAACAATGACTTGATATGTAGGTTTCAACCGACATAGGAATGTTAGCCAGGAGCGTATACAGGGTGAATCCTTTCGATCTGTAATAAAGGGTGTTTCAAATTGCGCGTTTTTTTTAGAATAAATAAAATATACATGTAGCACTGAATTTGTCTGGGTATTTTGACATTTAAGAAGTGTGATCTATGACATTTATAAAAAAAGCTTCGTACACGGTACAACAACGCGTTCAAATTGTTGAATTATTTTATGAAAATCAGCGTTCTGTGAAAATTGTGTTTAGAAAATTACGTGAATTTTATGGTTCACATATTCGTCCATCTTAAAGCACTATTGGTCGAATTATTAAAAATTTTCAAGAGACCGGTTCGATGGAAGATCAAAAAAGTGAAAAATACAGTCTTAGCGGTAGTTCACAAGAAAATATTGATTTGGTTTGTGAAAGTGTTGCTGAAGACCCTGGAATGCCCATAAGACGACGTTCACAACAAGTTGGACTTAGTGGGTCCACAGCATGGCGTATTGTACACAAGGATCTAGCTCTGAAAGCAAACAAGGTTCAAATAACACAGGAACTCAAGGCATTAGATCATTTAAACTGTCTTTCATTTGTCAATTTCATCAATGAACAACCAGCTGATTTCTCTCAAAAAATCATGTTTTCCGATGAGGCACATTTTGAACTTGGTGGCTTCGTTAATAAACAAAACTTTCGTTTCTGGGGTGAGAAAAATTCACGATGAATTACTCATGAGAAACCTATGCATCCTAAACGAGTCACTATTTGGTGTAATAGACGACTTCGGCCCAAGTTGCCAACCCACAATTTACTTAGCAAGTTTACTTTCACTGGGGAACGGGAATTTCAGGACAAATTCGACATGATAAGGTTCGCATTATTTATAAATAACCGTAAAAAATGCCTCGGCTCTTCAAACCAGATAATTCCTTCCAAATATAGGTTTTTGTTAAGATCGTCCCCGATTGGCTGACATTTAAGTTGGGATTCCTGATTTCATGCAAACAGTGTCAGTTTTCATAGGATACGTTCCGAAAATCAACTCTGTTGTTTCGGTTGCCGATTTTCCGTTCCGTAAATATGAAATATTCGGATGGTTCCTGGAACAAGCGCGTGAAAAAGGTTATTTACGGAATCTGGTTGATGAAAATGCGGTCGATTTACTGTCACTAGAACGATTTTCTATGGTAAATATCCATAGCATAAAACAATCTATGTTTACTTTAGGTTTGTTTTGGTTCCCAGTTCAGAACTGTACGGGGCGGTTCTAGCACAGATCTATGGTCTTTGCTAGAACCGTCCCGAACAGATCTGAACTCGGAACCAAAACAAACCTAAAGTAAACATAGATTGTTCTATGCTATGGATATTTACCATAGAAAATCGTTCTGGTGAAGGTAAATCGACCGCATTTTCATCAACCAGATTCCGTAAATAACCTTTTTCACGCGCTTGTTCCAGGAACCATCCGAATATTTCATACTTATGGAGCAGAAAATCGGCAACCGAAACAACAGAGTTGATTGTCGGAACGTATCCTATGAAAATTGACACTGTTTGCATGAAATCAGGAATCCCAACTTAAATTTCAGCCAATCGGGGACGATCTTAACAAAAACCTATATTTGGAAGGAATTATCTGGTTTGAAGAGCCGAGGCATGTTTTACGGTTATTTATAAATAATGCTAACCTTATCATGTCGAATTTGTCCTAAAATTCCCGTTCCCCAGTGAAAGTAAACTTGCTAAGTAAATTGTGGGTTGGCAACTTGGGCCGAAGTCATCTATTGGAACTTACTTCTTTGAAAATGCTGCTGGTGAAGCTGTAACTGTCAATGGTGATCGATACCGTCAGATGATAATCGAATTTATGTGGCCTGAATTAATGAATATTGATCTAGAGGACATTTGGTTTCAACAGAATGGCGCTACACCTCCCTTTGCAAATGACACAATTGATTTATTGAGATAAAAATTATGTAAAAAGCAAGGTCTATAAGAATAATCCACAATCGATTCCTGAACTGAAGGATGAAATTATTCTTGTCATCAGTGAGATAGACGAACAGAATCGATTTTGACACTGGATTCGTCATTAGTGAGTCCAACCTAGTAGTTCGAGGCTATTTTCGGCTCAAAATTCGAAAACTACAGACATTTGTACAAAGCGATAGCACGCTATTTCCCTAGAACATGCGCGCAAAAATTTATCCTCTACATATTGTTGATAATCTCATATTTGTTGGTAGTAAAACATAGTAACGAGTTCAATTATGATTAACCTCCAAATATTAACGGCGGAAAAGGTTCAATATTTGAGAACGGCAAGAAATTTTGAATTAAACATTGTCAACGCAGTCGAGTGTATTTTTGTTTTTATGCTCAAACAATAGTGGTGTATTCTGACAACATTTGGACGGCTTTCTCGCCAAAATATATCAGAGACTCTCTGCAGCACGTATTCTATGCGTCCATCCTATTCCTATCCAAAACACCGTCAACAAAAGGTATCGGAGAGCTAGCCTAATGACATTAGCTATGACGTTTGTCATTCGCGTCCATTTTAGAATTGCATCTGGAATTGCACTGCGCAAAAGATAAAAACGTCAACCATAAATCAGGTTGATTTAGTATTGCAGATCTGGCCCACCGTACACGTCTGCTGTCTCCGCAGAGGATTTTTAATAAATACGTTCCGTTGTCCGTTTAAACGGTCTAATCTTTGCCAACGAATAGCGCCATTTATCACGATGCAGACGGCACAGAGTGGCTTGTAATGAATCCGATGGATAAACGTGCGAAGTGATTGTTTTGGAAGTGCAGGAATAGAAACTGCTGGAATTTGCACTTTGTCCCTGCATTTCCAGCAGGATTATACTCAAATGAAATTATGCAGGGTCATAGCTGTCAAAGATACTTTGGAAAAGGATCTAGATATTAGATGAGTTACTTTGTCCACGACCATTGAATAATTTATATATTTCGATGGCACTTGTTAAAGGAAAATGAAGTCGTGGATAATAAGTGTGTATAATGAATATTACACACTCCATGCATAGATCAAGTGAAAGTTTTGACGTTTCTCATATACTTGAAAGATTTCAGAATCACAGAAAGAGAAGTTTAGCATTCTGACAACTCTATAGTTAGTTCTTCAAAATGCAGAATTATTCCAATTTCACCAATGAAGTCGTGGACAAAGTATATTTTTTAACTGGCAAATAATTGCTATTATTCACTGGAGTGATTGCGACACTCGCCTGCGACTAGTGTCGCAAACTTCACCCTCGTGAATAAAAGCAGTGATTATATGCTCGTTGAATAATATACCATTTTGATTTAGAATCCGAAGTAACAGTGGATATCTAGTTACTCGTTAAAAAAAAAACTTTCCTCATTTTTTTTAAAGAATGAGATACTTTTCAAGATCCGTAATACAGGGTGAGTCTTCAAGTTGTGAATTAATTTCAAGCATACATTCCTTCCATCAAAAAAATACATTTTTCTTCCTATATTTTTCTAGATACTGCTTATTGATGAAATAGAATAATAAACCTTAGTGATGGACCAAAAAAAGTAGTTAATTATGTATCAAGCGAGTTATGAGGATTTTAATTACCGAGGGCAACAGATTTCAATCCCGAGGGACGTCAGTCCCGAGGGATTGGAAGTTGCCAGAGGTTGTTAACATTCAATAACCCATGTGATAGATAAATGATTTTATTTCATACTGATGAAATATGAAAACCAAACTTTGTTGGTTTTCAAAATCAAACGAACGTTGTTGAAGAATTAAGTAAATTGACATGATAACCATGGATATATCAACTGACAAGTTCGTAAATGTTTGTCAAATTCATTTATTCGTGAAAATGGAGGAAAGCTTGGAGAGAATGGAGATCCAAAGCAATTTGTTGCAAAATTCTGAGAAAGCACGTACCGTACTACTTCCGATAAAGTCGAAACCAAAGTATAGATAAAAAAGAATATGACAAATTCCAGAAATGGTTGAGAGTTAACCGTATTCAAACTAAAAATATGAGTCAAAGTATGATGTTGGGTTACTCTCGAGACATGGCATGTATTTAATCTTCTACATTCTAGTCTAGAGAATTTATTATTCTTACAGTTTGAAGTGGTCAATATCAAAACTAATGATGAGAAGTTATAATTATACTCATGTGAGTGAGTTTCCTGAACTGGAAAATTCGATAATTGTTGGTTTGTTTTTGTGATTATTGTGAATACATTAGAGGGAGTTTTGAAGAATCATAACTGCTTAGTATAACTCCCAAGGATTTATAGTTACGGTACCTATGGATTTAATTGTCTATAATGTATCAATATGAAATTTAAAAAAAATTACCCTTCCTGAAAATTTCACAGTTTACATTTTGAAATATGTAGATGCGAATGAACTAATGCTGAGGTTTTCATCTTTGTGATCTTGTAGCATACGTAAAAATGTATGGTTTCCTGTTCTCATTCACATTTGCTATATCGTTAGATAGTTCAAAGAATGTAACATCCTTTGCCAAAATTATTAATGAGTATGTATATTAAAATCAGCTCTTCCAAATCAAGTGAGCTTTGAAGGTGGGAACTTTATTCTGAGATGAAATAAACTTAATGCTACAAGATACTGGAAATGAACGAATACTTCAGGATGATTCTTCATTATGTTGAAAACGAAGCGCGAAGAGAATCAACAGGCTATCATCATCAGGGTTCTCCTGGAAGGGTTGATTAACTTATAAAACAGAACGATTCACGAAAATTGGGATGATTTCCTACACTCCATATCATATCAACGAGTTATCTCTTTATCGATATTTCTGAACTCTTTGTCGAGTAGCGTATACCAAATTCGCTCTGGAAATCATAGGAAATTATTCGCAATCGCAATAATAAGTACTCTTGATTAGTCATTACCGTTTTTATAGCTCGAACAGTTGCGGTCGTTAAGAAATGAAAATTCAACGTGAAATTAACGCTTCACTGCTCTCGTCTAACAGCGAAAGACATTTCCTGTCCAAGTACTTAAAGCTGATTGATAGCATGATCGCTAATGACTAATGGTCTACCCATAGCAGCTACTTCTGTAATTAATCCAAAAGAGGCTGACGTATCAATTAAGTTTTTGTATAATTTCTTAGATGGCTATCGGCAAAGAAAACCGCTTTGTATGCTAGAAGGCATCATCGTATCTTACGGATATACCTGTAATTTGGTACAAGTCCTATATTGAGCTCAGTATTTATGTCGAATGGTTATATGATTATTAAAAGAATTATCGGTTATGTACTTGTCGAGTGTTCAAGCTATAAATCTTCGTTTATACAGCCTCTAAGATGAGTTATTGTTTTCCCTTGAGGCGATTGAAAAAGTCAAATGGTTGTTGTGCAAAATGAGTAACTTTTATGACAGAGGGCTCTTGTAGAAGCAGAAGGTAAACCTTGACAAACATGCCATATCATGTGATCTTCATTTTTTCATAGTGTCATCAAATATAAGTTCTCAAGAAATACTTAACAATCAAGAGGACTCAAAAATTCAATTTATTCATTTCGAACCAGTTGAAGCCTTTGGATAAACGATAGTTGCAAATTTAGTATTTTTGCAAACATATTTGAGTGGTGAAGTCAGAAGACTTTCTTGAACTTCTTGGAATCTCTTTGTTTAGAATAGGTCAATTATAGAATTCCAACTGAGGACCTAAAAAGGCGGAGAAACTTTTCTTATCAGTTATTATCTTGAGACATGCCATTTTTCGTTCATATACAGATATTCTTGCATAAAACAGTCAAGGCGAGACACTGAGTTCCAATAACATCTATTCATTTGAAGATATAACTGCATGATGACTTGTATTGAGCTCTATCAGTATGCTTTGCTTGCCTTATTCCCCTTGATTCCTTGGGAGGCTCCAGGAGAAACAGTCTGGTGAGAGCTTCAGGTCCATCTTGTTCAAACCAAACATGGTATCGAGGATATGGCCTTCTTATTCTTCGTGTCACAACGAGGTGTTCAAAATAAGAAAAATCATGTGCGGACAAACTGTAATTTTTTTTTTCCTCCTTCATAAGAATAGGACCGTTACCAACAGTTTTTGGTGCAGCCCACCAAACTGTAACTTTTCATAAATGCAAAGGATGTTCATAAAGTGACTGAGGGTTAGCTATACATTTACGAGCCGAATGCCAAAACCATTCAAGTGAACATGAGCATTAACTACTAAGACTTTCCCCTCTAGCACCACCAAAATCTCTGGGGAAGCTTTCCTTCGTGAACAACGAATGCAAGTTTTCCAGTATGAAAACAGAATTTGAGAAACCGTAGTAGATTTCCTCACTCAAGTCAATTAATTTTTCTTCCACTACTAAATGAAAACGTTTCTCAACGTGCTGACCAGCTCTTTCATGCATGATTCAGGTTTTGCCAGTTGTTCTGCTGATCCTTTCGTGGGTGCTGACTCCATAATAGCCAATCATAGCCTCATACAAAGATGTCCGAAGAGATTATTCGGTCTGGTATTGTATTGTAATGTTGTCGGTTCTCCTAGGTTCCATGGTGGAACCCCTCCGAAGCTAATGCTTCTGCAAGTTAGAAGACCTGATGTGTTCAGTATGAGCTTTGTTACTAATTCCTCGAGTCACGTTAAAAATAACACTTTTAATTGTCTATCAAACAGAGAGTGGTCCCCTGAAAACCGGAAAATCCTTCCCGACCAAGGGCTTGAGCCTCAGACCTTACTATCATGATGATCATGTGATTTACATTTTCTGTTCTTGTTTCCTTTGCTTGTTCCCTCCATGATAACTCCATATCAGCCAGTTCACCGCATGCAAAGACGATGCTTAAAGTGCTAATTTGATTTCTTACTGCTCTAGATGTTTGATTAACTTGACCATTTAACTCCTTCACTTTAACGGATATTAAGAGTATCAAATAAGATATGCCTTCAAATATTTCCTAGAATTGACTTCACCACTAACCAGAATAAAAAAGTTCATCAAGGATCGTTGAGTGTATGGTTCTCACTTCAGCATCAATAAAGCTATTCAAGAGATTCTACGAAGATACATGCTCGACTGACCAACCGCAAGATGCATTGCTGATATCAGCTCGACCAATTAAATGTATTCAAACATGATTGTCATAACTCCTGCCCGTTTTGAGTTATGTTGAGCCATGCCAAACTCTTCTGCGTCCAATCCCGTTTTCCACAGACCACAGGCTACAAATCATTAAGATTGCAGTATCGGGGTAGATTAATGCCAGCGGTTCATCCATTACACACATATACTTCATCTCGACCAGCGTTATAAATCAAGCAGGCCACTCAGCCGAGGCTGGGCCGGTCTTCCCATAAACTTCCAGACTAACGCAAACCAGATTTACAACCACTTCGGCGAAGAGTGTTGAAGAATTACGACTGGGGTTTAAATGAGATGTGTTCGTTGATATCACGCTTTATTATGGGTGTCCCTCTTGATTTTGACCTATTAAGAGAGATATTGGTTTCGTGCGTGGTTTGACATTTCTATGACATTAGAGGTTAAACATTCGCTTTCTTTACATTGGCGAAGAGCGAATATTTGGAGTTTTTAAATATAAAAAAGAATGGCAATATTTGACATTGATTCTTGCCTTCTGAAGCCTGAAGAATAGACTCATAGAATCATAGTCATCTGTACGTCTCCTTTGAACGAACAAAAGGCATTTATAATTCGGCCAAAATGTCTGTAATTTTCGGATTTCATCGGAAAGGATTATTAGGTTGTCATACTTATGAAGAATCCTAGGTGAAATTCATTTCTGCCCTTCCTGCCAGTCATTGCTATGACAACTCCAAGAATTCAATCTCGGTTTTTAGTTGTTCGATGCCAATTTGCAAATTGTATATGCATAAAATGCACCAAATTTATATTTGAAATTTCATCAGATATCGCTGAAATTAAGCGGTAGCTTTAAAGGCACCAGTTTGAATTTGTATAACAAATTTCAGCTTGATAAAATTAGTCTATTTGAAATGATGGTGAAAATAATATATTTTTTCAATATATCAGCTGAACCCAGGTCCGATTCCGATTTGGGATGATTTTTTCCCAAAAATCGATCAGATCGAATCGAACCTTCTTTGTTGCTCGAGAAGTGTTGACACGAAGACATTTGTAACATTTCGTATTCAAGGAGAAAAATAGAAAATATTATTTTCATCTTTACAAGATCAGTCTCATTTCGCAGCGATTTCAAAAGGATCTGTTTTCGTGAAATATTGAGAAACTGAAAGCAATTAATTCCTTTCAGCGCTTTTCTAGAATTACTTTTCTCAATAATTTGAAAAATGCTGATCCGAAAAATAGCACCCTAGTAGTGAGTTGTGAAATACGAACACTACGGTTTTTGCAAAATATCGTTAAGTTCATTTCTGAGCTAACTGACCGAGATTGCTAAAATTCTACAGTTATTTCGCATCAGTTCCCGAGAAAGGAACTAAAAGTGTAGATTAACGTCCTTTTGGAGCTGAAATGTCAAACAAGCGTATGTTCGCAGAACCTATATACCTTTCTGAGTTACATATCTCAGATACTATCCGACAAAGATTGCCGAAATTTTGCCATCTCACCAATGCGTCAAAAAATATCTAGAGTAGATTTACGTTTTTGGGAACTGAAATTTCAAAGTAGAATATATCCGGATTATATCTCTTCTCTGAGTCCAATATCTCAGAAATTATCGGACAGACAAGGCTGAAATTCTGCTGTTATTTCTCGAGTAGATTTATATTTTTGGGGAACTGAAATTTCAACGTAGTATATACCATTACCCAATATATCCTTTGAGTCCACTAGCTATCTCAGAAACTATCTTGCAGAGATTGCTGAAATCCTACCGTTATTTCACATCAACGTATCAACAATAAATCTTTTGCGGAACCGAAATTTCGAAATAATAACTCCGGAGATATATTATGTGTGTATAGCCTACTCAATGACACTTCTCGTACCTCCAAAGTCATACCGGTTCAATTTAAGATATCTGAGATATATCTGTGGAGAATTATAATTTTCTGCATGGACAATTAGTCTGATACAGGTCTGAAACACATCAGGTTGAGTTTTTTCTTCAAAAAAACGATTCATTCTGCATTGAGTCGAACACAAACTAGGAGAATTTATACCCTCAGCATTTCTCGCAGAATTTTGGTGCAACAAATCGCGATTGTCTTTTTTGCAAAGTGTATTTTTCTATGCACATTTCACATTCAGACTTCTTTCGTGCTATTGATTATAATGGAAAAAACGCAAGGTTAATGTTGCAAAAGTATTTCGTTGCAAAAGGCTCCAGGTCTGATCGGCGACATGATGATTTATTTAACATTCCTTGTCGCTTCAGCTCATTTTATAGCCAGGAAATAACTGGAATTGTATAATTGGTAGATCAACCACAGCAGCATTCCTACCTCTGTTTATCTGATAACAACTTTCTTGGGAATTTACCACCCTTGTTATAAAACTACAGAGCTATAAATTCTAGGGGATTCATAGACAACCCTTGTGTCAAACATGGTGGCTTTCAATGACATAATCTGGGATGATCTTTATTTATGGTTGACTTATTCGGTTTTATATTAATGCTAGAGAATGGTTAGGGAACCCAAAACTTTCCAGGAGAATATGCACCTAGAAATGGTAATAGTTGATGGAATGAATTGATATCTCGGTGTTTGGAAACAAATCGGCTATTTCTACAGAGTCAATTATTGAATTATTTTGGAATATTCTCAATTGTTAGCAGAAACTGCATTTGATTTCTACTTCATTTGAAAAAAAATTATCTCTTGCCGTGACCAGGATTCGAACCTGGGTTACTACGGCCACAACGTAGGGTCCTAACCACTAGACGATCACGGCTACTGAGATTATTAATTTATTGATGAAGTATGGAGTTGAGAAAATGAAACACTTTCTTGTTGCTCTACTTCCATGTTAATGGATTCCACTCGGCGTACTCATGCATGACGGGACTTTATCATACAGTGTCATGAAATTTGATGGTAAATGAAGATTTTATCAATTATGTAATAGAATAAGAGTTCTATTTCAAAATTATCCTAATAATGACCTTGTAGCCTCACCGTTTAACTCATTCTTATTACCAAACTTGTATGATACTTTAAAGTTCGTAAACACATTGTAGTGGCAGGTTCCATGCTCCTTTCGTTTGATACTGTTATTCTATGCAAGATAAGCTGGCATAGAATACTATGCTATGTGTATGAGTGTACTAGAGTGACGTGCACTGTACTTGATTGTACCTTATTGATTTCTACGTTATGTATATTACTGTTGCTAGAATTTACTCACGCACACTATACCCCAATTCTCATCAATCTATGACTACGCTTCATTACCATAATTCAGTAACGAACCCAGTGCAAGTTTACAACAGAAATTTGACAAAGACTGCAAATTTAAAAACTATAAGATAGTGCTTGTAACACGTGATCTCATTCCCAACGACTCTAGACGTTATTGAAACAATTTACAAGTTAATAAATACGAGATGAAACATCTAGAACTCAGGAATAAGAGCACGTCATTCGATAATAAGAATGAGATAAGAAATCAAATGCACAATATCATACAAAGGAAAATGTTAAGCGGTGTAACCTGCATGGAATGAAAATAATCAGAAATCACAATCTGACATTCACAAAAGCAAAAATATTGGTCGGGATATACGTAGTACTTACCGCCTTTTGAATAGACGTCTTATACGAAACAATAAAACTTCAAAATTCAACGATGTTAATGGATTACGAAGTTCGTTTATTCGTTAAACTCTAGCAAGGTGTTTACTCTCCAAATTCTTGTGCACGAAAAAGGAAGAACTTTCCATCGGCTAGACCGAATTAGGGTCACGCATGCGAAACACACACTCAACTGTCAAAGCGGAGTGCGTTTTTTAGCGACCGATCGTATAATCTCAGTAAGGCGTTTTTGCTTGAGATCGGAATTGAAATTAATAGTATGACGTATTTTCGCGATTGAAACTGAAATCGGCAGTGGAGCGTTTTGTAACGTTACAATAGAACGATATTAGGGCTACAAGATCTGCAGTGGTGAATAATAGGGTATACTTCATTCTTTTTATAAGGACAGTCGGAAGGCCATGTTAGTGTGCCACATTTCACTCTGTATGACTAGAAAATGTCATGGAGGTAGGAAAAGAGTGAAGGGGGCATAACGTTTAAAAAGTGTCACACAATTTTGAGAATCTTCATACCAATATAGCCGACTTTGAACTGAATATTTTTGTCTCATTTGCTGTACACCACAGAATACAAATATACACCTTGTAGCCATATTAGTATGGGAAAATCCACAGAAGGTTCTCTGAAGTGTATGACACTTTTGGTACAAGAAAAATATGGGATATGCTCCCTCCCCTTCTTCTACCTCCATGAAAAATGTTCAGAAACATTTTTCAGCCAGATCACTACGAGGAGTTTCATGTTCAACACAAGGATCGTAGTAATTATTGAACATAAAATCATTGACAAGGCTCTTATTTAGATCTTGACGTAATTCCACTAGTGCCAACCTAACTCAGTTCTAGTTACAAGAACTTGATAGACCTATTCCAGGACCAACCAACCAAAGAATAACTTTATAAGAGCGAAAAGATATACAATATACACATCGAATAAACCTAATATTTCTAAACAGTACACCAAATTTATGTTCGATTCGAGTTCAATTTTCGGAGGAACTTAGAAAGAAATATGTGGAATTTCGTGCATTGTTTCAGTAAAATTAATTTTGAAGGAATTACTCAAAAATACTCATAGATAAAATACAAAAGGCACTAATATGCTGCCGACTCCGCGTCAGTGCTTTTCTAATAGTTTTTCATTACAGCCACCATCTGAAAGACATCCTCCAACACTCAAGCTGTATTAATTCGATACAAGCCTCCACTTCTACGAAGATTACATGCCCCCAAGTCAAACGTTTAACGCCTGCATTACATACTATGAAAACCTATTAAATAAAGAGGAAATTACACTCCACAACTGACATCTCACTTCAACAAGCCGCCAGGAGCCTTTGTTCAACGTAATCTCACAAACTACATACCTCAAGTATTCATTACATCAAAATACAATTCCGTATGACTGATAGCGATTGATGGAGAAGTATACGCCTCGCAAGTGCGTGTTTCTTGCATATTGAGCAAAGTTACCCTCATTACCTCTGCGATTCCGACAGGTTGATAAAGAGTCTAGAGCGAATTGATTATACGGTGAAGAACAGGCTCAGATGCCTCAGATGGCCCTGGTGTGAGGTGGGCGTCAACAGCAAACGTATACGTGTAAACATTATAATGAATAATTATCAAGCGGCCCTTGGGTGTGGGGTCACCTTTGGCATCAACAAATTACATTATTATTCAATAGCGCTCGCACAAGCTGTTTTATTAAATATATACTCTGTATCCCGGCATATTATGCATTACAAGTAATATATCACCGACTGGAACGCCCCCTGCTGGCTGGCGTAATGATAAATTGCTCATAATTACCTATCGCGATATTATCGACGCGGTTATCAAGGATGGATTGACAGTTATTTTATCACCTGCGTGTTCATGCTGAGTTATATGGCGTTTAGGTTGCAGCAACAGCGCCAAATGGAATGAAAAATATCGTCGGCTAAATGAATGGTGGAGACAACTTTATTTCGTGAAACATGCAACTTGTGTCCGTCCAGATGATAAATTGATCTGAAGCGTTGTGATGGGATATCTTTTTGTGCTCAACTTGGAGAAACTTGTGCAAATATCCGATAGAATATTTCACTTCTCATTTAAACCCCTAGCCACATGAGTTATGAAGGGAACTTCTCTATAAGATTCTAGAAATTAAATATAATATAATGTAATATAATATAATATAGGAAATGGTTTCATGGAGAAGAAAGAGCTCCAGTAGTAATAAATAACATAATCACAAGGACGAATACCCGTCGATAAATCAACAAATATTCCCCCTTGATCAGAGCTAATCACCCAATCAACCAAAACACCTACACCGAAGAAGCGGATGACTACAGCTGTAGTCATTCTACTTGGATCCGCTTCTTCGGTGTAGGTGTTTTGGTTGATTGGGTGATTAGCTCTGATCAAGGGGGAATATTTGTTGATTTATCGGCGGATATTCGTCCTTGTGATTATGTTATAATATAATATAATATAATGTAATATAATATAATATAATATAATATAATATAATATAATATAATATAATATAATATAATATAATATAATATAATATAATATAATATAATATAATATAATATAATATAATATAATATAATATAATATAATATAATATAACATAATATAATATAATTTAATATAATATAATATAATATAATATAATTATAATATGATAAAATTTGATATTTGTAGAGTAAGGTTACCGAATTCGTGAACGGATAAAATCCACCCAATGTTTCCGCAGATATATATTTTTGATGGAATATTCCACTCCTCATTCAAACCCCTAGCCACATAAGTTATAAAATTGTAGAAATTAAATATAATATATTGTTATATAATATAATATAATGTAATATAATAATAATATGATAAAATATGATAAAATTTAACGACCGATCGTAAACAGGATAACTTCCAAAAGACGCAACTCGGAAATTTGATATTTGTAGAGTAGGGTTACCGAGTTCATGAGTGGATAAAATCCACCCAATGATTCCGCAGATATAACATTCAAAATTTTCAATATTTCCAAAAATACAGATAAGGTCGGATTGAAATACATGAATTGCTTGAAAGATGACAACTTGAAGGTTCATACAGAATTTCGTAAGAATAATATGATCAGGAGATAAGGACAATATGATATAATATAGAATATTTGAAAATTAATTAAATTTTTTTTTTAAACTGTTCTAATGACACGATCATCACCAAATTTCGCACAGAGTTGCCTATCATCATTTTCAACAACTAGTTTGGAAATTTCATCATAATTGAATAAGTATTTTCAGAGTTATTTAAGAATACCATACCGAGAAAAAAACACGAAGTTTGACCTATTTTTTTCATAATATCTCTGAAAATTATAATTGTACCGAAGGAAAATTTGATACAGTGCAATATGAAATATAAAGTTCAAGGTCTGAGCGAATCTTTTTACGCGCTTGTTGTAGGAAACAGCGCGTTATCATGTCGTCATGATGTCTGTAATTTTCGAATTTTGAGACAAAAATGCGGTCTTAAATGATTGGGTTGAACTACCTGAAGAAGAATCCGTGGTCAAATTCAATTCTGTCCGTCTGACCGTATGTGCTCTGACTTTCGAAGGAAAAGACTTAGCGACTTGAAATTGTCAGATTAGGTTTGGAGTAGAAAAATATCTCGGTTAAGTTCTTTGATGTGTGGAATCGGTTGGATAGTTTCGGAGTTAGGCCCATTTGAAATTTTGAGGTTAATTCCTCGATATCACATTAAGTATTGACTCGATCGAATTGAACCTTCGTGGACAGTTTTGGAATACCAACGTGCAACTTAGAGCTTAATTTCGTGTGGATCCAGTTGTTAGAAAATCTCAAAAAAAAATTTCAAAATTTTTGATGAAAAAATTTTTTTATCTGAAAATATTACTTACATTTCAATGGAATTTGGCGCAAACCTTAGAGTCAGTATTTAACAACATTGTTTCAAATTTCAATTCCATCCGATATTTACTTTCGGAAACATAAGGAAAGAAATGTGCCAAATTCCGTAGTTATTTGGAATTTTAACGTTATTTCCGCAATATCCCAAGAACTACAAATGTAATCAGTATAAAACTTCGAAATCAGGTGGAGATCACCAACACGCAACTAGGTGCAAAATATAGCGTTGATCTGATAATTAGAATTTGAAAAGCTCCTGACCTCACGTCAGTTATTCAGGAAATAGATATCTTATTCAAAAAATCTAGAAAAGCACTGACGTGATGTCCGGAGCTTTTCAGCGCTTGTTCAAACGCAGTGTTTCATTATCTAACTTTCGAGATGTTATGTACAGGTTTTACAAAAAAATCTGAAACCTTCATCAAGTAGACTCGTTTGATTTTAAATTTTTTTTCAAATCGATCCTCCTGTTATTAAACTGTCTTCACATCACCTAAACACGCTGTACCTATATTGAAACAAGAAATCAACAAATTCACCAGCAACACGACGTGTACCATCGGTCCTTAAACGTCAAATTCGCGAATCGTTTTTTATTCCAAAGAGATTTCAATCTGATAAAGCCCAATACACTTCCCCTGAAAAAAAATGTTCATGCATTCCACGTTCAGCCCGGTATTCAAATAAAAACGATGAAAAGATTTCATGTATTCCCGCACCCCAGCAGCTTTTACCGCCTCCCCTATCCGTAATCAATTATGAAATATGCGAACGAATAAAAATTTACCGAAATGGATTTTATGAAACCCTTTGTGGTGACATTTTTCCGGCGAACACATAAGCCCCCCTAAATCTATCAATTTAGATTTACCAGACGATTTTTCTCTTTGTAAATCGACATGAAAATCTCCCCCTTTTCTCGAATATAAAAGTAATTTAAATAAACTGCAAATAGGGATATCAAAGATGAGCCGCTCCAGCTTCGCTATTGCTTTATTAAAGTAGGAAATCGCTGTTCAACTTTAATGCCAGCCATTCTTTCATGGATTGAGAAGGCCGGGATGGAATTACAGGTCTTACACTTTGATTTCGAGTTACTCGAAGTGCACTTTAGCAGATATGGAGACTGAATTAAGGGTGGAAACTTCCAGAATTACGTGAGCTTTCTTCTTCCTGCAGTTCTGGGAGGAAAACAACCTGTTTGTGATAGGAAAACATGTATGTGGAATCTCGATGGAGCTAATCTTGTTTCCGTGTAAGGTGATTTAACGATTCATATTATTGCTATGGATTATATTGACTTAGGGCCGATATTATAACACTTAACTGAAAGTTATCTTTAACTTTAACTGACAGTTCAACTTTTGCTCAAAAATGTCGGAATTATAAAAGTCTCATTTCTATCATAGACAAGAAATACTGTGATGATTTCTATGAAAAGGAGAAGGAAATAATTCAAGATTCTGTAATAAATCTAACCAGCAATTTCTGGGTTGTAAAAGCTGGACTTTGGAAAAATACCCCCTTTCAAAATATGATAGGAATAAATAAATCCTTTATTGACAAATATTCGCACCATGTATCAGGGAGCTTAATGGATTGTGGTTTCCATAAAAATAGAATTACTGATTTGAAGGAGAGTTGCAATGATCAATTTTGAATTCTTATACTTTTTGCAATATGTAAGGGATGTTTGGGTATTTATTCGGTAACCTAACTAAAAAAACTACTTCCACTAATGAATATATTGGAAATGAAAGCTTAAAAGGAAAAACGTTGGCAATAATGAGATACATTCAATTCATGAGCTATTGAACAATTACAATAAAATTTGTCCAAATCCAATTAAGTATAGAACTTTTTTTACAAATACTTCATTCACCAACGGGCAAGTACTTTCAACTGACACTGGGAGTGGTAAAAATCTCAACACTAAATTTGCAAAAATTGTCATTCAATTAAAAAATATGGTAATGTTTTGTGTGGCTCCGGGTTATCGAACCCTGATATCTAGAATTTGTACACGACTACCAGTTTGGCCATTATTATAAGAAAAGTATCCATTGCAATTGTGATGATTTCCTTTCATCTTAAAAGTTAAATAATGTGTATAAATTATTATGCTTCATTACGCCTTTACAACTTTTATCTGTCATATTAGGCACCGAAAAAAATAAATGCCAAAGGTTTTTTTTCCATTTACATCTTATAATAGTTGAACAGAAAGAGTAACTGATATTTTCATTACAATAATATGCCATGATGAACTCTCGAGATTGGATTCTTACTCGAGTGAGGTTTATAGCAGGCATTTTGATATAAATAGATAATAAGTATGCAATTTTCCATGGGACATTTCTGATAATACAGTCAGTATAGTTGATTTGTGGAAACCCCTAAAATCCCCAGCAACTATCAAGAAAGAACAAGATGCATAAACTCTGCGTGTAGCAATACATTTGCATCACTATGAATATGTATTCCATTACACGCCTACAGTGTCCACATAAGAGAAATCGGTTTTTGAATTCTGTTTCTTCCCATAAGTTCAAATGGTTCAGCCGATTTCTAAATATCCTTTCTCAACAAGGATATTCAACAATTTTCATGGCATCATCGTCATAGTCACTTAGAAGTTCTTCAAAAATGAAGTGAATATCTCTCAACGAGGATGTTCAACAATATTCATGTCATCTTCGTCATCGTGAATTAAAAGTCCTTTGAAATGAAGTGAATATCTATTGCCAACATGTTTCCGAAAATAACATAACAACAAACAAATCGAGGTTATATTCCCCTTATGTCAGCCGAAAAGACAGAGAATCTGTGGAAAAAAACGATTTAACTTTAACTGTAATTGATACCCAAACCACCAGATAAAGATAACCCTGCAAATCTAACTTTAACTGGAAATTACTGCTTAATTTTCAGTTAAAGTTAAAGATATCTTTCAGTTAAGTTTTATAATACCGGCCCTTAGCAGAACATGAATGTTATAAAAATCATTCATTTTATTATGTGTTATCGTGTCTGTACCAAAAACGACTTCACAAGTGATAACAAAACAGTGTGTAACTACTCTCAAATGCACTTGCACTTTCGGAAACCAAGTTTTGTCAAAGACATATCGTTACTAACTACAGTTACAAGTGTACATGTTGAACGAGTGAGAGGATGGTATTCAGGACCAATGGGAAAGGGTTGTTTAAGGGGTTTAATAATGGGTTACTAATGGGGGTGAGATCCTTGTTTAGCAAGATGTCTTTTCTCTTGAACATATGAATACCTTCAAGAGTATTCAAGTAAATTTTTCCCGAGCTTTTCAATGCTTTACGGATTTTTCTGAAATTAAATGACCGGTTGTTAAAACATGATCAGCGACCGCCGATTTGTCAAGATGGTTGTTACGGATATGGCTCATGTGTTCCTTGAATCTCATTTTGATGTTCCTCGCTGTTTGTCCGATGTAAGATTTATCGCAGTCTGACCATTTCATTTCCTATATGCCCGATTATAATTCATCCGTTATTTCATCAAACGTATTTCCCAAAAGTTGTCTAGTTTTCGTGGCGGTTGTGAAAGCAAACTTAATATTTACTTTTTTGGAAATGTTCAGTTGTTTCTTATAGGCTTCAAGGAGATAAGTAAATGCCCTAAAACCGTTATCTTTTCCCGTTTCTTTCATTAAAGTTATGTATTTGAAAAGTTGTTTATCTTTATGTTTGGTTATCAATTTTCGTACCTAGTGTTTATTGTAACCGTTGTGTTCAGCAATTTGGAAAATTTTGTTTTGTTCTTCATTGATATTAACTTAACTGAGCGGTATCCTGAATAAATGATCGATCAAAAAGTGTAGGCTGGCTGTTTTATGTGACCAGGGTGCCACAGTCGATCAACAGTCCGAGTTTCTGGGTTGTGACTTCACAAGTGCGTACCAAATTTGAGATATGTGTTCGAATACAGTTTTACACTTTCATTTCTAGTTACTCGAAGTGCATCTCAGCAGATATGAACACTGAATTAAGAGAGCAAACTACTAGAATTACATGAGCTGTCTTCTTCTTGTAGTTCTAGAAGGAAAACATTCTGTTTGTGATAGAAAAATATGTATGTGGAATGCTTGGAATTGCTCAGTATTCCGTCTAACAGGTATTAAGTATCTAGAATCCTATTCTGCGGTTTTACCCAGGTAAGATGGTCTGAAGATCGGTAAAAACTTTGAAACAACCTCTTCGTTGTAGATGTTTTGGTTGATTGGATGCTTACTCTGATCAAGGCGGATAATTTTTCGAAATATCGACAGATAATTGTTCTGTCCCATGTTAGTATAATATGTAATACATTTTAGCTTGAAAAAAATTTATTCAGCATAACAGTCCTACATTTTCTGATCTCTGGATCTTATCAGAGAATGCGCATTTATGCGTTTTATGAATCCACGTTGAATTCATTTTTTTACTCATATGAAAAAAATCTAGAAAAGCGCTGCATGTGGTCAGGAACTCTTAACGCGCCTGTTCAAATTTTTTGCGATCAAGTTTTTCTTGAATTATTAGCAAATAACGAACCTTGAATTTTTAAAAGTTGATATCAGATCAAGCTGAAATTTGGTACGCTGTTGTAAAATATTCACTTGGCGTATCTATATTCTTCAACTAATAACGCAGTTTCTATGCGATATATGTGAGATATTGAAAATAAATTTCAAAATATCAAATTGATATGATTCTGAAACCGTTTGGTCGATTTAACCGTTCCATTCTGAAACGCAACCTAGCCTGAAAGTTTCAAGTACCTAATTCGTTCCGTTCGATCGTTATCGGCAGCGTCCTGACGGACAGCTAGTCTGACATCGGATTTCTCATCAGGGAGTCCAACCTAGTCGTTCAAGACCATTCAATAGAAAGATAGAAAATTACAGACATTTGTGCAAAATTATAAGCCCGTTAAACCCCCAAGTCAAGCCAAATCGATATAGAACCTCCCCTGTACCTCAATTTGCATTGATTCATCATCAACATGTCATCAGCCGGCTCAACAGAGCCATTGAAACCGACAGAAAGCAAGCAATCACATCACGCGGAATTATTAAGACCTTTTGTGAGATTCTTAATTACGCTGTCAAACTGTCAGATACTTTACGCCATCTAGCGGGACGGCGGCATTGTGCGTCGTGACGTGCAATGACGTTTTCTGCGGACCGTGACGCTCGCTGAAAGGGGCCCGATAATAAGTGTTCATTGTGTAGTTTCTTGGGGCCGTGTTGTGCATTTTGCCTACGAGAATTACGAATACACACAATCACAATGGTCAATTACCTGTGGCAGTATCCTGGCCTTTGAGAGTTTGACGTGCTGAGTGTCAGTTGAAAAGAGCCGAGAGTTTGGCGGCCGTTTGAGTGGGCGACCCTTCATTAGCACTACTTTTCGGATTGACGATAGGTTAGGTTAGAGTGTGACTAGTTGATTATGTTTTGTGGTCGATTGTCGGCAAGTTCTTTGAAGAGGATGAGCACCGGTTCGAATTGGGCTTTGTCATTTTTCGGCTACTGGGTGATTTGTTCGGAAATGAGAAAGAGAATGATTATAACAATTCATATTAGTGGTAAATCTTACATTTTTGTCATCTTGACAATGAGGATTCGATCTTTAGTTTTATATACTCAATTCGGTATTCTGAAAAAAATCTGCAATTGAAACTTCGAAGATAAGAATAACGCGAGCTTTATCCTGTGGAATTTGTTCTGAAATTCCCCTTCCCCAGTGATAGTAAATTTGGACGAAATTTGTGGGTTGACAACTTGTAACGAAGTCGTCTATTGTGTTCATTTTTACTGTCGTCATCGAATTGTCAACACCCTGTAAAAATCAAACACTCGATCACTGTCGGTTTCAAAAAACTTTCGACAGTCGATCAACTCTGTGATTAGGTACAGTTCGAATTCGATGGTGCGGTTGGAAATGAACTGAAATCGAGCACAGAATTTACTATTGATTGACAATCAAGCCCTTAATCGGGCAATCAAAGTTTTGTGAAACCGGCCAACAAACCGGGGCCCCCTATTCTCGAATTGGGGAATGGAAAAAATAGGCGTGTCGACGCTGTTGTCAAGGAAACGCGGTGCATTATTGATGGAACGATAGAGAAAGTTCATTACATTCCATTCAAGAATAGGGTCCCTGAATTGATGATTTCATCTGAAATCAAAGAATTACCACGAAATACCAAATTCTCCTGAAAAATTAAATTTTTGCTACTTTGTCACAACATTTCTGAACAAACGAAAAATAATAAGGAATAAATAAATGCATCCATAAAGGACTCCAATGAAACAGGATCGTTCGAAAACATTTTTGCATTTAATTTTCTGCGAAAATTACAGTCACTTCGGCAAAACGATAGCGCGCTGTTCCCCAGAAGCGTTAAAATAAATTTTTTCTTCACACAAAAAATTAATCTCATGCCGTGACCAGGATTCGAACCTGGGTTACTACGGCCACAACGTAGGGTCCTAACCACTAGACGATCACGGCTACTGAGATTCTTTCTATTGAATCTAATATTCAAGTTGAGAAAGTAGAATATTTCTTGGGTGCTCTACTTCTGTTTCACTATCCACTTAATTATCTTTCGGGTTACTCAAGCATAACCGGATTTATAAACAATAAATACAGGAAGGAGTGATTCAAAACAAACTGAATATATTCTATCAGCCTTCGAGAAAGTACTGGATTTCAATTCGATCTAATCTGTATTTTTGGAATTAGTTTGAAAATTAAATTTTGAATGGGTATATGTACTGAAACATAGGGCGGATTATCCCCATTCACGAATTCGAACTTCGTAATTAAACCCCAAACCTGAGTAGGGTTAGTAGGTCTAGAGTTAGAAATATCGAATTTCTAAGTTATTTCTTCCGGAAGTTATTGTATTTTCGGTGGAATTAAAATCCAGTACTTCATCGAAAATGACAGTGCGAAGGTTCATACAGAATTGCATGAGGATGATATGAGCAGAAGATTTGAATTTTTTTTTCGGATATAGTTCATGATACGATCAAAACGAAATTTTGCACAAAGTGGTCATCAGCATTTTCAAACTAGCTGTCAAGTTTCATCATGATTGAATCAATAGTTTTCGAGTTTTTCTGAAAAAATCAACGATATCGAGAAAAAACAACGAAATTTTACATATTTTTCTCGATTCTTCGAAAATGATAACCGTATGAAATTGAAGTTTGGTACACTGTTGTGAAATATGAGGCTCAAGGTGTGAGCGAATTGTTTCTCGAATATAATGAATTGTTTCAAAAAAACATTTCAAGAAAATTTTGAAAAATAATATTTTTTATATTTTCTGTCAGCACGATCACAACCAAATTTTACGAGAGGTTGCGTGTCGTTATGCTCCAACTAACTATCAAGTTTCAATCCAATCGCACCAATAGTTCCTGAAATATCAGGAAATAACCTCAATATTTCAAACTCCGAAACCATTCAGACGATTCTGCCCATTAACGAACTCAACCGTCGCATTTTGAAGTGCAACTTACTCTGAAAGTTTCAAGTCAATAGGATTCTCCGTACGCCAGTAATCGTGCATACCGGGCAGAATCCATTTTGACACCGGATTCGTCATCTGTGAATCCAACCTAGTCATTTGAGATAATCCGAAAATTACAGACTTTGGAAAAACTATAGCACGCTGTTCCTCTAGAACATGCGCTCGAAAACACAAATGGAAAACTCTTCTGATTGATCCATAAACAAGAAAACACTTTTCCAACATCCTATTTTTCTTCTCTACGTCCTAAAAAACAAGATAGATTTTTCCAGTCGCTAGAGCCAAGTAATTTATGGGGCATTTCACAATATCGAAGGGGCAGGCAAGATAGCAGGGCATTAATCTTCATGAAAGGCAGTCATAATTTCCTTTCAAATAATAAAGACGTCCATTTATCAAACTTCGTTATATAAATTATTAATAACATGTCAGAAGCTGCTAATGATTTCCGCACTTTGGATCGTAAATAACGAGGTCTATATTTTGCGTTCTGAACTCCATTTCACAAGTTTTAGAAAACGTTTCTAAAGAATAGAGTGACTCAGGGTTAATGAATACCTATTGTGGAACGGATGACAATGGAACTAACCGTTTTTTACCATTTTGATTAACGTCAGTGTTGCATCCATGAATGGCCAATTTTATTAGCTATTTCCTCTCATAACTATAATTATTCATATTGTTATGAGTAGTTCGGTTTATTTTTTGCTATCATACTTGCTCATTTTCGATTAGTTGAGTCTCTATATTAAATTCTGTCATCTGTCCTTATTTCGTGGACGTTTCAGAGAACAGCGTGCTATAATTTATTCCAAAATGTCTGTAATTTTCGAATTTTGAGCCGAAAATGGTCTCAAACGACTAGGTTTGGACTCATTGATGACGAATCCGGTGTCAAAATCGATTCTGTCCGGAAACCCTCGGAGATGATTGCATTTAAAAACGCGTCGTTAATGGGCGAAATCCTCCGAACGATTTCATGGTTATAGCTATTTGAGATTTTGAGGCTATTTCTCTGATATTTCCGGAACGACTAAAGCGATTGGATTGAAACTTGGCAATTAGTTGAAGCATAATGCCCAAGTTTTTTCCGGATTTTGTTGAGTTTGATACGATCATAATTTTTGGAGATATTGGGAAAAATATGTCAAATTTCTTGTGTTTTTTTTCGGTACTGCTGTTTTTACCGGAATAACTCGAAAAATACTTCTTCAATCATGATGAAACTTGGTTACTAGTTCGAAAATGCCAATAAAGGATTTTGTGCGAAATTTCGTGATGATCGTGTCATTAGAACAATTCGAAAAAAGTTTTTTTTTTTCAAAAATTCAATATTCGGCTAATTCCTGATAATATTATTCTCACGAAATTCTGTACGAACCTTCAAGCTGTCATTTTTGATCATTCGATCATATCTCTGTATTTTTGGAAATATCCGGGCATTCAAATTTAGAATGGGTATATATGCGGAAGCATTGAGTGAATTTTACCCGTTTACGAATTCGGCCTTCGTATTTAAGGTCCAAACAAACTCTGCAATGTTTCTTTCGGAAGTTATTTTGTTTACGATCGCGCAAAAGCTTGACACGATCATTACTAAATTTCACACAAGTTTATCAACATTTTCCAACTAGTTTCCAACTTTCATCATGATCGTGTAAGTAGATATTTTTGAATTATTCTGGAAATAACAACGATCGGATGAAATAACCACGAAATTTGGCATATTTTTTCCATACCCCAGGAAATAATCATCGAATCAAATAGAACTTTGTTAAACTGCTGTTAATCAAAAAATTGGAAAATTTGAACGTGAAATCAAAAGTTATGATCATACAGTATTTCTGTGACATATGATTGACAATTTCTGAAATTTAAATTTTTGCGCGCATGTTCTAACGGAACAGCGTGCTATCGTTTTGTCCAAATGTCTGTAATTTTGCATGATGGAGCCAAAATGGTCTCAATCGACTAGGTTGGACTCACTAATGACGAATCCGGTGTCAATATCGATTCTGTCCGGCCGGCCGGCCATCCGTCCGGCCGTAGACACGATAACTCTCGACAGAAGCAAGCTAGCAACTTTAAACTTTCAGGATAGGTTGCGCATCAGAATGCCGCGGTTCGGAAGTTCGTTAATGGGCCAAATCGGTCGAATAGTTTCGGAGTTATATGCACCCGAAGTTTTGAAGTTATTCATTTTTTATTTCAGAAACTACTCGAGCGATTGGATTCAAACTTGGCAGTTAGGTGGAGTATAAAATAAAGACGCGCAACTTTGAGCCAAATTTCGTCAGTATCATGTTGTCAGCAAATTAAAAAAAAAATTTTTGCGGAAATTTTTTTCCAAACATTTTTTTTTTCGGAAACCATTCATCATATCCAAAAAAAAATTCCACCCACACTTTGAGCTTTTTATTTCACAGCAGTGTTCCCAATTTCAGTTCGATACGATCATAAGTTTTGGAGATATCGGGAAAAAATATTTCAAATTTCGAGGATTTCTTCTCGATATCGTTGATTTTTTCGGTATAACTCGAGAAATACTAATTCAGTCCTGATAAAACTTCACAGCTAGTTTTGAGATGCTGAAAGACAACTTTTTGCGAAATTTCGTGATAATCGTGTCATTAGAACAATTTGAAAAAAAAAAATTCTATGATTTTCTTATCATATCATCCTCATTAAATTCTGTAAGAAACTTCGAACTGTTATTTTTCGATGAAGTACTGGATTTCAATTCGATCTGATCTGTATTTTTGGAAAGATTGGAAAAATAAAATTTTGATTGGCTATATCTACGGAATCATTAGGTGCGATTTTACCCATTCACGAATTCGGCCTTCGTAATTAAGGTCCAAACCTTCTCTACAAATATCGAGTTTCTAAGTTGTTTCTTTCGGAAGTTATTGTGTTACGCAGTCGGCCGTAGGGCGTAAAATCCGCCCAATGAGTCCGTAGATATGCCCATTCAAAATTTTATTTTTCCAATATTTCCAAAAATACAGATTTGATCGAATTGAAATCCAGTAATTTATCAGTGAAAAATTTCAAAAAGCACTGCCGTGAAGGCAGCAGCTTTTGCGTGCATGTTCAAATTCGTTGCTGAAGCGGTCATCTACATTGAACATGCGCGCAAAAGTTGCTGCCTTCACGGCAGTGCTTTTTGAAATTTTTTCAGTGAAAACGACACCCACGAAATAATTTTCAGTTCTTTGACATTTGAATTTAATGGTAATTTCAGCCATTTTCAACTTCAATAATTTTATTGAAGTTCCTTTCATTCTTCAGGGAGAATCCTTCATTCAAGCATCAATAGGAAAAAATATCAGGAACCATTTGTCTTCCACTGGATCATTAAATCTTCATAGCAAAATAAAAGTCTCAAGTATTTTATATTCGAATAATATCTTGATAAATAAATCAACTATATTCGATTTGAACAAGAATTTTTCTTCATTAAGATTAGATTAGAATATTTTTTACTGCTGTAACTAGTAACTAGTCTGAATAAATTCATTTCACGGAATTATCCTGAAATAACCACCGCCTGCGCCATCTATCCATCCTTAATGAAAGCAAAAACTCTCAGCTCGCTGCTCTACAGAAAGTTCTCTCTTCCCCTAAGAAGAAAATTTGAAATCCCTTCAGCAGATCTCCGACATGTATCTCTCCCTTGAGCGATCCTATATTTCTGACTGAGTAACTTTCGAAATGCCATGATGAAATTATAATTTGATAGCATCCAGCAAAGCGAATGAAACAATTACATTCCAGTCGAGATGGCAAACAAGTATGTATGTATTTCTAACATGAAGTGAGGTCGAATTTCTGTTTCCGGCTGTGAGTAGGCTTTGTAAGATTTCCCCTGAAGACAAACCGCTAGTTGTTCATTACACACTTGAAGGGCTTCATATTAATCTACCTCGAATTTCAACACAAAGGAAAAAATTAATGGTTTTTTGATGCCGGGACTGTCTGGAAGCTGTATGAACTTCTTATACCTAGTTATTATTAGATTTTTCCGAACTTTACTACAACAACAAAATGGATATATACTTAGGAAAATACTTGTGAATTTCCATTGCACGATAGCTTTTTTTTAGCCAACTTCACACTTGGATGTGAATTTCGCTGACAATTCATCGAAAAAAAAATTTTGCGTGCATGATCAAATGAATGTGTTACTAAAGCTGTCACCTTTTCACGTATTTTGGCATTGTATACAATGATATTGGTTCTGCCAAACGCACCTTTACTTCTTGATGGAAAGATTTAACAATTTGCTAATCGCATTAACTTCACGAGATTCTGCATAGTCTTCAATTTGTCATTTGTCAGTGAAATACTAGATTTCAATTCGATTCAATCTTTATTTTTGGGAATACTGAAAAAACGAAATTTTTAATGGGTAAATCTACGGAATCATCATGCGGATTTTACCCATTCACGAATTCGACCTTCGTAATCAAGCCCCAAACCTACTCTACAAATATCGAGTTTCTAAGTAATTTCTTCCGGAATTCGTGAATGGGTAAACCACCCAATGATTCCGCAGATAAACCCATTAAAGATTTTATTTTCGGAATATTTCCAAAAAACAGATTAGATTATAGATTGAATTGAAATCCAGTACTTCATCGAAAAATGATAGTTCGAATGTTCATACAGAATATTACTGAGGATGATATGATAAGAAGATCACAGAATATTGAATATTTCAAAAAAAAAATTTGAATTTTTTTTCAATTTGTTCTGATGACACGATCAGCACGAAATTTCGCACGAAGTTGTCCATCGGCATTTTCAAACTAGCTGACAAGTTTCATCATGATTGAATTAGTATTTTTTGAGTTATTCCGAAAATAACAAAGATATTGAGAAGAAAACTACGAAATTTTACATATTTTTTACAATATCTCCGAAAATAATATCCGTGTCTAATTGAAATTTGATACGCTTCTGTATGATATAGAGGTCAAGGTATGAACAATTTTTTTTCCGAATATGATGAATAGTTTATAAAAAAAATGTTCGAAAAAAATTACGAAAAACAAATTTTTTCAAATTAAGTGACCATACAATCTCAACAAAATTTCACTTGAAGTTGCGCACCATTATACTTCAACTAACTGCCAAGTTTCAGTTGAACCGCCCCAATAGTTCCTGAAATATCACGGAAATAACCTCGAAGTTTCAAATGGCTTTAACTCCGAAACCATTTGGCCCATTAACAAACTTAGTCGCGGCATTCCGACGCGCGAACTACCCTAAAGTTTCAAGTCGCTGGCTTGCATTCGACAGTTATACCGTGTCCATGGCCGGCCGACTGGGCGCACAGAATCGAATTCGAATTTCAAGACTCTAGGTTCTTCCTTTCGGAAGTTATCGCACACACCGACAGCCGGCCGGACAGAATCAATTTTGACCACGGATTCTTCATCAGTGAGTCCAACCTAGTCGTTTGAGACGATTTTCGGCTCAAAATTCGAGAACTACAGACATTTGGGCAAAACGATAGCACGCTCTTCCCATATACAATTCTTCCTTTCCGGGAGTCTGTTAACGGACCAACAGATTGAAAATCAGCCAAATTTGTAGAGGAGTGTTCAAGCGAGATAACCTGCTAACTATTGTCGGTATTTATACAGGTGTTTCATCATAAACTGGCCAAACATATATAGCCGTATGAATGACATTGGGAAAGTCATTTTTGCCTTATGACATATACCCCGTTTTCGAAGCATAAGCGAAATTCAGGGTGTTTAATGTCAACTTTGAGCAATATTCCGATTTAAATAATGGTTTTTGGTCACATCTCAGTAATTTTTAGTGGTCAATTCAATTGTTGATTTTCCGTGAAAAAATGTTTCCAAAATTCCATCTCAACTTTTTTTTACATGTCTACAGTGAAAAAAATTTCACCCAAAATTGTTTAAATATTTTGAGGCTGAACACTGGTGTGAGAACAGAATGAAAAAATATCCATTGGTTTTCGTTTCATAGCCTTCCAAACATTCCACTCGGAGTAAGTACTTAAATAATTTTTATTCGAGAAACTGGTGGCCCTACGGAGGCAAGAATTGTGCTAATGGGCCCCCACAATGACCCGGATTGAAATATGAATTTATCAAAACAAAAAATGTTTTAAAGAAAAACTTCGATGGGATTCGAACTCGCTTCACTTACGGTCGCGTATAAATTGGATTTATTTATTTATTTATTTTATTTATTTATTCAACATTAGGGACACAAACAGGTCAAAGACCCATGAAGAGTATCCACAAATTACATTGAGATGAAAATCAACGAAAACCTCTACACCAAATCAAAACCGAAAGTGAAAACCTCACTGCATCAAAAAATGTTTTTTGAGTTGCAGCTTGATGTTAGCACAATGAAATACATCGACAATTCCGTAGCTCATTGCAGGTTCGGAGCATTCTTACTAACGGAGAGTTTTTGGATGCATTTGTTCTTCTAAAAGGTTATTCTGATTATAATGACGTCCGTTACCAAGCAACGGTAGTTCATCGAATTTGACCCTATTTTCCGAATGCGAAGTTTCACAATTTATTTTTATAAATTGTGAAACTTTGTCAAGTGTGTTTTTTCTATTCTATCGAATATTTTTAGTCATTCTCACATTACAGTTCGCTGAACGGTAAGTGAGTCACTTACCGTTCTGTTTTTACCTTGGCAACCACAGATATATATTGGCAACCAGTAAAAATGATCTACCGATCTAGCAAGAAACGCGCTAACTAACAAAAGTCGTTCTATCGTGCAAAAACACTACAGGGTCTTTCACGAGGAACCTCACCCATATTTATACGGGAAACTACTGAACGTATTTTCATGAAATTCAGCACTTATAAGTATTTCACGATGCTGATGAAATCTAAAATATTTTCAAGGCATGAGCACCTCCGGTTTTTCCGGAAATGACGTCAACTTCCGTTTTTCAAATTAGAACACCATTTTTTTATTGCAGAAATACATTCCTTAGAAAATTTCAATTTATTTTGATGTAACATTTTTCAGTTTTGGTTGGAAAATTCTCTCTGAGCGGGAAAATTCGAAAAAAAATACGAAAATAGAGCTCCGCTGAAACAAGAATAACTTCGAGGTTTTTGGATGGAAAATTTTCATTTTTGGGATTTTTCAAGATGTAAGATTGATGTATCCACTTTAACAATCGAAATCGCGATTCATGATACAGGGGGTGAAAAAATCGCTTTCAAAGTTAGGGATGACAAAATCGTGAAAAATAAATTTTTTCGAATTAGAACCCCATTTTTTTATGGCAGATATTGAATCTACGTTAAAAAATAATGTGAGTGTATGCATCACACCCTTGCCCTAAAGTGGATATTTTCTGAGTTATTCACAAAAAACTGTTTTTCGTCTTGAATTTTCAGCTATTTCTTTTCCCTTCACGCCAAAAAGATGACATTTTCAGGAACTGTTACTTAAACCATGTTTTAGATTTTACTACCCTAATATGCAAGGGAAAAAAGTTACAGGTTGTTCCTAAATAGATGGCGAATTTGGATTCGAATTTGTATCGGAAACCTCTTTATTTCAACTAATCGGCCATCGGTTTTCTCTCCAGTGATAAATAAATAATTCCTTATGAACCATATGCAAAAACTTACCATGTTTTACATTATTTTTTTCAATGATATATATCATTAATAACATCTCTTTATTCAGTAGCATTTTGTGTTTACTATTAATTTGGTGATAATTCGTATTAAGTTATAAAATCGATCACTATGCCTAATTTTACCAATGAAGATTATTTAAATCTCATTCTTCTTCATGGAGAATGTAATAAAGTTATAGACAGAACGATTCGACTGTTCATTGAGAGGTTTCCTGACCGACCCAGACCAACGAGAAATACCATTAACAGAACCATGACAAACTTGAGAAATGTCGGATCTTTCGTTAAGAAAACTACACACAGAGAAAAAAGTGTAGTAGAAGATGAGAACAACGAAATTACAGTTCTTGCATATTTTCGTGTGAATCCTCAAAATTCTCTCAAAGATGCCGAGATTGATCTGGGATTATCTCAATCGAGTGTTTGGAGAATATTAAAAAAACATAAAATGCACCCATATAAATTCAATAGGGTACAGCATTTGAAGGAAACTGATTTCGTCCGGAGAACAGAGTTTTGCGAAGCTATGATGATTCGATTTCAAGAGAATGAAAACTTTTTGGACTGTATAATTTGGACAGATGAATCTAAATTCACAAAGAATGGTTCTTTCAATAGGCATAACAGTCATTATTGGGATGAAGAGAACAACCACCACTTCAGACAATGGAACTTTCAAGAGACCTGGAGTTTCAATGTTTTTTGCGCCATCAAAAATAATGCAATTCTCGATGTTCACATTTATGATGGGACTTTAACTGGTAAGATAGAACACTACACATGTTTACATTATTTAAAGAATGTTCTCCCTCAGTAGATAGATATTCTGACATATTGACTCAAATAATTGAGCCGCTAGTACAGAACCATAATGACTTATGGTATCAACAAGATGGCGCGCCTCCACACAATTCACTCAATGTGTCAAATATCCTCTACAGGCTATTTGAAGATCGATGGTTGGCGAACAATGGTCCACATCTTTGGCCACCACGTTCTCCCGATTTAACTCCTTTAGACTATTATGTTTGGGGTAGGATAAAAAATATTGTCTACTCAACTCCCCTGACTGATAAAGAGGACTGCATAGAACGAGTCAGATATGCGTTCAGGTTTGTTTAGATTTTTAGATTCATAGTTTTGAAACTCAATTTGGTTTTTAAACACTTTTGCAGATCTCTTCCTCCCGATGAAATAAGAAGAGCAACGCACGAAGCATTCCTGAGACGTATAAATAAATGTCTAGAAATTAACGGTCAAAACTTTGAGCATCTTCTCTAGTTATAACTGCGAGAGTTTGCCATGGTTCTCCTAATAGTAACTTGAAGTCGGTTTCAAGAAGGGGTGAAAAATCTACAGCATGGTTCAAATAACAGTTCCTGAAAATTTCATCTTTTTGGCGTGAAGGGAAAAGAAATAGCTGAAAATTCAAGACGAAAAACAGTTTTTTGTGAATAACTCAGAAAATATCCATTTTAGGGCAAGGGTGTGATGCATACACTCACATTATTTTTTAACGTAGATTCAATATCTGCCATAAAAAAATGGGGTTCTAATTTGAAAAAATTGATTTTTCACGATTTTGTCATCCCTAACTTTGAAAGCGATTTTTTCACCCCCTGTATCATGAATCGCGATTTCGATTGTTAAAGTGGATACATCAATCTTACATCTTGAAAAATCCCAAAAATGAAAATTTTCCATCCAAAAACCTCGAAGTTATTCTTGTTTCAGCGGAGCTCTATTTTCGATTTTTTTTTCGAATTTTCCCGCTCTGAGAGAATTTTCCAACCAAAACTGAAAAATGTTACATCAAAATAAATTGAAATTTTCTAAGGAATCTATTTCTGCAATAAAAAAAATGGTGTTCTAATTTGAAAAACGGAAGTTGACGTCATTTCCGGAAAAACCGGAGGTGCTCATGCCTTGAAAATATTTTAGATTTCATCAGCATCGTGAAATACTTATAAGTGCTGAATTTCATGAAAATACGTTCAGTAGTTTCCCGTATAAATATGGGTGAGGTTCCTCGTGAAAGACCCTGTATAACTCTGCATTCTTCTCGTTCTTCAAACCCCAGGAAACGTTTTTGTGTCATCTCATAGAAGTGTCGATAGGAAATGAAACAGATTTGACAGATTCAACAAGTATTCATTTCTTTCAAAGCTCAAAAACCCTACGTCGGCCTCGAATCCTTGCTCAAAACAACATGAGCTCCTCTATCATTAATAATGGATGAGCATCACTCATGAATTATTTAAATGGAAATAATGAACAGCACCAACGATTTCAATATACTTTTGGCGAAGTTGCGACTAGCTCGTCCCGTTGCGAATAAGTAATTTCAATGAACACCTCGGGGTAGATTTTTTTCAAAGATGGCACACGAACCGCCTGAAAGCACACGGAAAGTTGGCAATCACGTAACGTATATGGGGTTCGATTGAATTTTCATTTCAAGAGGAGAAAAGAGCACCGGATTTTATGATAATATATCAGTGTTCGATTTTATGACGATCCAATGTTCATATTTTCTTCAACTACGAGGCATGTATTCCATCAACCAAAAGGTCTCTTGCATGTAACATGAATTATCATATTTTTATATTTTTCTCATTCTAGAACGATACAAATGATAATGTATTGTACTGTATCCGGTTTTAAAATATTCCCTATATTTAAATACTACGCCTATGTGCTAAACCGTGATTGATTCATTCATTCATTCGTTCATTCACGGTTCATTCATTTCCCCAATCATAGAAGGGAACGTTGATTTTTCAATGGTCGAGAAACTAACCAAAAAGAGAGAACCAGAAACGCTGGGGATTCTCTATGAAATTCACAATGAAAAAAGTAAGTCGACAGGAGTCCCTCTTCGACATTACGACGAAAAAAAAAAGATGGAATTAAACACAACCATCTTGGCATAGTGTACTTGTTCAATATAGTCTTTGTTACATTATTACAATTACTAGAAGCTTGTTCATTCTGATTGCCATCATTAAATCTCAACTATTATGTAGTGGCACCAGTACATTTCGAAGTTATAATCTAAATTGATATCGATCATCCTGTTCAAGGTGTTTCCACGATCGTTAAGGATTTCATCAGTTTTCATTATGAGTGAATGGTCAGTGCTTTTTGTCTAGAATACTGAACATCCCGGTGTCGATCCAAGGTCTGGGTACCCTAATATTATTTACGACTTAGCTGTTATTCATCCCCTTTTCATTGTGTTTCTTTACTAAATATTCAAATAATCAATTACTACAATGTGTAGGCTTTGGCTTGACACCAACTACTTTCCTGTCTTGGGTCAGCGCCGAATGGCGGGGTCAAGACTCTTGTAGCTAAATTCTAAAGGGGTGAGGGCAAGAGACCATTAGCCGTATGGCTCGGTTCCAGAAAAAAATATTTAGATTGTGATGAACCGAATGTGGAATGGTGACCGATCATCCTTAGTTCTAGAACCCCTTTGAGCTCCGTCAATCTGGTATATTGTTATTCCACTGATGGTGGTATCCCGAAATGTAACTGTTTCTACTATGTATCTGTTTAAGATATCCTATTCATCGAGGTTATTTATAAAAAACTATATTCGACTCTATGTATCATACATAAGAACCTAGAAGTACTGACAGCTGAGTGTCTTCTCATAAACCTGTTATACATCTACCTTTGCCATTTATTGGCGCCTAAATGAATGGGGCTTATGAGAGGAACTTATTTGTTGGACAACTTTCGTGGTTATTTGCTTCATTCATTAGAGATTTGCTATAACTGATTGCCTGAGCTTAAATGACTTCTACATTTACTGCTAATTGTTCCTGATGTTACATTGTAATAAATATCCGTTGGGAGTTTTTCTAAGGCATTCTTTTTCCTCCTGCAAGAGAACCGCACCGAATAGCCAAATTGTTGTTTTATTCATTCTAACCTGAACTTCCCATCAATCTTCTCTCTCATTCTCTGAGTATAAAAGTATTTTGGGTTGCGAACACAACGTAGAGTCCTATTCATTTTACTAGACGATCACAGTGTATTGGCCAAGGGTGGGTTTGCGAGAAGCTTTCTATTGGCTTGCTAGAGAGAAAAGTACACGAAAAGAGGGAGAGAGTGGATTTATTCCGATACGTCACGGAAGCCGCGAAGTTTTGTCGGTTTAAACAGCCGACATGCGGATCCAAATTTAAAAGATCATTTTCTCGTTGAAAATTGATCTTATCTGTATTTTAGGAAATATTGGGGAAATATGATTTTGAATGGATATATCTGCGGAATCATTGGGCGGGTTTTAACCATTCACTAATCCGACCTTCGTAATTAAGCCCAAAACCTACTCTACAAATATCCGTGAACACAATAACTGCTGAAAGAAACAACTCATAAACTCGATATTTGTAGAGTAGATTTGGACTTTAATTACGAAGGCCGAGTTCGTGAATGGGTAAAATCCACCCAATGATTCCCCAGATATACCCATTCAAATTCTAATTTTCCTGATATTTCCAAAAATACAGATGAGAACGAATTAAAATCCAATACTTGATTAAAAATGACAGCTTGCAGGTACATACAGAATTTCGTGGGGATAATATGAACAAAAGATCGCAGGATATTGATTTTAAACAAAATTTTAAATTATTTTCAAATTGTTCTAATTACACGATCATCCCGAAATTTTGTATGAAGTGGTTCATCTTGAACTACTTGCCAAGTTTCATTCCTAATGAACCCAGTGGCGTGTCGGGGGCGCAAGTAGTAAAGATTGTAGTGTAGGTTGAGTGGCATGGGTAGGAGGAACGCTCGCCGCCATCGGCGAAAAATATTTCGGTTGTACCACACCCAAAGACATTTTGAACATATTTGTATCTTTCAAAAAAAGAGTAGGACAGCACAGAAACATTTTTCTCAAGATAAGTTGTTACTTTTTGTCGGGCTCTGCAGTAAGATTAATTAACTGTTTCAATATTCTTCGATTCTCAGAGCAGTCTTTTTCATAGTGACCTCTAAAGGCCAAATAAAAAGTGCTACAAAATTTTACGAAATAGATGTTTTTTTAAATGTGTCTATTTTTTTCGACCTTATTATTATGTGAAATAATAACTGTATGCAGGGCTCAACTGGGACATAAAATTTACCTTACCAAGTAAGGAAAAGGCAGTGCAAGAATCGATATGTGGTCACGAGACGATCCATGTTTCCTCATTTTCTCTGGAAGATGTTGTAACTCACTGATTCCTTTTCTTGCCCAGTTGGAATCCATTCTTGAGTCAATTTTATAAAATAACGCCGAAAATAATGTAACACATTTTTATTTCATACCCACATATTTCTAGTTATTTTTTTCGTAAATGTTTTTGGTTTTTCGTTCACGAGTTTGTGATAACTTTATATCTGGCAAGTTCCTCAATTTTTCATTTATCGGATAATTGCAGCCGATCAAAATTTAGTTCGAGAATATTGCTAACTGAATGCATCATGTATCCAACACACAAAGACAACACCAACAACGCAAACGTAAACACGCAAAAAGACGTTCGTTGAACCTGCGTACAGCAGTTATAAACCCGACCACACCTAAACCAGAACTGAAGGCGCTAAAATTCCGCGGCCTTGGGCTCTGCTGTAGCTTGGAGTTGTTCGGGGTCATTCGACAGCATTTGCTGTGGTTGTTTGTTGCTATGAGCGTTGCGACCAGCCAGGCCCTGAGGCCGCGGAACTCGCGCGCCCGAGATACATTTTCGATATTCCCACGCTCAATAACTACGTATTCTGTTGGGGGCGGATTGATAGATCGTTAAAAACAATTGATATTTGTGTTTTTGTTGGAATATCATCAACGGTTGCTGTTTCATAATAAAATATTAATTATTCTAAAATGAATTGTGTCATACGTCGTACAATATATTTTTTAGGGGAGGCGCGCGGCCTTATTGAGCAACCGCCTCTGATTGAACCAGTATTTTTTGAGTTATTCTGGAAAAAACAGTACTGACGGAAAACCTAGAAATTTAACATATTCTTTCACAAAAACTGCAAAAAATTTAAATCTTTCCAAACTGAAATATACTGTGAAATATGGAGTTCAAGGTCGGAGCAAGATTTTTTCAAATATGATTAATAGTTTCCAAAAAAAATATTCATTGTAATAATTCAAATACAATTTGAATTCGATTCAGTTAATAAATATAAAAAATTTACACCAGTTAGATTTAAGAAAGAAATCAAGGCTCATCTTTTCCACTAAATATATAAAATTTCTGATTATCTCCAGAAACTAGTATCCAATGTTTCGAATGCTTTTTTTTTTCTATTATTATCCAAGTTCTGCTCTATTTTGTTCATTTCTAATGTATTGTTTTTTTTTCAAGTAACCTTTGGCTTTCCCTTACCCTTACCCTTGCTTTCACCCTTAAGCTTACCCTCACCCTTACCCTTACTCTTACCCTTACCCACACCCTTACCCTCACCCTTAGGCTTTCCCTTACCCTTAGACTTACCCTTACCCTTACCCTTGCTTTTACCCTTAAGCTTACCCTCACCCTTACCCTTGTGTTTCAGTAAAAAAAAACAAAAATTGAGGGGATAGAATTACCAGGTTTTTGAGATAAACTTACATAAAGAACGTCCTTTGTTTATTTTCTTCAATTGGAATAGAATATATAACATAAAATGTTCAACATGATCACTTCGTTATCTACATAAATTTATGAAAATAGCATAAAAAATTCATTTAGTAAAAAAATACATGTCTCAAATACCAAATTTATCCAGATGCCAAAAAACAAAGTACTTCTTATTTTAGTTGCAGTATATCAAAAAAATTTCCTGTGTCCATTGATAATCGAGACTAAACAAGGGAGAATCCTTCATTTTGCTGTATTGCTTGCATTAGTTTATATCTTAATCTTTCCTTTGTCTTATATTCTGGAAGGTCTAATAGGTTGAAGCAGGTATGAGCAACAGGTAGATATTTTTCATCGTTGGTTTTCTGTATAATAATCTGGAAATAAAAAGCATCTAGTAAACAGCTATTCAATTCCCACTAAACTATTATAACAGCAATATTATACAGTTCTTTATCCACTCAATTCAAAAAATGATAGTATTTACACCGTCTAATTTTCAGTTACATACCTAGTACATTTCAGAACTGTTATAATCATTTGAAACATTTCCAGAACACCTTTAAAATATATATTTTGGAATATTTCTGAATCATCTTCATCGTAATATTTGAAACGTTTCTTAATTATCGCAATTATGAACATGTGATTCATTTATATTGACACTTTGAAACATATATTTCAAAACATCACATCAAATGAGAATATTGAATGCATTATATTGTTATATTTCCAGATCTTCGAATCATATACTTTGAACCATTTCATAATTAATTTTATTGCAAACATTTGAAACGTTTCAAAATCATCTGTATAATGAATATTTGAAATGTTATTTGCAAAAATGATATGAAATATTTCCAAGACATTTCAAAATCTGCCCAATTAATAACTTATTTCCAAAGTGTCCAAAGAATATCCTCTCTGGGTATATTTGAAACATTAGGAAATATCATTTCCTAGTAGAGATCATTTGGAATATCTTTTTCTGAATTTCATCAAGATTTCATTTCAAAAAAGCATTTTGCATTTATTATCTGAAATTTAAAATACTTGATTTCCAGTTCTGTTTGTATTTTTGAGAAGATTGATATAAGAAATGTAATCGCAATTACATATCTCATATTATTTTCATGAAGATAAATACAATGTATTCATTTCAAAACAAATTCATATCCATATATTTTTAGGTGTAAATGAAAATAAGAGAATTTTGACGAAAAACGCTGTTCCTTCAGAGAAACTACCGAGCACTTCTGCAGCTACCTACTTAACATAATCATATTCAAAGAAAGTGATCTGATTGAAAAACTGACAAAAAGTAGATATACTGTTATAGTTGAATAGAGATAAAGTTATTTATATAAATACACCAATATTTTTCATTTGTAAATAGGTAGTTTTGGTTGAACCAGCTGTGACATTTTTCATTTTGCTTGTATCTTGAGCTGCTGTGATATAAAATAAATTATTTATGTTTTTTTTTTTCGTAAATACTAAGCAAATTAATATTTTATTGGTTCACTTGTTTGTAAACAAAGAGAATGTAAGTCATATCATTTGGACTGATTCTAGATTAACCACATAATTAATATGGCCTGCATTCAGCACTTCTTCACATCGAGTCCTTGAATCACTTATTGAGGCAATAACATCGAAATTATCCTCCAGAAATGATCTGAAGCGCGATTTTGAATCGTGATCTAAATGAAAAGTTCCTACTCAAAAAGAACTGACACAAAATTATAATAATTCCATCAAATATTCTAGCTCTGCTTAATAAATATTCGTTCTCCACCACAATTCTAAGGTTTTTTTAGATAAAAAAACTAGCTTGGACAAGTTCCAAATTTAACAATTAAGGTGCTGACATCTTCGCAGAAGCTCCCAATAATCTAGTCCTTGTCTCTCATGCTAGAACCATAGAACTCTATATTACTACCTGGAAAGGACCCGACCCTTCTTCAACTAAGCTTAAAGCGTAACAAGGGGCAACGAAACAAAGATAGCGCTAATTACGGTAACCTCTCTCTGTCACACCCATTGAAGTAAATGGTGTTTAACAGCTCAAATTTGATTTTACTTGGAAATTCAGGTAGTTTGGATATTACATCGTTTAGAAAGTGCAATATTTTGGAAAATGAATATCTATTTTTCTCTGATATGCCATTACTTTCTCTGCCTTCACCGCGTGTGGTTCAAAAAGTGAAGAATTATGTTGGTTTGAGCTGTGCATTGACGATTGACGATAGTTTCATCATTATTACAATAAATTTGAATAATAAGAACATAGGAAAATACTTCTCGAAAAGCACTGACTTGAAGTCAGGAAAATTTAAGCGCTGGTTAAAATTCATTGCCAATGCGAAATTTGACATACTTTTTTTCGATATTTTTGGAAATGTGTGTCAAATCGAGCTGAAATTTCGAACAATGCTGTTCAGATTCGACTTCAAGGTCTGCGCCAAGTTTCATTGAAATCTCATTGATAGTTTCCGAAAAAAATATTTTTTCAACGATTCTTCATGCAATCAGTTATCAAGTTTCAATCTGCTCGCATCAGTACTTCTTGATATATAGAGGAAATAAAATAATATATTTGAAATGGATATAACTTGTTAGGTAAATTTTGCCCATTAACGAACTTATTTTGAATTTTTCAAGTCGCTATAGCTTTTCTCGGTAGTAAGTTATCGTGGCAACGGGCGGCTGAATAGAATTCAATTTGACATTGAACTCTTCATCAGTGAGTCCAACCTGGTCGCTTGGAACCATTTTCGGCAAAAAAACGCAAATTTAAGGAGGATGATAACGCGCTGTTCCCCAGAAAAACCGCTCACTAAGTTGAAATTTCACTTGAACATGTGCGATCTTCTACAATCCTACCTTCTTCACGAATTAGTCAGAAAAAAATTCAGGTTCTCGTAATTTGAAACGAAAAATTAAAAAGATTTAGAATAAATGCGACAGAGTTCCCTTTATTGTAATGAGGAAGAAAGAGATAGATACCCGTCCACTTCGCGGGTTGCATAAGCAACGAATTGGCTTCACTTCTCGCTCGAAACGGGTCCCTTCCAGGTATATAATATAGAGTTCATTGGCTAGAACTAACATACTTTGGTATTAGGTTCAATTTCGCATTTGAGCATTGTAGCCATTACAGATTGCAATTATAACGATACCCTTTCACTTAGGGTTAAAAAACTGTAGTTCAAGTATTACTTATATTGCACACCCACACAATATTGAATTTCTTGAAGATAAATTAATGTTACTCACCTTAATCGCCTTCATTCCCTGTATGGGTATCCTGTCACTACCAGTCAAAAATAACAAAAACTTTTTTTTATCAGGCAAGCTCATATCATGTAAAACTTCCCAAAACCATCTTATCGTTTGGCTGGAAGATTCGAAGCCGTTTTTGTATTCTGCTTGCTCTTCCAACGCATGCCAATCGTAATTCTCATTCCCAATAACAACGGCCATCAACTCATGAGAATGAAACAGCTTCAGAACCCTCCCACCACAAACTTTCATAAAACCTTCATGGAAAGCGGAATATTCTTTCTCAACAGATGTGTTGAACACATAATCGATGTATAAATCCACATACTCTTGTCTGTAAAATAAACACAAAATCTGAAGTGGTGATCCAAAGAATTTTACTTCACGATAGATTGGTGGTGTAAGGATCAAGGATGCAGGAAACGATACGATATGCAGACAGTCGGCGACTGTCTCCATATCGGTTGCTTTGTTTGTCCCCGCTTTTTAATCGGTTATGATTTATTTTTACAAGAAATATTGGAGGTTTGATTTGGTTCTTAACAAAATGATTTTGGGAAGATACACTTGTTCAGTCTAGCCCTGAGGATGCAAATAAATTTTTCCGAAACGTCGGCGAACTGACAGAGTATCGTTTCCTGCATCCTTGATCCTTACACCACCAATCTATCGTGAAGTAAAATAAACAAATTTCATTTAGGCCTAATTAAGTTATATATGATCCTCACGAAATTCTGTTTATTTTTTGAATTATTTTTCAACCAAGTATGTATAAGATTTCAATTCGATTGGATATCTATTTTTGGTTATATTCGGAAAAAGACATTTTGAGTGGATATATCTGCAGAATTCTAAGGGCGGATTTCATCCATTCATGAATTCGACGTTCGCATTTGAGCTACAAAACAGCTCTACAAGAATATGGAGTTCCTTTGTTTGTTTTTCTTCGATATTTTACTTACAATAGGACGATAGATGAAGCGCCATCAAAATATCTTCTGAAATCAAGTCTATTCTGTTTGGGTATTGTTATAAACTTTTCTATTCAAGTCATATTGCTATCTTCATAATTTATAGCATTATGGCTATGATATTACGTATTCCGTTCCGGGTATTTAGCAATGTTTGTTGTGAATTTTGTCAAAGCAACATTGCTATCATGGACTTCCATAATCGATGATTTTATAGCTGAGAACATTGTTTTTTATTTTATTGGATTTTTTTTAGCGTTTTCACTCCCAATATCTGATACAGAACTATTAAAAATTCAATAAAAATTGTTTTTCATGGAAAACGCCCTTGTGGACGTACAGGATTAAAATATTTGTCAAGGACAGTCTCTTTGAAAAAACATTTTTTTGAAATTTTTAATAGTTCTGTTTCAGATATTGGGAGTGAAAACCCCAAAAAAAACTAATAAAATTACGTAAAATCCTTCCAAAATAAGCTTTAATTGTATTTTATGACTCAAGACCCACAACAAAGAAGAAAATCGGTGCGGCACCTGAAAGAAATAGGAGCCACCATAGAGTACTGATGATTTGCATATTCTGACGTTTAGAAGGCTTTTCTCTGATTTATCAGCTGTGTTAACCTTCATGTTAATTTTTGTTATGATTTCAAATCATTGACACAGACCAGTTGATCTGTGTCATTGATTTGGCCTATTTTGGAATATTTGAACTTAAACAACTGAGCAAGTTTTTGATTCCCCTTATATTCATTATTTTCTAAAAAGGATCAGATATCAGACGCTTCTTATCGTTATGTTATCTTGAATAACTATGAATTCATGAGAAAAATTTAATTAAAAATCTTTTTCATACCCATTACAATGTTGTACGATTATTATTGTTCCATATAAATTAAATATTGTATTTGTCTTATATGTTTCTGTTCCAACAGGAAAGTAAGTAATAGAAAAGTGTTATCAATATTAAAAAAATCTTTCATAAAACTCGTACTATAACGGAAAGCTCTTTACCAAAATTTCCTTTTCTTCATCATTGAAGTACACATCATTTTAACGCTGAAGGGAAAAACATTTTTTGAAGCCACAAAACCAACAATCTAGGTCTTACTCGATGGAAATTGATCTTTGTGATCAAAAGTAAAATAACTCAAATCAAAAGGTTGTACTTCAAATTGTGATACCATGGTACATGTTCAATTTGTATCAATATTTATTACCAAGGTTTGAAGAACTTGTTAGTTTAAACAATGATATCCCTTTGTAATAACAGAGTAGGCCGGTATATCGACTTTGACCAGAAAAAGACGAAAATCTTATAATGCAGTTTATTATTACATCGGAAAGCTTTTCCTTGTCAAAGTCGTGAAGGTAAACTTTTATATATGAAAGTTCTGGTTTACCTGGTTATGCACAAGATTAAATGAAGAAAGATTTGCATTTGAACTATCTTTAGAACCATATTGAATTGTGCCGAACAATCTTGTGTAAACACCAGTAAATGAATTACAAGTTTTCCTCAATATGAATGCTTCATGTACAACTTTTAAACGAAAATTGTAGCAGAAGGGTACAATTTCATACATGAAAGTTATGCTTTGTTTTGTTATGCACAAGTTTGAATAAAGAAAAATTCAAATCTAAATTATTTTCAGTAAAATAATGAATTTGCTAGACAACCTAAAAATACATATATGGGTATTTTGTCCTTCTTTCTAAACACTTTGCAAGATTTCTTCAATATGAATGTTTCGGTTTCGAGTACAACTTGTAGGCAACAATGGCATAAATGCACCCTCTTATATGTAAATAACCAAAAGAAACATGAACATGAAGGTTAACAGCTGTTCAAGCACAGAGAAGTCCCATAAACGTCAGAAGTTCGGCATTATCATTATTCTATGGTGGCTCCTATTTCTTTCAAGTGCCGTACCAGAAGAAAATAACCCTACTTCATAAACATATTGTCCAGTTTTCTATGATTTCGCGTACATAACCTCTATCTACATCTACAGTCTTCGTTGTTCAGGTAAACATTAATATTACTAATTCAAAAATGTTTCGAAACAGAAAAACCAATGAAAGTCAAACTGACCAATGACAAACTTCCTGGATACAAATAAAATATTGTATTCCTTTTCTAACTTATGATAGCAAGATTCTTGTTAGACTGACAGATCATATTGTTTAATATCGATGATCAGAATACCAATATTTCGGATCATGTCATAGTTCTATTTGCAAGTAGAATAGACTTGATTATCACTATAATGTTCGTTATCTGACAAAAAGTGAATTTTTAACCAGTATTAATGAAGAAGCAGGTGCCTCGATATCACGTCAACTTTTCTCTAAGATTTTAGTCAAAAAAAATCTTACTTGTTTTCCTGGGTGACAGTTATATTACTGCCATTTGGTTTCAGTGGCACTGAAGTTATTTCCCCATAAACATCTTTGCTAATCTCGAAGTTCAATCCAAAAACTTCTCCTAAATCTTCCAGTTGGTAGTCTAAAATGGCTTGTAGAGAATTATATACAGTTGGTGACAACCCTTTCATGTCAGCCAATCCAATCGGTTCTTCCAAAAGTTTTTTATATAGAGCTAACGGAAAGGGTATGTTGATAATTGTGAAATTGTAGATCGCAAGTCCACAGATCATGCCTGAAAATATAACCAGGAGTATATGAATATTAAATATCCTTAGATGTAGGATATAAAATTAAATGTAACTATTATCTATCCCATTTCAAAATGAAAACAAACATCAAAAATTAAAAGTTCAAAAAGGACTGCCGTGAAGGCAGCAACTTTTGCGCGCATGTTCAATGTAGATGACCGCTTCAGCAACGAATTTGAACGTGCGCGCAAAAGCTGCTGCCTTCACGGCAGTGCTTTTTGAAATTTTTTTCTGATAAATTACTGGATTTCAATTCGATCATATCTGTATTTTTGGACATATTGTAAAAATCAAATTTTGAATTGGTATATCTACGGAATCATTGGGCGGATTTTACCCATTCACGAATTCGACCTTCGTAATTAAGCCCCAAACCTACTCTACAAATATCGAGTTTCTAAGTCGTTTCTTCCGGAAGTTATTGTGTTTACGCAGTCGGCCGTCAGGCTTCCGAAAGCAACAACTTAGAAACTCGATATGTGTAGAGAAGGTTTGGACCTTAATTACGAAGGCCGAATTCGTGAATGGGTAAAATCCACCCAATGATTCCGTAGATATACCCAATCAAAATTTTATTTTTCCAATATTTCCAAAAATACAGATCAGATCGAATTGAAATCGAGTACTTCATCGAAAATAACAGTTCGAAGTTTCATACAGAATTTAATGAGGATGATATGATGAGAAAATCATAGAAATTTTTTTTTTCAAATTGTTCTAATAACACGATTATCACGAAATTTTGCATAAAGTTGTCTTTCAGCATCTTAAAACTAGCTGTGAAGTTTAATCAGGACTGAATCAGTATTTCTCGAGTAATACCGAAAAAATCAACGATATCGAGAAGAAAACCTCGAAATTTGACATATTTTTTCCCGATATCTCCAAAACTTATAATCGTATCGAACTGAAATTTAGTACACTGCTGTGAAATTAGAAGGTCAAAGTGTGAGTATAATTTTTTTTGGATATGATTAATGGTTTCCGAAAAAAAAATTTTTTTGTAAAAAAATTTCGAAAAAAATTTTTTTTTAAATTTACTGACAATATGATCTTGACGAAATTTGGCTCTAAGTTGCGCGTCGTTATACTCCACCAAACACCCAAGTTTGAATCCAATCGCTTGAGTAGTTTCTGAAATAAAAAATAAATAACTTCAAAACTTCAAGTGCCTATAACTCCGAAACTATTCGACCGATTTGGCCCATTAACGAACTTAACCGCGGCATTCTGATGCGCAACCTATCCTGTAAGTTTTAAGTAGCTAGCTTGCTTCTGTCGACAGTTATCGTGTCTACGGCCGGCCGGCCGGACAGAATCAATTTTGACACCGGATTCGTCATCAGTGAGTCCAACCTAGTCGATTGAGACCATTTTCGGCTCAATCATCCAAAATTACAGACATTTGGACAAAACGATAGCACGCTGTTCCCCTAGAACATGCGCGCAAAAAGTAAAATAGGCACAAAATTTCCCTATACGTATTGAATATATTATATACACAAGGTTTATAAATACGAGGGCTGCCTTTAATACTTTGGGATTGGACAACCCTAGTGATGCAAACTGGCAACTGACAGCTCTTGTGTAAAGTTTGATATTGATACATTCAATATTGCATGAACATTTGTCTGTCAAAAGAATTTGTTCGCGTTGAATTGCACACAATTTTTCAACCGTTTCCTTATTGAATACCGAAATTCACCTACCTATGAGCAGATAAACATCTCCATTTTCAAAACTGTTATCTGAAAACCATACAGATCTAGTCTCTTCGTATTCTTTGAACATTCCATATTTTGGATCTAAAATTTCCCTGAGGAGCAGTAAGAAAAATTCCTTACTTACACCGCCGGCATCCTCGGCCTCCTCTCCAAAAAATTTAACTTTCAATGGTTTCTTTAAATCTTTAGAAGTAACTGATGATAATTCTCTGAGAGCGTCGTCGACAAGATGATCTCTATGAACATTCAATACTAAGAACTGATTGACACTCATCGGTATTGAAGGCTGCAATAGCATCGAGATAAACGCTTCCTTCGCAGCGTTCTGCATAGCATTGTGCATCTGTAAAAATATATGAGTGATTAACTCCTGGGTTCAGTCAAGACAGTACAATGCATCCCATTTTGGGTGAGACACCCAGGCTTCTCGCTTGTTATTTGAGATAGAGCCTTGCGGTTTTCACGTTCCTGTCCTACTTTTTTATGGAACTCAAGTTGGCCTAATCAGATTTTGCATAACTGTTTCCGTTTATGAGATACAGGGTGATTTTGGAAATTGATACTTTTCGGACCCCTCCTTTATCTCCGAAGTTATTAGAAATAATGATCAGGTAAAAATTACGTCTGATACAGAATTCTGCGTAGAGTCCAGTGGTGTACTCGATTTTTTTTCCGGGGTATGGTTTTGAAGATACGACACAAACCTATATTTTTTTTCAACAGAACACCCTGTATCTCATTACTTCGTTGAATTTGTAATTTTTTCCCTTCAAATTGATGTATAATACTATATAGGTAGGATGTTCAGAAATGCTGAAAACACTAAAACATCCTTGTTGTTTGTATAGCTACATTGTATTGGGAGTTTTATCAAGCAGGCATTGGAAAAAAAAACAAATCTGATCCCTGTCATCGCTTTGAATTATTATTGGGTTTCATCATGTTTGGGTTTGAAGGAATATTGAATATTGTAGAAAAAATTGTTTGTGAATTTGTTAATGAGAATTGATGATGGCTGGAAGAGATTTGATTTTTCAAAACAATGAGAAATATGACATTATACAATGTTTCAATCAATCCAATGAAAATGTTGGTGAAGCTTTGGAACTTTATCTGAACAGGTATGACGTCGAGAATTCCACCACAAGACATTTCCTTCATTTCCTTACATCGTGCTTTGAATACTTTCAGATATCCTGAGAGGCATCAACCTAGTCGAGCAACTATATTCAGACTCAAGTATAATTTACCGAATTATGGTGCATATTCTAAACCTCGACTCAAGGTATATAATAAAGAGAATCAAGAAGTAGATGAAATGAATGTGTTAGCTAGCGTTCATGCCTATCATCAGACTTCTTGTGCAGAATTAGAAAATTGCTTACTCTCCTATAAATCAAAATCGCAAATGAAAATTATCAAATTGATTCTTTTTTTATTTGGGAAATCCATGACCCACTACCAAAAAATCATCATTATGTGATGTTTTAGTGTTTTTTAGCATTTCTGAACATCCTACCTATATAGTATTATACATCAATTTGAAGGAAAAAAATTTTAAATTCAACGAAGTAATGAGATACAGGGTGTTCCATTGAAAAAAATATAGGTTTGTGTCGTATCTTCAAAACCATACCCCGGAAAAAAAAATCGAGTACACCACTGGACTCTACGCAGAATTCTGTATCAGACGTAATTTTTACCTGATCATTATTTCTAATAACTTCGGAGATAAAGGAGGGGTCCGAAAAGTATCAATTTCCAAAATCACCCTGTATCTCATAAACGGAAACAGTTATGCGAAATCTGATTAGGCCAACTTGAGTTCCACAAAAAAGTAGGACAGGAACGTGAAAACCGCAAGGCTCTTTCTCAAATAACAAGCGAGAAACCTGGCAGTCTCACCGAAAATGGGATGCACTGTACAATTATATTGCATTTTATTGAACTGTTTCAGCCATTACTATCGGGTAGTTGATTATAATTTAAACAAAATTTCTCATTACTATGTTTTACTACGAACAATTATTGAAACACAAGAACTTATTGAACTCACCGTTGATCCAGCATCTAAAATTCAGAAAATCTTAAAATCGACTTTGAACGACAAAAAATTTTATGGAAAATAAAACATTTTTTTACATAAACATGAATCCAAGCTCACCAAAATTTTACGGTCTAATATATAACAAAACAGTATGTAACTACTCTCTACACTAACACTTTCTGAGCCTAACGCACGTTTCGGAAACCAAGATTCCTTCGTCAAAGACATATCAAGTCTGTTCCTACACACTCTGGAACTAGTTCTGAATCGGGCGGAGTTTGCGCATATCGATATTAGCGTTCCAACAAATTTCGAACTGGTTAGGAATTGAAAACCAAGTGTTCCAACGTGAAAAGAATTTGTGTCAGACCAGTTCTAGAACGGTGAATTCAGTTCTTGGGTTTAGGCAAGAACTGAGAAGGAGGAATTGTATCGGTCATCTGTTACTTCCCATTCGAATGCAGCAAGGGGCAATAAAACCACATCTGGCAGAGACGGGCTGCATTTTTCGGGTGACAAACAGCCCTTAGGCTATGACAACGGAATTTCTAAGAATGATTCGTTTCCAACACTTTCGAACTATCTATTCAGAATTAGTCCCGAACTAGAATGAGCGAAGACGTGTGAATTGATTCAGTTCTGAATGAGTTCAAGACAGTAACAGAACTGGGTGTTGGAACAAACCTATCGTTACTAACTACAGTTACAAGTGTACATGTTGAACGAGTGAGAGGATGGTATTCGGGACTAATAGAAAAGGATTGTTGAAGGCCCTTAGGGTAGTGCTGGGCTATTAAGGGTGAGTCAGGTAAATATTTGGAATAATGGGTTATTAATGCGGGTATGATCATTGTTTAGCAATCTGTCAGATCTGTCTTTTCTCTTGAATATATGTATACCTTCAAGAGTATTTAAGTGAATTTTGCCCGAGCTTTTTAATAGCTTTACGGATTTTTCTGAAATTAAATTACCGGTTGTTAAAACGTGATCAGCGACCGCCGATTTGTCAGGATGGTTGTTACGGATATGGCTAATGTGTTCCTCGAATCTCGTGTTGATGTTCGATGCAAGATTTATCGCAGTCTGGACATTTTATTTCGTATATGCCCGATTTTAATTCATCCGGAATTTTATCAAACGTATTTCCCAAAAGATGTCTGGTTTTCGTGGCGGTTGTGAAAGCTAACTTAATATTTACTATACAGGGTGAGTCTTTGACCTTGCAGAATATTTCAACAGAAGATTCCTGAAGCCAAAAGAAACACTTTTTTCCCTTACCATTTTTTTCCGATTCGGCTTGGTTCGTAATATACAGACTGTTGAAAATCCATAAAAAGAATTAATTTTCGATTATATCTCGCGAACGATCTCACCGAATGAGATGATTTTTGGAATATAGTTTTTTATTGATACGATGAATGTTCCTGGATTACAAAATTTCATCCACATCCTCCAGTTTATTTAATATGACCACAACACTTCATAAAAATACCAGAAATTCAAAGAATCCAACTTTCAAAAATAATTTGAATGCTATTCAACGAATTTTTGACCATTTTGGAAAGTGAAAGTATTCCTTATTTTTTTTCGTATGATGCGCCGTTTTCGAGTTATATGAAATTCAAAAATAAAAAATATCTGTGAAATTCCGAGAATTGGGTACTTTGGCTGATTGCAACTCTGTTCAAAAAATTCACAGAATTCAATTTTTCCGCGTTGCCACTTCTAAAAGTTGAGAATGGAATCATAGATTTATAGTTCAGTTCAGAATCATAGACTATACGAGTGTATACATAGAATTAGCATATTGTGTGTTGTTTGATTTCGAAGAGTTCTATTTTTCTATTCGTCAATTTGGCAACGTTTGTACGTTCATAGCTAAATTAGGTACATCTGTTTTATTTATTTATGAAAATGAAAGTTTGGATGGGTTATGTCTGAATCTGATAATTCTTGGAGAAAATGAAATAAACAAAGAAAATTAATAATTACAAATTGAAGGTGAATCTCAAAGCTAATATGAGTGATAGCTAGATGAATTCCTCATTATCGAAAATGAAACCAAGAGAAGAATATTCAACTTTTATCGCCCACGAAATTTGGAATACCTAACTTGTTTATTGTACTATAAATATAACTTTTTTCACCAACTGGAATGTAAAAAGTAAGTTGACGCTTGTTTTCATAACAGAGTTGCTTATTTCGAAGATTTGAATGGTATATCTTAGGCTTGGAAAAACTTCAGTGTTCAGGTTTCCAGGGTCGGCTAGCCTATTATGAAAATTTATAATGCCTATATCTTTTTATCTAGGCCGAATCGGAAAAAATGGTAGAGGACAAATGTGTTTCTTTCAGCTTCAAGAATCTTCTGTTTAAATATTCTGCAAGGTCAAAGACTCACCCTGTATATTGAATAGTGAACTATTCATGAATAAAAACTGTTCATTGATCATTCAACTATTCAGTGAATATTCATGAATAGATGAATAAAGCAAACCCTAATTTTTCGAATGACTATTCAATGAATATTTGAATATTCAAATCATCCATTCAAGATTCCCAGCCCTAATGGCAACATCAGGTTTTCCATGGATCTTAAACATCCAATTTTCGACCTCCCGCTACCTACCTGAAAAGATTGATCCGTTTCTAGGAGTAGAGTTTTAGCTGGAGCGTCAAAGATGAAGGGGTAATTACATAGGAACAATTTTCCAGTCTGCAAGTAAAAAATACGCATTGAAGAACACCATCAAAATTTATCATCCCAAACTTACGTTTGTTTCGTTCAGCCAGAGAGCATAATCCATCCTAACATCGACATAGTCGCTCAGATCAGATAGATGGAATGTGTCATATGGTACTTTGAATCCATCTCCAAGATGGTTGAGCTTATTCAAAAATGACAGGATGTCCAACATTGCCTCCAGACTCGAATCATAAAAAACAGTCTGAAAAAAGCATTACTTTTATGTAGGTCTACTAACTACAAAAGCTATATAAGAAAGTTTTTTTTGGGCGCATGTTCTAGGGGAAGAGCGGCTATCCTTTTGTCCAAATGTCTGTAATTTTCGAATTTTGAGCCGATTATGGTCTCAAACGACTCACTGATGACGAATCGGGTGCCAAAATCGATTATGTCCGGCAGTCCGTATGCACGATTACGGGCGTACGGAGGATCCGATCGAACCGAAACTTTCGCATTTCAAAATGCGACGGTTAAGTTCGGTACTGGGCGAAATCATCCAAGTGGTGTTGGAGTTAGAGGTTATATTCGTGATAACTCGGGAACTACTAGAACGGTTGGATTGAAACTTGTCAGTTAGTTGGAGTATAACAACGCGCAACTTTTCGCAAAATTCTGTTGAGATCTTAATGTCAGTAAATTTTTAAGAATTTTTTTTTCAACATTTTTTTCGTTTTTTGCGCGCATGTTCTAGGGGAACAGCGTGCTATCGTTTTGTCCAAATGTCTGTAATTTTGGATGATTGAGCCGAAAATGGTCTCAATCGACTAGGTTGGACTCACTGATGATGAATCCGGTGTCAAAATTGATTCTGTCCGGCCGGCCGTCCGTAGAAACGATAACTGTCGACAGAAGCAAGCTAGCTACTTGAAACTTTCAGGATAGGTTGCGCATCAGAATGCCGCGGTTAAGTTCGTTAATGGGCCAAATCGGTCGAATAGTTTCAGAGTTATAGGCACTTGAAGTTTTGAAGTTATTTATTTTTTATTTCAGAAACTACTCAAGCGATTGGATTCAAACTTGGCAGTTTGGTGGAGTATAACGACGCGCAACTTTGAGCCAAATTTCGTCAGGATCATATTGTCAGTAAATTAAAAAAAAAATTTTTTTCGAAATTTTTTTACAAACATTTTTTTTTCCGGAAAACATTCATCATATCCAAAAAAAAATTCCAACCACACTTTGAGCTTCATATTTCACAGCAGTGTACCAAATTTCAATTCGATACGATCATAAGTTTTGGAGATATCGGGAAAAAATATGTCAAATTTCGAGGTTTTCTTCTCTATATTGTTGCTTTTCTCCGAAATATTCTGACGGACCATCGAGTACGGTTTGTTCATAGACAAGATATTTATGGGTTTGTTGTTGTCACGGCTGTCGGTTGAGAAATTCTCGAAGATTATGAAAATCTGTTAAAAATCGACGAATTACCGATGAAAATTGTTGGAAATGGCAAAATACAAGCAAATAACATTGTTTTCGAGTTGGAGATTCGAGAAATTAGCTATTTTTCTGAAAGAAGTTCTATCGATCTGTCAACCGACTGGAAGCATCCTCTCTGAGAAAAGAAAATTTCAAAAAGCACTGCCGTGAAGGCAGCAACTTTTGCGCGCACGTTCAAATTCGTTGCTGAAGCGGTCATCTACATTGAACATGCGCGCAAAAGTTGCTGCCTTCACGGCAGTGCTTTTTTAATTTTTTTTTTTTTTTAACCAATGGTTCACAAATAGAATGCGATCGAGTGACGTCTTGCGTTTATTGTGAATCAGCCATCAGTTGCCAGTTTGCAACACTAGGGTTGTCCAATACAGAAATATAAAAGCCAGCCCTCGTAAAACACGAATATCTAAACTCCATTCACTTTTATAAACTATCCCGGTTGGCCATGACATTCTGACACATTTCATCGTGTATATTTTGATAATGTTAGGTAATAGTCATTTTTCTGTCAGATAACTACACAACGTTGTCATCTCGACATAGAGGTCATAGTAATTACGTATTTTTCAAAATGTGAATTTACTTTGAGAAAATATGTGAATTCAATGATTCCAAAGACCTGGCGAGTGTTGAAGAATTTTTTTCCCTGTTAACACTGGAAATATTTCACCTATAAGAGCATGGTTGGAAGATTCAGTTGTAATATTTTCCTGTATGGAAATCCAGAATCAAATGAGGAAATTTTACTGAAAAATAATAAATAGAGAATTCCGTTACTTTCCGACAGTTCATTCGAAAAAAAAAATAAAAGTACTCTAATAACCCTGCAGTAAAACTTCTAAACAAAAAGACAAACCCATGGAATTCCCTACTTTTCGAAATTCTCATAAAACAAGTCTACAGAAGACATTTAAACACCTTGTTGCACAACTTGAAATACTCCAAATAAAAAAATGTAGTGGTGCTACAAAACCTTTTGTCACCTTAAAAGAACTAACTCAATTTACAAAGTTCTTGGGAATCTATGTGAACGATACACTGGGTTTTCACTCACATACGTCGATAATGTTAAATAGCGTGTGATAAATTATTGATACCAAATAATCAGAGTTTCTATCATATAATAATAAAAAAGCAGACTTCAATTCTACGTAGCACTTCCTGATACTTTGTATCTGCTTCTTCAAAACTAACTTCGGCATTTTTAGTTTCCAAGCGTGATGATTAGGTTGAGCATTCGGCAACGTCTCTGAGAATCATTTTGAAATTGCAGATATTTCACGACTGCCAACCAGTCAGTTTTTAGTGAAAAAAACTTGATAGACCTAAATCATGGCCAACTGGGATAGTTAATAGAAGTGAATGGGGTATACGTCTACTGGCGTAAAAAAACATAAATGTAGTTCAGAATGAGTCCAGCGTTATTTATTTAATTCAACAGCCATAGCCAATTATAGAGTTGGAATAATAATCTAGTTTTTATGATATAAGTGGATAAATTTTTATTGTGGTGATCATTTATGTGGAATTACCAGATGAAATCAATTTTACTGTAGAAACTAGCAAATTCTTACCTCACGTTCAGGAATTTTCTGTCCCCTCAAAATGAAACTCACAACAGATTTGAATATGTTCGCCAATTTTTCGAAATATTCCGCTGTCATCATCCTCCACCATCCTCCGACTACTTGGCTAGCATTCTTCCCTAATTTCAATAAGGCACTTGCAAATGGTTTGTGCAATTTCAAATGCTGCTTTGGATTGTTGAATTCGTGATAAAGAGGGATTGACAAATATATTCTTAAAGTTTCTACATCTGGAGGAGAAGGTGATAGGTTAGGCACAATATCTTCCACTATACAATTCCATATCTTATGAAAATAAAAAATCAGAATGAGTTTCCAGTGGGAAAATGATGTTGTGTTGCTATTACAGTGCTATAAAAATAATTGGGGTCATATATCACACATAGGCTTTTCATTATCATATTTATTGTTTATCTATTTTATGGATATGGCTCAATATCCTTCTAATATTATTTCAAATGGTACCCTCTTCATTGATTTTGTTTTCAAGCCAATAAGCTTGGTGAATATTGTCAAAAGCGAAATTTAATTTTCAGACATGTCATTAGTTTGATACATATTCATAAATTCGAATTATTCCAAACAACATAATCACAAGGAAGAATATCCGTCGATAAATCAACAAATATTCCCCCTTGATCAGAGCTAATCACCCAATCAACCAAAACACCTACACCGAAGAAGCGGATCCAAGTAGAATGACTACAGCTGTTTCACAATTGTTATTGATCGTCAGGTCAACTTAACTTGGATAAACCGAAGAGAGTTCTCTCGATACTTGTTACCTTTCAGAGGGATCGCTGCAGTATACAACTTACAGCGCGCCATCTGCCAGGAGCATCTTGCGAGTCTCACCTTCGAGTGCAGAATACTTTGATCGATGTGTGTGACGTTCATCCTTTTGTCGCATCAGGTCGCTGTAACTGCGATATTGCAGCTTTTGGTTGATTGGGTGATTAGCTCTGATCAAGGGGGAATATTTGTTGATTTATCGACGGATATTCGTCCTTGTGATTATGTTATTTATTACTACTGGAGCTCTTTCTTCTCCATGAAACCATTTCCTATCTTTGTTAGATGTTCGACGTTTTCGTCTTGTAGAAATCCACATGAACCGAGTGTTTCCAATGTTGATCGGTTGTTTGTAAAGCTGCAATATCGCAGTTACAGCGACCTGATGCGACAAAAGGATGAACGTCACACACATCGATCAAAGTATTCACGTTTTCGTCTTGTAGAAATCCACATGAACCGAGTGTTTCCAATGTTGATCGGTTGTTTGTAAAGCTGCAATATCGCAGTTACAGCGACCTGATGCGACAAAAGGATGAACGTCACACACATCGATCAAAGTATTCTGCACTCGAAGGTGAGACTCGCAAGATGCTCCTGGCAGATGGCGCGCTGTAAGTTGTATACTGCAGCGATCCCTCTGAAAGGTAACAAGTATCGAGAGAACTCTCTGCGGTTTATCAAAGTTGACCTGACGATCAATAACAATTGTGAAACAGCTGTAGTCATTCTACTTGGATCCGCTTCTTCGGTGTAGGTGTTTTGGTTGATTGGGTGATTAGCTCTGATCAAGGGGGAATATTTGTTGATTTATCGACGGATATTCGTCCTTGTGATTATGTTATTTATTACTACTGGAGCTCTTTCTTCTCCATGAAACCATTTCCTATCTTTAGATTTTGTGTTCAGGAAAACACACTGACTGTGTACAATGATGTAAAAATCTTATTAATATCTCAGCAACAGGGAATCTTGCAGGTTTACCAAATACTCTGTTGAAGGACTCACTTTCGAAAATACTCCATATGTTGTATAGCTATACTCACAAGTTCCTTAATTGTATCATTCTCATATCTTCCTATGACGGAAAAACACTTTTCGGCCAATTCCATGTCAACACCGTGATGTTTGCTGGTGCACCAGTAATGCGCATTATTTGACAAAAGAAAAGACCCATTCAAACACTGCAAACTCTTGAACACAACCTCCAGGTAAGTCATGAAATCTTGGTCTACCGTAGTATCGTTATTGCAATTTAAATATCCATACATATAATCTACATCCACCTGTTCTATCTGAGTCGCTTTATCATAACATCGGCAGTCAAATGGGACAGATTTGTCGGCATTTTTCTTGACCAAAACGATAGAACGATCACCACCAGCAAATACCCTTTGAACGTCGTATTTCTCACTTTTACTAGATGGCACAGAAGATACTGTGCCAGTCGCAGACAGCCATGGAAACTTCACCACTTGAGGAGTATTGGTGTTGGTTATCTTCCTCAGACCTAACTGTCCAGATCCACCTACTCCGAAGCTGTACACTCGTCCACCAGAAGGAACGAACGCTAGGGTGTGTTTACGTCCACAGCTTATTTGAGTTATAGTAGAACCCATTAATTCGAAAATCTGAAAAGAAGAATTCATTGAAGAGAAGAGGAACTCGTTGTAAATTATCAGTTACAACAGTAAAAATTTTACATCAAGGTTATCACCAAAATGCACGAATTCTTCCCAAAGTTCATTATGATATTCTTAAACTTTTTCGCTTCTAATAGTGAAATATTGCTGCATATATTTTGAAAAATCTCAATTTGTGAGCGTGAATGGCAAGTATTCTCCCGAATGGATCAGGTGTTCCCCAGGGATCTCATCTGGAGCTGCTGCTATCCATAATTTATTTGAAAAATATTTCCTGCTAATTTCTAAGTGTAGGCTGATGATCTCAAAGTATTTTTGAGGATATGGAGTCTTGAAGACTGCACGGAACTTCCAAGATGATTTGGAGAGGCACTATAAATACTAACATCAAAATTTTCCACTCGTAAAGTTTGAAAACTGCTTTAAAGTATCCTTTATTCAGAATGTTAACATCGTTGAATTTGATTATACTTTTAATCAAGTGATTATGAAACAAGAGGATGCCCTAAGGGATTTGGGGTTGATTCTGGACTTGGAGCAGACATTCGAAATATCTTTCAAAAATAATCTTCGAATTGTTGGCAACACTATACTGAAATTCAGCATAACTTCAGGAATTTATTCTTGCATATTTTATATTCTGAAATCTTGCAATTACATAGACCTGACGAAATTCTGCATGAACCTTCAAGGATTCATTTTTACGCTACAAATATCAAGCCCCTAAGTTGTTCGTTTTGGAAGTGACTGTGTTGAAAGTTTTACAGACCTGTTTCGGAAGAATCTCATTACTCGTAGTTCCGTGTCCAAGCTGTCCATTCGACCCAGATCCACAACTAAACACTCCACCATCTAATGTGAGAAAGGTAGAGTAGTCTTCCCCACAATCCATGTATCTCACTTTAATGCTTCTCAGTGTCCTCAGATGACATGGGAATGCTTTATTTTTGTTATCGTTCAATCCTAGTTGTCCTTGTATGTTTTTTCCTGAAAAAACAACCGTTTCGTCTGAATATAATGATTGCACTAAGTATTTGATTATATTTTCGGAATAATACTTTTTAAAAGAGCTACCAGGCAAAGCTCAATTGCTCATGCACTATCAGACCTTAACACATGTGGAAGTGTATGTAATTTGATTTCATATCAACTAACCCCAGCCAAAAACGGCTCCAGATTTCGAAAGCACAAAAGTATGATGAGATCCACAAGAAATCAAAGAAAATGGTATGCCACGTAGAGATGTCAGTAGAACAGGACTAGGCTCAAATATTGACATATGTCCATTTCCAACTTCTCCGAAGGAATTCGCACCCCAACACAATATGTCACCACCTAGGAAAGAATGGATATTTTATACCAAATATAAAATACATAAATACAAACGATAGCAATTTCTTACTATTTGAGAGGGCAACAGAATGAAGTCGGCCACATGCTATCTGCACAATATGATATTTTGCCAAGCTTTTTACTATTTTTGGTACTGGTTGTATCGTTTGACCCATATCATGTCCAAGTTGTCCGCTAGAGTCAGAACCCCAAGCGAAGACATGTCCCCATTTATTCAGTGCTAAAGAATGTGCTTTTCCACATGCTACTGCTACCATGAAGTGCGCATCAAGACCACTAACGAGTTCTGAAAAAGTACATTTATTTAACATGGATCTTTGCTTTGTTCATACAAATTTATTTTATTTTAGATATATTGATTTTTGAAAATTTACAATATCTCCGATGCATCTTGATATTCTGAGACAGACAACTAACACGATTCTATACCCAGTGTTTCACCACAGACCAACAAGACAAATCACTTCATCGTTTGCGGGAATCGCGTCTCTACGACCTTGAGAAATATAACACACATAACCACACTTTCTTCTTCCTCGAAACAGCTGTCAAATTGAATACTTGATTTTGGAATATCTAAAATCGAAATGTAAAAACGGATTTGTCGGGATTCAAGAATCACAAAATCAAAATCAGACCAAGATTTTTCGATGAAACCATTTGAAAAGCAAATTTCCAACATCAAAGAGAGTGTTTTGTCACACCTTGAACTCCTGTAGAAGAACTCGGTTGGAGTAAATGAAAATTTTGGAAAAATGTTATGGAAAACCCGTTTACCTTAATCAGAGAATCTTTGTAGTTTCACATCAAATGAGATTCATTTCAATATAAAATCAAACTATGAATAGACCAACTTTGTTCGATTCCAATCCTAGTGTTTGTGCAATCATATACAATTTCATTAGACATCCCATCGTTTTAATTGAATAATGGAGGTTGTAATGTTTTTACTTCAGTTGCGATTCCTTTATATTATATAAAATGAACATTATGAATGAGTCCACATAAGTTCGATTCCAATTCTTGTTGTATAATTAAAACATAAAATGAGGACTCTCATCATAAAATAGAACCTCAAAGATAACTAAACAATTGATTTGGTTATTAAAAACTGTTTGGTTTATATTCTTAAATGGGACAGATACGAAATTATTCATCAATTAATAGGATGAAAAATTCATTTCAGTTTGTTTACATGTTTATAACCTCTTCAAGCGAGTCCGAAAACGGCGAGAGTGACGTAATCCTACTCCTGCAATCTGATTGGCACCCCAAACGCCTGCTAAATTTCTGATTAGCTCGATTCAGGGTCAGTATCTGCGTTGACATAGATTTCCTAAGTAAATGACGCGAGTGGTTTATCTGGTTGATCTGTGGTTTCACCATAAACTGGACAAACATATATATAAAATTCAATTCAGGTGTCAGGATCAGAATATCACTCCATATGTGAGATGAAAAAAAATCGGATAGAAATTTGAAAAGAGCGTAAAAAAGTGAGTAAAGATCTGTTTTTTGTTTGAATGGCACAAATTTTATATGGATTTCATGATATGTTGAAAACGGAATATTACAAAATTTTCATATCCACTTGATGAAATAAAATTCTTAACCGAACAAAAACACTGAATTTGAGATGCTGAAGATAAGTCTGACGCAATTTTAATAACTCCTGCGAAAAAAATTATTTCAGGAGTTAAAGTAATGCTAAAATGTATCAGACTTATCTTAAACACCTAGAATTCAGTGTTTTATCAAGAATGTGCAAATTTTATGATATTCCGTTTTCATCACATCATGAAACCCATACAAAATGGGTGCCATTCAAACAAAACAGATTTTTACTGAATTTTTGTCACTCTTTTCAAATTCTTATTACAATTTTTTTCATCTCACATACCAAATGATATTTTTGCCTGGACACGTAAATTCAGTTTTTTCAATACGGGCCTGCAATTTTTTCGGATTTCTTTTCTTGAGTTTATGAAAAATGCGCATAGTAACAAGCCTGTGAAATATCAGCGAGAAAATTTTCATATTTACGAAGATATGGGAGTTCATAATTTCAGCATTTTTTCATAAATCACCCTGTATGTTTGAAACCAATATTGTTATGGGACATTTAAACCCTCAATCTTCATTCAATTCAAGGTCTCCACTGAACTTTTGTCCCTGACGTCACCAGTCAACATGTATACCCCATTTTCTAAGCATAAGCAAGATACAGGGTGGTTAATGTCAACTTTGAGCAATATTCTAATAAAAGTAGTATATGTGTGATCTTTGAAATCATGGTTCCTGGTCACAACTCAGTATTTTTCGATGCACAATTGAACTGTGGAGTAGATTTTAGAAAAAAACTCAAAATATCGGAAAACATGCAAAGTTGTTTTTTTCGTGAAAAAGTATTTTCAATGTTTTTTTTTACATGTCTACAGTGGAATTAAAGTCTCCCTCAGAATTGTTGGAATCTTCTAAGATTGAACTATCTTAAATCCTTAACACTGATGTCAAAAAAAAAATTAAGAAAACTATTCATTGGATTTTTTTGTAACCTTCCAAAGATTCCGCTCGGAGTACTTACATAATTTTTTTTTTACTGGTGGCTTCACAAAGGCTGTGAGCTGCCCAAATGATCCGGTAAGAAATATGAAATTATCAACAAAAAAGGATATTTCAAAAAAATTTCGGTGATGGGAATTCAACTCTTTCCACTTTCCAGAAGGCCATCTCACCTTCTGATTAATTGGTTTCATTCTAATCATATTAATATATGTTACAAAGCGAATATACTTCTTTGAATCTTCCATCGAATCTCCTTAGCAATAGATTTTCTTTCCTCAACAAATCAATTGAGCAGGAAGTGTAGAATACCCAAGGATTAGATTTTCTAGTGTTGCAAAATGACGAATGCACTACCACTTCACGTTTTTTTTTTAAAAAAGATAATGAAGAAATGTTTAAAATCCTGAAATTTTTTTTGAGGAACAATAATTGATAATTACCATTTGGTATTTGGCAAATATTGAAAGCTTTTGGTAAATTTTGAACAGAATATTAACCAACATTCCTATATTGACAACAGCAACACTGGTATCTACAGAATTCTAACAAAATATTGAGAACTATGATATATCAGCTGTCATAGTTTTTGTTTCTTCAATTTGAGACAAAGAGAAAGCAGTGAAAGCGCTGATAGCTTACACTGGATGAAAACAAATGGCATAAGGTGATTCAGTGCACACAGCAAGCGAACCGTTTGTGTCCGTGAACGAACTTATTCAATGAGTACAGATTGAATCATTTGAGTATGTTTGTTCCAAAACCTAAGAACGACACGAAGTCATAAGTTACTATAGAAAGAAAACCCAAAAATGCACATACTAAAGTAGGACATACGTGGCCTTTTCCTTGGTTGCTCATGACCTAATTGACCATAATCGTTGTCTCCACAAGAATAAATTTTTCCATCAGATGTGAGTAATAACGTATGGTTATCTCCCAAAGCAGTAGATACTACATTTTGTGATTCAACCCAATCCAATTTTTGAGGAACTAAAATATGCTCATCCTCTACGCCTCCCACTCCAAGTTCACCATGTACAGTGCTACCCCAGACAAACATTGTAGAATTTTTTTTTCAACTGTATAAATTTGTAGCGATATCAATATAGGCACCATAATCAGCAGTTCTGAATGGACATTCGTGAAGACTGTCACAACGTTGTCATTTCCTGAAAATAAAATATAATTGAATTAAAAAACCATGGAGGTGGAGGATTTACCTCCATGTTTAAAACTGAAAAAAGCAAGATTTGAAATCAATGATGTCCAATTTTCACTCACGATTTCAAATTTAAGGAACTGTCCATTACCTATTACTTCTAATTTCGGTAATCGTTTGGAAAAACTAGTTCATGGGAGTAATCCTTCTAGAAGTTTTTCAGCACTGACAGTTCAATAATGAATATAGGTTAAATCACAGAACATCAACAAAGACATAGATAGATCGTAGAAAGAGGAAAGAGTTTCCTCTATCTACGGGATAGATAGGAAAGAAAGGAAACGCTAGTACTAAAAAGCGACTAACTTTCGGACCAAGTTATTAACATATGAGAAAACAGATGGCGCCGAAACCATGAAGAGAAAAGAAATCTATTCGGAGTTAATGTCGGATCGTCATTCTCACTGCATTTGGCGCGAATTTCAAATTTGTACATGGCATTCAATATTCACGTTCAATTTTTCATTCTATTAACCAACGCTTCTGCCGTACACAGATCAAATACAATTTCATCATTTCCTCTGACTATTTCCATTAGATCTGCCATTATCATGATGTAAGCACTTGCTTACATCATGGCCACTATATGCTTGCTGCATAGAAGGTCTTTTGAAGTGAATAACCTCAAGTTTTTCTTCATACTCATATAACCCCTGAGATGCATAAATCAACCCCTTATTCTCTCGAAGTGATTTCCCTTGCTTGAAATATGTGAACATTTGATGCTGACCAGTTAATTTTTGTTCCTTGTCCACAAGTACATTCTCACAGATTTCGCGAGAATGCAATTTGAGGAATTTGCGTTTTATCTTTGAGGTCAACATCAATATTGTCGATATTTTTCCAAGTCAAAGATGCCTCAGTTTCATTATTCAATTGAGCTTGGAATTGCTCACTCAACTGAGTCAATTTTTTCGAAGAGAACGAAAAATCTTCTTCAAAATTTCTTCGGGTCTATAATTTTGATATAAGAAGCATAGAATAACGAAATAATAAAAAAGTAATGAAATGATTTAAAAGTTCTTCCTCCCATAGAATAACATATTACTCCCTTGTAAATCACAAAAAGAAATATATACCCACAGAACAATGTAAAATGAAGGTCGTAAAGAAGAGGGAGATACATTGATTAATCACTTCGATGAAAATAAAACGCACCCTTAGATCTTGTCTGATGTTTTCTAACAGACAGATGCCTTGATGACCAGTCGTAATTTTCAGAAAGCGCAACCTTCAGTGGAAAAAACGAATTCTAGCGAATTCCCCAACATAGGCGAAACAAAAGCGCATCTCTGAATCACCTTATCTTCTATGCACCTTAACTGGAACCTGGAACCACAGACCATGATCTGGGCCGGAACTCTCCAAAAAGGTTTTTTTCATATTCTGTGGTGTATGTGCAAGGTGAAGGGTGAACTGTGTTCTGTGAAAGTTTGGTTATATTTATATGTGGTCATCATATGTTTGTTTATTTTTATTACTCACTCAAAGGTCTAGGTAGAAATAATAATTAATAGTCTGTAAATAGAAGAATATCTTCTTTAAACAATTGTTTGATCATGCCGCCACCACCAATGACAGGATGGAGGTATTATATTTTCATAGGAGGTCTAGTGACTTCTTTAACATTAGCTCTTTACCCAATTGCAATCGAACCAATGATGGACCCTGAGAAATATAGTGAGTAAAGTTTTCATATAAAGCCAAAGTTGAAAAGAACAGGAAATGCAATTTTCTGCATTACATATTGGGTCTATCACTTTTATGCAGGGAATAATATTCGATATATAGATGATACAACTTGTTTTTCAGAACGGATACAAAAAATTACAAGGGACGGAATTAATCAGGAAAAGATACAACCAGGAAGTGAGTACATAGATTTGAGTCAATGTTCTGGTTCAATAAAGAGTTCTTCCATTGATTTGATATTTAATTAGCAGTGTAATATCTCTAACAACTCACTTGACGAGTTGTAAGTTTTCATCCCCGGGATGATTGTCTCCACATGAAAGCAATAAATTCATGTCCTTCAGAAGAAGCTAAATGAGACTCAGGGACAATATAGTGGTAAAACTTGTGTATGCTTTAATTTCCATATACAAGGTCAAAATTGAAATATCTGTTGAACACAGGTTGCTTACTGATGAACTTTGAATTCAACACATACCGAAAAGCTGTAATCCCTATTTGTAGATTTTTTTTTTTAGAAGCAAAGACTCTTAGTAGGAGTTTTATGATAATGATTACAAATTGTATTTGAGCCCATCAGCCTGAGTCTAATCTTTTTATGATGTGATTCATATAACAGTTCCCCAAGGTGTTGTATCAGTATTCTATACACAGTGGAAATAAATATATTATCTGCTTCGTTTTCATTGATACACTGATGAAAAATTAAATTAATATCACCTGATTTCATTATCTGTACAATGCATATTGTTAGAATTTTATTTGAGTTACCTTTGTTTTATAGTAACTCAGATTTTGCAATAAAAGTCCGACATTCTTCACTCCTTGATTTATTCTCAATCTAATGTCAATCTCCCTTTTTCAATATTCCTTCTATGATCTTAAACAATAACTATAAAACAAAGGTAACTCATTTCAAATTCTAATACATATGATTACTTGGATCATACAATCTTGCACCTTTAACTATGCAGCAACGCTATTTGTTGTGAAAGACCTGTATGGTGACTTAGGAATATTTAAAACCAAGATTTTCATTGTTGTGGTGGTACAAAGTAATTTAACTAGACTATAGGTTTGTTCCAACACCCAGTTCTGTTACTGTCTTGAACTCGTTCAGAACTGAATCAATTCACACGTCTTCGCTCATTCTAGTTCGGGACTAATTCTGAATAGATAGTTCGAAAGTGTTGGAAACGCATCATTCTTAGAAATTCCCTTGTCATAGCCTAAGGGCTGTTTGTCACCCGAAAAATGCAGCCCGTCTCTGCCAGATGTGGTTTTATTGCCCCTTGCTGCATTCGAATGGCACGAAACAGATGACCGATTCAATTCCTCCTTCTCAGTTCTTGCCATAACCCAAGAACTGAATTAACCGTTCTAGAACTGGTCTGACACAAATTCTTTTCACGTTGGAACACTTGGTTTGTAATTCCTAACCAGTTCGAAATTTGTTGGAACGCTAATATCGATATGCGCAAACTCCGCCCGATTCAGAACTAGTCCCAGAGTGTGTAGGAACAGACTTTATGCTATCGTTTTGTCCGAATGCCTGTAATTTTCGAAATTTTTCCCGAAAATGATATAGGTTTAACTCACTGATGACGAATCCGGTGTCAAAATCAATTTTGTCTGGCCGGCCGTCCGAGGACACGATAACTGCCGAACGGAGCAAGCTAGCGATTTGAAACTTTCAGGTTAGGTCGCGCATTAACAATCAATGCGGCGGTTAAGTACGTTAATGGCCCAAATCGGCCAAACGGTTTCGGGTTCTAGCCATTTGAAATTTTGAAGTTATTTTCGTGATATTTCAGGAACCACTGGAGCGATTAGATTGAATCTTGGCAGTTAGTCGAAGCGTAACGACGCGCAACTTCTTGTAGAATATTGTTGAGATCGTACTGTCAGCAAATTAAAAAAAAAATATCTTTCAAAATTAAGCTGTTATGTAGTTGACATATTAAATGAATCCCAGGCTAGTTCTTTTCATGAATTTTTTCCTTGTTATAATCAATCATTTCTGTTCTAGATATGAAAGTATGGTCAGATCCCTTCGATCGTAAAAAGGAATAAATATTTCACATAGATTGTGGATAGTTCTATGAAATGTAGAAGAATGTATATAAAATGGATTAGTAGTATCGTATATAATTTTGTCTAATTATAACTATTTTGTTGAATAAAATGTGTTTATAATTCATGTGTTACTGTTGGTAAGATATGGGGTTATAGCTATCAATAAGATGGTTCATTTTCCATTTCATGAATCCCGCAATGTAAACTCGATACATAAGTGGAATAGCCAAATGAAGTAGATTTCTTATATTGGAATTACAATCTGCACCAGAAAAATTTCGTCCCTGCATTGAAACCCTTCTGATGTTGCTAGTTTAGCCTCTGAAGTTCTCTATGGAAACTATAAATGTGTTAAAGTAAATCTACACTTTCGAAAAAAATTTAATATAAAGGGTTTTTTTAAGATCTTAGAACTTCAATTATCAATAGAATACCGAAAATATGGTTGGAACGAATTTTTTTTTAATTATAATATGGTAGATAATTTCATGGTATCAATTTTTTGAATATCATTTCCGACATATGTCCGCCGCGGCTACATAGTCCGTATGGCGTTAATGGTGGCTTGAATATTGGCTTCCAATACTTCAAGAGGTGCTAAATTGTCGGTATAATCCAATGACAACAAAATCCCATTAAAAGTAATCGAGAGGCTATAAGTCGTAGAAACCAGCTAGAGGGCCAGTAAACAGAACCACTTCTGGAAATAAAATTGTCACCAAATTGATGGTTGAGCGGCTATATGGCAAGTTGTGCCGGCATGGGTCGATAGCGCTCGCCATTCACCGTAACATCAGCTTCTTGTTCATTTCGAAAGAAATAATGACCGATGATGCGTGTAAACCACTCGACTCGACACAGTCAACTTTACTTCATGTAATGGTGCTCCCCGTTAATGGCTTGACGATTGTCTTCGGTTCATATACGGCAATTTTGCTTATTGATGAAGCCATTTAACCAGGAATGAGCTTCATCACTAAACACATCTATTCCATAAAATTGGTCACACTTGGCCAGTTTCAGCCCAATATAAGCAAGAATGCGATGTAAGATATGCTCTTTTGGCGTTAATTCTTACACGAATTGTAAATTATAGGCACGTAAGCCAAGATCCATATGTAGTAGTCGATGGACTAATACTATTTTATAAAACTTAATTGGAAGTTATCTTTAACTTTAACTGAAATTTTGACAGTTATGTTAGGACATAACTGTCAGTTAAAGTTAAGTTTTATAATACCGGCCCTAAGGGCCGGTATTATAAAACTTAACTTTAACTTTAACTGACAGTTGTGATAGGACATAGCTGTCAAAACTGCGAGTTAAAGTTAAAGTTAAGTTTTATAATACCGGCCCTAAGGGCCGGTATTATAAAACTTAACTTTAACTGACAGTTTTGACAGTTGTAGTAGGACATAACTGTCAAAATTGCCAGTTAAAGTTAAAGTTAAGTTTTATAATACCGGCCCTAGGCCAACAAGTTGAACTGAGTTAAATTCCCCGGGAAATCCTCAGAAATTTGGGGTTTGTCAGTTGGATGGTCGAAGAAAATATAAACAGAAAGCAACCCTCAGTACATACGAATATCCGATTCTCTCTGATTGTCGGAAATAATTCTTGAAATTTGTGCGTATGCTCATTCTTCCTATTTAATGCTCTTGGGAGGTCGCGGATTCTTCTGCTCATGTTCAGCTTGAATCAAAATTATTCATTCTCATTTTCGTGTATCTTTTATCACTGTTTAAATGATGCTTGTATGTATGTAACTATAGAAATATTTCATTATAAGTTGTTTGTTGTTATTTCCATTCTAAGATTGGCTTCGGCTGTTGAATCGTGTATAAATTAAATAAATAAATAATACGATAAAGATTATTTTCCAAAATTCTGTTTTATTTACGAACGCAACTCTTATAACTCAGAGACCAACATAGCGAATTCGCATTGTGTAAAGTTATATTTATACAATGATAGTAGATACTCCAAAACTAAGAAGCTTAGAGACTTGATGTATAAGTTTTACAGAAGCTACTATACGAAGTAGCGCTTTCGTAGAAATGACGGAAGTATCTACTAACTACACTTTGAAGTACTACTCACTTCATACAGTAGATACTTCGATTCAAGAAGAAATTTGTAGTATGTGCTAGACATTAGCGAAGTTGGTCGGATTAGCAGCTTCACTGTGGGCATTGTTCGGTAAATTCTGTTGGAAAATGGATGGAATATAAACTATAAAGTGTAAGACGACAGATCAATAAAGATATGAAGATAACTATAAAATAAAGTATGACTCTGTGTCGATCATGTTTTAATTCCGTTTTTCCTGTTTTTTCACTTAATTGTCTTATTTCCTGTTATTTTCACATTAGAAATTTTCTTTTATTTTGCTTTTCGTCTTTATTGATTTTTTTAATACTCGTTTTAGTATCAAAAACACAGGACAAAATCCTATTCAAAAGTGGAAGAAGAAGAAGGTTTTGTTAACTTTTTGAGGACTTGATCGCTGATTTGAATTTTTTTCCCAGAATTATCTCTATGATCTTTCGTTCGGGACTTTTCTCCCTTAGGCATTTCTTCGTCTGATGATATTGTTTTGCAGGACCCCGGATTCAATTTCATTCAACTGACAGCACGATATCATTTAAATAATATCCTGGTGAAATTCGGGTAACAAATAACCATGGAACAAAAAAATCTTAACATCTTTTCATAATCTACTCCCGCGCGGACGGATTGAAAGAGATGCTACACATGCTGAAGTATATAATAAGGACGCAAAGTTAATCCTAGATGGAACCTGTGTGAGTAAATGTAAATTACTACCGGTACCGAGTAGATGCTTTGTGATAGAGTAAATAATTCAAAGTATATCTTCAAATGTATAGTATGTATATAGTGTATCAGCATTTACATCGAAGTTTATTCATACCACCCAATGTCTTTCACTATTTAAGTAGGTACAGCTTTTTGAAATGTGTGCAATGTTTGTAATTCACCCTTTATATTTGAAAGTCCCGAAAGCCATTTTTCCAACTTTCCTAGATGTCCTTTGCCTTCAATTAAGCGCTGTCCCACCGGTAACCAGACACACAATATATCCTTCACATTCAATTCAGACAGAACGTTTTTCAACTATTTATTTTCAAAAATTGGTATTTTCAAAGGATTCACTGAATATCTTTTGGGCGAGGACGAAGAAAACACCTTCAAAATAATCCCTGATCCTTTTGAAGAGGGGAAATAATTCCCCAGCTCAACCTTGTGCGAAATTCTGATTTCCGGAATTGCATCGGTTAAGGAGAAATCCTTTTCATATTTTTCATGTAAATAACACTTGGCACCTTCAGCAAAGCGAGGGTTCTCGCGATGGCGGATACTCCGCAGTCGCGGAGACACAAAACTTCTTGCACTAATCCATTGCCACTCGCTCCTTCGCTTTGCAATCTTTGCATTCACTTCATACCTGAGCGTGCTCGCCTTCTTCACGAAGTCGGGCCTTGGAGTTCTGTCGCGTTTCTTCTACCAGTACGGGTCCCTACTTTCTCTCTTCGTCATCAACTCCATCAATAGGCGTATGGGAGAATGTTAATAGTGTCTTATAGTTGTTTGTTGAAATATATCATTCAAAAATGTGCAAAACTCTAACTACTAGTAAAGGATTACTGTGATAATATCGTTTCTCTTGAGTGATGTATTTTTTTCTGTGCAATGTTCTTCGAAAGGATTCTGGTTTTACTGGTGATATGCGAATTGGAATTCACGCAAGGTGAGTTGGTGATTTATTCTCTTACTCAATCATTGCGAACAAAGAAGTTCAGTTACTCCATTGGGTTCAGCAGAATTTTCTTGAACAAAATTTTCAGCAGCTAATTGTAGTCGGACGGCTCATGATACATGTTTCATGAAGTCTGATTCAAGTTGAAATTTTTCCTGATGGTATACAGAGTGGTCCGCGGGTAACTGTACATCATTTGATGGTTTCTTGGGGTGTCAAAAAACAACATTTAAATATATGCTAAGGCTATTGGTTTCTGAGATACGAGATACAGGATGATGTATTGATTTTGGCAGAACCTTTGGATGGCTATAACTCGTAAACCATTCAACGTATCTGCTTAAAATTTGGCAAATGTTGTCATCAACTTAGGCAATCAAACTTTTCATATGAACCATACTAAAATAGTACAGACCAGGACTAGGAAATTTCGATTTGTGATTTCAGTTCAAATCAAACACTTCTGTACGTGAATTTGTCGAAATTATCATCTGATCCTACATAGATTTTTCTTTCGAACACTGTTTTCCACGTGAACCGCACACCAACTGTTCCTTTTTCTAATCGAAAATAATTAAACGCTTATGATTTTTGAGATATATCGATTTTGGCAGAACTTTTGGAACACTTCTGAACGGTCCAAATTATTCGCTCCAAACTTGGTAAGTATTGTCACCCCAGGTCATCAAACTGTTCATATGCACCGTACCGAAATAGTACAGTTCAGGACTCGGAGATTTTTACTTTTACCTCCTGGTCTGAAGAAACACCCTGTACAAGGAATATGCATTTTTCGTTAGTATCATCTGATTCTGCATGTATTTTTCTTTCGAGTATTGTTTTTCATGTGAAAATAATTTAACGCTTTTGTTTTTTGAGTGCGGAGAACGGTAGATATCCTCGAATGTTTGGTGGTTTGTAACTGAGCTATATCAGGATACCTCCTCAACTATTCTCTCACCGCTACTCGTCTATTCGAATTACAGAAACCATTAACAAGTACGATTCTTATTTCTCTTATTTCGTGTTCTTTTCATATGCGTACTTTTCTTCTTTTCTTCATTTTGCTCTTCATGTGATTGATTTCCTTTAATACTCGTTTAGTACCCATATGGGTATATTTGGGGCATGTCTGTACTTTTCGAATTTTTACCGATAATGGTCTCAAACGACTAGGTTGGACTCACTGATGACAACACGATAACTGTCGAAAGAAGTTAGCAACTTAAGACTTTTAGATTAGGTCTCGCATTGAAATGCGACGGTTGAGTTCGTTAATGGGATAAATCGGTTGAATGGTTTGGGAGTTTTAGAACTTTGAAATTTTGAGATTAATTCCCTGATATTTCAGGAACAACACATGTGATGAAATTGAGACTTGACAGTTAGTTGAAGCATAACAACTCAGAACTTTTCACAAAATTTCGTTGAGATCACACGCTCAGTAAATTTAGAAAAATTTTTTTCACGAATTTTTTTTCAAAAACAATTTTGCAAACAATATTGGAAAAAAAATGTGAAATTTCTTGGTTTTTTTCCATATCATTGTTTTTTCCGTATAACTCGAAAAATACTAATACAATCAAAGTGAAACTTGGCAGCTAGTTTAGAAATGCCGATGGACAATTTTGTGCAAATTTTCGTGGTGGTTGTGTCATTAGAGCAATTTGAAAAAAAAATCGAATATTTTATTTTTTCAAATATTCAATATTCGATAAAGTACTGGATTCCAATTCGATCTAATCTGTAGTATTGAAAATATTGGACTCACTGATGACAACACGATAACTGTCGAAAGAAGTTAGCAACTTGGAACTTTTAGATTAGGTCGCGCATTGGAATGCGACCGTTAAGTTCGTTAATGGGATAAATCGGTTGAACGGTTTGAGAGTTTTTAGTACTTTGAAATTTTGAGATTAATTCCCTGATATTTCAGGAACTACTCTTCTGATGAAATTGAGACTTGACAGTTAGTTGAAGCATAACAACTCAGAACTTTTCACAAAATTTCGTTGAGATCACACGCTCAGTAAATTTTGAAAAATTTTCTTCACGAAATTTTTCTCAAAAACAATTTTTTTTCGATATCATTGTTTTTCCGGTATAACTCGAAAAATACTAATACAATCAAAGTGAAACTTGGCAGCTAGTTTGGAAATGCCGATGGACAATTTTGTGCAAATTTTCGTGGTGATCGTGTCATTAGGGCAATTTGAAAAAAAAATCGAATATTTTATTTTTTCGAATATTCAATCTAATTTGTAGTATTGAAAATATTGGAAAAATAAAATTTTGAATCGGTATATCTGCGGATCATTTGGGTGGGTTTTACCCATTCACGAATTCGGCCTACGTAATTATAAGGTCCAAACCTACTCTAGAAATATCGAGTTTCTAAGTTGTTCCTTCCGGAAGTTATTGTGTTTACAGTTTCGCATTTCCTTTGATATGGCACATTGTAGGTACTTAAAATAGAATTTCCTAGTTTCGGTGGATATTTGTATATTTTGAAACGTCATCGTATGTCTTTTTTTGGTATATTGTTTTTTTTTTGGTATCATTATCGACCAATATGCGGTTCGTTGAACTATCTATTTGCCAGAAGCAAAAAACAACCATTTCATCTGAATACTCCATTTTCTGCTTTTGAAAAACACCTTTATATTAGCCAATAATGATACGAAAACATCCTGAAGAATCATTTTACGAATGCGCTGTTGCTGAATATACGACACATCCACAAACACCAGGAAATTAGCTTGAAATTTAGGGGATTTTTATATTTTTTCAAACGCATATTCTGGGAAACACCTTGCTATCATTTTGTTCAAATGTCTTTCGGGATAGGTTCCATTACAAAATGCGATGGTAGAGTTCGTTAATGGGAAGAATCGGCAAAAAGGTTTCGGATTTATAGACAAATATAGACAAATTTTGAGGTTATTATCCTGACATTTCAGGAACTATCTGAGCGATTGAATTGGATCCTGGCAGTTAGTTGAAGCATAACGACGTACAACTCTTGCAAAATTTTGTTGAAATCGTACCTCATGTCAGTAAATAAAAAATAACAAAATTATTTCAAAGATGGTAAACACTAGATTATTATCCCTTTGATATTTCATCAATATGACATATCAAGTACATTGTACTTCACGAAATTAGAGATAAGGTAATCAAGAAATATTAAGAAATTAAGTAACAATTCACCTTGTTCTTCAACGAATTCAGCGATGTTATTCTAAATTTATAATACCTACCTTGTGAATATCTGTTACATTCATCATCATAAATGGAATTCATTCCTTATTTCGAAATACAGATGACCTTCCATCAAGAAAGAGTCCCATTGAATCATGGCATTCCTGACTCACTATATTCCGGAAATTGCAGGAACACTGAACTAACAGCGTGGGAGTTTCTTTTAATTAGAAAAAAATCCTTCGCTATTGTCCATTTAAGATCGCTGTGATCTTCGTGTACCTGCAATCGATATAGAGAAAAAAGCGAAAACAATTTTCTATGACCCAGGTAATTTTTTTGGAGAATATGTACACAGAAGGCTAGGGCATAAATTGTTTCATGCTATTTATTATTATTATTCTATGATGCTATAGATATGTTACCATAGAAAATCCACTGTTGTTCTGATGATAAAAAATCGATCCTTTCATCTATCGAATTCCGTAATTAACTTTTTACGCGCATGTTCTAGGGAAACAGTGTGCTATAGTTTTGTCCAAATGTCTGTAATTCTCGAATTTTTTCCCGAAATTGGTCTCCAACGACTAGATTGGACTCCCTGATGTCGAATCCAGTGTCACAATCTATTCCGTCCGAAGGCTGGCCGTCGAGACGACAGCTCTCGAACAAAGTGAGCTAGCGACTTGAAACTTCCTGGGTAGGTCGCGCATTGGAATTCCGCGGTCAAGTTCGTTAATATGGGCCAAATCGGTCGAATAATTTCGGAGTTATAGCCATTTGAAATTTCGAAGTTATTTATTTCTTAATTCAGAAACTACTGAAGCGATTGGATTGAAACATGGCAGTTAGGTGGAGTATAACGACGCACAACTTCAAGCAAAAGTTTGTCAAGATCATATTGTAAGTAAATTTGGAAATCATTTATTGATGATCGTATCATTAGAACAATTTGAAAAAAATTTCAATTATTTTTTCAAATATTCAATATTCTGTGATCTTCTTACCATATTATCCTCATTTAAATCTGTATGAACCTTCGAACCGTCATTTTTCGATAAAGTACTAGATTTTAATTCGACCTGATGTGTATTTTTGGAAATATTGGGAAAATAAAATTTTGAATGGGTATATCTGCGGAATCATTGGTTGGATTTTACCCATTCACGAATTCGGCCTTCATAATAAAGGTCCAAACCTTATGTACAAATTCAATAAAGTTTCTCAGAAATTTGGACAGTAATTTATTAGAATCTATTAGTACATTGCCAACGTTTCGAACCTTTCGTGGTTCTTTCTCAAGGCTGGTATTTAATTTGAGTCGGGATGTGTCTGGTAAAAAAAACATTCATTTTCTTTAAGTGACAGACAGTAGGATAATTCCGATTTGACTCACAAGATGTATTCCGGTGAAAAAAAAAACTTTTCTACAAATATCGAGTTTCTAAATTGCTCATTTCGGAAGTTATTGTGTTTACGGTCGGGCGTTAGGCTTCACATCCTGTAGAACGGTAACGAAACGGTTGCTGACCGGTGTATTCAGTCGAAATATACAATATGGTTGCTTTGGATTATAGGAAATCGTTATCATGAACCAGTTAAAACGTGACACGGCAACTGTACGTAATCACGAAGAAAATTACATATCCATTCATGGGTGTATCTCATTTAAATGAGATTGTTAGACAAAGGAAAGTGAAACCAGTTACACTCTGGTTGTGTACGGTTCTTATGTGAAATGACCTTGATGTTCGTGAGAGGCAATAGTCGATAGAGCTGATAGTTTTTAATTTGCCGCTTGACAAAGACTAGATTCCAGAATTAAATTTCATCATCACGAACAAGGACGATATTCTACCTACGTTTTGATTGAACTTCTCGCAATATGGTACGAATTTATATGGGAATTTTGACTGATTTGTCACATAATTGAATTTCCAGAAAATTATATTCAATAAATCCTGAATATTCATCATTTTGATTTCTTCCGAGTCTTTACTCAATATTTCATATGTGACTCGCAGGCCGGAACTTGAAAAATCGTGTACACCAACCAGGAAAGTTTTTGGCGTTGTTCAAGCGCCGGATCAATTAAATGCACACTTGTTCTTAACACCGCCAGTGTGATTCCGATCGCCTTCATGATATGTGAACGGCTCGATATAGGTACAACAGAGAACTAAGAGACCGTATAGTACCGTTGTTCCTGATGTGGAAATTTCCGTACTAGATTGTCTCCGGAAATAGTACTGGATTTACTATAAAAAGTACTGACAGATTACTATGGCTTATTCTGTGCTTTCACCACCGAATAAGTCGTATATTTATCGCTACTCTATGACTTCGATCATAAACGTCATTCAGAGCAGCTTTTAGTTGAGTTCATAGAACAAGTATAGATAGAATGGAAACTGCCATGCTATGATTCGGCACAGTTTTAAGCGACCTCATGCGGGTGATTAGGGAAGTATTTGGCCCTCTAGCGGTGTTTTTCGGAACGAATGCCCGCGAAAATTTAAAATGCTGCCCATTGTATACACAGATTTGATATCTTTGATTTCAAGAGGGAAACAAACGGCAATCGAATATATCGATAATAGAGCATTAATTATAAATCAATTTGATTACATTGAAGATACTAAATGCTATCGATATATTACGATCACCATTTGTTTCACAATCTTATGTCTCGGGGAGGATTTAATTTCGGAAAAAAAACACAAATGTTTACAAAATATCATTTTATTTTCGCATTGTTGGGTTTTCAGAAAAATCGATAAAATTTTTTGGACAATTGATGTGAAAAACTATTAAATTTTGAATCAGTGCCTTTCGTGATTGCATTCACACGTTCACAACAAAAAATTAACAAATAACTTACAGGCAGCAGTTCCTGATTCAGGATGTAAACTGCAGTGAATTGGTTTAAAATTCTTACTTGAGAAATGTTGAAATCATAGGTAGGCTGAGGAACATCATCAATTTAACAATATTTGGAAAAGGATTAAGTTAATCTGCCTTTTCTAATCTTTCTTTGAATGAGGCCAACCAATTATTAGTCCTATACAATTTGCAACTTTAATCAATAACTTTCTTAGAAAGATATTTTTTACGGTCACTCAACCTTGCTTGTCCTCTCCAGTTAATTGCAGATTTCCTTGGTCCTCTTCAAGTCCAAGTTTTAGAAGGCCCTGCCAATTCGCTTGGGACAGCATCCAATGGAGCACCATGGACATGACTATCTATCATTGGATATGTATCTTCAGTTTGACCTGTAAATCATAATGAAATAATGGTTAAAAATGCTTGAAACACAAGTACGACGTGAATTTATCTTCATCTCCATACTAATGAAAAATGTGTTGGTGAAATTATAAATAATGAATCTTACCAGTAAGAAATAAGACAGGTGTAGCTGTATTCCAAATACCTTTTCGACCTAATTTCACTTCATCTGTGGAATGTCTATCACAGACATACTACATTTTTCGTATTTGCTCCTCTGTTTTTACTTCGAATAACGGATTATTCACTTTTCAACCCAAAGTTTGAAAAGTTCAGGTTCCTTATCTGGTCCAGGAAAACGATGGCGTTCACTATACCGATCTTCACAATTAGGGAAGCAACATTTGTCAATTTCAACAGGTCCAGACACCGACATATTTATAAATTTATAAAATTCGAAATCCACGAGCAATTAAGCCGATTGTTGACAAAATAGAACGAGAACGAGGTTATGTTATTGTTATGGAAACATATAAGCAAACTTAAAATCAGAAATCGGCGATGTGAGCGGCTCCCCGCGGGTGATTATGGAACTAAACTATTGTTCCAAAGCTTAGTAGGCAAGTTTCCTCTCTATCTATACTTACTTTATGGTTGAGTTCCGATATTCCTGGCCAGTACTTGTCATGTCAGTATATCTTGTCTATGGTACTTGTCGGTAAATTTTGACAGTCGATTTTAATGACACTGCTTTGGTAATTGTTCGTATCAGTACGAAGCGTTTCGAAATTATTGATACTGGCCAGTACTGATTGGGAATATCGGAACTCAACTATTATCTGTGATTTTGAAGTGTGAAGTTTCTTTGCACGAACCTCCTGTTTTCAAACCGCATTCGAAATGAATACCATTCCAGAAAAGAAACAGTTCTGAAGGGGCGATGTCGGTAACCGAAAAAACGCAGTACGCTTTTTGCCATGGAATTCCTGTCTATTCTTTAACCATCATTTTGACAGTTTCTAATCAATCGAAAATTTATGCTAAAAACTCAGGATGAATAAAACTACGACCACGATTATCGCTTTCTAGCTTTGATACCATTGTAAAGTCACGGCCGTTCAGCGTGAGTTTAGTCGCCATTTCAATCCCAAGTAACACAAACTTCCCGGCGAGATATCTGAGAAGTCCTAACCCGGCTTTCACGCGAACTCCTAAATTGATTTCCTAAAGTGATCACAAACACAACATAATTTGGGAATTCGCAATGCGAGCTCCTAAAGTTATTGCATACGTAACAAGAATTAGATATTCACAATGCGAGTTCCTGAAGCCATCTCAGATGTAACCAGAATAAGAAATTCGCAATGCGAGTTCCTAAACTCATCACTGACATAACAAGAAAGGGAAACTCGCAATGCGAGTTCCTGAAGTCATCTCAGACAGAACAAGAAAGGGAAATTCGCAATGCGAGTTCCTTAAATCTTCCCAGGCGTAACCAGAATAAGAAATTCGCAATGCGAGTTCCTAAAGTTATCACAGACATAACCAGAATAGGAAATTCGCAATGCAAGCTCCAAAGATCATCCCGAGTGTAACAACAATGGAACATTTCGTTGTCCACTATTTATACATAGGCAAAATATGTGTTTGATTCATAGGAACGAAATAAATAACTTCGGAGAGGCTTCCTAGAAACCAACAGGATAATCGGCAAACATACCAAAAACAAATCAATTAAAACATAATTCACATTGAATGTATCATATTTTGTTACTGGCTTTTATGGTTCCGAAATTTCCGGAAGGTTATGATGACAAAATCACGGCGTTTTTATACATTTGGTGGAGGAGTAAATGCATTTCAGGTTGAAACCTGTATTAACAAGTAAGAGGTGTCTAGCAAATTTATAGTTCTGTTGTTGAATGAAGATTTTCCTTATACAATGGTTTAATACTAAAACTAGTTATCGGCTAGAATACTAGTTGATAACGAAACGAACCTAATTAAGTAGCATTTATGACTTCATTCATCACAAAGAAAGCTCTCTTTTTCACATTATCATATTTCTGGATTGAAACTCACTACCAGTATCGGTTAGACAACGGCAGACTTGTACAACATTATGCGAGTGGAAATAACGTTCTCAAATCTGAAGAATTCAGAGAATTCTCGGAAGAAAACAGAATATCAAAACTTTAATCGAAACTGCTTCATATTTTTCACGACATATTCGTCTGAATATCGACCAATCTGAGATCCGTTGTTTTTCCTCAAAGAAATCAACACATTTCTCATTCAAATACTAACAAGGATTCCAAATCAATATTTTGTTTCCATACACCCATTATAGTAGTATGGATATATTTTTCCAAAAACCGATAATTAATCTCCATTCATTTCCGAAACACAAATCAATATTCATCAAATCCATCTAACCTCCAGACGTAAGAACCGACAATCTAAGCTCTCATATTACGATTTCGTCTGGTATATCTCATTCACGGATCTAGCCATCTCGCGGATCTCATTCATATCCGAAATACGAATGAAGAATAAATATAAATTCCGACCGCGCTGAACAATACTCGAAGTCATCTAACCAACAGACGTAAGAACCGACAATCCAAGCGCTCATATTATACGATATCGCCTGGATGTCTTGATCACGGAACTCGCCATCTCGCGGATTCCTGGTAAAGTAGATATGTAAATCCTTGCATTGGGAATTTTCCCCGAGGCTGTTCGTAAGGACTTATGATCTGTGTCGACGAAGTGCTGTCTGCTAATTTTTTGCATAGCGAGTCCGCAGAAGTCAGCATAAAATAATTTCAATAATCAACAGGAAACTTTCAAGAAATATAATTTAAATTTTAAATGTCAATATCTGATATCTGTACTTCCGGATATTGTCGTTAGGGGCATTTCCTGAAAATATCTCATGTCGTACTCCCAGAAATCTCGCGATGTATTTGAGAATTTCTCAAACTCTTCGCCATGAGTCAGTGTGAGCGAATTTCCCATAAACCTCCCATTGTGGGAAGTTTAAGAATTTCCGCATGCGATATCTTCAGGATCTCAGAATATCGCTGTGGCGGACATTTGGAGGAAATATAGAACTCCCTGTGACTTCGTAGAGAAGTAGAAAAAGTACTCTCAATGTTCTGAGAAGATATCGCCGGGATATCTTTGAAACCTCTCTGTGTTGCCTGGGATCCACCTAAAACGGGTTGTTCCCTCTTGAAACACCATTCTTCGTTGGGTTGAAGCACCTCGCACACGAGGTGAATTGATGAGGAAAACACCACCAGGAGCTCAACGAACAATTCGAACAGCTGAGAACGTTCAAAGAATGCGACAAGCAATTCTCCGCAGTCTGAGTCGATCTGCTGGCCAGCATGCTGCTGAACTTCGCCTCAGTGGTCGTTCGGTAAGGCGTATTTTGCGTTTGGAACTTCGGTCTCTCCCCTACAAATTGGCCGTTGTGCAACAGTTACAGCCACGCGATTATGCACAACGAATGCACTTCGCCCGTGAGATGGAAGCACTTGTTGAGCAAAATGAGAACCTCATTTTGTTCATGAGCGATGAGGCTCACTTTCACGTCAATGGCAATGCTGTTACCGTGAACTCTGAGCGCTAAATCGAAATGATAACCTACATCTTTGCACCTGAATTGAGAAGACGCCGTATTCCAATCCGACGTGTGTGGTTCCAACAGGATGGGGCGACCGCCCACACAGCCCGAGCAACAAACAACGTTATTCGTCCTGTCTTCCCAAGCCGCCTTATTTCCAGGTTTGGTGACGTTCATTGGCCTCCTCGGTTCCCAGATTTGGCCATCTGCGGCTTTTTTCTGTGGGGACATCTCAAACCACGAGTTTACCAACACAAGCCCCGAATATCGGAGGAATCGAAGAAAGAAATTCGCGTGGAAGTTGCCGCAGTTGAGGGAGCAACGTTGGAAACTGTTGCTACTTCACTTGTAGCACAAATTAATTCGGTTTGATTTTGTGAACTTCAGGGTAATTAATAACAACCTTCTGCTTCAGCGTTTATTTCTAACTGACCTACCGCTTCATCGTCACACATACATGATATTTCTCCCCGGAACACACGTCACAATCATTATCAATATCACAAATACCATAACATTTCTCCCCCTTAAGAAATAAGAATAGAATAAAATTTTCAATAGCCAAAACGTTCAATAGGCTTTACATTTCTCTTTGGTCTTTGTTCTGATATTTCATTTGTATTATTTGAACCTTTTTCTATATTTTCTAAATTATTTTTTACATTAGAATCTACTCCTATGCCTACATAATTTTCTGAACAACTATTCATATTTTCACTCATATCTAAATTACAATTGTGGCTTGAATCAGCAATTACATCCTTGTATATTTCCAGATTTCCATTATTTACATCTACATTGTTGTTTTCTGGCATAGATTTTTTCCAGTTAAAATGTTTCAACTGATTTACATGTCTACTCCAATACAAATTCAATTTGGGAATTAAAATTCTATACATATTTCTACCAATTGTATCCTTAATTATTCCTTCTATCCAAAATTTCTTATTGTTCTTATAATTTAATGCCAGTACCTCATCCCCTTCATCAAATTCAGTACAATTTTTCCCAGAAAAATAATTTTTTTGTTTATTCTGAGATATTGAAACGTTTTCCTTCAATTCATTTGAAACTGGAGGAATTAACAAACTGAACCTGTCATTAATTTTGTGTCTGAAAAGTAATTCAGAAGGATTGACGCCAGTAGTACTGTATGCTGAATTCCTATAGTCGAATAAAAAATTACAAAGGATTAAATCTAGATCTTTACATGCATTCCTATGCAAATTCTTTAACAAAGCTTTCTTTATAATTTTTACTGATGACTCTGCTTCCCCATTCGATTGAGGGTGATATGGAGGTGTGAATATTAAACTTACTCGATTTATACACAAAAATTCTTTGAATTCATTACAATCAAATTGTGGACCATTGTCGCAAACCAATGTCTTTGGTAATCCAAAGCGAGCAAAAGTGTAACGTAAATTTTTAATGGTCTTTGATGCTGTTATTCTCGGCGTTATGAAAACTTCAATCCATTTAGAATGGGCATCAACAATGATTAAAAAATATTTTCCCAAGAACGGTCCGCAAAAATCAATATGAATGCGTTCCCAAGCTTTATTAGGCCATTTCCAGGTATCTAATTCATTTTTGTTCGGATTATCACTGTTAATTAGACACGAGTGACGATAATTTACGAAATTAACGATATCAAGATCTATATTAGGCCACCAAAAATTAGAACTTGCGATACTCTTCATTTTAGCTATTCCTAAATGCGTTTCATGTAACTTATTCAATAATGAATTACGTAAAGTAGTAGGAATAACTAAGCGATTATTCCATAATATACATTCAGACTCGATACTACGCTCGAAACGTTTTTTTAGAAAAGCTTGATATTCCTTAATGTCATGGCAAAAGGAAGGCCAATTACCCTTTTTCACAAATAATAGTATTTTTCCAAGAATTTTATCGTCTCTTGTAGCTAGCTTTACATCTTCAAAATTCACCTGCATATCAGTTCTTTCAAAGTAATTGCAATAATCAATATCAACCTTTGAATTCTCATCTAAATTATCTGAATTTTCAGGAAGAGGCAATCTACTCAAACAATCTGCAATATTATTTTCAGATTTTACGTACTCTATTTGATAACTATAATTTGATAGTATTACTGCCCACCTTCTCAGCCGATTCGCCGAAAATTGTGGAATTCCCTTTGATGGATTGAAAATAGCTAGTAACGGTTTATGATCAGTAACAAGAATAAACGGTCGGTTATAAAGATATTGATTGAATTTGCTGAGACCAAAAATGATAGCCAATCCTTCTTTTTCTATTTGTGAATATTGTTTTTCACTTTGAGTCAGAGTTCTAGAAGCGAATGCTATTGGTCTTTCAATTTTATTTTCGAAAACATGGCTAATGATTGCTGCAATTCCATAATTTGAGGCATCTACAGTTAATTTTATTGGTGCTGCCTCCTTAGACGATGCTATTCGAATTGCATCAACTAGAGATATTTCCTTCTTTTCTTCAAAAAGTCTGTCCATCACAGGTCCCTTGTTATATCCAACGATAAATCGATCTCTTAATGCAACATTCAATTCATGATCGAATTCACAATATGCTGCTGAATTTCGAAGTCTTTGCTGCCCAATCATTTGCTGTTTCACTTGATAACTTCCTAGCACTGTAAAATTTTTCTCTTTCGGCGCAAACCGAAGTTTGAGCTCCGAAGTGTTCGGAAAATTATTTTATAAGTTCATCGAAAGATTTCTTTTCCGGTGCATCTGGTAAGCACAAATTGAAAATTAATCGGTAAGAATCTTCCGATAATAAGTTCAAAAATATGGCACGTTTCCTAGTGGATTCGTCAATATTGTTCGCCACGAAATAATTTAACAAACGAGGTTTGAAGATGCTCCAGTCATTAATTTTCACATCGAATTCACGTAAGTGACCGATCAAGTTCTTTTCTTCACACATTTTCTCGTCGCCACTGTTGCTACTTCACTTGTAGCACAAATTAATTCGGTTTGATTTTGTGAACTTCAGGGTAATTAATAACAACCTTCTGCTTCAGCGTTTATTTCTAACTGACCTACCGATTCATCGGCACACATACATGATATTTCTCCCCGGAACACATGTCACAATCATTATCAATATCACAAATACCATAACAGAAACAGTGACGAGAATTGGCTAAAGGAGAAGAATAAACAAACAAACATAATCACAAGGACGAATATCTGTCGATAATTTGACAAATATTCCACCCTGATCAGAGCTAATCATACAATCAACCAAAACATCTACACCGAAGACGCGGATCCAAAGAGAATGACTAGGAGGATGAACATTGATCAAAGTATTCTGCACTCGAAGGTAGGATGCTCCTGGAAGATGGCGTACTGTACGTAGTTATACTGTAGTAATCATCAACATAAACGCGCCTAAGGGCCGGTATTATAAAACTTAATTGGAAGTTATCTTTAACTTTAACTGAAATTTTGACAGTTATGTTAGGACATAACTGTCAAAACTGTCAGTTAAAGTTAAAGTTAAGTTTTATAATACCGGCCCTAAGAGAAGACTCAGACTGAATATTATTGATATACAGCGTGACCAATTTTGGTAGAAATATACTTTTTTGGTAGATTTTCGTTATAATTTCATCATTGTTAGTAGACAGAAATTGGGCAGTAGATTTTAGTAGTATTTCGAACTATCTTAGTAGAATTCTACTTTCAACCGTTGAAGAAGTAGAACGCTTCTGTCTGAGTTGAGAAGTGGCACAACCTAACCTAACCTAACTATAATCGCATGTGAAAAAATAGCACAACTCGTATAGATGGCTCTGACTGACATTGGGGTATTTCTTTAATCCCGTCACACTCAATAAGTATATCGTATTACCCATCACAGGTGCGTGTGTGCGCTACATTTTCTCGCATTTTCATTGTTTCCATCCGAAACGGAAGAGCCTTTCATTTAGGGGAATATATAAGAATATCTGCGGAATCATTGGGTGGATTTTACCCATTCACGAATTCGGTCTCCGTAATTAAGGTCCAAATCTTCTCTACAAATAACAAATTTCTAAGTTGTTTCTTTCGGAAGTTATTGTGCTTACGGTCAGCCATCTTCTGGAAGAAACTACTTAGAAACTCGATATTTGTAGAGAAGATTTAAGGCTTAATTACGAAGGTCGAATTCTTGAATTTTGAATTCCGTAGATATACCCATTCAAAATTTTATTTTTTCAACATTTTCAAATATACAGATTAGATCGAATTGAAATCCAGTACTTTATCGAAAAAAAACCCTAGAAAAGCACTGCCGTGAATTAAGTCAGCAGCTTTTGCGCGCATGTTCAAATTTGTTGTCAAAGCGGTCATCTCTATTGAACATGCGCGCAAAAGCTGCCGCCTTCACGGCAGTGCTTCTCTAGCTTTTTTTGCTTAGCGAATGTTAATTACTGCACGAAACATTTAAGTTTTCTACTTTCCTTCCAACATAAAGTGCTAAAGACTGCTCTTAGGTAGCAGTAGATTTTTAGTAGATTTCTGTAATTGATTTTGGTAGAAAAAAGTAGATTTCTACAGAAGGTTTGGTAGATTCTGAAAAAAATAATTGGTCACGCTGATCATCGCTCTTGTCGTTTATCGTAGCTCCAACATAAACGCGCCTAAGGGCCGGTATTATAAAACTTAATTGGAAGTGATCTTTAACTTTAACTGAAATTTTGACAGTTATGTTAGGACATAACTGTCAGTTAAAGTTAAAGTTAAGTTTTATAATACCGGCCCTAAGAGAAGACTCAGACTGAATATTATTGATATTTGATATATAAATAATAACTTTTGGCGACCATTGTACCAAATTTCGTCCAAAGTTGTAGGTACGTGAGTTTCTAAAGCCTGATGCTCCAAACCTCAGGTCTCCAAACTGAGTTGTTCATTAGTTCAAATTATGCTATATTCTACATGAATACCAAGTTTTTTCCTAGCCTAAGCCCTCAGCTGAACCGCCGTCAAAGGAATCACGGACTTGAAGCGTAAAATAGTTCTTCATAGGAGCAGAAGGCTGCGAACCCTGTGATAGCATTGTATAAAGACACCTTGTCTTTATACAATGATGATAGGCACAATCGACGAAGATGAATACGGGTTTCTATTGTGTTTATAATCCGTTCATGAATTGTTTGTTGAGTTGAAATGTTATATGATGGTATACAGGGTGATACCAAATAAGACGTGAACTATGACTCGTTTTCTGTCGTTTCAGCCCGAAAAACAACAGCTTCCGAAATATTTATGTTAGCTTAGTTCATTTTCGGTTATGTTTTTCTACGTTGGCCAAATTTAATTATAATTTTGGTTTATTTTTATCAGACAAGGAGATGATATGTATGATAAAACGCTGCAAATTGTACACAAGGGTTTATTATTTTCTCAGTTAAATAACCCAATGAATCTTAAATGAAACTTATAGCTTGTATGAATGGTTTGATGAGAAAATATCTTTCTATACTCAATTATTTAAGAACTTTTTTTAATAGACGAGAAGACCTATAGAGTTCAATTTTTAAATAAATTTTAAGTTTAAGTATTTTATAACTAATATTTAAATAAAAATTTTATTGGGGTGATTGAAAAATTAAAAAAACTTTTTTTAATTTAATACATAAATTTATGAATATTTGATCCATTTAAATGATTAATAGATTAAATTACCTTAGGGATAACAGCGTTATTTTTTTTTAGTTTAAGGGGTGATTCTGTGATGAAAATCCAGGAGGGTATTTGGTATACATTTTTCGAAAAACCTCCCTCCTAACAGCATTTCAATTCGATCTAATCTGTAGTTTTGGAAATATTAGGAAAATAAAATTTTGAATGGGCATAACTGCGGAATCAATGGGTGGATTTTACCCATTCACGAATTCGGCCGTAGATATACCTGTTCAAAATTTTATTTTTCCAATATTTTCAAAATACACAGCAGATCGAATTGAAATCCAGTAGTTCATCGAAAAAAACCTAGAAAAGCACTTCCGGGAAGGCAGCAGCTTTTGCGCGCATGTCCAAATTCGTTGCCAAAGCGGTCATCTCCATTGAACATGCGCGCAAAGGCTGCTGCCTTCACGGCAATGCTTTTCTAGGTTTTCTATGTAGTAACCCAAAAATTACTGAATCAATTATTATGAAACTCGGCAGCTAGTTTGAAAATGCTGATTGACAACTTTTTGCGAAATTTCGCTATGATGGTGTCATTAGAACATTTTGAAAAAAAACCAAAATTTGTTTTTTTCAAATATTCAATATTCTGTGATCGATCATATTATTCTCATGAAAATCTGTATAAAACCTTCGATCTGTAATTTTTCGATAAAATATTGGATTTCAACCGTAAACACAATAACTTCCGGAAGAAACGACTCAGAAACTTGATATTTGTGGAGTAGGTCTTCGGCTTAATTACGAAGGTCAGAAAGACACTCGTTTACATTCTCACCTAGTCTATAGATACTATTATGTGGAATTTCAACTTGAATCGAACACTTCATGAAACGAGTCATGAGCCCTTTCCGACTATAAACAATGAGATGCAATTTAACTGATTCATATTCCTTCTGATCAAAAATTTCTCTGATTTAAAAATTGTCGATGTAATGAAAATATGCTTTTTGCTTTCATCTCAGTTATCCTTCCAATTCTATAGGATAGTCCTGACGAAAAACTGTGATATTCCCGAATCAATACTGCTCCAGAAATAGCTTTCGGGATAAAATTTAATCCGTTTCTATCATGTTCCACCCGTCAAGCGTTATGAGGATGAAAGAAGAGAACACGCGGAAGAGTTTCGTAACTTTTATTACTTCCTTCATTTCATTCCGATTCCTTGTGAGGTGGAAAACCAGGTCAGTCACGAAATTTGATACGCGTCGGAATTCGTAATATTTCTATACACGCTGTCACAAGTTTTTCAATTCATTCCCGATATTTCATTAGATTTCTAGAGTAAAATAGCCAATTTTGGATCTAGGGGAGATGGTCCCCAATATAATGGGCCTGTCGCGTTATTCGTTCATCTGAGGTGCTGAAATATCATCGCTTGGAGGACCGGACCTGCTCGATAGACCCTCCCGGTCAGACAGCAAATGTAGGTTATATTATTTGCTGCTTCCTAGGGGTTTTCTGTCCCTCTTCCTGTTTCAGATAATTTGTCCAAATAAATTCAAGATTACGAAAAAATTATTTTTCAATGAAAAAGATGCCATACATGTTCTTTAAACGAATTGAGATTTATCATATTCAAATTGGGATTTAACAACTTCAAAATGATTGTAATAATGAGAATAATCAATTTCAAATTGATCGTGTTACCATTGTTTAAGGAAAAACACGAAACTTTTATACTAGTTATCAAGATTCATTATGAGTGGATCAGTGTCAAAATTGATTCTGTTCGGCCTGCAGTACGCACGATTACGGGCCTCCGGAGGATTCTATCTACTGCTTGAAACTTTCAGGGTAGGTTGCACTTCAAAATGAAATGGTTAAGTTCGTTAATGGGCAAAATTGGCCAAACGGTATCGGAGCCATTTTAAATGTCAGGGTTATTTCCCCGATATTTCAGGAACTACCTGATCGATTAGATTGAAACTTGACAGTTGGTTGAAGCATCACGACGCGCAACTTTTTGCAAGATTTTGTTGAGATCGTACTGTTGGTAAATTTAAAGAAAATTGTTCGAAATATTATTCGTTATATAATCGTTACGAATACTAACTCGAGCATAGACAATATATTTCGATTATACCAACCTTTTACTCGACGCATTTTGCGAAATACCGTACAATCGAATATTGCCTATGCTGCTGTGATATCATAACTAATTATGTTTCAGATAATGAACTAATATTTCAGAGATAATTTTTTACTAACTATAGTAACCATCAAATTACTTAACTTTGAGTCATGTGTCAAATTTCATCCAATCACCTATGGATTACAGCGATAATACCCTACATGTGGTGTTTTCGACAAAGAGGATCATCAAGTTTAAATTAAACGTCAGATTGACAATCAATTTTCGGGAATCTTCAAAGTAAAACATTACCTTATCGAATACCCCTCGATACCTTGATAAATCTTCAAAATTTTGTCATAGAGAATCCTTTAAGCGTGTTGCTTAAGGATAATAAAATAAAAATATCACGCTTTCGGCATTCTCCAAGACAAAATTATCTCGGTATTATCAAGGCCCTAGGGGTAGTACAACTGAAAATAATGGTATTGGTGAAGTTCAGTCACATCAATATCTTTGATAATTTACGTATATACCTTCGATAATACATAACTTGGTATAAACTGACATAACCCAAGGACGAATATCTGTAGATAAGACGACAAAAAATTCCACCTTGATTTGAGCGAATAATTCAATGTACCGAAACATCTACATCGAAGAAGCTATGTCCAAGGAGCACGGTTACTGCAGTTTCACGGTTGTTTCCAATCATCAGACCGACACAGCTTGGAAACTGCAGATAGGACTCTAGATACTTACGACATGTTCGACGGAATTCTGCAGTATTAACAACATTCAGCGCCCTCTCCCAGGAGCATATTACGAATCCTAACCTTCGACTACAGAATACTTTGATCGATGTGCATGACGTTCATCCTTTTGTCATTTCAGGTCGCTGTATCTTCGATAATGCAGTTTGTACAGGAACCGTGACGACGTGGAAACACTCGGTTCGTGTGGTTTTCCTACAAGACGGTTACGTCCTACATCAATCAAAATGAGGAACGGTTCATGGAGAAACGACAATAGGATGAACGTCGTGCACATCGATCAAGTATTCTGCACTCGAAGGTTAAGATTAGTAAGATGCTCTTGGAAGATGGCGCTGTATGTTGTAAGTGTAAATACTGCGGCATTTCGTCGAATAGGTCATAAGTGTCTAGAGTCCTATCTGCGGTTTTCAAGGTATATCGGTCTGATGATCGAAAACAACCGTGAAACTAGAGTGAGCGTACCCCTTGGGCATCGCTTCTCCGGTGTAGATGTTTTGGTTGAGATTCCACTATTTCGTATGATATCAACTCTTACAGTGCCCCGATGGTGAATGTATTCTCCATGTTTTCATTAGAAAATGTTGTCAAAATAAACTTTCGAATATATCTGTGAAATCATTGGGTGGATTTAACCAATTCACGAATTCGACCTTTTGATATAATTGAACAGGCTCTACAAATATCGATTCTTTGAATGGATACTCATTGTGTTTACGATTGACTGTCAGGCCGATGTTAAGATTGGCTGTTAGGCCGACCTTAAACACAATGACTTCCCGAAAAACGACTTAGAAATATTATTTTCAGAGCAGGTTTGGAGTTTAATGGGGAAGGTCGAATTAGTGAATGGGTAAAATCCGCCAAATTATTACGTAGATATAGTAAACATTTGAAATATTATCCTCCCAATATTTCTTGAAATACAGATGTTGAAATTGAGAAGCTGGTTGAAAAATAACGGCGTGAAGGTTAATGTTAAATTTCTGCAGAAGAAGCCCACAAAAGTTTCTGACTCTTCGTTAGAGCATTCATTCTATGGAATCCGTAAAATTAAGTGAATCAGTTACACAGTGTTTGCTAATCACCCATGGAATGAAGATCTAGTTGATATAAGTATCCGTCAATTCTGGAGAGAAATTCATTTTATCATTAATGAGAAAGTGAAGTTATGGAAACTAACACGTAACTATTTTTAACGAAGCAGAACGTTTTCCATATTTTATGAAGAAGCAGAACATTTTTCGTTATATAAATCATTTGGTCAACGAGTGTAAGAAATAAGTTATTCAAATATTTTCAACTAACTCAGATACCTATTACGTACTAGATTCCAAATCACCTTCTCTCATCAGAATATTAGTATTATTTGAGTACTGAGTACTAATACATCAAAAATGAAATAGAATTTTTTAATCTTTGTTAACCTCGTTAGAAGTTTCGTAACTGCAGCTAAATGGTCAAGGTCACCATAAAACTATTGTTGCTAAGATACTGGCAAAACATAAATGGTTGAATAAATAGGGTGTATTAAAACATTAATTCTCATTAACTTATTTGAGTTGGGTTTAATTTACCTCATTCTCTTTACAGGTCAACAATACATCTTGGACCCCCGACTTAATTTTCAAGTACAAGATGACTATTACAACCAAAAGAAACCGATTGAGTTCCAGCAAAACTTTCCAGGATTTTCATCTTTCGATTCTTTCATACCTCAAAGAGATTTACAAACGTCAGATGTTCCCGTACATCTACAAAAAACCTTACCTCAGTACAGATACACATCGAAAGAACACCTAACCAAAATCAAACCAACATACCACAACAATGTATTATTCAGACCCGATCATGAGAGAGCCTCACAACACATAGCGCCATCCACTCATAGGCCGAATTATTCTAATTTCTTCCTGAAAAATCATGGCGTTATTCCTTCTGGAACTGAAACGTTTCTAGGCCAAGTCACATTAGATAGCACTTTTGGGGATGCAGACGGCTTGTATGAAGAATACGAAAATACTAAACAAGAAAAATCTGGAGTAGGTAAACCTGTTCCACCCGTAATATTGAGGCAACATACAAGAATTCTTGCTCCCGATCCAGAAGATAAACAGAATCAGCTACAAGAAAACAAATATTACGTAAACGAGAATGGAGAAGTTATAGCAACGACAAAAATTTCACCGAAGCGGCTTTCCACGAAGTTAGAGGTGGAGGGGGAAAGTTCAGATTCTCAAGATTATCCACGATATAACCTCATAAATAATTATGATAAAACATCATATTTATCTCAGGCGGACGACCAGGACTTCAACTCGGCCAACAATTTTGATATGACCAATAATGAATACGAGTATGATGTCAAAAAATCAACAAATCCCAAAACAGGAGAAAATACTACTTCTACTACTGAATCTCATACATCCAATGAGAAAGGAGGAAACAATAGAAAAGGACAATCAAATGAAACCTCAAAACAAACCATTACAAATCTTGACACAGAAAATAAATTCAGTGATCCTGTGGTATCTGTTGTGACAACAAAGAGTGTTATTAATAACACAATAATTGCAACGAATAGACCACCTGTAACATCCGATGCTGCTACACCATCGTATGTGGAAAATTCAACCGATTCTTGGATTGTTGTGGCTTCCGTACAGACCAGCAAAAGTATTTCAGGTGCACACTATCTTCCCTCTTCCATAGTTGCCCAAGAAGAAAGATTCACTTTGCTTAACGAAAAAGCTCACGATAATGACTCGAACGAAGAAGAATCGACTGAAATTTACTCAAGTTACGAGGACTACGACAATGAAAGTACCACTGAAGAAATAACCACCAATACCCCAATGAAACATTCAACTGAAAGCTTGATAGATAAGTTAGATAGAGTTCAGTCTGATCTGTCCAGCGGTTTATTAACTGGTGGTTATAAAAATGAGGATAGCAACATAGCGGTCATCACAGAAAATATGACAGATAAGATCCATGCTGCTGAAATTACTGAATCTCCTACTGAAACATCTCAGCTGTTCCCGTCAGTATCGAAGAGCAATTTTCCAATCATAAAGAAGTTCTCGTCGAGGTCCAGACCACCAACTTCTAATTTATATCCGAAAAGAAAACCGCAAACATACAAAAAACCATCTACTACCTCAAAATCCATTTCTATGAATAATGAGAAGAAAACCAACACCGAACCCACCATCATAATTGCGAAACCAGATGCATACTTGCCTCCTGGATATAAAGCCTCATCAGAAAAAGACAGTAGCTCTGATCTCGTTGCTGAAATATTAAAAAAGTTCAAAGAAAGTAGTAATAATCGAAGTGAAGGTAACGAACAGGTGTTAACGAATAATTTAGTCACTAATTCCTCAAACGATGAAACACCACATCATAGATTTGGTTCTTCACAGGCATCATCAACGAAGCTTCCAATCAATTCTACCAATAATAATGCGAACTCTAAGTCTTCTACTATAGAATCGGTATTGAAAATCGCAAAGCCAGTAGATATTACGAATTTTCTGCCACCTGGGTACAAGCCACAGCAGGAAACTACATCAAGCTCAATTGTGAACATTAGCAAATCTGATCCTACTCAAGTGGATACACTGTTGGATAAAATGAAGAGAAAGGATGATATTTCACTTTCAACTCCTGACATCCAGCCCTCTACCACATCGACAGTAAAATCCATAGAGGATATTTTGATCAGAGCGAAGCAAGAAGATATAAGTGCATTTTTGCCTCCAGGATACGAACCACCACCAACTTCCACGACGAAAAAACCGACGAAAATCGAAGAATTATTGAAAAACTCAAAGGAAGATAACTTGAGTGCTTTTCTTCCACCCGGATATAAAAGTACCTCAACCACCCCGAGGTCTAAAATAGAAGATATAATCGAGAAATCTAAAAAAGATGATATCAGTGCTTTCTTACCACCAGGATTCAAACCAAAATTTACAAACAGAAAATCAATAACTAAACCAAGTATAGAATCTGAAGATTTGCCAACAAGCCTTCTTCCAAGTGGCTACAAGCCGCGTAAAAATGGTATTTCGGAAAATAGCAAAATGGTATCTTCCACAGAAATACCCAGTACACCGTCTATGTCGAGTACGACGGAAACAACAACTAAAGGTAACTTGAAGGTAGTTTTTCCAAGTAGACCTGGTGGAAAGAGGATTAACCACAAGTTAACTACTCCAAGATCTAGGGAAGAACGTAAAGAAGTTACTCAAGCTCCAGTTCCAACAATCCATAAAGGATGGCCTACAAGGTGAGTGTAGTGTAATTGTTCGTTATTTCTGTGTGAGAATCACTCAGGAGCGGCTGGTGGTTTATGTATTTACATGACGTAAATACACAAACAATTAATTTGTATATTTCATATTCATGCTTTTCTCCCCAAACTGGATTCAATTAAAATTAATAGTATATTATTTCATAAGGGGGAGAAGTGTCACTTTTCATGGCGAACTTGAGTTTACCCGCCGACCACAGTGGGGAGAGTAATTGAATGCGAGCCATGAAAAGTCAATTCACCTCCGGATGAAATATTATGTTATTTTATTTTCGAACGTTTTAGAAATTCATGAAAATCTGAATATCCATTTGTGGATTGATTCGCATTTGCGATCGTTATAATTGAGTGAACAATGGAACATTTGCCTAGTTACGGTTTGCATAGCAGCACTTTTCCTGCCGCCGGACGGAAAAGTAAGTCATAGTTGACATAGCAACTATTTCCCCTCCTAGGCGGAGAAATAGAACTTTTCGATGGTCCTTTCTGTCGAACAATGAGGCTCTTATCATACGTTTGGAAATAAAATATTTTTTAGCTCTAGCAACTATCTAATTTTCACAATAATTCCATTCAAGTTGAGCACACTATACCAGGCTTAATTTCGAACGCCTAAGCGAAATTACCGCTTTCCATGGTACGTGTCTAGTTAGAGATGAGGCTAGTCCCATCCCAGACGGTTCTCAGTTCTATTCGATACAATACGATGTGAGTTGAGCGTAGTTGTGGCAGCCCAGATAGTTACCATAAATAGATAGAGGTATTGTAGGTGCCAATTGTTTCGAGTTATAAAGTTGCGTTGGGAATTTAAGGATTGACAATGACTACTCGAAATCTATATACTTTTTTGTATTGTTGAATCAGCGCCCCTTGAACAAAATTATCACCCGCCACCACTGGAATCACTACATTGTCAACGATAATTCCTCAAACACAGTGTTAAAAAAAAAGTTAAAATTTTTCCAACGCTTTCGAATTTGATAACGAAATGGAATAAAGTGAGACTTATAAATTTCATGTAGACCAAATTCGAGAAATAAAGTGCGCGTCAAAATTATGGAAAAAATTCATTTTCTCAGAAGAAAAATATTTGGCAACGAAACTCGAAACAGGTCAATTTTTGTTTCACTTTTACCAAATTTGTATGCATTTTTGAAGGATTTTTGTTGCACCCTGTGCCATCCCCAACAACCCTCTAAATATTTTGAATAGGGAAAGTGGGTCATGTGGTACTTTTTTGGCAAGGTCTTTGTATCTTCTTCACAGGCGTGCAGAAATTCTCAAGAAAAAAAAATTTTTTTGAAAAATTTGTTAGTTCAAAGAGGTTGTGCACTTTCTCATGGCTCATTTACTTTGAGACGAGGGTACCTGATGAGTTTGTCACTGAGTGAAAGTTGACCATTACAATTTTGTTCATGCACAACTTTCAACCACTTTCAACCCCCTCACGTGAAAAATTAGAATTTGTGAAACACTGCGCTTCAGTTATGATCTTAAGTAGGTATAAGTTCACACCTGAAGCGCAGTGTTTCACACATGCTAATTTTTCACGTGAGGGGGTTGAAAGTTGAGCTAATTTTTCAAAAAAAAAAAATTGTTTCTTGAAAATTGCTGCACACCTTGCCAAGAAAGTACCACATGACACAAGAAAGTACCACATGACCCACTTTCCCTATTCAAAAAATTTAGAGGGTTGATGGGGATGGCACAGGGTGCAACAAAAATCCTTCAAAAATGCATAAAAATATTGTAAAAGTGAAACAAAAATTGACCTGTTGCAGGATTTTGTTGCCAAATATTTTTCTTTTGAGAAAATGAATTTGTTCCATAATTTTGACGCGCACTGTAGTTATATAAAAAGGGATAATATCATAATTTCAAGTGAAGAAGGGTCAAAAACATGTTGAAATGATAATTATTTTATGCGAAGAATTCTTCAGCTACTATATGGACAATCATAAATCGAACTTCCCGTATGATGAGCTTATCTACAGGATGAGTCTTTACATTTACATTTTAGAGCAACTACCGAATTCACTGGTTGGCCAACACCATCAACTACACCAATATCTATAGAAAAACTCCTTGAATCTGTCCAGAGGGTATCTCCAACAAGTGAAGAACCAGAGAATATAACTATCATCACCAGCACGCACACAACTGTTACCTCTACAACAACAACTCAGAAACCAACTACTCCTGGAGTTTGTGAGGAAGAGTGTGACCTGGTAGGTACCATCAAGTTAGTGGATGGAGTTAAATGGGTACCAGAACTTTTGGACAGGAATACCAAGGAATGGCAAATTTTAGCAAACGAAGTACAATCACAGGTAAATTACATTTCATTAAAAGTATCTGGAAAATTATCAATCTGAATAATTTTCAGTTGGAAGAAGTGTACAGTAAATCGGAATCCCTGAAAAGTTACTTCAAAAATTTGAAGATTGATGGATTCAGGTAAGTTTGTTTGTTTTTCACCTTGAATCTATTGAATACTTTTATGAGATGACTTCGTATAACATGTCTGCATATTCTGCAGAATAACGACGTTATCGGAAATTCAAAGAACTCATCACCAACCGTCATAGAAATTATTTTATTTGATGAAGGAAATGGAAATGCAGTGTTAGGATCCATCCGTAATAGATAAAATTTTGAAAGGAAAATATGTACCTGGTTTAAACGAAATTAGGACTTTTCACGTACAAAATTCATTTTCTATTATTTTCCCAAGAAAAACTATCGAAATCATAAAAAAATCTTTATTAAAATTATAACCGAATTCTCATCACACTAAATTATATTTTGAATTGCCTGGCATAGAACTATTCGACAATATTGACATTATACTAATTTTTTTCAGTCAAGGAAGCGTTCTGGTGGATTATCTTATCGAGTTGGAGAACACTGATATGTATGTGAGCACTTCGAAAATGAAGAAGCTTTTTAACGAAGCGCTGGAAAGTACTTTTGTTAAATCCACACCTAGAGAAGGAAAGGCCCTAAATGAAACTGTGAAATATGAAGAGAAAGCCAAGTTAGGAAAATTCATCATTGATCCCATGTACACAGATTTCATAGGTGAGCATCATTTTCCTTTCAACTGTATCCTCACAATGTCTACAACAAATGACACCCAGATGCCTTTGATTCATTATTTCCGAATAAATATCCTTCAGAAATTGAGCAGAAAAAAAAATTTTTTTAGTGATCAAATTCTGAATAATCATACGAATCAATTCGGACTTAATTAACTCACAAAAGCCAAATATTCAAAAACAAGATAAACATTGCATAGAGTTCACGCTGTCCATATTCACGATGTCTCGAAAAGAGCACTTCAAACGAAAGGCAAATAGTATTCTACTTGTTTGGGAAAGACCCTTCTGATGAATGTTTTACCGTTTCCAAGGTATTTGTTTCTGTACACAATTATTTCCACCTTGAATACAAAAAATACAGTTTAGAAATCAATTGAATCAATTGAAAGTTTATTGATGTAATATGCAGCAGTAATCTTTATAAAGTTTTGTTTCACTACGAAGGACTAAACTCCAGATCTCGATCTGCTCTCACACCTGTTAATGAAATCAAATCTCATGATCTCTCAGATTCTCTAACAATATTTTCAAAGTAGGAGTAAGAATAAATATTGACAATATTTTACTAAGGAAAAAGTTTTGTAAAAGTCTAAAATTATGCCAACAGCGATGAAAAACGATTGATAGACACTCATTCAATGATTTCATAAAATAACGAAATAATAAAACTTTCAAATGAAGTATTTTCACAACTGAAGAAGTATATTAGGATCCGTTTCTTTTGACGGGCCAATTTGTCCACTTCTTCACTTAATTCATTCTATTTATACAATCATCAGCTTGCAAATAATATCGAACTGCTTTGAATGATAATAACATAGGACGAACAAAGCAAAAATAAAAGAAATCGCGACATTCTAACACATATCGGAAACGGAAAGTATATATTTTATGCACTTCTTTTTACGTTCTTGTTTTCAGTTGTCCCAAAACAATCAGCCCCGACAGTAGGATATGCAGAAGACGATCTTCTTCTACCTCAATGGGCTATTGCTGTTATGGTTATTGGCTTAGCTTCCCTTCTTTTCGTTATAATCTTCGGAGTTACAGTTGTAAGTTGTTTTCATTAAGTTTGAACCAAAATTCTTTTGAAATTATAAATTCTGATATTTCAGCTCGTGAATAGATCAAAAAATGCAAAAAAGAAGGCACCCACACCTCTTACTGATGATATGCTCAATGAATTAAATAAAGATCATATGGGTGGATATGAGAATTATGGAGTAGAAGACCCTTATAATATAGAAGCCGGATTCTGGGATCCTAGAAGAATAGAGGCTCATAAAGAATACAATAGATTCCCTAAGAAGGTATTCATTTCAAGAAAATTCCCCCCAATTTTACACACATGCTCTCTAAAATGATCCAAATAAACTTTAAGCTTTGTCCCTCTTTCATAATCTTATTAAACACAATCTATGTATACTAATTTCAACATCAATGCCAGAGTCCAATGGTAAGGGGTACCTCCAGAGTGCACGCGAGAATGCGACATCGCGAGTCTGCTTGTTGCTCACGAAAATTTCTATCTGTCAATTTCGGCAATCTAAACGCAAAAGGTAGTCACAGTTCAGTTCTCATAATGGTTATAATCCAGGAAAACATTATTTCTTGTCTCTAACTATTGACAGTGCCAATGGTGAGCGAGAAGCCGACTCCTGACTTCACATCAGTGCTCCTCTAAAATTTTTGAATTACCCCACTCTGGTCTCGTCATCGTGCGTGAACAATTCTTTTTTGCGAAAAAATGAACCAAATTACACACTTGATTCATAAGTCACTTACATAATCAAGATGAAAAATAATTATAATAAATAACATAATCACAAGGACGAAAATCCGTCGATAAATCAACAAATATTCCCCCTTGATCAGAGCTAATCACCCAATCAACCAAAACACCTACACCGAAGAAGCGGATCCAAGTAGAATGACTACAGCTGTTTCACAATTGTTATTGATCGTCAGGTCAACTTAACTTGGATAAACCGCAGAGAGTTCTCTCGATACTTGTTACCTTTCAGAAGGATCGCTGCAGTATACAACTTACAGCGCGCCATCTGCCAGGAGCATCTTGCGAGTCTCACCTTCGAGTGCAGAATACTTTGATCGATGTGTGTGACGTTCATCCTTTTGTCGCATCAGGTCGCTGTAACTGCGATATTGCAGCTTTACAAACAACCGATCAACATTGGAAACACTCGGTTCATGTGGATTCCCACAAGACGAAAACGTCCAACATCTAACAAAGATAGGAAATGGTTTCATGGAGAAGAAAGAGCTCCAGTAGTAATAAATAACATAATCACAAGGACGAAAATCCGTCGATAAATCAACAAATATTCCCCCTTGATCAGAGCTAATCACCCAATCAACCAAAATTCATTACTACTGGAGCTCTTTCTTCTCCATGAAACCATTTCCTATCTTTGTTAGATGTTGGACGTTTTCGTCTTGTGGGAATCCACATGAACCGAGTGTTTCCAATGTTGATCGGTTGTTTGTAAAGCTGCAATATCGCAGTTACAGCGACCTGATGCGACAAAAGGATGAACGTCACACACATCGATCAAAGTATTCTGCACTCGAAGGTGAGACTCGCAAGATGCTCCTGGCAGATGGCGCGCTGTAAGTTGTATACTGCAGCGATCCTTCTGAAAGGTAACAAGTATCGAGAGAACTCTCTGCGGTTTATCCAAGTTAAGTTGACCTGACGATCAATAACAATTGTGAAACAGCTGTAGTCATTCTGCTTGGATCCGCTTCTTCGGTGTGAGTGTTTTGGTTGATTGGGTGATTAGCTCTGATCAAGGGGGAATATTTGTTGATTTATCGACGGATATTCGTCCTTGTGATTATGTTATTTATTACTACTGGAGCTCTTTCTTCTCCATGAAACCATTTCCTATCTTTAATAATTATAATATTCTTTCAAGGGTTCCACCGGATCGTTACATGACAACAGTATGACAAATCTGTACGACAGCTGGAATTCTCAAAATAATGGTTACCACAATGATGCTGCAGGAAGCTATTATGGTCAGCACGGAGGTCCAGGTAGTAGCCACAGGTTATACGAGAGAAGAAGATCATATGACACGAATTTCTAGAATTTCATACCTCAATAGTTCGAAAATAAAGATAAAGCAGAAGATATTTCCAATATGCCGATGCTGATAATTATATTTTCTAGGAGAATATTTATGAATGAGTTGCCAAACGTAAGAATGTATTGAGATATATTGAAAAACTTCCATTCATTAGGAGGAATGTAAAATATGATTATATAATTGACCGATTGAATATTGAGTTGGTTGAATTTTGATATCACTGTCTTCCAAACCTCTTTTTATCTGAATGAAATGATTGTATACAAACATTCTGAAAAATTTTCATTCAGAACCAATTGGTACTTGTAAATTATAGAATACTCAAATGAAGATTAAACTATTTTAAGATATAATGTTGTTCATTAATTAAGCTAAGCAACAAATAAAATATGAGTCAAAGAATCAAAATTAACTTGAGTGCATTTCGGAATTTAGGTAACCCCCGTAAGCTTTTAGGTAACATTAATACTTGTTGTTTCACGCAGAAGCAATTATTATTCTTATTATAAACAGAGTGTTTCATTGGTAACCTGAGACGAGTCCAAAAACCTATAAATGGTAGATCTAATCAATTCCATAACCAAAATACAGGTTTTTTCTTGTATTCTCCAATATTTTCAATTGCTCATAGCTTTGAAACGACCCAGTATACTCCGCTGATATTTAGAACGTATGATAAACTTACACAGGTCAATCGATTCATATTCAAATAATTGAAAAATTCCAGGTCCGTATAAGAAAATATGGGACTTTTGTCAAGCTGTGATTTAACACCATGTATATTGAATTTCAAAATTGGATTCAAATATTTGAAAAACGAACTTCGAATTTTCTGAAAACTTAGTAGATTATCAATATTGAATCAAATCTTTCCATGAAATTTGCGATAAGCAATTCAACGTGTGGGATAAAAATATGAACTGTTTCAAATTGAAAATTTTCTGCTTTTTACAAATATTTGAATGCGATTTTGAAATTTCAATATACAGGGTGTTGAATCACAGCTTGACTCCCAAATTTTCTAATACGGACCTGGAATTTTTCAATTATTTGAATACGAATTGTAATACTGTATAAGTTTATCATACGTTCTAAATATCAACGGATTATACTGCATGGTTCAAATGTTATGAGCAATTGAATATTGGTAAATACAAGAAACACCCTGTATCTTGGTTATTGAATTCATTAGATCCACTAAATATAGGTTTTTTGGACTCGTCTAGGGTAGCTCTACCTCACAAATAATTCCCAAATAAATAGAACTTGCATCGTAAAGATATCACCGAAGTCACCATGCAGCGCAATATGAACTATTGCATAATTTTCACACCTCATGGATGAAAGGGAAGGATTAATGTGTAACCGCTCTTAGAAAGGCTGTTCAAGAAGTAAACGCCAACTATCAAAGATTAATAAAAAAGGAATAAAATGCTCTCACCTGGATTCAGGTAAAACAGGAACGGCGATTTGTTACTTCCGGATCCACTGCAGGTGATAATGATGAAGTAATGAACAGATGATGTTTGGTTTCCTCTGAGACTTGTACTACTTAACTTCACTTTTCATGATCTGTTATGGTGAAGCATTAACAAATTCAAAATTGTTCAGATGATTTTATATTGATGAAATATGGTTTCAATGAAAAGACGCATATTTAAGTGGCAAATCTCAGACACGAGGTGTAAATCTATCAAACCAGATTGAGAATGTGTTTTTTGAGCACATTTGATATTTCATGAACAGTACCATTGTCCTTAAACAATGACAGTACCTATCAATGTAGATTGACATTTGAAAAATAAGTAATTACTACGACCTCTATGTAGAGAGGACAACGTTGCATAGTTATCTGACAGGAAAATGCCTATAACCTAACATTTTCAAAATATACAGGGTGAAATCTGTCAGGATGCCATGGCCAACCGGGCTACATTATAAAAGTGAATGGAGTATACGTCACTGAAATTGTCAACTTATTTCTGTGACACAAGTTGAGAAAACTTGTCAGGCATTAATTATCATTATTCTAGTTGAATAAAACAAGGATAAAGTTACTTTCTACTTTTAATCAATTTAAGCTGTGGTATATCTGCTTGTTTTTTTAAATTTTCTTGTCCATACATATACTTATGAAGAACTTTGGGTATTTCAACCATTCCTTTTTCCATTTGTCCAGTTTCAGTGAGAGCTATCAAAAGTCTGGGAATAGCAGCAGCAGTGCCATTCAAAGTATGAACAAACTTAAGTTCACCGTTTGTATTTCGATATTTGATTTGTAATCTCCTTGACTGATAATCAGTACAATTACTACAACTGGATATTTCCCCATAAACCCCCCTCGCTGGAAGCCATGCCTCTATATCATACTTTCTGTATGCTGGAGCTCCAAGTTCATGAGGAGGCATATCAAGAACTTGCATGTGTAAATTCAAAGCTCTGAAATTTTTTTCCTGGACATTCCTGATATATTCTAATGTTGAATCAGATTGTTCGGGAGTTACTATCACAAACATTTCTACTTTTGTGAATTCATGCACCCTAAAAAAAATATTATGTATGCAGTTCTCAGTTCAATTATTTAATAACCAGAATCAGCCAGTAGTTTGTATAAACTTTCAGGATGTAGACTGAAAAAATTGGAATATCTGCAATGAGGGAGTCCAGAAAAGCACTGGCGAGAAGCTAGAAGCTTACAGGTGTCACAAGAACTGTCACAAGTGACATATGGAATTGAGATCATGGAAAAGCAACAGTAGAAGCCGCTCTTACCAAGTATTACAAGAATTTCCATAACAGAATTAGTGGTGGTGTCATATTGTGATGCAACAGCACAAAAATTGTTACCATACTGAAGTTACAGAAAAAATTTGTGAGGATTACATATAAAAAGGCCAACAAGAGCAAGTTGCAGGGAATTATTCTAGATACAGGAAATATTGACAGTAACATCACAATATATCTTGTCATACCTTCATTAGAACAAAGGTAAACAGTGTAAACAGTGATTATCATGATTATTTAACTCTAAAGAAAGATCAGTTGCAGATCCCATATTGACTTGAAGCCAGCCAGCTGAGTGTAAACAATGATTGTGCAAAACTCAGCAACAGGTTGCTTAGGAAATGAATTTATTTGTGTTACCTATAAAGTCCTCGTTCTTCAGCTAAATTTGAAGTCTCAGCTCTATAACATCTGCTTACAGCTACTAATTTAACAGGAAGATCGGCTTCTTCAAATATATGATTCTCGTAGAGACCAGCAAGGGACATTTCAGAAGTGCCTGATAAACACAGTCCTTTAGTATGCAATTTCTCATCTAAAACGAAAACCTGAAAAACTGTTGATAGAATTAGGTTGTCAAAAACTGTTTTTTCCTACTAACCTGATTTCTTACACCTGAAGTAATAAGACCACATTTCTCAATGAGTTCTTTCGGAATAATATCAGGAACTGCCACAAGTTTGAAATGGTCATCACTCAATGTTTTCAGGGTGTACTGTACAAGAGCTCTTTCTAAATTAGCCATAGACCCTAGGAGAAAGTAACTTCTACTGCCAGTAAAGTTACCCAACTGTTCTGTTCTAACTAGATTTAAACGCTTAACTATTTCTTGAAATTCAAAGGGTTTATAAGTGAACTTCTTCTTTTCCCCAATGACTTCAACTACCCTTGGAGGTCCATCTTCAGAATAACATAGTACCTCAGGGTGTGTTCTATTGGGAAGTTTCAAAATTTCTGATATCAATTCATTTTCGATAGCTATTCTGCTGTCACTTTTCGAAGATTTATATTCATCATACAAACTGCATACGAGCTTGATATTTCCTACTCCTTTCCTACGACTAATATTCTGCTCAATTTGATGTATATTTTGGGGAGAACACAAATATTCTAAATCAAAACTACTCAGTCGGGAATGAAATCGTCGAAAGCAACATAAAATTCTTGTACCCATCATATCTGAACTACTTTAGTTACTGTTCCTTCTCGATCTTTGAATCCTTCTCCAAATCATTTTGTATAAGTACCTACGAGGCTGCACTTTCGCCAAGTGGCTAGTGACCGATTTCGACGGAGATTTTTTTTAATACGCAGTTTTCCACGAGAAATTCATTGGTAGTAATCTAAACTCTAAAATATTTCTTGTTCCGAAAATATGAATTTTTAAAATTTGCTATTTTCGTATACTATTTTGACATTTTCGGCACAAATTTATGAGGTTATGTCATCGAAATCATAGAACATCATGATTATCAAAACACCAATGTTGAAAAAGTCAATATAATCTTGGATATTTATATTATTTTCATTAAAATTTGAAATTTGAGTCACTTTTTAATACAGAACAACATATTTTATATTATTTCTTATTAATCTAATCTGATGAATCATTAACATCCTAACCATTGTTCCCCTTAAACAATGATCCTAACAATAGACTGAATGTTGGGTAGCCTAACTTACTGCTATAAGGAGCTAATGGAATAAGAAGAAAAACTAGAAAAAGGGGTTGGGATTACGTAAGTGTGTCATCATGAGCAAAAATCTTAATCTCAATCATTGGAGCAAAGATTAAATCTTTAATCTTTGATCATGAGGACATTATAATTATATATCCCCCCTTCCTTCAGTACCTGGCCAGTGACCGATTTCCTCCGTGAAATTTTCTTAGATAATATCACAGACCTGTGATAATATGCAGTATAACAAATCGATTGGTGCCAGTTTCAATCCTAGGAAATTCTTAGTTCAAAGAAAATTTAAAATATGGATCTGCCAAGAGTTGATGATGAAAGATCTCTAAACCATTGGAGCAACTTGTGTTAGAATGGATTTATAAAATTATGGTAGAAATACACACACAGTACACAGCACATATGTGCTTATTAGTTATTATATGATTCATACACAGTATATTTGCGCAGTAGAAATCAGCTTTGATAATTCAATTGAACAAAACATGTGCACATCATCACTAGCCTATATTCGATTGAATTCAGCTGAAAGAAAAAAGTTCCAACAATTTGTATCTTATATTCGAAAATAGCGCGCCCACCAATGATGTCACAACATGGAGGACAAAATTGATGACATTTCGCCACCACTAGACTGTTGTTAGAGATTAGCGTAGAGAATGGAGACATTGTCTAGGATGGTGAAGGTACTGAGTTCGAATCTCGGCGAGGTCATGGATGTTTGTTGTGAATGCTGGGTATATGATATGTTTTTGCTGGCTTATGAATAAAAATTTTATAACGTAGTGTGAACAGAATGAATGATTATATGTACATCGCGAGATTCGATAAAAACAAAGAGACTGGGCGCATAATCTACAAGGTTGGTTGGAGGGAGAGAACGAAACGAATGTTAGAGCACAGACCAACAAGACAAATCACTTCATCGTTTGCGGGAATCGCGTCTCTCCGACCTTGAGAAATATAACAGACATAACCACACTTTCTGCTTCCTCGAAACAGCTGTCAAATTGAATACTTGATTTTGGAATATCTAAAATCGAAATGTAAAAACGGATTTGTCGGGATTCAGGAATCACAAAATCAAAATCAGACTAAGATTTTTCGATGAAACCATTTGAAAAGCAAATTTCCAATACCAAAGCGGGTGTTTTGTCACATCCCGAACTCCTGTAGAAGAACTCAGTTGGAGTAAATGAAAATTTTGGAAAAATGTTATGGAAAACCCGTTTACCTTAATCAGAGAATCTTTGTAGTTTCACATCAAATGAGATTCATTTCAATATAAAATCAAATTATGAATAGACCAACTTTGTTCGATTCCAATCCCAGTGTTTGTGCAATCATATACAATTTTATTAGACATCCCATCGTTTTAATTGAATAATGAAGGTTGTAATGCTTTTACTTCAGTTGCAATTCCTTCATATTATATAAAATGAACATTATGAATGAGTCCACCTAAGTTCGATTCCATTTCTTGTTGTATTGGGAACTTCTGCGAAGATGCCAGCGCCCTAACGGATAAATTTGGAACCTGTCCAAGCTAGTAGTTTTATGTAAACAAACCTTAGAAATGTGGTAGAGAACGAATATTTATTAAGCAGAGCTTGAATATTTGAAGAAATTATTATAGTTTTGTGTAAGATTTCTTGAGAAGGGACTTTTCGTTTGGATAACGATATGAAATCGTGCTTAAAAATCGTTCCTGGAGGATAATTTCGGTGTTATTTTAGTGTATGTTGCTTGGTGGATCAAAATAAACCAATATCTAAGTTTACTTGAATTTCTGGAAAAATAGGCATCTCAATAGGTAATTTAAGGACTCTTATTTATGTGAAGAAGTGCTGACTGCAGGCTATATTATATGGTAAATCTAGAATCAGTCCAAATGATATGACTTGTTCTTTGTTTACAAACGAGTGAATCAATAAAATGAAAACAGATTTTCTGCTTTAGTTCTTTTGCATCGTATTTCTAAAGAAAAGGAAACAGATAGACATATAATTGATTTCATTTTCATATGACAGCAGCTCAAGATACACATATATACAAAATGAAAAATGTCATAGCCGGTTCAACCTACCTATATAAGGAAATGAAAAGTATTGATGTATTTATATGAGTAACTTCAGCTATTATCAACTCTAACAGTATATCTAGTTTTTGTCAGATTTTCAACCAGATCACTTTTTTAGAATATGATTTTGTGTAGTATGTGAATTAGGTAACTGCAGAAGTGCTCGGTAGTTTCTCTGCAGCATTTTCCTTCAAAATTCTCTCATTTTTATTTACACCTGAAAACATCATGACATGAAGTTGTTTCGAAATGAATACATTGTAGGTAATTTACCTTTATGAAAATAAACATCTTCAGAGAAATGCAGTGAACATACTTTCATGTATTTCGTGACCTGTTTTCCAATCTTCAATTTCTAAAGCTAGGCCTTTCTTCTATCATTGAGTTCCCTGCCAAATGCTGTTTCTAAATCAACTTTAATTTCATTTGGCTTTGGAAAAAATATAAACTAGAGCCACTAGATGATCCTTTCTTCTTTGACCATGAATAACATTGAGTTGAGGCACACAACAATAGTCATTTCGGGAAGATGCCATTTCGAATTAATACGACCGAAATTTTTAATCGGAAAGAAAGGAATCGATTGATGAATATTACAAACACTTTCGGTATTCCAAAATTTCAACTCGAAGAACAACACAAAAGCTCGAAAATGAACTCCAAAAGTAAGCAAATTACGTTAGATTAACAGGCACGTCGAAAAACTACTAGCTTGGAAGTGTTCGAATTTCTATCACCAGAGGGCGTATCGCTTAGCAGTAGTTGCGAATAATTAAAACATTTAATGAGGACTGTCATCATAAAATAGAACCTCAAAGATGACTTAACAATTGATTTGGTTGTAAAAAACTGTTTGGATTATATTCTTGAATGGAACAGATACGAAATTATTCATCAATAAATGGGATGAAAAATTCATTTCAGTTTGTTTACATGTTTATAACCTCTTCAAGCGAGTCCGAAAACTCCGAGAGTGACGTAATCCTATTCCTGCAATCTGATTGGCACCCCAAACGCCTACTAAAATTCTGATTAGCTCGATTCAGGGTCATATCTGCGTTGACATAGATTTCCTAAGTAAATGACGCGAGTGGTTTATCTGTGGTTAGAGGTTAGGAATAGGGGCTTTCCAGCAAAGTGCGTGAAGCCCCTGGGGCTTGATGCACCGGGGCTTCATGCCCTCGCTATACGGGAACATGCCAAAACCACAGTACTGTATCGAAACTATGAACTGTCAAATTGAACTAACCCCACTTTTATTTAATTTGATTTAATTATTTAATACAAACCATTGACTACTCTCCTATACGTTTCCTCATCTAAATGTAGTTCGTGAATTTCACCCTCATAGTCTACTTGATATATATATATATATAATTCTTTTCCGGCCATTATTCAATCAAACAAAAAATTTTGAACGAAATCTCTGTTGAAGTGATGACGGCAAAATATTCCACGACTTATATTCTGTGATGAGAAATACGAAATGAAATACTACAATCTAGACCAAAGATCTAAACCTTGCACAAATATAAAAGACGGTATTTGTATCGTGTTCCAAACAAAAACATACGCAAACCGGCTTAGGAGGCAAATATTCAAATATTGGCGGCATTTCACAGCTGTCAGTGCGTGAAGCCCCGCAAATTCGGGTGGTGCATCAGGGGAAAGGGGAAGGTAGAGCGAGTGTCTGACGCTCCGCTTACTGGAACGGTCAAACGTAGGTGTGAAGCACTCCCGAGGCGCATCGGATGCACTCCAGACGTTTGCTGGAAAGGCGCTATTTGTATTCTATGGAATGTCTTTTGTTTTGTTACAGGTTAGGTAATTTCCTACAGACTTTGAATAAAGAATTCAGAGCCTACAGATTTTTATCATGACAATTCACATTCTTGGTGGAGGCGTAAGTGGTTTGTCTACTGCCTATTACTTGTGCAAAAAAATCCAACCTAAGACTATTACTATATGGGAAGCTAGTAGAAGGACAGGGGGTTGGATCAAATCTCATAAAACAGAAGATGGAATTATATTTGAACAAGCTCCTAGAACTTTACGCCCTAGGTCGGAAAGTGGAATGAATACATTGAACCTAATTGAAGAATTAGGTTTAGCCAGTGATATACAACCTATACTATCCAATAGTGTTGCAGCGAAGAATAGATTGATATATGTTCATGGAGAACTCCATACTTTACCTTCATCTATATTCAGTTTATTCAGGACACAATCACCATTTTCTCAACCACTTCTAGCCAATTTGTGGAATGAACACAAACAGCCTGTTAAAAAAATTAAAGATGAATCTATATATGAGTTTATGAATCGAAGATTTGGAAGTGAAGTCGCAGATTACCTGATGAGTCCTTTGATTTGTGGTATTTGTGCTGGTAATGCAAAGGAAATCAGTGTGAATTTTCTAGCTAGACAATTATTTCAGTATGAACAGGAATATGGTAGTATAACGAAAGGATTATTAAAAAGTATATTTTCTAAAAGGAAAATTTCACCCAAGTCAGAATTAGTAAATAGAGTTAAAAAAGAAAAATGGAGTGTATATTCATTCACAAAGGGTCTTGAAACATTACCAAAAAAATTAGAGGATATATTAAAAACCATGGGAGCTCAAGTAAATCTCAATACTAAATGTGAAAAGGTTGAATTTTTAGGGAAAGAGGTAATTGCTCATAACCAGAATAATAGCATTATTAGTAAGCATTTATTCAGTACTCTGTTATCAGAAACGTTAGCTTCATTGATATCAGATCAGCATCCAAAGTTATCTCATTTATTGAACCAAATTGGAAGTGTTGATGTAACAGTGGTCAACTTCCATTTTAAGGGTGACCTCATAAAAAAACCAGGTTTTGGTTTATTGGTTCCTCCAAAGGAAAACATACCAATATTAGGTATAATTTTTGATAGTTGCTGCTTCAATAATCAAAATAATGATACAGTTCTAACTGTTATGATGGGTGGATATTGGTTCAAGAAAAATTTTGAAAATTTTACATCTGAACAAGAATTTTTTGACGTTGCTCTTGAATATGTGAGAAAAATTTTGAATATAAAGGAAAACCCCTCTAGGTATAAAGTTAATATTTTAAAAAACTGTATTCCCCAATATAGAGTTGGACATGGTGAAACGGTTAGGAAAATTAATGATTATATCAGGAGTTCTAATCTACCTTTGTCACTATGTGGAATGTCCTATGAGGGGCTTGGTGTTAATGATGTCATTTTATCAGCTAAAAGGTCTGTTGATGAATTTTTCGGAAAGAATAGCTGATTTCTATATTAAAAAAAAACATACTGTTATACAGAAATGCTGTGAGTAAATTGAACTATTTTTGTAATGCAAATAGATCTTCCACTAGAAATCGATTTTTATTTGCATAATTTCATAAAGATTCCTTAACTTTTGTTGAAAATTCATGCATGAATGTTTTAACATAATACTGGCCAGTAATCATAATAGATCTGGTGCTTTGGTCTACAAGTTATCTCGTAACAGTGCAAAACATGAACACATTTATACAGGGTAATTCCGGACGATACCGTCAGATTTTAGCAGAAGTTTAGAATATTCAAGATAGTTTTGAGATAATGTTTGATTTATTTTTGGGGGTCTCTATCATTGTATAAATATTTATTTCATACAATGTCTCTATTGAGACTATACAGGATTTGACCGATTTTACTTTTATTGATAACTTTGGTATTGCTCATTCGATTTTCATGAAATTTTCGGTGAAGTACAATATGAATGAGCACATTCTACAGCTCATTATTGTTTTTCAAAATTCGCGGTTGTTATTGTAATAATTTCAGAGTAATTGTGTACAGGGTGTTTTTTCAACCTGCACAATCAATCTGAAATTACCACAACAACAACCGCATATTTTGAAAAAAAAATTGTAATTTTTGAATTTTACTTATTCATATTGTGCTAGATTGCAAATTTCATCGAAATCGAATGAGCCATGCCAAAGTATTTAATGAAAGTAAAATCGATCGAATAAGACAAATCACCCTGTATAGTCTCAATAGAGACCCCTAACCATAAACCAATTATTGTTCCGAAACTGCCTTGACCAGTGTAAGCTTATTCTAAAATCCTCCGGAATCACCCTGCATATACGTATGTTTTGACCTGAATTGGTTTATTCAGGTGTTTGGGGGGTTTCAATAATAGAGTCCCCGTATGGATGAATTAATCGCACTTGATTAATTCTGTCGTTATCAAAATGAAGACACGACCGACGAATATTTTCTGATCTTTATCAGAGTTATTGATGCTTCTGAGATAAGCAGATAATTGAAGAACTTATTGACCAGTTGATCAATATCATTGCACTTATGACACGAAGATGTTGTTGAGGTGTATTAAAAACGCACTTTTAACACGTAACAAAAATGTATTTTCTTGTATTTGTATTAGATAACAAGACCGAAATGGTATACAAATGATTTGCACAATAGAATCTTCCTTCTATATCTTATTCGATAGCAAGGTCGAAGCGACTTTCAAATGAGAAGTTACGATTTTTACAACACAAACATTAACGTATAAGTCTTGTTTGTAAATTCGAAAGCGAATTGTTGTTTACTATACAACGGTCAAATGAAGAGTGTCTAAAAACTAACAAAACCCAAATTAAGAAAATTCCCTTCTTCACATCATAGAGGGAGAATATAAATTTTGATTGGTTTTTTTTAATTAAGCGACGCCTTTCTAAAATCCGAAAAAACACCTCGGATTGGATGGTGTGAAGTAGAGAGAGCACAAATGTGTGAAGAAAATTTCCCTAAATGGTCTAATAAGATAAATTCTATAAGCTGTCACATGTGGTATCTGGAGTATGCCACCCATCACGCTCCGATTCCTGGAATGCTAAGAGCTTGAATTCTATCTGAATGTTTTCTGTCATACAAAATTATATTTTATTGTTGGCTTGAGATAAAATGCTCTTAAAGCCGGTGTCAATTGATTTTAACCAAAAATATTGAATTTCAAGCAAATTCCTGGGAACCAAAAGAATTCAAACTCCCACGTTGCAGAAGCAACAAGGTATACACATAAAATACAAATATAAAACACATACAATAGAAAAATATATTCCTACCTGTTTCCTGAATAGAAAACACTGCGCCACTGTTGCATGACCCTGTATATATCACCAGCACTCAAAATCAATAGTAAACCCAAACTGGATGTAGGATTTCGGCGGAATCTGACAGGTGGTTTCAACTGTTTTTTTTACTGGACTAATCCTCCTGAAATGCTGCACATGTCTACTTTTCGGTTCTCTTCTATTACTCAAAGAAATCAGTGTTAGGAACTGAATTAAAACACTTGGATTAGTAGAGCAACGTTTTGGCGACTGCATTTTGCTTTCCTTAGGCCAAAATGAAATCATGTGAAAATTGTAAGGTATGAACAAAATGCAAATCTTATAAATATTCATTGAAAAAACACTTATAAAACTAATTAAAAAATACGAAAATATTTTCCAACAGTTCCCTGATAAGAGACTGGCTAGATTTCTGTTCGTAACTTTGTTCATACCTAACAATTTTCACATGCTGTTATTTTATTTTGTATCTGCTAATTTAGCCTGAGAAAGTCGAAAAATAGTTCCTAAAACCCAAATTTATTGTCGAATCCAATTTTCTGAGATTGAATAGGATAGGATTGATGTTTTTCGAAGTATTGAGGAAAACTCAGATGCCTATTTCACCAAACCATCGGGCGAATTTCGACCATTAACAAAATCAACTGGCCAAGTTGCGTTTCAAACCTTTATCTTTACTTCCGAGAGTTACAGTGTTTACAGCGGTTCAAGACAGAATAGAATTTCACAACCAATTCTTCATCAGTGAGTGCAAAATATTTAATTGACTCAATTTTATTCGAAATTCAAAGAAATTTGGATAGAATTAATGATTATAATCTTCTTCATTATTTTAATGAAAATAGGGAAAGGTACCTTTGTTCTGCCTCTTATAAGTGCCAGATTTTGATCTATATTACTCCCCTTATTCGGTCCTGAGGACGTCAATGGTGTAAACAAATGCATAGGCTAATAATATTCGGTCAAAAATTAAGATGTAGGGTACAGATGTCGTATTTAATTTAATTGTAAGTCAAGTATATGTTCAGACAACAGTTATATAGGAAATGATATACCTGCTAGGTAATAAAATGACTTAATCACCACTGATAGTAGTTTTATATACAATATGATTCCATAACGAAACATTACTTAAAAAATATAAATTGAGGGAGAAAGTACCATTTTATTATAGAATAACTTTAATGGAAAAAGGGGGAATTACTTCATTTGTACAGGTGGTCGAACTGGTCCCATAGGACCCATAGGGCCCATTGGCATCACTCCCATCATTGGTGGCCCAGGTCTCATTCCCATCATCGGTGGCATTGGACCATGTGGGCCCATTATCATAGGAGGCATAGGTCCTGCAGGTCCCATAGCTGAAACGAAAATGACGCTCTTAAAATAATCTCAGAACACAATTGATTTATTACTGGTTTACCATAGAACTATTTCATTACGACTTTTGATCGTTTTAATTTCTTAATTGGAATGTTCCCTATATACATTTATTCTCGATATGATTTGAATGAAAGGTTTCTTTAAGGTACGCCTCCATTAGGCGGACGAGTTGGGGCACATCGCAGGCGGAAAAACCCGCCTGCTTATACATTTGTAAGCAACTGCGTCCACAGCGCCCCGGCACCATGACGCTATAATGCAAGCAGGCGTGTTTTACCTCCTACGATGAGCCCCGGCCGTATCCGCCTGATGGACGTGTACTTTCAAACAACATTTTCAATGGATTCCAAAATTAATTTGATATAGAATTATAAAACATAAAACGTCATTGGAAAAATTAGGATATTCCTTTTTTAAAACTATTGCACAGCTAATGCGAAATGATTGCACTAAATTTGCATTCTTGGTTCACATTTTTTGTAGTCTTAAAACTGTGTGCACTAAAAGCTTTGCGAATGGAATTCCCTATTAGACTATAATGCATAAATTCACACCTGGAAGACCGAGGTTGTTAATTTTTAAGTCCATTTTTTACTTACCTCCTGGAGGCATCATGTTTGGACCGCCTGGACCTCCAGGTCTTTGTCCTATCAACTGAGCAGGTGGTGGAATTGCAACACCTTTTCCTGGAGCAGCAAACGGATTATTCGCTATTTTTCCTGCTTTGAATGCCGCAGTTGTAGCATCAATCAAATGCTGAGCTTGTTCTTCCATCCATTTCTGATAATAAAATTTTACATTATCTTTGTGCTTCCTACCGGTGCAATGAGTTTTTCGGACACTAGGAGAATCGTGCGTTAAATAAGTATCACAATAATCGCAATAGTACTTAGGCATTATGGTATAAAATTATTATTTCCCAATATTTATAGTTTATCCACAAAATGAGAATGTTGCACTGTTGTAAACACAAACAAATATATACGAACAATGTTTTCTAGGTTGACAGCACGGAGCACAGAATACAAATATATTGACAGGTTACAGATATCCACAGACTATAAAATTTTGTCGAGTTTAGCTTTCTTTTTGATGATTTGAGGAGCTCGGAGCTGCTCTCGCGCATGAAAATTGTCAACAAGTTTCAGGCGCGGGGGCAGCTCCTAGCTCCCCAAATCATCAAATAGAAAGCATAGAGTACTTCTCTATTCTGTGTCATTGTTTTGTAGTGAGGTTATTCTATGGTTGACAGGTTGAAAGATCACAGAATACAAATGAAAGAACGAGGAGCTACTCTTCTCCTTTCGGGTCCGAGGTCATTGAACGGAGGCATGATGTACAAAACATCAAATTTGATTCAGTTACGCTGACAAATTTATAACGCAAAGCATACTACACGCGTAGATAGAGGAAATAGAATATGCCGCATTCCCCTTCTTCCTTCACTCATGTTTGCAGTCAACATCTCTTGTGTTGTCAAATATTTGCTTACATTTCTGCACTGCGATCATTGGCGTATCCATCATAAGGTAGAAAGGGATCGGACAAGTTAACGAAATGATATTATAATTGTATAAAGAGATTTATAAAATGATAATATTGAGCAGTTCTTTGGTGATATTAAACCCAAAAATTTGCTTTTCTCAAGTAAGCTTCAGAATCTGACTTAGGTTAATATTTGAGACGAAACTAAGAGTCTAATGAGTTTCTCTCCTGAAACCAAAATATTTTCATTGTTATGAATGAAATTCATGAAGTGGATCGAATAAGCAACTATATTCAGATTGCTGGATAACGTCTTATATCAATGCACCCAAATAATTGTTTCTAGATGAATTTCATGGTCGTATATTTGTTTATTTTTGAAATGAGATAAATGCATGGTTTCTTGTATTATTGTATTGTATTGTATTATTGTATAGGTATATTGAATACGGAAAATCCTCTGAGCTGATATTCAAGTAAAAAGAATACCTTTAAATATTGAACTCCTCGCTCGGACAATACAATATTTAATAAAAACCAAGTGTCCAATTCACCGAGGAAGAGACTATGCTATTTACTTTTAGTCTACAGATTCGGAAGAGATTCATAATATTTATTGAAAAATTGTGGGGAAACTCCTCTCCTGGTGAAGATCAAGTCACAAGAATAGTTCATTCTATTGGTGCTATGATAAGATTTGCTGTATTTTTGAACAAAAGATCCAAGGACCTATTGAATATCTCATTAATAACGCCACATCTTACGTATATCATACCTTGTTGGGGAAACTTCCTAAACGACCTTTTGATCCAAAACAAAGTAAAATAATATGCTGCTTAGGGATAATAAATAAATATTTGAATAAATACATATTAGTATCATTTTGTATTGGATGAAATTTGTATTTTTCAGGAGCAGGTTCTTAAATAATGTTAACAATTTTCTCTCATTTATACAGCCATAGTAGATATAATTGTTTATTGGAAATGAATCGTACATATAAATATAACAAATATAATGCAAAAAAATATACATAAGAGATGGTTTAAGAAAATAGTTATATTATTGATGTCTGAATAATATCCGAATCCAAAATATTGACGACGTACGCCAATGGCGAAGAAAGCAAAATACTAATTTATGCACGGAACGATTATTTTCCTTTTCAGAATATTTACTACACACTACACACTTTACTGGCATACTTAATACTATCCATATGTACCGTAAATCACCATGGTTAACCCGGTTACTGAAATCCTGTCCCGTAAATGTCAGATTTACAGAATTACATGTTTACGGGACAACGATCCTGAAGCTGGTTAACTGAAATCTGTCACCAGAACAACCGACGATTTGTATCACAGAACATCAAATATAAGAAGTGCTACCTCCCTTGTAAACTGTGGGCAACATTTGTGACATTTCTCCTGCAAAAATCTAGTTGGGAATATTCCATTATGGTGCGAGGGGGTGTCCCCGCTTGCTGAATTATATGTCATTATTGTCATTTTACGATAGAATTCTGATGGTGTTGTGCTTAAATATTCTGTGGCAATATTGATTATTGCAGGATGCAAATATTTATATCGTGAATTCTTCAAGATTTTTATTATTCCGTGTTCTAAGCTCAATTATGATTCGAAAGGAAACGTGCTTCAAAAATGAAACAAAGCATTATAAACAATTATTTCTTTATTTACATCATTGTTAAAATTGCATGCAATTATAATATATTTTCCAACAAGTTATATGTACATAAATATTTACTTATAATTATCATAAAATAGGCTTCAGTATGCTCGTTTTTTTCACACCTACATGTGGAACATCTGCATGTGCAAAATTGGTAACCAAAATATATCTCAGCCAAAAAACTATACAAAATGTAGTTGAAAAAACTTCTTAAACATAAAATAATCTGAATTTCTTGAATAAATACTGATTACATTTTTCATATATTTCAAAGATTCCGTCGTAGAATGAATAAGAAAATATTTGTCTCACACCTTATCAAATGTGACTATAATTTAGGTGGCAGTTTTCTGAAACAAATAAGTAAAATTTGCTTCTAGAGAAAACAAAAACCATGACACACAACAAACAAAATTTTTGACCAACCACAGGTCTTACATTTTTGGAATTTGGTTTCGACTATTTCAAGTTCTTTGGGGTGTATCTACCAAATTCCAGAACAATTATTCAATAAAATGAGAATTACACTTTGATGTTCATGAGTTATGGATAAAAGGATGTTTATGGGGTCAACACTTATTCACGACAGTCTTTCAGTTATTATTACGATCAGAATTGTCACGTCACTGAAACACAATAACACTGTTTTGTCTAGGTAGGGGAAAAAGCATCCAGTCACAATAGGTAGACATAATCAAGTGGATTCCATCGATATAGATGATTACAGTCTGAAAAATGAAAAAAGTATCAATTTCACATATGAAATTATAGAAGATGAATATTGAAATATATTTCAAATATAAATAATGCTGATCAATCTTGCTGGGATAGACCATGATATGTTGATATACTGTGTGTATATCCCTTGTCGTTCCTAAAAAAAATACTCAGTAAAATATTCACGTGCTATAATCCATATCACAGTCAACAAACTATAGTAATAAAAATAAAATATCACAACACTCAATACAATCTTAGTGTTATCAGTCGGTGTATGTATCAGGTACAAATGTCTGGGTCTTTAGGGAAGCGAAAAAATCTTTTGTTATTACCAACAAGTGAATTGCTGATATAGGAATTTTTGCAAGAAAACTTAACATCTTTGTACAATGAAGCAGATGAAAGTAAAGCCATTTTCTTAATTCAATATAACGTTAGAGACAATAAGATTTATAGAATTGAACTTTGTATGAACATAAACATCAGATCTCACCTAGCGCCCTAATCTTCAACATCATGTAATACCTGAAAAAAACTCATTCAATCACCAACTAATCACCTGCAAAAATATCATATCATTAGCATAATCTGAATTCTGGAAAAAAAAGTTTCATTATATCACGAAGAGAGCACCTGAAAAGAGTTGAAATATTTTATCCCCGGCATCAGCTGAATCCTGAAAAGGAAATTTGGACCGGAAAGTTTTTTATTAAATTACCAAAAAAAAACTTATCTTCACATGGAGATCATATTAATACTAATTAATATCACAACAATTATTGCAACAGTCTAGAAAATATCACATATAACTTTTCAACAAACACATTTATGAAATTATGCTTAGTTATGCCAATTTCATTTATCAATGTCATTCGTCATTCCATAAATGTTCTGTCATTTATGTCATTCATCCATTTGAACATATCTACGACATACGTTTCCTACATCTCCTTTTCTAATCAAAGGACAGAACGAGCTCAGTTGGGGACGTATGTCCTTGTTTCCACTTTTCCTACTGTCGCTTCACCCCCCTGATTTGTATCGTTTATAGCGGTAATCTTAAGATCATAGACAAGATTCTAATAGTAATGTTATGGTTGAAGTTTATGTATTCTGTGGGTTGAAGTAAATATTAACGTTTGCTGTTTGAAACTTTGAAAAAAATTGTGAAGCATGTTGTTCTTTATTCAAAGCTCACAACACAAGTCATAACCTTACAAACAAAACTGACGAAGTGGACGAATGACAAGTGACTGTGAATGAATGGTAGAAAACGTGTCCCGAAAATAAGCTGGTAACCAATAACCAGACCTGAAAATCTAGCCAACCCGAGCGGTTATTATCGGGCATATACGGTACATATCATATATAATTGTATTACACTTGAAAATATTCAACTATTTCGATCGAAATATCACAAATAACTGAATAAACAATTTTTACGTTTTGAAGAAATGTAAATATAAACACAGAGATGTTTGCCACGCTTTCTGTGTTGTTTACTTCATCTTCTCTTTCCTCCTCTCTGAATAAAGAACATTGTTGTTCTTTATTCAAAGCTTTCCTCTATCTACGACTACACGTAACAAAGATTTGTGTATTACAGGTTGCCGCTTATGACTGCCTTAAGTCTCGTACTCATGGACGCGTCGAAAAATAAAAATCACGAGATTTTTTTGCCCAATGTCAGTTATTTGTGGCTGACATCTGTCATTACGAAAACGCGCGATTGTTAATGAAATGTCACATTTTGAATTGTATGAATTCATTTCCGCGTGGTTCTGGTTCCTCAACAAGCAATTGGTTTTTATACCCATATTTTTCGGAGGATTGAATTTATGATAATAATAATTCTTCTAAGACAATAGTTGAAAAAATACTTTTCAATATACTTATAATTCCTCATTCATTGTATTTAACCTTATAGGAGCTTATTTTGTTAACAAGTGCCTATAATCATAACAGTTGAGTATGAACATTGTATAAATATATATTTATACAATGGTATGAACAACCTCTTGAATGTTTTGAATATCCCGCCATTTTCTTGAAGTTGAAATTATTCAACTACAAAAAAAGAATCGCGCGATTTTGGTGGGAGAGGATCTGACAACTCAAATGTCATCGCTTGAGCGACAAACGCGTCCATCAGTTTGCGCCTTCAGCCTTCAAAATATTGAATAATTTGAAGGTAAATTTTTGACCGTTTTAGAGCTAATGAGCATGCTGGAAACTCATGAAAAATCACTACCTCTCCCCGATGTTTGGGACACAATCAGGTCGATTCTGTTTGCAAATAGCAATATTACCAGGAAAAAATTTCAAAAAGCACTGCCGTGAAGGCAGCAACTTTTGCGCGCATGTTCAATGTAGATGACCGCTTCAGCAACGAATTTGAACGTGCGCGCGTACCAAATTTCAGTTCGATACGATCATAAGTTCTGGAGATATCGGGAAAAAATATGTCAAATTTCGAGGTTTTCTTCTCGATATCGTTGATTTTTTCGGTATTACTCGAGAAATACTGATTCAGTCCTGATTAAACTTCACAGCTAGTTTTAAGATGCTAAAAAACAACTTTATGCAAAATTTCGTGATAATCGTGTCATTAGAACAATTTGAAAAAAAAAATTTATATGATTTTCTCATCATATCATCCTCATTAAATTCTGTATGAAACTTCGAACTGTTATTTTCGATGAAGTACTGAATTTCAATTCGATCTGATCTGTTTTTTTGGAAACATTGGAAAAATAAAATTTTGATTGGGTATATCTACGGAATCATTGGGCGGATTTTACCCATTCACGAATTCGACCTTCGTAATTAAGCCCCAAACCTACTCTACAAATATCGAGTTTCTAAGTCGTTTCTTCCGGAAGTTATTGTGTTTACGGTCAGCCTAACGGCCGACTGCGTAAACACAATAACTTCCGAAAGAAACAACTTAGAAACTCGATATTTGTAGAGAAGGTTTGGACCTTAATTACGAAGGCCGAATTCGTGAATGGGTAAAATCCACCCAATGATTCCGTAGATATACCCAATCAAAATTTTATTTTTCCAATATTTCCAAAAATACAGACCAGATCGAATTGAAATCCAGTACTTCATCGAAAATAACAGTTCGAAGTTTCATACAGAATTTAATGAGGATGATATGATGAAAAAATCATATAAATTTTTTTTTTCAAATTGTTCTAATAACCCGATTATCACGAAATTTTGCACAAAGTTGTCTTTCAGCATCTTAAAACTAGCTGTGAAGTTTAATCAGGACTGAATCAGTATTTCTCGAGTAATACCAAAAAAAACAACGATATCCAGAAGAAAACCTCGAAATTTGACATATTTTTTCCCGATATCTCCAAAACTTATGATCGTATCGAGCTGAAATTTAGTACACTGCTGTGAAATTAGAAGGTCAAAGTGTGAGTATAATTTTTTTTGGATATGATGAATGGTTTCCGAAAAAAAAAATTTTTTGTAAAAAAATTTCGAAAAAAATTTTTTTTAAAATTTATTGACAATATGATCTTGACGAAATTTGGCTCAAAGTTGCGCGTCGTTATACTCCACCAAACTGCCAAGTTTGAATCCAATCGCTCAAGTAGTTTCTGAAATAAAAAATAAATAACTTCAAAACTTCAAATGCCTATAACTCCGAAACTATTCGATCGATTTGGCCCATTAACGAACTCAACCGCGGCATTCCAATGCGCGACCTACCCTGAAAGTTTCAAGTCGCTAGCTCACTTCGTTCGACAGTTATCGTGTCTACGGCCGGACAGAATCGATTTTGACACCGGATTCGTCATCAGTGAGTCCAACCTAGTCGATTGAGACCATTTTCGGCTCAATCATCCAAAATTACAGACATTTGATCAAAACGATAGCACGCTGTTCCCCTAGAACATGCGCGCAAAAATATTGCTTCCACAACATGAACCAAAATATTGGTATTCTGAGCAATATGATTTGTCACTTTAACAAGAATCTTGCTATCTAAGCAACCTCAAAATAGTACTTAGTTATACTTAGTTATGCTTGAATCTCTGAATAAAGAATATAAGGAAGGAGCATAATGCCTCACAAAGAGGGTCTGGGATGGATGTTGCATATGGCAGACTTTCCTTTCACTTTGAAGAGAGAACAACTTGTTCCGAGACCTCTTTGTCTGAAGAAACTAACTAACATGAGTCATACTTGGAGGTTCAATATGGGCGCCTATGTCCCACTTCTATACGAAGTAGAAAAGCGTTATGCTCCTTCCTGTTGTTCTTTATTCAAAGGCTTGAATAGTACTTAGTTATGCTTGATAACAAGATAGGTTAGAAAGGGAATGTTACAGAGACCCCATTTGTTTTAGAGTTATTTCTTCCATTAATGATCCAGGGCAGAATTACCCTCATTACTCATTCAAACATATTCTCTTCATCTGAATTCATACAACTTATATGAAAGAAATAATTTCAAACACAGTTGGTCTGTGATTTCGAATGACGTGAAATTCTTGTGGCACAGGATTTATTTCACAATCTGGCAACGATTCTGCGTAAAAGACTGTTGGTGCATGTGCACTGCACATCTTGTTTTGATTCCCACTTGTAGAAATTACACTTACCTAATTTTCATTACGATCTTATTATATTCAGGTGAATGGTGAGTGACTGAAAGTCTGAAATACTATTGAAATGGCAAATAATGAAGAAAATTTCGAGCAGGTAAGTTCTCACTTCTGTTACTGGCTTTTCACTTCACTTTTCAATTGTAATTAAACCAATAATTTATAGAAGTATAATAACTACCTTAATGACTCTTTTTCAAATTCTAGTTTGAAGAAGATGAGGCAGCTGAAACAACGTTAGCCCTCTGCAGTTCTGGAAGAAAACGCCTTTTTAGTAAGGAATTGCGTTGTATGATGTATGGATTTGGAGATGACCAGAATCCATATACCGAAAGTGTGGATATAATAGAAGATCTCGTAATTGAATTCATAACTGAGATGACGCATAGGTAATATAAATGACTTTTTTGATCATGTTCCCAATATTATTGATATCGAAACTGTATACACATTTTAGAGCCATGGAAATAGGTAAAACAGGAAGAGTATCTGTAGAAGACATTGTTTATCTTGTTCGAAAGGATCCTAGGAAATATGCTCGAGTGAAGGATCTTCTTACTATGAATGAAGAACTAAAAAGAGCCCGTAAAGCTTTTGATGAAATTAAATTTGCAGGTAATATAAAGTAAAAGTTTCATGCATGTTGTTATTTTTATTTGAATCATTGGGTTTTTGTAGATTGAATAAATTTTGCAATTAAAATGATTTAATCAATTATCTTCCATTCATTGTCCTTCATTTTTACATTTTTTAATAGAATTCTAGATTAATAATTATAAGATGTTGCAATAATGCAGCTCACTTTTAAGTTGCGCTTTTGTGACTGCATAGAAAACTCATCAAAATGAAGCAGTATTGTCCAATATCATTCGCATATCCAGAATATAAGAATTTTTTGTTGCCAGCAGCATGAGGTTTCAAGCCTCTTAGAGGGTATTTCTAGTGTTGTGACATTTATATCTTAATATTGTGTAGCTAGACTTTGTATAGAGGAGTTAAAATATCTCGCTTATTATTTGCATTATCATATACCGTAATCGCTAGGTTCAATATATTCATAGGTATTAATAAATTAATTAAGTTTTTGAGACATATTTTGTCAGTGAAAATAATTGTCCATTTTTGCTTGAAAAACAACAGGGTTTTTTCTTGTTAGATCTTTTGCAATGTACCTAATGATATATTGAATTGGTTCTTTGAAAGTGTTGTTTATTCTGATGTCTATATATCTAGTAAAATAGGCATTGTCAACTTGGGAAACATGCAATAGTAAATAACTATATTTTATTGGATCTTAAAATTTATCTTTTCAGGTTTGAACCAAACAGAAGAGGAAAAATGTTGATTAGTTGGGCAATTGATTGTTAGAAACTTACAACTCACTAAAAGAGCCAAATATGTTCAGTACAAATATGATAATAATATTAGATACCTTAATATTCAATGGTTTCATTCTGATGCTATATTTTTCTGGATAATCATATCATATCTGGATAATCATTTATTCAAATAATATAGATACTTTAGGAATTGTTCAGTATATAACATTTCGAACCCACTAGATTTTTTTAAAGTGAATGTTTCCTAACTGTTACCTATTAGTTAACTTCTGAAGATTTCATTCCGACCAATTCAAGCATTGAACTTAGTGGGTTGAAGATTTCAAGAATTCTTGAAAAAATTTTAAAGGATTGGTATGCTTAACACAATTATTTTTCCGCCACAATTTTCTAGAGGCTAGCCAAATACACGAAGAATAAAACAGCTTCCAGCAATTCTGTATATTTTTCCCATTACTAATTAGGCCTAAGTACATACATATAGTAATAATAACTTAGTACCCAACAGATTGACACCCAATCACAGGAAAACTACATTGACGTTTTTTTAATAGTTAATTTTGAACTATAAAAAAACGAGCATCATAAATGATACTTAAACAATATGAAAAAAAAACATGATAACAATGGAAAAAGTGAATATTAGGGATTGGATGTTTATTATTCCATTTTGTGATTAATACCTAATTCCATTTTCTCTGATGCTAAGCATGCAAAATTTTGATTTATTGAAATACATTCCACTCCATTTGATTTCTTGGAACAGTCTTCATATTGTGGGTAGTGGCACAGACCACTGGTCTGTGGTAGTGGTGTCCTTGAAAAAAATGACTGTTCATAGTGTTGTTAAAAAGAGAACTCTTGCCAACATTCCAATTGTACCATGGCGTTGCATTGTCTTGAAAGATGGGATGAGACAAACTGGATATCTCCTAATGTAGAAAGGAGACAATTTCTTGACTGTGGCAACTCTACCCAGAAGTGGTTGGCTGAGAAATGTTGCGGTTCATATCCATGATGGTTATATCATTGTTTAAACAATGGTTATATAAAGTCAATAATATATAAATTATCGAAAACATTTTTTCGCAATGGCCACTCGCAAAACTACGAAGTCGTAGAAGGGCCACTCTTTGTCGACAAAAATTTTTCTACCTAATTCCGAGTTTAAACTCGGAATTATAGACTAATTCCGAGTTTAAAGTCGGAATTAGTCTATAGTTCCGAGTTCAAAGTCGGAATTAGTCTAATTCCGAGACTAAAGTCGGAATTAGGTGGAAAAATTTTTGTCGACAAATTAATTGAAATTAATTGAATTAGACCATGAGCGATTTTTTTGGCCAATGTCAGTAATTTGTGGCTGACGTCTGTCATTACGAAAACTCGCGATTGTCCATGAAATGTCACATTTCAAATTGTATGAATTTATTTCAACGTGGATCTGGTTCCTCAACAAGTATAGTAATTGGTTTTATATCTATATTTTTCGAAGGATTGAATTAATAGACGCTTTTGATTCCTTGGACATGCACATAGCTGTCAAAAAAATTGATTTGCTGGAATCAGTTTGTTCTGCAGAAATGATTATTTGAGGTAGATAGCTAAATCAATATAATGATTTATCATAAGTGGAAAGAGACATTTTATTTTCGTCTTGGTGTAAAAAGACATTAAATTACATGCATACGAAATGCCACATATCGTCACTATATGATTGCGTACACTAATAATAATAATAATTCTTCTTGGACAATAGTTGAAATAAACTTCAATATACTTTTAATTCCTCATACATTGTATTCAACCTCTTATAATAACCAAGAACTTATTTTGTTAACAAGTGCCTATAATCATGACAGTCGAGTATGAACAACCTCTTGAATGTTTTGAATATCCCGCCATTTTCTTGAAGTTGAAATTATTCAACTACAAAAAAAGAATCGCGCGATTTTGGTGGGAGAGCATCTGACAAATCAAATGTCAACGCTTGAGCGATAAACGCGTCCATCAGTTTGCGCCTTAATTCCGAGTTTGAAGACGGAATTGTAGACTAATTCAGACTTCAAACTCGGAATTAGTCTATAATTCCGAGTTTAAAGTCGGAATTAGTCTATAATTCCGACTTCAAACTCGGAATTAGTCTAATTCCGAGTTCAAAGTCGGAATTATGTATAATTCCGAGTTTGAAGTCGGAATTAGGTAGATAAATTTTTGTCGACAAAGAGTGGCCCTTCTACGCCTTCGTAAACCTCTAATTAATCCATTTCAATGTAAAATATTTCCGTGGATTTCGTTGAATTTCATGTTAAAATTTCGTATAGGGAGCATAACCTAACCCTCTCTTTCTCTATGGCCTAACCCACAGAACATCAAATAACCTATATTTAGTATTTTAGGTCTGTGTATTTAGAACATAGACCTAAAATAACATATTATTTATATTAGGTCTATGCTTTAGAAAGACAAGTTTACAAAGTTTAGCTCTGGAAATTCTCAAATGTTATCACAGACTGTGATTTTCTATTAATTAGTTGTTCCGAGAGGGATAATTCATGATTCATTGAAGTTTCGATCATATATTATTTCGATCCTACAACATGTCATCTGATACATCTGATGAAGAAAACTTAGAGTTCCTGAGAGAGGCTACAGATAATAATTTATTCAAAAATTCTTTATATCTTGGGGATGGAGGTAAAGTATTGGGGAGTAGTACTTGTTGACTGACCAAAATAATCATTTCTAATTATTTCAGAGAGAAGCATTGTAGTAGAAGAAAAAATTGAACCAATTCCATCTTTGAGAGTAAAGGATGAATATGATCAATTCAGATTATTCAATGTCACACCACAGTTTCAGAAACATGTTGGCAATGCACTTGGTGAAAAGTTAGAAAAGTACCTGAGGGAGAACTTGGTTGAATATAGCGAGAAAAAAAGGAAAAGGAAGAAATGGAGCAACTCTATCAAATTATTGAATTCATCCAAATATCCAATTGAAGTTGAAAATAATGAAGAAGACAACTCTAAAATTGCAATTAAACAACTTAAACCACAATCCAGAAATACCTGTATTAGCCTTCCTGATTTGAAATCTGTTGTGGTAACAGGGGAAGAAATTCTAGAAAAAAAAGGGACTGAATTCTGGTCGAATAGAAGTAAAGCTCCCTTGTGTAGGTACAACAATATTGAAAATGGTGTCTTGAGTTTGATAGAGCCTGAATTTAAATGAAAAGTGTGATCCATTGTTCCCTCTTTCCACTATGTGCAAACCTTTATGTGACAGTGTGGAGACACTCCATCCATACTTTGCAGAAGAAATTTTATAGAGGACATTTCGTTCGAAAATCTCTTAAATTTGAAAATGTTATTTATACCCAATAATAGAATTGTTACCAAGCTTGGTTGAAGTGTTATTATATTTCAATGCAGTTTCTGAAGAGGAGAGTTGTGGAAATAATAATGACACTTTTACCAATGATTCTGTGGGTTTGAATTTGATTTGTTTAAAACAGATAGAATTCAATAGATAACAAAATCTAATAGGGAAAGAACTAGCTATTGACCATCAGTTAGTTGACATCACTTCAATCTGAATGAAATTTTTTATTATTATTATTAATATTTATTAATATGGTGGACTTGGTGATGACGTATAGTGAATTATTTCTTGCATGACTTCATTTTAGTTCTCAAAAATGGCGGAAATTGAAACTATTGGTTGTTCAAACAAATAAGCTTAGCAAATGTGCTCTTGTAAATCATAATATATCAATTGTTTAGGAACTTCCAGATGCTGAAGAATAATAAAAACTAAGCAATATGATGAGGGTTCGAATGTCTATGACTTACTTTTAGTGAACATAAAATCTAGAAAAGCACTGACATGAAGTCAGCAGCATTTACGCACTTGTTCACATTGCGAAATGGTGAAATTTTAATGAACTATAAAAATTTTCAAAAAAAAAAATTTTTCGAATTTTTCCATGGATATTTCTTCATGTTGACTATGTTCATCTTCCAACCAAGTTTCATTTCGATCAGATAAATATTTTTCGAGTTAAAGAAGAATCAGAATTTCAAATGACTGTAGTAAAAAAACCATTCGGCAGATTTGGCCTATTAACGAACTTAACCGAGATATTCAGGATCTTAACCTTACCTGAAAATTTCAAGACTCTAGGTCTTTTCTTTCGAGAGTTATAGCGCGCACGGCCGGTCGGACGGACAGAATCAATTTTGACCACGGATTCTTCATCAGTGTGTCCAACCTAGTCGTTTGAGACCGATTTCGGCTCAAAATTCGAAAATTACAGACATCTTGACGAAATGATAACGCGCTGTTCCCCAGAACAAGCGCGTAAAAACGATTCCTTCTGTTTAAATGCCCATACTATTAGAATTTTCACCCAAAATTGGTTTAAGTGATCATTGCGATTTCAGCAGGGAAGTACCTGTCTAGGTAGGTGTGAACTTTGAATACCTTGGTTAAGATTAACTGCGCTTGATTGAATTTTCAATCCCTGAAATAAAAATTCAGGGCAGTATGAGCATCAAGGATCATCGCATTACACTCTAAATTTTATGAAAAAATCAGTACTTACTAATTTTCACTAATCCGAATTCAAAAAAATTGTAGCTGGCTGCTAGTTTTTCCAACAAAAATCCCAAAATTCTTCGAGGTCATGGAACTTTTCTCGATGTTAAAAACATCGATGAACATCTCCCAGCACTAGCTTCACCTCTCTGTCTATGCGTCCTTGATGATTTGTCATATTGTCATTCTTGTTGTCTATGCATTCTTGTCATCTTGTTTATGTTTTGAGGTGTATTGGACACACGTGGGCTTTAGATTAAATTTCCCATAATTAATAATTATTCTGAGAAGGTTGTGTACAATAAGTCATAATGGTTCAGAAAAAGCTGAAAAAGAAAGTGGGGAAAAAAGTGGCAGCTGCCCCTTTAGCAGTTAAAAAAGTTGTAGCAAAAAAGGAGGTTAACCCATTGTTTGAGAAAAGAGTAAGAAACTTTGGTATAGGCCAAGACATTCAGCCCAAAAGAGATCTTTCAAGGTTCGTGAGATGGCCGAAATACATAAGGATACAAAGACAAATGGCTGTCTTACAGAAACGACTGAAAGTTCCACCACCAATTAACCAATTTACTCAGACAGTGGACAAGCAAACCGCAACCCAATTATTCAAATTGTTGGAGAAATATAGACCTGAAACTGAATTGCAGAAGAAAAATAGGTTGAAAGCACGAGCTGAAGCCAAGGTTGGTATAGACACTTGTTAGACGATAGATCAAACCGTTGAACTGCAGTAGCTGAATTTCTCGGACAAGGCTTCTTCAGCGTAGCGGCTTTGGATGATTAGCTCAGATCAAGGTGGAATATTCGTTGATGTATCGACATATATTTGTCCTTCTGTCATGTTGGCTTATGTTACTAAACTTGAGCTCTTCATTTTTCCATAAACTGTTTCTTCCATTGAATAGAATGTATTCACTCATGAATTGGATTCGTAATTAAGCTCCAAACTGCCTATAAATATCCAGTCTCTAAGATGTATATTAATATTTTGACAAAATTATGTTCCTTAAAACATGCACGCCAAGAGACTGATTTTTAACCACAGAGTCAGAATCCTTTTATAAGCCTTTGTCTTCTACCTACACTGTTTATTCACCTTCTAGGTTAGTAAAGGAACCAAGAAGGAAACATCCATTCCAGCCAAACCCAATACTATCAAGAGTGGATCTAATACCGTCACCAAACTGGTAGAGCAGAAAAAAGCTCAATTAGTGGTGATTGCCCATGATGTGGACCCAATTGAAGTGGTACTACATCTGCCTGCACTTTGCCGTAAAATGGGAGTACCCTATTGCATTGTTAAAGGAAAAGCAAGATTAGGTTTATTAGTGAGACGCAAAACTTGTACTTCTCTAGCATTGACACAAGTTGATTCTGGAGATCGAACAAATCTAGCCAAACTTTTAGAAGTTATCAAAACTAACTTCAATGACCGAGCTGATGAGATTAGGAGGCAATGGGGTGGAGGATTACTAGGATGTAAGTCTGCTGCTCGTATCGCCAAAATTGAGAGAGCAAGAGCTAGGGAGTTAGCCCAAAAACAAGGTTGATTCCATTCCTTGTAATTCAAGAACCCCCAATAAATATTTTTAATGTTAGCCTTATTTCATTTCATCCAACTTCAAACATTTTAAAATCTTGATCGTAAAAGGATATTTTCATAAAGCGTTCAATAAATACTTCTCGTAGCCTTTCGCTAAATTCGCTATTAGGTAGAAAATATGCTGGTGTTGTAGCTGTTTTTTCATACAATTTAGGTATTTTCATCAAATGACTACATTGGAAACTTTGCTTGAACTTTTGACCCTTCATTTTTAACGAAGGTTTGAAGGTAAGCGTCCATTAGGCGGGCGGACCGAGGCTCATCGCAGGCGGAGAAATCCGTCTGCTGGTCTGCTTAGATTTCATTGCAAAATGCAACTACACTTCCTCTTTATAGTGCCGAGGCTCAGCGGAATCTACCGACGGGCTCAGCGAGCGTATTTCTCAGACAATGCGACCATTGCGACCCGTTCTGTCTTTCTTTTAGCATTGTATAAAGCTCTCTATACAATGATTTTAAATTACAATTTGATCGGATCTGTTTAGTTGGAAACATTAAATAACGCGCTGTTCCCCAGAACAAGCTTCATACAATTGTATCGCTTATTCAGAATAACTCCAGATAGATAGTTTGCGAAAGGGTTCAGTGGAAAGCAAACAGAAGTAAGGTTTCGTGTCCAGTAAGATATAGTGATATCATACCAGTTCAACCATTGTATAAAGAGGTACAATGGTTCAACCGAAACAATTCATAGGAGTTTCCTTGATAAACGGCTTGTTGATCCGTGATTTCATTGCAAATGCACAACCTACTCATTAAAATATATTACTGATTGCCTCATTGCCTGCTCAAGTTGTGGATCGAGCATCTTTGGATAGAAAACCATATCTACTCATTCTACTCACTTCCATTTTTAACAGAGCTCTTCCTCGAGACCGGTTGCAGAAAACTGTCAACTTTGAAGTTATTAGCTTCGGTGTGCGCCTCATAGATGGCGCCTCTTCAGCATTCTAAAACCAAAAGTTGAATCTATTAAGAAACTGACTTTTAGGGTACCTTACTTTGAAAGCGATAATTCATCACTATTGGCGAATGAAGATAAGCGCTACTCCCTCTGGTGGCTATCCGAGTAACCCGAGGTACAGACATTATCATTGACAAGTTGAAAGAAATGTTAAGAAAATGAGAAATTTTATGCATTTTTCTTGGCGTTTGTGTGATTTTACAAGTGCTTCTACTGAGGAAAAGCAAACTCAAATATCCCTTCATATAGATTTCTACAGCCAGGTAAAAAATTTGGAGTTAGGGTGAAAGAAATTTCCTTTAACAAGTCGGGCCTGAAAGTGTTGGAGAATCGATAAAAACCAACAAACAAGATTTATGAGAGTCTTTTACCTGCATTTTACCGATGATGGTCATTTTCATAGAGGTAAGTTCGAATTGCTCATGAAATATTAGATCACTTTCATGAAGACACTTTTTTCCAGGCCCATAATCCAAGCAGCGATATTTACTTAAGAGGAATGCTATGCCTTCCAGACATCTGCCTGTTGAACTGATCATTGAGAAACAACGTAAATGTTCTGGTGATAGAACTGACTATTGAAAAAAAAAAGTCTCAACAAGGAAATATCTGGTGATGAATACTCTTTGCTCAAAGTGCTTCTGCCGATGAAAGCAAATAAGTTGTACAATTTTAAGGCTTATTTATTAAGGCCTTTTCAAGACCAATCATATGGGAGTTGGAAAATTTATATGTCAATCCATAATGAATAAGGCTTACGTACAAGTAGCATCAGATTCATGTGAATGTATTCATTTTATTCACAATTTGTTGAGTATTTAGTCCTTCCCTATAAAAATAGTAAAGTTATGTGTATTTGTCTATTATTCCAAAAAGTATGTTTTACAATACTATCTGTATTTCAAGACAGCCTAAGAAATCCACCAAAGTCAATCCTGCCATTTGGATCTGAAAATAAATAATATTAAAATACTCTCTAACCTCGGAGATATCCCCGTAATTTTAGAAATGCTACACTCAATTAGATTGAAGGATGATACATACCTGATTTATAAGAATGGAATATGTACTACCAGAAATGCTCTCGTCAACCATAAAAGTCTAAATAGTCTTTGAATAAATCGTGAAATCAAAAATTATCAAACCAAACAGTACAAAATCGACTATCAAAACAAAATCTATGTCTGTATGTAAGATTCTAAAACTGGCCACCGTGGCGCTGCAATCTTAAATTCAGACGCCAATAGTGGCGAATTATGGAAGTCTTAAACAGAGTTAAATTTTTTTCTGGACACAAGTTAGTTCAAACCGTAAACATAGAGTCATGTGTATATGTCTACGGTTCAAACCTCTGAATGAAGAACATCTTGTTCTTTATTCAAAGGTTCAAACATAGTCTGAACCACAGATTTTTGTAAGAAATCTAGAATTATTCGTAAAACAACATGATGTAGTATTCGCACCGTTTTAGTAAAGCAATTATGTCTATACCGTAATAGCAGTGGCAATATTGCACTTCCTCCTTTTCTCCTCTTTATGTGCATACTGATATGTGACGGAATGTTTTCAGGACTTAATTACCATCATCAAATTAATGGACACGAATAATTCAGCAAATATTCGCGAAGATCCAGTCGCTGAAGTTCTTATTACCATATAAAAGTTTAAGCGCAGAGCAGAGCTTGATCGTTGGCAGAGATTACTGCCTGACTCAACTTCAATTTATTATCCACATTAATACCGAAGTTTTTGACAACCTTACGAAGTGTGTCATCCACCATAGATTCGGGCCATTCTAGGATGAAAACCCAAGATGGCAGTATTTCTTGATTTTGAGATATTCTGCCGTAGTCTACGTAAACTAACAGGCCGGAAGGATTGAGGTTTCCGTCGTTGCTAAGAGAGGGTAATGAAAATGGACAACAGCGGATTGATCACCGATATTGTTGTCATTTTCTAGTTTATTCACGATGTTATTTTGAAATGTTTTCATTCATAATAACACTAAGAATCATTTGGGAAGTAGTCGTAAAGCATTTGGTTTATTTGCGTGTACTCTCAACGTTCATCTTGAACTTAAATCGAAAAAACTTCCAACAGACGTCCTCCCCAATATTCAATTTTGGGTAAAATGTGTATTTCTTCAAATAAAACATTGATTATTCTCTCATGAGGCTCTTAATTTGAAATTATTTTTTCAAATATGATATCTGGCTGGATATCTTTGATACAAATACTATATTTTATATCCGCAGTTATATTACTCAGATATCCAGTTGTTTATTTTGTGAATGTCTATTGAAAAACGTAGCGTAAAGATCCGTTTTCGGCTTATTGAGCAACCGCCACTGTTTCAGAGGATGAATTTTTGTGGAAGCGAAGAGAAAATTATAAAAGCAATTAACTCATCTTTTTTAGTTGACTTAAATCCAGAGATATAAGCGCTTGTAATGATACTTTTATTTCTGCAGTATAGCGAATAACTGAAACATTTATATTCAGCTCCCATGGCTTTTACAAGGACGTCCTTCAAAGTACCCACTCAAAGACGAAAAAGGAACAAATTTTCTGGGAAACTGAGCATCCCAGAAACGGTGAAAATGACTTCTCTGCTGGCGGTAGGTCAGAAAGCGCCACGCTGTGCGACATTGGGTCTTCTTCACGCGAAAAATATAATGCTCGTTCATTAATTTTGATCTTTCAACAGAAACTTAATCTTGCGACATTATATAAAATACTCCGAAAATTTCCCGGTTAAGGAAACACCAAGGATGGAAATTTCCCTCTGTTCTTCGGGTTCAGAAGCGTAAAAGAAATTAAAGGGATTTTTTTCACTAAAACTGAAATTTAGAGGAATTAATTTGAATCTCACTATACAATTGAGTCGATGTACAGGATGAACTACCCTGGTGATAGTTGGGCGTAGAGAAAACTGAGGGTGATAGAAAATTAATGGCACATTTGGGTAATCTTTTTTGAGAAATTCATAAGGGCATGGACTCCATTCCTCCATCTTCTTTTGTTTTCGAGAGATACGCCCAAGTAGATATTTGAACAATTTCAAATTGAAACTACGTGGACAGTTATTGTATTTGAAATTTGGATGAAAATTTTTTTTCTCCGAAAATATTCCTTAGATTTCAATGGAATTTGGTGCAAACCTTAAAGTCAGTATTTAACAACAATGTTCCAAATTTCAATTCGATCCGATATTTACTTTCGTAGATATAGGAAAAAAATGAGCCCATTTCGTTGTTATTTGGAATTTTAACGTTATTTCCGCAATATCTCAAGGGTAACATATGCAATCAGATTTACACTTCGTGATCAAGTGGAGATTAACAACACGCAACTAAGTGCAAAATTTCGTGTTGATCTAATAGTTAGAATTTGAACAAGCTCGAAAAAGCTTCTGACCTCACGTCAGTCTTTGGGTGTGGATTTTTTTACTTACCCATAACGATACAGTAGATAATAAAGAAATAATCGACGCCCTCAGTTGCCTTCATGTGCGCAGGAAACAGCGGGTTATCTGCTTGCTCATATGACTGTAATTTTCGAATTTTGAGCCGATAGTGGTCTCAAACGACTACTTCGGACTCACTGTTGATCTATCTGTTGCCAAAATCGATTCCGTCCTGCAGATCTTATCTGTATTTTTGGAAATATTGGAAAAATAATATTTATAATGGGTATATCTGCGGAATCATATGGCGGGTTCTACCCATTCACGAATTCGACCTTCGTAATTAAGCCCCAAATCTTCTCTACAAATATCGAGTTCTTAAGTCGTTTCTTCCGGAAGTTATTGTGTTTACAGTAACTTCCGAAAGAAACATCTTAGAAGATATTTGTGGAGAAGTTTTGGGGCTTAATTACCAAGGCCGAATTCGTGAATGAGTAAAATCCACCCAATGATTCCGCAGATATACCCATTCAAAATTTTATTTTCCCAATATTTCCGAAAATACGGATTAGATCGAATTCAAATCCAGTCCTTTATCGAAAAATGATAGTTTGAAGGTTCATACAGAATTAATAAGGATGATAATATGAGAAGATCACAGAATATCAATTATTTGAAAACAAAAATTTGAAACTTTTTTTTCAAACTGTTCTAATGACACGATCATTACGAAATTTCGCACAATGTTGTCCTTCAATATCTTTGAACTACCTGCGAAATTTGATCACGATTGAATCAGCATTCATTGAGTTATACCGAAAAAAACAACGATATCGAGAATAAAACCACAAAATTCTACATATTTTTTCCCAATATCTCCAAAACTAATAGCCGTATCGAATTGAAATTTAATACACCACTGTAAAATACGAAGTTCAAAATATAACTGAAATTTTCCTCGAATATGAACAACAGTTTGAAAAAAAAAATTTTTTTCGAAAATTTTTTTTTTTTATTTAGTAACCATACGATTTCAACGGAATTTTGCTTAAAATTGCGCGTCGTTATGCTCCAACTAACTGCCAAGTTTCAATCTAGTCGCTTCAGCGGTTTCTGAAATATGAGGAAATTAACCTCAAAATTTCAAATGGATACAACTCCGAAACTATCTTGCCGATTCGACCCATTAACGAACTTAAACTTCGTATTTTGAAATGCAACCCTTCCTGAAATTTTCAATTCTCCGTACACCCGTAATCGTGGTGACGGCCGGACAGAATCGATTTTGACACCGGATTCGTCATCAGTGAGTCCAACCTAGTCGTTTAAGACCATTTTCGGCTCAATCATCGAAAATGACAGACATTTGGACCGAACGATAGGACGCAGTTCTCCTAGAAAATGCGCCAAAAAAATGGACATTTTCAGATAAGAAATGGTATTTTGCTGAGATTAATGGAGCTATACTTCAAGATTCATATATGATATTGACACGAGTTCATCCTAACTTTTGAAATGAGTTACATTTGGGAATTTTGAACATAACTGATTTCGGCGCCAACTTTGTCAAATAGGGAAAACTCATTCGAGAAAAAAAAAGAAATATCTAAAACTTTCAGAAATTTGCTCTCTAAAAAAACCGAAGGTGCTTCCCATCTGCCCAAGTCGAATTTTCACTGATCAGATTCGATAAAATATTTTATTTACAGCTGCACGGCACGTACACAGGCTAAAAGATCGGATATTCAACGTGGAAATATTTCAGGATAGAGGAAAATCCTTCAGAAGGAGAACTGAAAAGGAAATTGAAGTCGATGTGAACGAGGGAAATTCGGAAAATCCATTAGCTTATCGGAATAATAAACCGGAATATCAATTAGAAGAGGCGACGCTGACGAATTTCTCCGTGGAAAAATGGGGAATCGTTTGTTCGAAATAAAAAATATAATTTTTCCGAGATCTTACTCGCTCATGCTCCTTAAGCCGATTGAATGAATTTTTGAGCCTGTGGAAATGAATTCATAATAGGGAAATAACAGGCTACTCTGAATTCATTTTATGGATAAATAATGAAATTAATCCAGTCAAGTTTTAGCTTCACACCGAAGAGAATACCGATTAGAATTTACTTGGAAATGTTATTGATGAAAAAAGTCAGACTGAAGTGGAATTCATTCCAATCATTTCATATATAGGGTTTTTCCAACTATGGTTCGAAACTTCTGAGGATGATTTTAGAATAAAGCGAATGAACATGATATTTTGAGTTTCAGAATCCAACATTGAAATAATAATAGTACGCCATTAAGTTTTTCATGTTTCTTTTGTTTAGACTAAGTAACTGAAAATCAAACATTTGGTCTTTTGTGTTTTCTTCATATCAAGCTTTGGTTCCGAGAAAAAATCACACCTACTTATTTGACAATACTGTCATAGTTAGCGGGTTTTCATGTTCATTTGTTATTTGGTTTAGAAGTTTTTAATTCTACCTCTTTTTCAAGTAAAGTAGGGTCAATTTCTACAGAACAATGAGCAAAATTACTCTCTCCATTTAACAAAATGCAAGAGGACTTAATTTTTTTTCAAATTTTCTGATTCCGACATCATTATTTTTGTCGGAATCAGAAATTTGAGAAGAGAAGTTGAAGAGTCCTCTTGCATTTCGTTAAATGGAGAGAGTAATTTTGATCATTCGTCTGTAGAAATGAACCCTATTTGGCTGAATTCACTTAAAAAAGGAGTAGAATTAAAAAACCTTCAATATAAATGAATCTGCGTGTTGCTGTGATTCCTCAAAAATGTCAATTTGACAAAAGTCTGAAAACGAAAAATCGAAAGAAAATAATTCTTAAAATTTTCTCCTCTGTCTGATGAAAGAGTCAGATTTGTACTCTGAAACGTCACAGTTCACTTTGTTTATCGTTCGTGTAGTTCCTGTATTGTTCATTAGGCAATCTGTTTTCCAAAAAAATGCCCTTGAGAAATAGTTTAATCTTGCAATCCGCAGGGAGTTTTTCATGAAGAATCAATTTTTATTTAATTTTGGTTTATTATTCGATAAAATCATATAATAAACCTTAGTAATCGTCCAACGAAAAAAAAAATTTAACCCCCCCCCCCTGAAAATTTCTTAGTTTACGTTTTGGAGTATGTAGATTTCAATGAACGAAAAAAAAAAATCCGTCCGTCCGCCGTCCGTTGTCCGGGGCTTTTCTCTGGAAGTACTGGACGGAAATCCTTGAAACTTGGTAGAAAAATCGTGTGCCACTCGGAGTTGATCCTCCTAGCTTTTCAGCAGGATCGCTGGGGGGAAAAAAATATTTCTCGAAAACTTACCACCGAATTTTCATGAAACTCTGAAACTTGATTACTGTTGCATAACTAAACCTAAAAAATTTTACCCGGATGATTTCCGACGAGTGGTTCCTGAAATATAAAGAAAAACGCGGCAAATTTCCAATAATATCGAAAATGAATCATCGCATTCGGTTCTAAGTTGTTTAAGATATCAACGGTATATTGAGATATTTAGCTAAGGAAATAATAAACCTTTGTGTAAAATTTGCAATGTTTTAACAGTTCTATTTCAGATATTGGAAGTGAAAACCGAGAAAAAACTGTAAAAAAATGTAATTTGGTACACTGCACTGAAATATGGAACTCAAAGTCTAAGAGAAACTTTTTTCAAATATGATATGAACAGTTTCCGAAAAAAAATTTTTGTAAAGAAATTTTGTGAAACAATTTTTTTTCTGAATGTATTGACGGCATGATCTCAACAAAATTCCGCTGAAAGTTTTGCATCATTATGCCCCAACTAACTGCCAAGTTTCAACCCAATCGCTTCACTAGTTTTTGAAGTATAGGGCAAATAACTTCGAAATTTCAAATGGCTGTAACTCCGAAACTGTTCGGTTGATTTGGCCCATAAACGAAATCAACCGTGGCATTCCAATGCGCGACCTACCCTGAAAGTTTCAAGTCGCTAGCTTACTCCGTTCGACAGTTATCATGTCCACGGCCGGCCCGTCGTCATCAATGAGTCCAATCTAGCCGTTTGAAACAAAATTCGAGAATTACAGCTATTTGAAAAAAACGGTAGTACGCTGTTCCCCTAGAACATGCGCGTAAAAATGAGGAACAAAAAATTCAATTGAAATTCCTGATACAGTAGGTAACTTGAATTGAACTTTTGAAGGGAAAGTAGCGAAAGAATTTTACCTAAGTTTGTATTCCATTCATCAACGATGCCTTCAGCGAAATATTCTCAAGAAATATATCCAATTTAAAAAATCAACATTTTTCCTACACCAGGTATTCAGTCAGACACAAATATCAAAGGTTGAAACTGCAAAGCGCCTCTGGATTTTCTGTAGAAATAATAAGGAATCCGATTTTCTCTCGCTAATTAGTAGCTTTGTAAGTTGTGAGTAAAATTCAATTTATACGTGATGAAGTTGCACGAACTAAAACGCCCATATTTTACTGAGATACTCCCACTGGAGAGAGAAAATTATTTACCTGAATGGTTTATAGAAGCAGGGTAGCATTTCACATTTATAACGATCGTTATGGTAATTCAGCTACATTTTATCGTATGCAGGTTGCAAGTTTCATAGAGTATGAGTTTTTTCCTCAAAGATTGATGAATCGTTCACAGAGTGTTTTGCATAAATACTCCATTCACTTTCATAAACTATCCCGTTTGGCCATGATTTAGTTCTATCAAGTTTTTCACTTGAAACTGACGCAGGTTGGCACTCGTGAAATATCAGCAATGGCAAAATAATTCTCAGACACGTTGCCAAATGCCAATGCCAAGTTCTACTCCCAATCTCAACAGAATCATCAGGCCTAACGGCCGGACCGTAAACACAATAACTTCCGAAAGAAACAACTTAGAAACTCGATATTTGTAGAGAAGGTTTGGACCTTACGAAGGTCGAATTCATGAATGGGTAAAATCCACCCAATGATTCCGCTGATATACCCATTCAAAAATATTTTCCCAATATTGCCAAAAATACAGATTAGATCGAATTGAACTCTAGTAATTTATCGAAAAATGACTCTTTGAAGGTTTATACAGAATATAATGAGGATTACATGATGAGAAGATCACAGAATATTGAATATTTGAAAAAAAATGGGGTTAATCAAGGCGCAAGTTCAAATTGGGTCGAATTACGTCACTTGTCACCGCACGACTCTATGATCTGTTCATTTTCTTGATAGTGAGAAAGCAACACGAGCAGAGAGAAGTTTCGACCGTTTTCTCGTTGAAAATTGTATACCGATGCTAACAAAGACATTCAACACACCTTGTCTTACTTTGGTTCGTCCAAAAAATATAATATCAAATGAGGTTTCTTCAGATGAATCAACTGAATATTGTGTTAAATCGGAGGTATAGTTGCTGGAGATAACAGCTCTAGCTTACTCAATCAACATCACTCGATAAATGGGTAAACGTCATACCCATAGATTGGAGTTTCCTGCATCCCAGTACGTTAGTATTTCTAGGTTTCCCTGAGATGGCGCTGATGAATTTTTTTCTTAAAGCTGCCATCCAACAGGGATTAGAATCTAGAACTGTATAAAACAAGGCGAGTCATTCTAATCATCAGTAAAGCCGTGAAACAAATTCCTTAGATTATATTTCTTTGTAGATCGGATGGGGGTACTAATAGCTCCGATCAATGTGAAACTTTTTTTGATCTATTTACGAATATTCGTATTTGCATTAACAATTGAATATAAATCGTAGTTCCTACGAATTTTTACTGGAATATCTGAAAACAAAAATCTTTTCCAGAATTTTTGGGACCAAGATTCTCAGCCTAAAAAAAATCTGTCAAATAATTAGATATGACAAACGAAATAATACCAATAATTTGTAGGTTTTTCCTGGATTTTCAGCAATATCAAAATTAGATGAAAATTGTTTTCAATGAGAAACGCCCTCGCGGTTTGCAGGATTGAACTATTTGTCAAGGGCAGTTTCTTGGAAACGGACTGTCCAATGAACCATACCAAAACAGTACAGACGATAAACAGAGCGAACTGTGAGATTTCAGAATACAAATCCGACTCTTTCATCAGACAAACGGAAAAATTTTCAGAATTATTTTTCTCGTTCGTATGATGAAAGAGTCTCATTTGTACTCTTCAACGTCACAGTTCGCTTTGTTTATCGTTTATATTATTCCGGTTTTGTCCATTACGCAATATGGTTTCCAAGAAACTGCTCTTGACTAATAATTTAATTCGGCACTCCGCAAGGGCGTTTACCATAAGAAAAACAATTATATTCAATTTGTGATAGTTCTGTTTGAGCTATTGGGAAGGAAAAGACCCAAAAAAACCTGAAAAATGATGCAATATCCTCCCAAAATACTCTTTAATCCATAAAAATAATAGAAAATTTTCCAGAAGTCATTTTGACCCCTTAATCCTTTCTGTGAGTTCAAACAAATATGAATTTTTTTTTCGAATTGTTCTTATGACAGAATCATCACGAAATTTTGCACAATTTTATCCTTCAGCATCTCTGAACTAGCTGCGAAGTTTCATCACGAGTGGATCAGTATTTCTTGAGTTATACCATTGAGCTTTCAAACACTTTGAATACTCAATGGTTATACCGAAAAAACAAGGATATCGAGAAGAAAACCACGAAATTCTACATATTTTTTTCCAATATCTCCGAAACTAATTGGTACACTGCTGTGAAATATGGAGTTCAAGGTACGACTGGAATTGTTCTCGAATATGAATAATGGTTTCAGAAAAAATTTTTTTTTTCGGAAAAAGTTGCCAAGTTTCATTCCAATTGCTTCAGTAGTTTCTGAAATATGAGGGAAATAACCTCAAAATTTCAAATGGCTATAACTTCGAAACTATTTGGCCGATTTGGCCCATTAACGAAGTTAGCCGCGGCATTCCGTTGCGCGAAATACCCTACAAGTTTCAAGTCGCTAGCTGGCTCCGTTCGACAGTTATCGTGTCGTCGGCCGGCCGGCCGGACAGAATCGATTTTGACACCGGATTCGTCATCAGTGAGTCCAACCTAGCCGTTTGAGGCCATTTTTGGCTAAATCATTGAAATTTGCAGACATTTGGACAAAACGATAGCACGCTGTTCCCCCCGAACATGCGCCAAAAATAAGCATCAGTTCATATGATAAAATCGGAAGTAACATATCATAGACACACCTTTGTTCACCTTAGTCGCTGAACAACAATTTGAAGTATCAATGTCCAAAATTTCAATGCGCTATCTTGTAAAATGAAGATCATTTTTGGGGTGACACCCGGTATTTTCCTGATAAATCACAATTTTGTTTTCATTATTTTCCGAGCGATACTATCCAGATGTTCCCGAGAAATGAACGTTTACAGCACGGTATATCCAAGAACAATCTATCCAGACATCCCATCAACTTTCATCTTGCTTCCGTTAATGAAAATCCGCTGTCGAAGACAACGTCCTGATTCAGTCTTCAATATTACCTCCCACAAGTCCACGATATTCTTTTCTGGCTGAAAATAAGACGTCAAAAGCTACCATCGTTCAAAAGATGCGATTTTAATATCTGCCATCGCACTATTGAAACTCGAGAAAGAAATATCTTTTTAATTTAGAAAGGTATTAGGATCCAAGGGTAACATCATAAATAAAATCAGGCGTTAATCGACTGTCAAGAACTGTCGGAACTCATAATTCCATGAAGGGAGAGGCAGCCAAGGCGCGCTTGGAGGTGCCTGGAATAAGAAGTAAAAAGTGGAAGTCACAGATAGCGTCCGTTTTCTTCTCATGAATGCGCCCGAGAAGGTAAAATAATTATGCAGATAAAAATTCCCTTTATTTCCTCTGAGAGTGGTGGGTCGTTAGGAATCCATATTCTTTCGTTTCTAGAAAATTTAAGTCCGTTATATATAAGATCTTCGCTTCCGAAATATCGCCCAGTTCCTGTCTTCTTGGAAACAAAGGGATTACTTCGAAATGTTTTTGTCGCTTCGTTTGTCTATTATTCATCGGAATTCTATAGAATTATCACTCAAGAAAATTCGGTTGTTTGTATTCTTGCGAATTGCAGACTCGAGAATATCACAAATATAAAAAAATCTAGAAAAGCACTGACGTGAAGTCAGCAGCTTTTACGCGCTTGTTCACATTGCGAAATGGTGACTTGGAAATTTCAGTGAAATTTCAATGAAATAAAAAAAATTTCGGAAAAAATTTTTTTTTCGTATTTTTTCATGGATAATTCTTCTTATTGACACTGTTCATATTCCAACCAAGTTTCATTTCGATCAGATTAACGTTTTTCGGATTATTGAAAAATCAAAATTTCAAATGGCTGTAGCACAAAATCCATTCGGCAGATTTGGCCCATTAACGAATTTTAACGATATATACAGGATCTGAACCTAACCTGAAAATTTCAAGACTCTAGGTCCTTCCTTCTGAAAGTTACAGCGCACACGGCCGGACGGACAGAATCAATTTTGACCACGGATTCTTCATCAGTGACTCCAACCAAGTCGTTTTAGACCAATTTCGGCTCGAAATTAGAAATTACAGACATCGTGACGAAATGATAACGCGCTGTTCCCAAGAACAAGCGCGTAAAAATCTAGAAAAGCACTGACGTTAGTTCAGGAGCTTTTTCGCGCTTGTTTAAATTCGTTCCCGAAGGAGTCACTTGATTATTGATCCCTCGAAATGCAGTTGTTGTGTTAACGGTTGGCCGTTAGGCCTAACGGCCGACCGAAAACACAATAACTTCCGGAAGAAACAACTCAAAACTCGATATTTGGAGAGTAGGTTTGGACCTTAATAACGGAGGCCGGATTCGTGAATGGGTGAAATCCACCCAATAATTCCGCAGATATACCCATTCAAAATTTATTTCCCCAATATTTACAAAAATACAGATTAGATCGAATTGAAATCCAGATTTTCATCAAAATATGACATCAGTTCGAAGGTCCATACGATGTTGAGAAAAAAATGGTGTGCTCATCTGAAAAAAAAAAGTGACGTCAGGAAGATTGAAATACAAGGAAATATATATTCTATGCTTTGAATTTGAATGAAAAAAGTGACGTCATCATTGGTAAATACGATCACAGATGAGCAGATGAGCAAACCATACAAACAAACTTACAACATGGTCCATACAAAAATTCACGAGGATAGTATGATTAGAAAATCACAGAATATAGAAAAAAAATTTAAATTGCTTTTTCAAAATGTTCTCATCATCACGAAAAAGTTTCATCATGATTGAATCAGTGTTTTTTGAGATATTCCGAAGAAAAAAATGATATCGAGAAAAAAAGCACGAAGTTTGACATATTTTTTCATAATATCTCCAAAAATTATTTTCGCAACCAACTGAAATTTGATACACTGCTGCGGTATACAAAGCTCAGAGTATGACCAGAAATATGTCCAAATTTGATAGTTTCTAGAAAAAAATATTCCTCAAAAAAATTCTGAAAAATTTACTGACTGCACGATCCAAACAGAATTTCGCGATTATTCTTCTCAAATCTCCGAAAGTAAACATCGGATCGGATTCAAATTCGAAACGTTGTTGTGAAATACTGATTTCAAGGTTTGTGCCAAATTTCGTTGAAATCTAGTAAATATTTATGAGGAAAAAAAAATTTCCAACAAGAACTTGAAAAATTTTCGAATAAATATGTTTTTTGTTAATTTTTTTACTTTCGTATACACAAGAAGTTGCGCGTATGTATTTCAAAACTATATGCAATGTTTAAATCTGAACTTCAAAACTATTCGATCGATTTGGCTTCTCAATAATAAATAATAAAGAATAATTGAGTATTTTGAGATGATTGACTATTCCTATGACGACAAGATACTCTTTATCTATATTCTTCAAGCTAATTTCTTAAAGTTTTATGGATCGATGAGTTTATAACTAGAAAACCGTTTGAGGAAGAATGAAAAGTGATAACTGAAGAGTAGGTGTCATAGTTCTAGAATACTTTATACCAGGATTAATTTCATTCGGAGTAATTTTTTCAAAGTTACAAAAACAAGACTTATTATTTTTGGAAATTTCAACAACATGTATTTTTTATAAGAGCTGGATCTGAAAAAATGGGTAATGAAAAAAGTGTTCTATTTGATGAGAAAAATCTATAGAAAAAATTTTGTACAATTCAAAGACTCATCGCGTACATTCTGAAAATGTCATATTTTTGAGAATGGAAAATATTGAATTCTACACATCGAAATCACCAATATTTCTTCTAATTTTTCAACGAGAATAATTAGTTCTGTTGAATATTAGTTTTTTGTTTCACAACTCATGAAGTACTCAACTCATTCCGAAATCTGTTCATTCATTCATTACAAGGAATTCGAGCTTTCCGTTCACGGTCTAAAGACGTGATGTAATGTAAACCAAGCTTTACATCACTTCGTCCCTTACAAACATCTCAAAACTACGGTTGCCTGATATTTATCCAGCCTCCGGGAGAATAACTCAAAAATAACACCTTCAGATTTCAACCTATTAGGGGGCAAGGCGTGAGGAGTTAACACGAAAAGTGGCCCCCCTGAGACCTGTTACGCGGAAAGAAGTCCCGTAGGCCCCCCATTAACCTTTTGCGGGGCCCTTCTTCACACTACTTTATTTCGCAAAGCAAGTGCTGGAATAATGAAGGTGTTTACATGCAGAACGGCAGTTCTACAGCGTAAAACTCGATAATTAGACGACCTTCGAATACCCTCATGAAAGTACTTCATTATCGAAAAGGCTTTCATGGCGGAGTGGAGTGTGATATTGCCTGGTCGCCTCTACATTTATAATTTCCTCATTAAAACCCCTACTGCTATTTAAACATCCTAGTTGCGTGTCTTTTACCTCGAACTCTTCATCTTCCTGTTCATGCTGAACGATATCGAGGTGTTAATTGGAAGGGTTGCTTGCTGGCGTTACCATAATTGACGTGTTTTTTCGCGTTGAAGCTTTGCAAGACTAATTATGGCTATTTTTTACATTATTACTTCGCGTGAGCAAAATACGTGACAGGGAGTTAAGAATGATAAGTAGTTCGTTAAGAAACAGAATTGAGTATTCAATTCGACACGTTTTGACTCTAATTTTCACTATGTCAGAGAGTTTTCAATGTGTCAGTTGTCATATTCCAACAGTTGACAAAACTGCTAGATTTTTTGAACATGATTCTTTAATGCCACTCTCACAAGGCTACTATTCACAAAAATATAATTAAATTATCTCTAGATGTTCAGGGTCTCCATAGAATTCGAATGTTTCCACTATGCAGGGTATTTTCAAAAACAGCACCTCCTTTTGATCGAAACTAGGAAAGTCATCCTTGAGCGACTTTATTTCCCAAAGCAAGTTCTGGGATAATGATGGACAGTGCAAATACTGAACGTCTGTTCTACACCGCAAAACTCTACATTTATAATTTCGTCATTAAAACCCCAATTGCCATTTAAATATCCTAGTTGCATGTCTTTCACTTCGAACGCTTCATCTTCCTGTTCATGCTGAACGATAGCGAGGTGTTAGTGTCTGTAATTTTCGAATTTTGAACCGAAACTGGTCCCAAACGACTAGGTTGGACTCACTGATGATGAATACGGTGTCATAATCGATTCTGTTCGGCCAGCACTACGCACGATTACGGTCGTAAGGAGGATTCTATCCACTTGAAAATTTCAGGTCTAGCTGCATTCAAGAATGCGAAGGTTGAGTTCGTTAATGAGCAAAATCTCTTGGATGGTTTCGGAGTTATAGCTATTTGAAGTTTTGAGGTTATTTACCCGATATTTCAAGAACTGCTGCAGCGATTGAATTGGAATTTGACAGTTAGTTGAAACATAAGGACTCACTACTTTTTCCAGAACTTCGTTGGGATTGTGCTGTCGGTAAATTGAAAATGGTGTTTTTCAATTTTTTTTTCGAATTTTACGGAAAACTTTTCATCACATTTGGAAGAACATTCGGCTTTACCTTAAACTCTATATTTCACAGAAGTGTACCAAATTTGAATTTGATACGGTTATTATTTACGGAGATATTGGGAAACAATATGTAAAATTTCGTATTTTTAATAACTCAAAAAATGCTGATTCAATCATGATGAAACTTGGCAACTAACTGACGTGAAGGCAGCAGCTCTTGCGCGCATGTTCACTTTTGGGGGTATCCTTCGAACATGCGCGCAAAAGCTGCTGACTTCACGTTAGTATTTTTCTAGGTTCTTTTCGATAATGTAGGTTTCAATTCGATCTAATCTGTATTCTTGGAAATATTGGGAGAATAAAATTTTGAATGGGTATATCTGCGGAATCATTGGGTGTATTTTACCCATTCACGAATTCGGCCTTCGTTATTCAGGTCGAACCCTACTCTATCGAGTTTCTAAGTTGTTTCTTTTAGAAGTTATTGTGTTTACGGTCGGCCGTTAGGAGGGCGGTATATTTAACTTGACGAAGATTGAGATCGAATTCGTTATCGTTATTCGTCAGTAAGCTCTGATCTATCAGTTTTAATATTTGATGTCACAATTCATATAATTGATGGTATACAGGTAGTAATAAAATTACTACCTGTATACCATTAATAATCTAGCACACTATGGAAGCTTTCATCACCAAAAAACCATATAATTGCTTTATATTCTTCAAAACATGATGCCCTGTTCCGAAGGGGACTTTTTTCGAAAATTCAATCACCTAATGCTAAATGGTGAACTTATACCTTTCTCACTATTTATTGGAACAATATGAACCTTCAGTCAAGCTCTCCAAAATTCATTCATAACAGCAATTTAATTGCAAACATCTCAGCAAGTTTTCAACGTCAATTCGATAGCTCAGTGGAAGAACTAGAGAGTTTTTAAAACATAAACAACAGTCGAAATTGATAGTTAAACAGCATCGAGGTAGTATATTTCATGAACCATAAAGAAGTGATGAACAACATTAACATTTTATTTCCCCTCATGCTGGTCTTGTTGCCTGAGATCCTAAATTATATGATACGTAGCTGAATATCCACGAATGCCATGGAAAAGAATAACTAAACGCAACAAAGCTCAAGCAATCCACTGTATTTTTGTTTGGCGATATTTTTCATTTATTTTCCACATTCCAGAAAATATGTTAGCATAAATATTTTATTTCCCCTCATAATGTCCGTCAAAATACTTTATGGCCTTTCGAATGAAGTGCTCTTCTTCATTTAATAATATATGACACGTCGAGAGAAAGGAAAAAATTCGACTTTACCGTCTCACAGAATTTAATTCGATCTCAAATTATGTACATTGAATGGTACTCGATCCTTTCAGCTCATTTTTGGCTCAATATTCCGAGATAAACAGGGTGATCCATCTATTGGTGCATTAGTTTTACTTCTGATGCTTTAACGACCTTAGTAAGACTATTGTATAAATAATGAGAGGGTACTTTTTGGTGTGGATTAGAGGAAATTCAATTTGACAGAGTGTCGACGTTTCGATATATTTAATATCTTCTTCAGGGCTCTACAACAACTACTACAACTAGAACAAGCGCGTAAAAATGAACTTCACGGAGTAATTATTCCAGGGCGTAACCACTTATGCATCAACGTGAAATACCGAGATTACTGAATTTCCCGATTGTTTCTTCTCTGCTTCAAATTCAGCAGTCATGCAATTACCATGTGCTGCAACAACTGAGCCGAACTCAAAAGTTCTTAATTGGCAACCTCTTCAATATCCAAGCCGGATATTCGTTTTATAATACGCTGAAGTTCCGTGTTGCAGCTTGTTGTAAGACAAGCGTGATAGCTAACAAGTGTATCATGACTCATGACGTAGACCGAAACTAATTTAGATCTCATTAGCGCTACGTCATTGTGTCGATCGTTCAAGCATTCCGACATGTGGGAACTGTAGAAACTGTGCCGTGTAAATGAAAATGGATAAGTCCCAAAGTTTTTGTCATATGGTTAGGTCATGTTGAAATTATTGCACAGAATTAATTTGTTTTTTTCACCTAGTGACCTAGGCATTCGTGTTTTGCTCTGGAATGAAATTGTTCCGTTCTGTTCGGAATGTAGTCTTAATCGACGTGGCAACTTTAGCTTGTATAAATTAGTGGTTATGGTGTGGAATCGTTCTGAAAAATTGAATTCTTCTGATTTATTATTTGATGAAATTTCACAGTTTACATTTTGAAGTACAGTAGAATCCGTTTATTATGACGCCGGCTATATTGACCAACCGCTTAAAATGACGTGATTGCAGTTTGAATTTTGGCATCCATATTAAGCACCATTTATTAGCGTTCGGATAAGATGACTTCGCTTATATTGACATGTCGTTTATTATGAACCAATTTGAAGAAATTATAGTGAGCGGCCACTATAACCGGACATAGGTTTCGCGAACCTACGTACCCCTATGCGATGTTTGATGTTTTTTTGACTCGGCCTCTAGACGCGTGACTACTTGACTCGATAGAGTCAATGAGAGATGTCTCGCGAAGGAATTTGGAGTTAGTCATTCGACAATTTCAATTATTTTTAACAAGGAATAGATTGAAGAATCGTTCAATTTGAATGTTCTGAAACCAAAGAGGAATTGGAAGTCACGACAAGAAAATGTCTATCAAGTGTAACTTCAGTGGTTTAAAACGAGGTTTAAAATCATATAAAACAAAGCAATACCTGTCAGCGGTTCTGTATTACAGGTTTTTTCTCTGGTTTTGGTATTAGCAATCCCATTATGTAAAAAACATAGTGTGCTCATTTGCATTCAAAAAGGGACATCAGCAACTTGAAGGTTCAAGGAAATACATATTCTGTGCTTTGAATTTTCATAGTTTCAGTTAGCTGACGTCACTCTTGAATGCACATAAGCACACCATGTTATTTACATCATGAGCAATGCCAATAATTTTTCTGCGAGCTGGATAAGTCGTTTCAAAGTTAGACTTTTTTATCAGGTATAATTGCCGTTGAATCTTCGTACGTTAATCTTCTGTTCAGTGTGACCTGGTGTTTTTCCTTACTTTTTTGTAGATATTTATGTTCGATTAGTGGTTCGTCTGTTTATCAAGCTTATTCCATACCTAAAATTTGAAATCCCTCAATTTTTCAAATATTATGCTTTATATGACATCCGGTTAGTATGACGTGTTTGTCACTTCCCTTCAATGTCATTATAAACGGATTATACTGTATGTAGATCTGAATGAACTAATAAAAAAAATCCGTTCGGCCGCCGTTCCATGTCCTGGGCTTTCCTCTGAAAGTGCTGAACCGAATTCCGTGAAACTGGATAGAAAAATCGTGTCGCTCGAGATTGATCCTCCAAGCTTTTCGGCAGGATCGGTGTACCCCAAGGGCTCAAAACTGGGGGTAGGAGGGAAAAAAATTATTTGTCGAAAACTTACTACCGAATTTTCATGAAAATCGTTGATTACTGTTGCATAACTCAAACTAAAAATTTTCACCTGGATAATTTTCGACCAGTGGTCCTTGAGTTATAAAGAAAAACGCTGCAAATTGTGTTGTGAAAAACCAATGAGTTGTGAATAATAATATGTTTCATTACGATATCAATGATATTGGGTCATTTAACTGAAAAATTAATAAACGCTTGTGTAAAATTTGCAGCGTTTTTTCATTTTGGATGATCTATGTTGTACTCAAGCTTTACATTTTTATGCTGTCTGTTGGAGAGCATTAATGTGAAGTCAGAAGCTTTTGTACGCATCTTCAAATTCTTCGCTGAAGAAGCAACATTTTCAAGGGTAAAAAAAAGGACAAGTGGGTCGCGGTCGATGCTACTAGTTAAGTCGCGGTCGATTTCTACAGCACATAATCTGCGATGCTCAGTCAAGCTAAAAACACTGCATGCCTACCATTTGTGGGTAAACCCACAAGATTTCCCGTCGCGAAGCTATAAGTGAGATATTCACATCATTGTAAGCAGTGTGAATTCCTGAACAAAAAATATGAAGTCCAACATAGGCGGTCTCTCTTTGTTTGGAAGATATGGGCCCCCAAAGTTCCAAATTGTTGCATTTTCAGATCCTTTTTTCCGCCATAAAAATGATCTCTCACTTCTCGAATCTAGTTCATAAATCATCTTTGAACCTTCAACCAACGAGTAGAGACACTTTCTTTCAAGAATATTCATTATTTAAAGGAAGAAAAGTGAAAATATTAGACAACAACTTAACCTATATTTCTACGAAATACTTCTTAATGTTAAAGCGGAGCTTGGCAACAGCGTCTTTTCATCGCTGGCCAACGTATTATGACCGAAGAGTAGTTGCTGGCGGGAAATATGAAATGATAGACAGTTGAAGGATATGATTGTAACGAAAATGCTTCTGTCACTGAAGAACAGGTGGTTATTCTAATATCAAAACAAAATCATTGAGAATATTTCTTTAAGATTTCACTCTCAATATTTTCGTTTGAACTTTCTTTCTATCCCCTTCGAAATAGGAAGGTTGTTATATCTACTTCGTTTTTTGTTGTGTCTTCGAGATGGTCTCAGTTTATAATGAGATTCAGGGTATTCCAATGAAATGGGTTATATAATAACCTCGATTCATTGGAAATCTGGGAAGGGCGCGACCTAACACATATGAAAAAAAATGTACGTTGAAATATATGTCAGGGTTTATTCTCATTCCATTACTTTGTGTGTCAACCTTGTAGATTTCATCAGAAACGAATCCTCCTATTGGAAGATTTAAAGTTTCGCAGTAAACAGTAAGAACTAAAAACATATTTCATTTTTCTCGCCAGCAATAATCTGTCATTCACGAATACGCACGATGGCACGATTCCGACCGATGAAATTTGCGCCATTGCCAAACTTCACTTTTAGTCTGAGTCGAAATCGGAAGGAATAGAGGTTAAGTGGTTGTCCAGTAATTTCATTATTTTTTCATTAAATATTGATTATTCTTGTGAAAAAGTGTTGCTTATTGTTGGTTAAAGGTTCAAAGGTGGTTTGTGAACTATACAGATGAAGTGAGAGATCGTTTTTATGGTGGAAAAAAGGACCTGAAAACGACTCATTTTGGAACTTTGGGGGCCCATATCTTCCAAATTAAGGGAGACCGCCTATGTTCGATTCCACAATTTTTATTCAGAAAATCACACTGCGTACAATGATGTGAATATCTTTTCAATATCTCGGCGACGGGAAATCTTGCGGGTTTACCCAATTGTGAGTTATGATTCACATTTGTGAATAATTTCATGGCGTTTGAGAAATTTTGTGAGTATCACATCAGGTCAATGAACATTCAATGTGCTAAATGCAAGCCTCCTCACTATTAATTTGGAGCTAGCTCGATGTTAGGGTGCGGTATATTCTATATTTACACTGAGGTAAAGTACTGGCTTCAAGGCCTATAGACTATCCTTTTTTGAGGTATTTCAAGATTTCAGAAAGAGGTTCCTTAACATTTATATTAAGCTATTCGGTTGTGTTTGTACCTTTGTGCAAAGCCAAATTATTCTAATATATACAATTTTGTACTGAAGTATTGATATTCAGTTTGAAACTTCTGAGCTGCCGTGATCTTGAATTCCCCACGAGACACATCACTCTCTCACTCTAGGAGAGTTCTCATTGACGGGATAGCAACTTGGCCCTGAATGCGCCAATCAAAGGAAAACATTCTTGTTGACCGCGCAGTAGGCATCCATGTGAAACAAATTATTTGACTTTCAAAAGCATCGATGTAAACCTCCTGGATGGCATCGCTCTGAACCTCCACCACGACTTACCGGTTATTTTCTCTTCCACTCACTTTGATGTATTGGATTTACAGGGAAATGGACATCCACCGCGAACTCTACCTTTACCTCGGCACTCGTTCTGTGCGTACCCTCAGTTTTAGGTTCTTAGGTTCACGGTTACCCTAACACATAGGCTCACCATTTACATTACCCTTACGGTCTCACTCAATTTTTCACTTCTGGATTGGCTCTTTGGAATTGGTTATCATCTTATGCCCCTGGTGAATTGGCCGATAATACTTCCTTCTCGAAGTCGAATATTGCGCAAAAAAATAATCGAATCTCGAAAAATGTAGAAGAAAGTATCTTTTCAACAACATATGGTAGACTCACCTTCCCTATTCAAATTCGAGGGCTTGGAGTTGCCACGCAGAAGGAGGCAATTATTTGATGACCGATTTCATTTTTGAAAATGTTTCCCTCAAGCTCAAAATTGATGCATCTGAGCGTTTGTTCAGAATCATGATTTTTCTACTAGGAAAGATCTGTGATTTCTTCTCAATCTGACAGACTGTATTGACGAACCATCATTCTATTGTAGTAGAAGAATACTCTTCTGTTCTACAAAGTTATTTCAAAAGAAGAGATCAGTGGCTTGTATGTCAAAGTATTCTATCATGTAAATGGCTCCTTTAATGAACAGAAACCCATCCACCACTGTGTTCGCTGTTGAATTTCCACGAATGGATCCCAACTCCACCACATAAAATTTTCATACAGCTAATTCCTCCCAAACCATCCATTTTCCATCTGCCAAACAAACCCCTAGAACGAGCAAATCCAACCTGAATAACATCCCTTTCCATCCAATGTGTCGTGATAGTCATCGGATGCCTTTGTTGGCACGAAGTCCATTTACCAAAATTAACATTTCAATCTCATCGACGTCAATCTGAAAACTTCAAAGAGGGCGTGAAAACCCCGATAATTAGCCGAGCGCGTCCCTGAAATGATGATTCACTCCGTCCGTCGACATATAATGTCGACACCTTTCCAGATTTCGCGTGATAGTAGGCCATGATTCATCGGTTGCGTGAGCTTTATTTGATTGTGATTTCGAAGAAAGATTGAATGATCGAAGCTACAATTAAAAGTTCACGGAGCACTTCCGGAAAATTGGCTATGATATATTTCAAAGAAACAGGTCTGATGAACGAACCGATTCGTGCGTTCATTGCAATAAATTCGTGGAAAATGGGACTTCAACATATTTTTATATATTTATGAGAATAAGGGCCCTTAGAGACTGAAAACTCGGTTTAATCGTGTATTGTCCATGAACTATTATAAAGATAATCGGTACGCCTTGGAATAGGTTGACACTCGTGAAATATCGTCAAAGTCTGAATAACTTGGCGAGAAGTAGTAAATTCCCATCTATTTTTAATGAAGGCGCTATGTTTCAGTTACATACGTAAATACTACGAACTTTATGTAGAGTTGGCAACGTCGCGTAGATATCTGAATGGACATTAAGACCTGGAGTGCGTATTTCCTTCGAAATCCTGAACGAAAACTGAAAATTTGGTAATCAATCTTTTCATACTTTTAGATACATGATTCTGGATGAAAAGTTAACCGTTTATTCCACTGACTTCCAATCTTAGAATCGAATGCGATGATTCATTTTCGGGTTTTTTGGAAATTTGCAGCCTTTTTTTATGACTCTAGGATCACTGGTCGGAAATCATCCGGGTTAAATTTTAGGGTTGAGTTATGCAATGGTACTTTAAAGTTTCATGAAAATTCGGTGGAAAGTTTTCGGGCAATAATTTTGTTTCCCTCCTACCCCAAGTTTTGAGCCCTTAGGGTACACGGATCCTACTGAAAAGCTTGGAGTATCAACCCCGAGTGACACACGATTTTTCACGGATTTCGGTTCAGTACTTTCAGAGAGCTGAGATCCACCTTTGTTACTTTGCCAAAGAAGAACAAGGCATCACAATGTGACGAATACCGCATGATCAGTTTGATGTCCCACGCCTTGAAGATATTCTTGCGGATCATTCATAACCGCATATATAAAAAGTGTGAGTCCGTAATTGGTCGCTCGCAATTTGGCTTTAGGAATGGGACGGGTACCCGAGAAGCTCTTTTCTCTTTGAATGTGCTATCTCAGAGATGTAGGGACATGAACGTCGATGTATTCGCGTGCTTTATTGATTATAAAAAAGCTTTTGATTGTGTGTCACATCAAAAAATGATCAACATCCTAAAATCAACCGGGATCGATGCTCAAGATCTAAAGATCATTACTGAACTTTATTGGCACCAAACAGCAACAGTCAAAATCGAAGTGTCCACATCAGAAGAGATAGCAATGAGAAGAGGCGTGCGACAGGGTTGTGTACTGTCTCCACTACTGTTTAATCTCTACTCTAAGGCAATATTCATCGAAGCTCTCGAAAATTCAACTGCAGGCATAAAGGTCAATGGAATCAATATAAGTAACCTTCGATACGCAGATGATACCGTCGTAATAGCCAGCAGTATAACAGAACTTCAATCCCTTATGAACCTTATTGTGGAGTATAGTGAGAACTTTGGGCTTTGTATGAATACATCCAAGACCAAACTGATGGTATTCTCAAAATCACCAAGACCCGTTACTCTAATGATCAACGGAGAGCACATTACACAAGTGTCATCTATAAAATACTTGGGGGTACTCGTCAGCCAGCAATGCGACTCAAAGACCGAAATTAGATCAAGAATTGCGCAAGCACGGAAAACTCTGAATAACATGAGGACACTTCTGGCAAGCCGGGACCTCAGCCTGGACCTCCGGATTAGATTACTTCGCTGCTACATCTTCCATGTCCTTCTGTACGGATGTGAGAGCTGGACCATTGATGCAACCACAGAGAAGAGAATCGATGCGTTCGAAATGTACGCATACAGACGAATGCTGCGAGTTTCTTGGACGGCACATAAGACAAACATAGAGGTTATGCAGCAGATGGGTAAACACAGAGAACACCTCACGACAATCAAGGAGAGAAAACTGCAGTACCTAGGACATGTCATGAGAGGCGAACGATATGAGATTCTCCGCCTGATAATAGAAGGAAAGATCGATGGAAAACGGTCAGTCGGCCGTAGACAAAATTCATGGCTGTGGGACTTACGTAGATGGTTCGGACAGACGTCCATAGAAATTTTCAGAGCTGCGGTTTCCCGCACAACAATAGCCATTTGGATCGCCAACCTTCGTAGGGAGACGGCGTCCTAAGAAGAAGAACTTTCAGAGAAAAGATCCGGAGTACGGACGGCGGACGGACGGATTTTTTTTATTAGTTCATTCAAATCTACATAGTTCAAAATAAAAACTGTGAAATTTTCAGGGAGGTAACTTTTTTTTTTGGTCGATCACTGAGGCTTATTATTTGATTTTATCAAATAATATCTAAACCAAAATCAACCGTCGAATGGCTGCATTTTCCAATGGCCAATTCAGGAAATCGACAATTCAAAGTACACTAATAGAAGCTCTTTCACGAATTTGAGAATGATTTGCGACCACACAAATGGCCGTGTCAACGCACCGATTTTATGCGTTTGTCGCAATAACTTTAATGAACAAATGGAGCTCGCGGGGTTTGTTAGTTAGAAATGGATATATCGTAGGTGATTTGATATGGCAGAGTTCATTTTATCAGGGGTGGACTTGGTCTTTTGGCATGAGTACGCAGTATGGGTTTATTAAAAATTCGAAAAACAATTCGAGGAAAATTACTTAAGTTTCAGTTGAAAATTTAATGAAGTAAGGAGCACGTTACTTCATTCATATAACATTATTTGTTGGAACTCACAGAATAAGTTGAGGGGTCAAAATGATTTCTGGAAAATTTTGTATTATTCTAATCGAGGAGGGAGGATATTGCATAATTTTGAAGGGTTTTTCTGGATTTTCACTCCCAATAGCTGAAACAGAACTATCAGAACTTGAATATAGTTGTTTTTTTCACGGTGAACGCCCTTGCTGAGTGCCGGATTGAACTATTTGTCAAAGGCAGTTTCTTGGAAAACATATTGCCTACAAATATGACTCTTCCATCAGAAAAAATAGAATATATGTCTGGAATTTTCTACATAACGATAAACTAAGTGAGCTGTGACCTTGAAGAGTACAAATAAGACTCTTTCATCATACAAACGAGAAAAATATTTCTGAAAATTTTCCCCTCTGTCAGATGAAACAGTCAGATTTGTATTCCGAAAACATACAGTTCGCTCTGTTTATCGTTTGTACTGTTTCGGTTTTGTTCATTAGACAGTTCGTTTCCAAGAAAATGCCCATGACAAATAGTTTAATGCTGCAATCCGCAAGGGCGTTTTTCATAGAAAAACAGTTTTGATTTAATTTTAATAGTGCTGTTCCAGATATTGGGAGTGAAAACCTAGAAAAAATCCACAAAATGTTGCTATTATTATGTGTGTCAGATCTAATTAGGTATTCGACATTTCCATTTAGGTGGGAAATCTTGGTCCCAAAAATTCTGGAAATGATACAAACCAAAGAATGATAAAAAAAAATTCTCATTTGGTTCGATATCTGGGTAGCATAATTATTTGGATGTAATATCTTTTTCTTCAACCTATAGAAGACTGCATTTTTTTTGAAATATCGGGATTTGGTGGAAAAACATTTTTCACATTAGCGATATCTTATCAACAAATTCAATGATTGTTCAGAGAATGGAGGAAATTTTTCGGGAGTTGGAAAACAATTCCTTCTAGATACTACCAAGAATTTCAAGAAACGACAAAAACGGTTATCTTCAATTTTTCAGAAAACAGCGGCTTCATGAATATTCATGAAATCGAGTTTTCAGTCTGGAAAAGTCCTATAAAGTTGCACTTTGAAAAAAGACATCGTTTTAAGTTCCGATCAAAATTGTTTCACATTCCGTTGAAAATAACTTTTATGTTTGAGAAGAAAACATGTTTAAAAAATTTTTAGGAAAATTCGCCTAAATAAATAGATATATTTCCATTGGAAAGTGAAAAAGATCGAATGAAAGATCTGAAAAAAAGAACTTGGAGTTGAACTAGCGAGCTGTGCGATCCATCTATGACTTAGCTTCCGATAACATTGAGATTTTCGGGGAAACTACTTTGCGTGGACTGTATATTGTATGGTAACTGTAGCTTCTATAATGTTCGCACTTCACGACACTTCCTTGCCCTTTATATTCAACTGTTTATGCGAATACGAATATTCATAAATAAATCAACAAAAATTCCACATTGATCGGAGCTATTACTAACCCAACCCGATCTACAAAGAAATATCGTCTGAGGAATTTATTTCACGGCTTTAGTGATGATTAGAAATGATTCACCTTGTTTTATACAGTCCTAGATTTTAATCCCAGTTGAATGGCAGCTTTGAGAAAAAAAAATCATCAGCGCCATCCCAGGGAAACCTAGAAATACTAACCTACTGGGATGCAGGAAACTCCAATCATATGCGTGTATGACGTTCACCCATTTATCGAGTGATGTTGATTGAGTAAGCTAGAGCTATTATCTCCAGCAATTATTCCTCCGATTTAACACAATATTCAGTTGATTCGTCTGAAAAAACCTCATTTGATATTATGTATTTTGGACGAACCAATGTGAGACAAGGTGTGTTGAATGTCTTTGTCAGCATCGGTATACAATTTTCAACGAGAAAACGGTCGAAACTTCTCTCTGCTCGTGTTGCTTTCCCACTATCAAGAAAATGAACAGATCATAGAGTCGTGCTGTGACAAGTGACGTAATTCGACCCAATTTGAACTTGCGCCTTGATTAACCCATTCTCGATACCGTTTTATTCGAGATTCGGGAATTGCTTTAGTGTGATAGCATATTTTATGATTTTGAATAGAAATGGAACAACAGCATACAAATGTGATCAATCGAATTACATTAAATGAACCTAGTGATGAATATTCTGTGATCAAAAAGGTGACTGAGGATCCTTTCAGGAAACACCCCCTGAACGTTGAGTTGGTGAATAAGTTAAATTAAACGTGTTGGATACAAACTAAGGACATTCCAATCGCTTGCCATCGGAATCTAGCACTTGACAAGGCTCCATTTCGGTCCCAAAGGATGAACGGAAACGTCCCGTCAGTCGATTAGTGACATTCCCAAATCGCGAAACATTCCTCATTTCGCATTCAACATCACTGGAAGCCTGTGACGCAATGAGATAAGCCAGCAGGGGAGGTCAATTTGGGCCGGTTGGCAGCACTGACATCCTACCCCGATCTAATACCGCAAGCAACCCTTCCTCTCGCTCTTATCAAACACATCTAATTACTTGAAGGATTTCATTAGCCACCCCCTTGAGATTTGGGGTTGGTGCACGATCATCTCTATGCGATTCCACACCGCAAATTGAGTCCGTGATGTATAAGAGTTTGATTAGCTCTGATATTTTTTTTAGGGGGTTTTCGGCTATCCGGACAGCTGTGAAGTTTGCGTCAGGAAGTTTAATGATTTTTGGTGTTTGAATAGGAGATGCATCTACTGGGAAATCTGGCCGATAAAGTGGAGGCTAATTGCCAAAGCGATTGAAGTGTTGCGCTTAACGTGTGTTAATGGCTTTAACGCACGCTACTCTTTCGAAGTTCGCCGGAAGAATATGGTAATGTCAGATCTAGAATATGATAAATTTCAACTTGCGGTGATGTTTTCATATTAGCATTTAAATTTGAAAAGGGGGATTGTCATATGAGCATAGAGCTGTGAAGAAAAGCCCTGACGCGAAGTCAAAAGCTTTCGGGAACTTGTTTTTCTGTTGATTCATTCGTTCATTATACTCAGGAAACCACAGTTTTTTGGATATACCCTCAAAAATTTTAAAAATGATTACCCGTTGTGGTGGAGTCCAATTTGAGCAGTATTTTCAAAATAATCGGGAAAATTCAGGAGCTGTTGGTATTAGTACATACACAAATTTTATTTGAATGCTGAGGCCACAAAGACCACATATTAATGACAATGTAATATTCTGTGGTCTAAAGCGACAACCCCGAAATGATCCACCAACTCTCTCTCTCTCCCTCTGATATGATCTCAAGGTCGATAGTACGAAACTTTTTTGTAAACATAACTTCTTCCCACGTGTGTAAATGGTTTAAATTTTAGTTTCAAAATAAACAAGAAAAAAACCCAAGTGTTTCATCTGAAATTAGGAGACAACTCCATACAGTTCCTCTCCGAAACCAAGCATCAGATCATACCTATTCAGGAACGTAATCTCGCAATTATTTGGACTTCAGAATTAACTTGAAAATTTCAAATGATTTGTTCTTTTTTTGAGTAAAAATTGGATATTAAATAATCCATGATTAAATCATAATTCATCTATTATTTGTAGAAATTGGATATTGGATTATTCATGAGTAAATTATAATATATCTATTATTTGTAGAAATTGGATATTAAATAATCCATGAGTAAATCATGATATATCTATTATTTGTATTTTCAACGAACAAGAGAAGGATTTCGATATGTATATATAAGATGATTTAATTTTGATTATTTTTGGTTTTAATATGGACAAAATGCATACATTTTTTCACTCACATATCCAGTTATTTGTTTTGTGAATGTCTATTGAAAAACGTCGTGAAAAGATTTGTTTTCGGCTTTTCATTCACAAGCTTGTGATAACTTTCTAACTTGCAAGGGCCGGCCCAGTTCCGTAATGTTTAATTAATTGGCTAATTGCAGCTTATATACTGCTAATCAAAATTTAGTTCAAGAATGTAGCTGAATGAATTCATTATGAATCCTAACACACAAAGAAAATTTAACATCAATCAGATGAAATAATGAACACGTAAATACGTGAAAGACGTTCGTCAACTCAACGAACAGCAGTAATCGATCCGACCGCACCTGAAATCGAATTGAGGCCGCAGAAATCCCGCGGCCCTGGTGTACTTATAGTTCGGAGTTTATCGGGGTCATTCGACAGCATTCGCTGTGATTTTTTGGTCCTATATCAGGGTTCTGGTCAGCCTGGCCGTGCGGCCACAAATTTCGCGCGCCTGAGATGAATTTTTGATATTCCCACGGTAACTGAAAACGTATTCTGTTGGGGGCGGATTGATGGATCGTTAAAAAGAATTGATGTTTGTGGTTTTTGTTGGAATGTTAACTAACAGTTGCTGTTACTCAATAAAATATTAATTATTTAAAAAAGAATTAATTGTGTCGTACGACAATATATTTTTTAGGGAGGGCGCGTGGCCCCGCGGCCTTATTGAGCAACCACCACTGCTTCATTGCAGAGATGAAAATCAGTTTGATTACATTTCTCACTCATCTCTGTATGTTGCATCTATATAATTTCCAAAAAATATCATGAGTCCTCTGGTGATTTATGTATCCAGTTGAGATAGAGAGATACCTTGTATTGAGTTTTGGGAATACCAATGATCTCCTCCAGGGCTTGCACTGAAAATAAGAAGATATAATCCACTGGACATATAAATTTAAATGGCCGATACTATACGGCACCCGGAACCCAGAATTCCGAAAACTTCCACAATTCATAGGACCGCTAGTATTGCTCGTTAAGACCAGCCAACCAAAGTTGTTTCACGAAACAGTGAAACACCAAATATTTCGATATTGTAAAGTTGGCATTCACCATACAGCATTGTTGACTTTCGGGAGGTCACCCGTGGAGAAACAATGGAATCTATTCAGTGAAAAGTGACCGGAAACGGTCCGACGCTAACATTAACTTCCGGTTAGGAGAGTGAGGCCAAATCGTGATATGTGTGGTGCGAAATAAACATGCTTGATGAATGTACCGCTTGCGAGATTTGTTCGCTGAATTATGGCAGCATCGAATTATGGAAGATCATTTTTCATTATATATACAAGGGAACGTGGATGGGGATTTCCTGCAGACACCCTCACAAACTGTCACATTCGTTTGAAAAAATCGTTTAAAATTCCGAATCGTGTTATTATACATAATGCTTCTGTTGGCGGGTCAGATTAACTGGGTCGTCAAATCATGGCACCAACGATTGACGCACGCTAGCTACTTCATTCTAACATAGCATAACAGCGTCTTTCACGGTCCCTCTCGCTCCATTACATTTTCAACAGCTGCTTGAATTTAACTACATTGCATCCATCTGGAAAAATGCTATAATCCTAGCCTTTCCTAAACCAAACAAAAATTACAAACTAGCCTTAAAATACCGCCCAATTAGCCTTCTCCTAACAATGTTAAACACTTGAATAAATCATCCTCAATAGAATAAAAGATCCCGGAAACATCCATCAAGGAACCACAGAAGACCAATTCGGATTGAGAAACGACCAAATTACAAAAAAATTTCAAAAAGCACTGCCGTGTAGGCAGCAATTTTTGCGCGCATGTTCAATGTAGATGACCGCTTCAGCAACGAATTTGAACATGCACGCAAAAGCTGCTCCCTTCACGGCAGTGCTTTTTGAAATTTTTTACTGATAAATTACTGGATTTCAATTCGATCAAATCTGTATTTTATTTTTCCAATATTTCCAAAAATACAGATCAGATCGAATTGAAATCCAGTACTTCATCGAAAAATAACAGTTCGAAGTTTCATACAGAATTTAATGGGGATGATATGATAAGAAAATCATAGACATTTTTTTTTTAATTGTTTTTATGACACGATTATCACGAAATTTCGCATAAAGTTGTCTTTCAGCATCTCAAAACTAGCTGTGAAGTTTTATCAGGACTGAATCAGTATTTCTCTAGTTATACCGAAGAAATCAACGATATCGAGAAGAAAACCTCGAAATTTGACATATTTTTTTCCCGATATCTCCAAAACTTATGATCGTATCGAACTGGAATTTGGTACACTGCTGTGAAATATGAAGGTCAAAGTGTGAGTGAAATTTTTTTCTGGATATGATGAATGGTTTCCAGAAAAAAAAATTTTTTTGAAAAAAATTTCGAATTTTTTTTTGAATTGACTGATGATATGATCCTGACGAAATTTGGCTCAAAGTTGCGCGTCGTTATACTCCACCTAACTGCCAAGTTTGAATCTAATCGCTCAAGTAGTTTCTGAAATAAAAATAAATAACAAAATTTCAAGTGCCTATAACTCAAAAACTATTCGACCGATTTGGCCCATTAACGAACTTAACCGCGGCATTCTGATGCGCAACCAATCCTGAAAGTTTCAAGTTGCTAGCTTGCTTCTGTCGACAGTTATTGTGTCTACGGCCGGACAGAATCGATTTTGACACCGGATTCGTCATCAGTGAGTCCAACCTAGTCGATTGAGACCATTTTCTGCCCAATCATTCAAAATAACAGACATTTGGACAAAACGATAGCACGATGTTCCCCTAGAAATTCGATTTCAATAAAATAACAGCTATGCTTTATTTAGACATAGAAAAAGCTTTCGATACCGTATCATATTCAAACTCCTCCAAACCAAACTATCCCCATATATCATTAAAATTATCTATCAGCGACCGGACCTGTAAGGTGAGAGTACAACATAAATTATCGAATAAGCCCCTGTCCAGGCCGGAGTTCCCCAAGGAAGCCTATTATCCCCCGCACTATTCAACTATCACAACGACATACCGAAATCAAACCGAACAAAATTAAAAATTTTTGCAGATCACTCAGCCAAAATTTCAGAATCTACTCAACCAGAACAAAAAATCTAAAATTCGACTTCATAAAAAGAGTCTTAGGGCTGTATTCTTGTATGCAAATACCAGCTGGAGTAACACTTTTAACAAAAACATTAAAAACCTTCAAATCCTACAAAACAAATTTCTCCTTATCATCCACAACAAACGAAGATCCAGACGAATCAGCGAACTTCATATACAGGGTAATTCCGGAGGAGACCGTCAGATTTCAGGATAAGTTTACATTTGTCAGGACAGTCTCAAAACAATGTCTGGCTTATGGTTGGGGGTCTCTATTGAGAATATACAGGGTGATTTGTCCAATTCGACCTATTTTACTTAAATTGATAACTTTGGTATGTCTCATTCGATTTCAATGAAATTTTCAGCGAAGTACAATATTGATGAGCAAATTCCGAAACTTTTTTCTAAAATAAGCGGCTGCTATTTTGATAATTCCAGATTAATTGTGCAGGTTGAAAAAACACCCTGTACATCGCGTTTCCAAAACTTCGCTATCTGTTCACGATTCTACCATAATAAGTCATTATTAGAGAGTTTCAAATTTTTTTGGGACACTTCTAGTTTTTCGAGAAATTTTCATCAAAAAAAGACAATGAAATTTGTAGTGTAGAATAATCTGAACGAGTACATTCAATAATTGCAACAATCTCTCGAAATACAGGGTTGTATTTTTTGTAATTTCAGATTAATTTTGCAGTTCAAAAAAAAAACCCTATACATTTCTTTTCCGAAATTTTTATTCGATTTAGATTCTACAATAATATGATATTGAGAGTTTTCAGTCCCTTTGACACACCTCCGGTTTTCCTAGAAAACATTTTTGAAGAAGAGCATAATCGAAATTTGGCTCAATAGCACTGAGGGTATTCTGCACTAGGTAGGAAAGCTGTATTAGCCAAGGATGCAAAGTTGTTCGTCAAATATTCTATTCAAATCAGAAATTTATTTTTAATTGCTCATTTTCTGTATAAAATCATTCCATTCAGAAAATTACTTAATTTAATTTTTTTGCAAACCTCCGCTTTTCAATAAAAGGGTTATTTCTATGAAGCAGTGACGTTATGTGATTTCGTTCAATAATGTCGATTGGAAATTAGAAAATAATATGTATTCGAAAAAGAAGAAACCATATCGAAAATTCAATGTGAAGTTTCTGTTGATCCTAAAGTCCACTTGTCATTTGTTTCGTATGTTTGTTCAAAATTTGTTTTCATGTGTGTAGACTTGTTTGGTTTAGGCACATAAACATATGCACATATGAAGTTATATTCTGAATTGAATGATGTCATACATAATATGAGCAATTAAACATGAATTTTGAATTGGAAAAGAGTCTTTTAGACTTTAAAAACTGCTTTGCATCCTTGGAATATACAGCTTTACTACCTAGTGCAGAATATTCTCACTGCTTTTGAGACAAACTTCGATTATGCTCTTCTTCGATTATTTTTTCTCGGAAAACCGGAGGTGTGCCAAAGAAATTGAAAACCTCTGAATAACGAGATATTATTATAGAATCTGAAACGAATCAGAAAGTGTTGAAAAAGCAATGTACAGGTTTTTATTTCAACTGCATAATTAATCTGAAATTATCACACATTCAACACTGTATTTCTCGAGATTGTTGCAATTATTGAATGTACTCATTCAGATCGTTCTATACTGAAAATTTCATCACAATTGGATCAGCCCTACCAAAGTTAATAATAAAAGTAGAATCGATTGGAGCGAAATTTCGACATTGTCTTTTTGATAAAAATTTCTCGGAAAACTAGAAGTGTGCCAAAAAAACTAGAAACTCTCAAATAATGACTCATTATAGTAGAATCGTAAACAGATAGCGAAGTTTTGGAAACGTGATGTACAGGGTGTTTTTTCAACCTGCACAATAAATCTGGAATTATCAGAATAACAACCGCCCATTTTGAGAAAAAAATTTTGGAATTAATGAATGTGCTCATCAATATTGTACTTCGGTGAAAATTTCATTGAAATCGAATGACAACTCACCCTGTATATTCTCAATAGAGACCCGCCAACCATAAACCAAACATTGTTTCGAGACTGTCTTGACTAGTGTGAACTTATCCTAAAATCTGACGGTCTCCTCCGGAATCACCCTGTATAATACAAAATCAAACCAATAAATTTTACATACAACCAAAAAATTATACGAAACAAATCATATCGGAACAACGAACTCCAAAAATACAATCATCAAAATCAAACACAAGTTATCCCATCACATAGTTATTCATTTATTTATTAATTTATTTAAACAGTAAGAAGGGTTGAGGTGAAACCTATAAAAAAATAATTGAATTATTACAAGAAAAAAAATTCAAATGGAAATTTAAACGAAACCGGAGGTGAACGAAAAAAAAAGAAGATACATCCCATAATACCTTCACAACATCTGAGGTGTATATATGTTTTTTTGGTCAACATTTGATGTCGATTGAACCATAATTATTGGTTACCGGAAATGAACAGTTTTCTAGATATTTGAGGCTTTGTGAAAGTTGCCAACAACTTTCAAGGAAGTTATTCGTTAACGCCGGCTTAACGACCGTAAACACAATAACTTCCGGAAGAAACGACTAAGAAACTCGATATTTGTAGAGTAGGTTGCGGCATAATTAAGAAGGTCGAATTCGTGAATCGGTAAAATCCGCCCAATGATTCCGTAGATATACCTTTTCAAAATTTAATTTTCCCAATATTTCTGAAAATACAGATTAGATCGAATTGGAATCATGTTCTTTGTCAAAAAAACCTAAAAGAGCACTGCCGTGAATTCACTAGCTTTTGAGTGCATGTTCAAATTCTTTGCCGAAGCGGCGATCTCCGTTGAACATGCGCGCAAAAGCTGCAGCATTCATGGCGGTGCTTTTTTAGGTTTTTGCAACATCTTATACAACATAGTTTCGCTTTTTTTCTTCATATTGTCTGATAAAAATAATTCAGAATAATAATTGAATTTGGCCAGCATACAAAAATGACCAGAAATGAATTAAGGTGAGACGTTTAAAATTCCCAAGTACTCAAAAATCTGGAAAACTGTTCGTTTTCGGTGACGAATAAATATGTCTGAAACGACAAAGTCATAATAACAACTCCACAAAGATTCACCACTAATTCAGAATCATCCTGCACATCTATATCAGACACTTTCAGGAAAGCCTTTTATTAAAAAAGTTCAAAAAGCACTGCCGTGAAGGCAGCAACTTTTGCGCGCATGTTCAATGTAGATGACCGCTTCAGCAACGAATTTGAACGTGCGCGCGTACCAAATTTCAGTTCGATACGATCATAAGTTCTGGAGATATCGGGAAAAAATATGTCAAATTTCGAGGTTTTCTTCTCGATATCGTTGATTTTTTCGGTATTACTCGAGAAATACTGATTCAGTCCTGATTAAACTTCACAGCTAGTTTTAAGATGCTAAAAGACAACTTTATGCAAAATTTCGTGATAATCGTGTTATTAGAACAATTTGAAAAAAAAAATTTATATGATTTTCTCATCATATCATCCTCATTAAATTCTGTATGAAACTTCGAACTGTTATTTTCGATGAAGTACTGAATTTCAATTCGATCTGATCTGTATTTTTGGAAACATTGGAAAAATAAAATTTTGATTGGGTATATCTACGGAATCATTGGGCGGATTTTACCCATTCACGAATTCGACCTTCGTAATTAAGCCCCAAACCTACTCTACAAATATCGAGAAAAAATCATATAAATTTTTTTTTTCAAATTGTTCTAATGACCCGATTATCACGAAATTTTGCACAAAGTTGTCTTTCAGCATCTTACAACTAGCTGTGAAGTTTAATCAGGACTGAATCAGTATTTCTCGAGTAATACCAAAAAAATCAACGATATCGAGAAGAAAACCTCGAAATTTGACATATTTTTCCCGATATCTCCAAAACTTATGATCGTATCGAGCTGAAATTTAGTAAACTGCTGTGAAATTAGAAGGTCAAAGTGTGAGTATAATTTTTTTTGGATATGATGAATGGTTTCCGAAAAAAAAATTTTTTTGTAAAAAAATTTCGAAAAAAATTTTTTTTAAAATTTATTGACAATATGATCTTGACGAAATTTGGCTCAAAGTTGCGCGTCGTTATACTCCACCAAACTGCCAAGTTTGAATCCAATCGCTCTAGTAGTTTCTGAAATAAAAAATAAATAACTTCAAAACTTCAAATGCCTATAACTCCGAAACTATTCGATCGATTTGGCCCATTAACGAACTTAACCGCGGCATTCCAATGCGCGACCTACCCTGAAAGTTTCAAGTCGCTAGCTCACTTCGTTCGACAGTTATCGTGTCTACGGCCGGCCGGCCGGACAGAATCGATTTTGACACCGGATTCGTCATCAGTGAGTCCAACCTAGTCGATTGAGACCATTTTCGGCTCAATCATCCAAAATTACAGACATTTGATCAAAACGATAGCACGCTGTTCCCCTAGAACATGCGCGCAAAAAGCATTGATGTGGGGTCCATAGCCGTTATCCATCTGCGTACTAAACTCGCCCCATGTCCCAAAAATCGAAATGTTCATAGTAATTTCAAATTTCAAATTGCTAGTATTTCGGAAGTACTGGCCAGATTTTGCCAATCAAAGAACCTAACTGACGTATTTGGATCCAAATCTAGGAACCCTTAAAATTTCAGGCCGCTGACACTTTTCTTCAGAAGTTGTTCACGGATTGATGGACAGTATTGACTTTGGCAATGAATTCAAAATAAAATTGTCTAACCCCATTGTGTAAGACCATTTTCTGCTTGAAATACCGAAGTTACAGGCATTTGGACGAAAAAGGGGCTACCGGAAACAGGTTACTCACCCCAGTTTCTCAAATGGCAGTTATTGAACTCTCAATTTGATCTTACCCAGGTTAGTAAGTAGTTTCTGGAAACCCCTCATGATAACGTTTATACTCCTGGAATGTGTAGACATATCTTTAGCGGTCACCTATTCAGGTACCTACTGATTTTGCCTAGGACTGCTTGATTTTTTAAAATAACAGCTCCAATATTTTCAAAAATACTGAACAAATCAAGATACACTCTTATAGTTAGCTGTGAAATTCTCTTCAGTGACATCTTGGGATGATATCAGAGGCACCATTTTTCATATTTCTTAACAACCTTCAGCAACAGGATGCTCGCGAAGTTTTGTGTAGGCCATCGTTCCGGTATTGATCGAATAAAACCAAAGTTTCAATCTCATCAGAATGATATTTTTCAAGATATGGAGTTTGAAATTTCAGATCACTATTACTCTGAAACCTCCGCATCCCAATCTGAGTTTCTTCAACATCGAATGTTGATATTTTTGTTGTATCTGGACTTCCTACGGCTTTCTGGATATCTTTCGAGTTGTTAAGAACGATTTCAATGTAAAACATGGAAACCAATTCACTCCAGAGTTCGAAGGAAAATTTCCCACATTGGAGTCAAGAACGACGCTTTTCTATCTATCACTGGAGAAAAATCGAGATATTCCGGATATCTCTCGATTTTATGGATGGACTTTGCGACACAGTGGGATCTCTAGCCCGACTCGACAATAAATTGAACTTTTAAGACCTCCTGATACATCTCGAAAATCCAACTGCAAAGCCATAGATAAGAGAATGATTTATATTCTTCGAAGACATCCTTCCTCATATTCCACTCCTTTCGTTCAACGTCAAATATCAAAATGTAAATGTCACACTTCCATTGAATACGAAAGCTCCTCTGTCGATGAAAATGATTTTATTAAAAAGGAACTTTATTACACGCCGGAAGCGGACTCTGCTTTTAATATTCGAATAATCAATCAATCTCTTAGATGGAGAAGAATATATTGATTGCCAAGAAAACAAACTCAGTCAGCTGAAACTTCGATGATTCAGAAAGGGATCCTTCAAAATCGACAGCTAATTAATGTTCTTCCAGAGCTGGCTTTACAAGAGAATAATACGGAGAAGTAGACACTCTGAATTCTTGATTTGGTTGCATCTTCGGTATCCCTCCTATAGTCATGAGACCAATTATAATGAGATTACAATTTTGGGAAGCTATAAGCAGTATTATTACTGCTGGCAATATCATTGAGGGTTCAAGTTGAATCGCTTATTGATTTCAATAATCCGATATACACAATTGTTTTGATTGGAACAGCAATCAAGAAAGATACTCATGGGATGTCAGAAGCAGATTCAAGCGAGTTAACCTCGATTTTGATTTATTTTGAAAATCATTTTGTGAAAATTAACATAATCACAAGGACGAATATCTGCCCTTGATCAGAGCTAATCAACCAAAACATCTACACCGAAGAAGCGGATCCAAGGAGAATCACGGCCGTTTCACAGTTGTTACTAATCTTCAGGTCAACTAACCTTGGATAAAACGGTAGAGGAAATCTCCATACTTGTCACCTCTTAGATGGACCGCTGCAGTTTAACAAAGTACAGCGCGTCATGACTACAGCTGTTTCACAGTTGTTACTGATCGTCGGGCCAACTTACCTTGAATGAAACCGTAGAGGGAATCTCCATACTTGTCACCTTTCAGATGGACCGCTGCAGTTTAACAACGTACAGCGCGTCATGGCTGCAGCTGTTTCACAGTTGTTACTGATCGCCGGGCCAACTTACCTTGAATGAAACCACCGAGGAAATCTCGATACTTGTCACCTTTCAGATAGACCGCTGTAGTTTAACAACGTACAGCGCGCCATCTTCCGGAAGCATCTTGCGAATCCCACCTTTGAGTGTTCTGCACTCGAAGGTGGAATTCGAAAGATGGCGCACTGTACGTTGTTAAACTGCAGCGGCCCATCTGAAAGGTGACAAGTATGGAGATTTCTTCTGCAGTTTTACGCAAGGTGAGTTAACCTGATGATCAGTAACAACTGTGAAACAGATGTAGTCATTCCCCTTGGATCTGCTTCTTCGGTGTAGATGTTTTGGTTGATTGAATGATTAGCTCTGATCAAGGAGGAATGTTTGTTCATTTATCGACAGATATTCGTCCTTGTGATTATGCTAATTTACTATTACTGGAGCTCTTCCATCTCCATTAGACCAATTCCTATTTTGTGAAAACGTTCTTTTTCTGCATTTAGAGCCAGAAATGATCTTGAACGATTGACTTGGATTCACTGATGAAGAATCTGTGGTCAAATTGGATCCATCTCTTTCGAAGACTTTTGACCATTTTTGAAGAACCCCCTGAGAGTTTTCAAACTTTCAGGGAATATTTCGGCTGAGTTCGTAGAATCCACAGAACAGATGCGAAGTTTTACCCATTTTAAAATTTGAGGTTATTTAATCAAAATATCTATAAATGCTGATGCGGTCAAATTAATACTTGGTAAAGAGCTTGAGAATTCTAACGCAAAATTTAATAAAGATTCCTTCGAGGATCACTTCTTCACAAAAATATAATCAGTTACAGAAATATATCATTTTATTATCCGAATTCCTGTTGAAATTTCTTCAATAGGAAACATTTTATTTTGAACAAATCATGAAGACAAACTTCGTTATTAAGCTTCAAACCAGAGAAACTGATTCTGATTCTAGTTGATTTTTCCGACAAATATTTGCAACGTTATTCTTCGAAATAATGGGTAGACAAAATTTTCAAAGGATATATCTAAAGAATCTTTGGGCAGATTTCACCTATTCACTAATACAATCTCTGTTTTTTGCGCCCTAAACAATGTCTAAAAATATCGATTTTATTAGCTGTTTCTTTTGGGAGTTGTTGTGTTAGAATCATAAGACCGCAGTCATTTTGGCCAAAGCAAACTATAAATTACCGAAACTCAAATACAATATAAGAAAATAAAGTAAAAATATTTTTTGTGAAACAAATGTGAAATAAGTTATAATCATAATTAGATATAAGAAATGCGGGATGCTACATGATCCGATTGATGCATTTTTCAGGTTTTATCCCGGAATTTGAGAATTTTGAGCTCAAAAGTTTATCAGCAGCAAAATAAAAATGTTTCGGAATGGGACAACATATCAATCAAACATCAGCGTTGTTCATCCAGAATGTTTTAATCAACACATAACTTACAAGTATACATAAATTTTTATATTTACAATATTTTTTTTTCGTTCGAACAGTCTTCCTTGTTACAAAAAACAACAATTTCTGATGATAATAGGACTATACTTATTATCTTAACTAATCTGTACAATTTGTTGTGAAGCAACTTCGATTCGAAAGAAATGTTTAAATGTTCTTCATAAACAATCTCTCTTCGATTTTGCACAATAATTATTTCACAAAACCGGAAGAATAAAGATTTTGAATTAATTTCGTATCGAATTCTTTGAGAAAAATCAAAAAGAAACTGAAGGAATAAAACGTAGTTTAAGAATCAAAACCCTGGGAAACTTCTGGAAATTCTGCTTGAATAGAAGAAAGCATATTATCCTCATCAAGCTCAGCATTTCCAGAATTTCCATGAAATTAATCATTCGAATAATTCACCTATTCTTAGATTGTCTTAATAAATATTTTATACACATTTTACTATGAATACAAATACTTCATGAGGGAAAATAGAAATCATTAGATTCTCGAAAATATGAACATTCTCCAGTTCAGGCCCAAGAAATTTATAAAAATATTTAATAGATTTTATTACTTCAAAAACTAATTCCTTCTTATTAGCAGTTTAAACTGAAGCTCAATAGCGGTTTAATATGAATTATTAATATGAATTAAATCAATATGTTACATTTTTACAGTTGGTTGAAAATCCACGATGAAGCCACCTGGAAGAGTGCTGCTGAAATAAAGAATAAGGGCCTCGATAATGACCAATTGCCATCATTTGTTGAACGTAAAGAATAATCATTAATATTGCTTAGGTTTTCTTCAGCGCTCACTTTGCTGGGATTACTCCTTAGTCTGAGATCTGAAAAAATATTCAAGAAATGAAGTTGGCAGAAATGCGATGTTTTTTTCAACAAGGGGAAAAATTGATAATTTGACATACGAGGTGAGTCTTCAAATTGTACATCAATTCAAACCGTAGTTTTTTATTCCCAAATAGTTGGGTTTAGGTAAAAAGTTATAAGCAATCAGATATTTAGTTGACTGAATGTGCCAATAATCTCCTGTGTTTTGTTCGAAAGTTCAACCTGATAATTCTTACCGTTATCGGTTGTGAAATAACCAATCCATTCCGTTCGGAGTAGGATAAAAGGAATGATTGATTTTCATACCAAAATTTATTCCATCTTGAACATTATATATTGGGATATCCAAAGAGTCGAATTAAAGTATTGACGTGATGTCCGCTGATTTTTCGCGAATGTTCAAATTCGTTGCCGAAAAAAAAAGTTTTCGAAATGTTTTTGAACATTTTTCTTATAACACGGTCATAACGAATATCGTTAGAAAATTGAACATCAGCATTTGCAACTAATAACCAGGAGATATCATGATCAGAACAGTATTGTTTGGGTTTTTCCGGAAGAGACGACGAAAAGGAGAAAAAAAAACACTAAGTTATACATTTTTTTCCAGTATCACCGAAAATCAAGGTCGAAACAATCTGGAATGTTGCACACTATTGCCAGATATGATTTCTGTTATCTGCGAAATTTCATTGAAAACTGATGAACAGGTTCAGAAAAAAATTGTTCACTTAAAAAAATTTTAAATACGTTTGAAATTTCTTTGTAATTCACTAACGATATAATCCAATTAAAGCAGCTACGCATCGACATTCTACAACCAAGTGTCAAGCTTTAATGTGATTGCATTAGTATTTCCTGAAATATAGAGAAAATTATCCTAAGAAATTCGAAGGTATAAAACTCCAAAACCGCCCAAGCCAGTCTTTTAGGACCATTTTCACTAGTAATATCCCTAGGAGATTGATAATAGACGAGATGATTTTATGAAAATCGAAAGCTCGTTCCATGAAAACAACCCGAAGCCGAAAGCCGAGGGCCGTTACCAAGCAACGAGCTTGAGAAATTCGTCATAATATTATGAGGCATTTGTCGAAGTCGGCGGGATATTTTTGACACTTGTCAAACCTAATCGTGTTGTCATAGGAATTGATAATTGCAGCGAATGCAATTATAAGGGTAATATTGACATAATTGAGTCCAACGGTTTCATATAAAACACCAAATGACAAAAATTGGTTGGTTGTTGGAACTGTCAGAAAATTTTCAGGAAAATTATCGAAAATACACACATTTACGTAAAACGTAAGCAAGTTCCTAAAACATGCGCGCACAGAGTGTTCTTTTCAATGAGGGAAAATTTGGTTGAAATCAATGAATAACTCAAAGACTCATCCTCTATATTCCTTGCGTATATTTGAAATTGTATTGCAAAAATATCAGAAGAAAAATGTGGATATATATTCACCTTTTTCTTTCTCCGTTACTGCAGGTTCAGATATTTCGTTGCTGCTTTGAGCTGAGCTTAATTCTTTTAAACGGGTACGCTGCTTGCCGACAGCTGCAAAGAAAAATGTGCATAATTTACTATTTTGTTTTGCTTTGTTCCAGCTTGTGTTTCGTATTTAATATCAGGAAAGGAAGCTGTTCAATGTCCCGAAAAATTCGAGTCTTTATAGCCGAACCACGAATATAAAAGCATAGTTGTTTCGTGTGTGAGGGAACGCATTTTTATTATTCTCTCCCTAAAATTTATCTGTCATTTTCCTGAACTTGGTTTATCGCTGAAGTATATAAAAAGTCCTGGAAAATATTGACGACATGGCTGTTAAATTATGTTGTCGTGGATATCATGAGTGTGGAGTATCTACGTGGATGGGTGTTTTTATATTGGAATAGAAAAATATAGAACATTGTATACAATTTTCAGAATGAAATCTGATATGGTTACTGATACTCATAATTAATTAGCCAGTTCATTGTTTTCCATTGTGAATTTGTACTTTCATCTATAGTATTTTTCATTGAAACATACTGAATATGATTCCACATTACCGAATAAGAAATATTGAATCCACCAGAAGAATCTGAGATTTTTCCTTCACAATTAAATTTATTTTCAGTCAAAGATACTTTTGCTGTCTAGACTAATCTAGGTAGGTTTATATTTTGTTTTCATTCAACTGATCACATAACAGAGCTGTTCAAAAAAGTATCCAAGTTGCCAGTTACTTGCTTACTTCGAAGAGTCTATGCTACTGTAACGTAGTTTTAATTTTAATGAGAAGTAATTTATATCTGTAGGTTGTAACTGAAAAAGCTTTTTCCGATCTACCTCAGATACCGAAGAATATCTTGGATAGCGCAAGAAATATACCTTCGCACAAGTAATTACCATAGGAATGAATATACGTTCATCAAGTTTCGATTTTATTGTTCAGAAAGAAATCACGAAATTGTTACGGTTCTATTAATTTTCAACCGTAAGTACTATCTGTTGCCTCAGCTTGTAGGTATCTCTTTTTGATGTTTGAATGTTTCATTTTATCTCACTCAGAAGTACCGTTGTCTTTTATTCTGGTATCATGCAAGAAAAATAAAAGTTTATTTCAATTCATAAAACTTATAACAATCTTCAAATGATTATGTTACATGAATATGAACTTCATTAACGATCAAACGAATTGAACTTGTACTGGGAAGTTCATTTATCCGAATTCAAGTAATTCATGAAATTTTTTCCTGGGATATAACAACTTGTGTAATCGTGTGTTCGATGCATGAAACGGGTTTCCAGCTTGCGTTGTTGAGAGCATTCGTTCAAGAATACCCTGGACAATTTTAGAAGTGCTTAATAGTTGTTCGTGTATGATTCGTTATTTTTTGATCCCCTGATGTTTTTATTATTCCACCGTTCTTTCTGTGTTCTGTGTTTATTTGTGTATATTGGATTTCGAATTATATGTAGTTATAATATATATAATTATATAAGAAGGGGTAATGATATTATAATTTTTTGGTCGATTGTTTCGTTTACTTTTATTTAAGCTATCTTTTCATTTTCAATTTATTATTAGAAATATGATTATATTTATCATTGTATTTTTGTTCTTAAGAAGATAAGTCAATCATTATATGAATATAATTGTACGAAAACCATATCGTGACCTTCTTGACACTAAAGATCAGGTGAATAGATTATACCTTTATTGTGAACGATTTTGAAGCTGTAAGTAAATTATTATAGTTCACTCCTTCCCATCCAATGATCCAATAGTTTACTTGTATTTGTACGAGTGAATGATGAAGTATTCCTAATTGAGAAACTTGAATTTTGAGAACAAGCTCATTAATTTTGTTATTATATTTATATAAGAATCTTAATTTCAACCTTACAGCATACAATTATCTCGAAAATAATCTGGTTGAAGTTTGATGAAGCTTCAATGTAATTCATTTTGATAGTAACCTGACACCCAAAATATCTTCGTTTAACATTGGCAGCTCTGTTACTCAATAATCTCAAGAGTGTTCTGAATGTAAGCATTGAGGAATTCCTGAAAAAACTCCCAGAATCTTTCTGACAAAAGCTCAGTCTACCATGTCTTCAGTATCACTACAAATTTCATATCGAAAGTTTACAAATCGGATATCGATATAGCCCAGAATTGTATCCTACCAACTCAGCAGGGCAGAGAGAAAATTGTTAAAAACTGATGTTGTTAATTCGCAAGTTTCAAATCAAGTTCGTAAATTCTAGTTTGTATTATATGAATATATATAAACTTACCTTTATCGAGAATTAATTTTATTGGTGCTGGTGTTGTTGTTGTAGTAGTACTTACTGTTGAGGGTGATGGTATATCTGTAAACAAGAAGATTTATTACAAGGATTGAGTGGAAACCTGTTTATTGAATGCTCAAGTAGATATTTTCTATACATTTCAGTTCACCAAATTTTACAGTATATCAACGGTCGAGAAAAATGTCGGAAGCAAATTCAATGAATAATTCCAATACTCGTAAATTGAGCGGAAATCTCTGAATATCCCTTTATGCGTCCATGGAAATAGACCACCATTTTTTGTAAGGAGCGGAAAAAGGATTACGCTGAGACTTATTTGAGGGACATTCAGTGATTTCCCAGAGGATGTGAATCATGCAGGTGGTAGATGAAACATTTTGGCCATGAAAAATTTCCCAGACCTTTCCGTACTTTTGAAATAGCGTATAATATACCCGAATATTTTTCACGTTTATTATTCAAGGTTTGATCAAAAGCTGAGTTATGAATTGGGGAAAAATATTAGGAAAATTTGAGGTGACGTTGAGTGGTTTTCATGCTTGTTCACATTTATATTTGATTCAAGTTTCGTCAAGCATATCAGTTTGCAGGTGATAATCTTTTATATCGATGTGAAACCCACAAAACTGAACATCTCTCGATATAATATAGCGATATATCATTCAAATGCTAATCCTCCCCAAAATTTTCCTTCGAGATAAATGTACAACCAACTTCTTCAAAAAATATATCACTTTTCAGTTGAATTGAATAAGTATTTTTTGGAGACAAAATTTCTAGAATAACACTGACGTAAGATAAGAAGTTTTCGCGCATTTCTCCAAATTTTATTCTGAATCGGTCTTCTATTCACGTATTGACCACTTCCATAACATCATCTAATCCTGACGAAATTCTACATGAAACTTTCAAGCAAACTGTTTGTTATTTAATTCTTGAAGTTATAATGATTTCTGAAAGTGTTTTTTACAGCATTTCATTTTTCAAACAAAAAAAAACTGTGTAAATATTTTCCTATGAAAAAGCATTTGACAAGCCTATCGGTAGTTTCATATTGATTTTGTTCGTTTGCGTCAAGCGTTGATGACAGAAGGTGTGAGATTTCAATAATTAATCTATATAAATGAAAAAGGATCTATGGTCTATCGATATTTTGAACAAGCACTACGTTGAAACGACTGCACCAAATTGGATAATTTTTTTTTGTTGTGTTCATCATTCTCAGGTCAAGGTTTGTATAACGGAATATTCCCGAAAAAAATGCACGGAAAAAAGAACGAAGCCTTCCTTTTTCCTCCAACCATAGAACTCTATTAAACGTAAGTATGAAGTATTCGACAAAGTGAGCAATCATACATAGATTACTTTGACACTTCGACGTTCGACACTTAGTTTGTTAGGTTACGGTTACTTCAATCTGCATTTATATAAACAAACCACCTGTGTTATTTGTTATTTTCAGTGGAACGTATTTCTTGAAAGTGTTTAATAGCATTGTGCTTGATATCAATCGTTGTGTTGTGTGTTTGTGTTACTCATTATCATTTATAAGAATGCCATCAATGAGGCGTCCAAATATTGGTCGGCGGACGCGTAACGCAAGACGACTTTCAAATCAGCGATTGGACAACAGAATGAGAGGCTCTCAAGCAAGATCTGTCTCAGCTTCCGATGAATCCATACTATCGATCTCAGGCGAGGTACAAGAAAATATAATATATGATATGATCCCACAGTCGATTATGCTGGCAATATAATTGCCACAACTGATAACGCCACCAGAACCTGTGAATTCGTTACTTTCAAGCCAAGAACCTCTATCGAAACATTTTTTGCAGAATATTCAGCATTACAATAGTGTGTTCCAAATGACATCTTTTGGTTCACACATAATTGAGGAACGAGGTTCCAACTCAACTTTTAAGGTATTTCATTTTCTATATCAAACAAACATGTTACACATTGATTATAACATTACCTGCAAACATGAAAATTCTGTTAACACTCATTAACAAAACTTTTCTAATTTTTTTCACCAGATTCTAGAACAAATTCACCATCGTGCAGGTGCATTGTTACCACCAATTAATGGTGAATACAAGTTCCTCCAGATTTATTTCCTTAGAAATTCTGAAATGAATCAACGTTGTGCCATCAATCGTGCAGCAAGACAAGAAATCATCGTGCAATTGCAATAACTTTTGCATGAACATAATCAATTGGTACAATTGTTCAAAACAGCCTTAGAAATAATGCCATCAAACATAAATTAGTGATCAGAGCAGATAACAGGCCAGCAGGAGAACATGGGAGACGTTTCAATGCACCAACGTTAAATGAAGTTGCTATTGTGGTAGTTAGAGAAAATATGGAGTCTCGCGCCATTGTTTTTCAACGACGTGATGGTGGCAACCTCAGACGTATCAGTGATCACTAATATTCTGCTGGGGTGAACCCAGCGACTGGTGAGTATTGATAAATTATATTATGGAAGAATATAGTAAGAATGCATTTCAATAAGATATCTTCAGAGAATAAGTTCCTTAGATTTGTGCACCATTATTTATTTTCTACTACGTTTTCGTAGCTTTTACCACCAGTTTGTCAGAGTAATATTGTTTCAAAAATTCTATGTTTCAATTTCTTATTAATGTTGATTATTCTCTTACAGGTCAGGAAACAAAAAAGAAGGTCAGCTCGATGAATTTTTATGCATATCGTTGTTCCATCAATTCGCCGTTGATTTGAATGTCAGAATTGAAATGGAATGTCTAACATATATACGTTTGAATCAGAGAAAGTTGCGTTCAGAAGATTATATTCATTTGCGCGATGCCATGAACGCCGATGGAAATGGAAATAATGTCGGTCGATTTACTATTTTACCAGCAACATCTGTGGGAAGCCCCAGACACATGCACGAATATGCGCAAGATGCTATGACTTAAGTGCTTCATTATGGTCGACCAAATTTGTTTATTACTTTCACGTGCAACCCAAAATGGTTCGAAGGGGTTGACTCATGCTCACATTCTCCTGTGGATGGCTGAAAAAAGCAGACCCAATGTATTCGACTCAATCATCAGTGCAGAAATTCCTGATCCAGATGTAGATCCAGAATTGCATGAAATAGTGATAAAAAACAGGATACATGGACCGTGTGGTGAACACAATCGTGAATCACCATGTATGATCGACAACAAATGCTCCAAGCGTTATCCATGTGCTTTATTGGAAGAGACAATAACAGGTAATGATGGTTACCCCCTGTACCGTCGTCTTTCTGTTGAAGATGGCGGTAGAACAATAGCGTTGAAAGTTAAGAATAAGGATGTTGAAGTCAACAACACCTGGGTTGTTCCATATTCGCCGCTGCTGTCAAAAACATTCAAGGCACATTGCAATGTTGAGTACTGTAATTCGGTAAAATCTATTAAATATGTTTGCAAGTACGTCACGAAAGGCAGCGACATGGCTGTTTTTGGTATTACAGCTCCAAATAGTAACGATGAGGTGTCACAACATCAGATGGTAAGATATGTTAGTAGTAATGAATCTATTTGGAGAATTTCTTCATTTGCCATACATGAACGTTATCCCACTGTAGTTCATTTAGCCGTCCATTTAGAGAATAGGCAACGAGTTTATTTCACCAGCCACAAGGTTGACAAGCTTTTTTGAGACATGCATAAGAAATTCATGAAGAATGTTTTTACTTGCGTTTATTATTGCTGAATGTTCGTGGACCAACTTCCTTAGAATATTTGCGAACCATTGATGGTGGATAAGCGCAACATATCGAGAAGCCTGTCAACGTTTACATTTATCAGAGAATGATACTTCAGGATCATACACTCTCTGATTCTGATATTTCTTCTACTTCATATCAAATACTGTCACTTTTTGCCATCATAATTTCAACATGCTATCCATCGAACCCCCATCATTTGTGGGACAAATACACAGACCATATGGCTGAAAACATTTTGCATCGAGTACGATCAACAACAGCAATTCCAGAACTAGAAATTAGTGCTGAGATACATAATGAGGTATTGATATCTTTAGAGGAATTGTGTACATAATTTGCAGCTGAAAGTTGGCTCTGAAATTATCATGTTACGCAACCTTAATCAGCCAAAATTGTGTAACGGAACTAGACTTTCTGTTAAAAGAGTTTTTACAAACTTGATAGAAGGTACTATTATCATAGGAAAGTTCAAAGGTGAGGATGTCCTTTGAATTGAAGTAGCACTCACCTTCACATATGTTTCATTTTTTTTGTAGATTCTTTAGGATTTTGAAAACATAATTATCACTCACACGTAAATATCTCAGAAATTCATATTTACCACGCACAAGTGCCTGGCACTTCTATAGTCATTTTTGTGTTTGTTAAATTCACGGATTATTTGTGATTATCTGTCGTTATAATATTTTTGTTGTCCTTTGATTATCTTAATAAACATCATTATTATTACTATTCCGAGGATTCCACTAATGCCATCTAATTTTCCTAATGAATTTAAGCGTGTCCAGTTTCCAGTGCGACTTCCATTTGCAATGACAATAAATAGATCACAAAGTTAATCGTTACAAGTTTGTGGAATAAACCTTGAATTGACCATCTTTTCGCATGGGCAGTTGTATATCCTGCTCGAGAGTTGGTAATCCATCTGCTCTATTTGTTTTCTGGCAAGAAGTAAAAACCAAAAATATTGTACATAATTGGGCATTGCAATAAAGTATAATTTAGACATTTGGGTGTTTTTTTACTGCATAATATATTTTATCTTAGTATTTTTCTTTAGTTACACCTCCCGTGCGAAGCCGGGCCGGGTAGCTAGTATAGTATATATATGCTATTAATAATACTGAATGGAAGGAAAGAAGATGAAAAACAGTGTATGCCATTATTTCTGAATATCAAAAACCGCTCCTTAAATGAATTTAAAACAGCGCGAAAAAGCTCCTCACCTCAATTCATGCTTTTCTTGGACTCCCCAACTCTGATTTTTCCGATTACAGTTTTCACTGAAACTTGCCAATCATCATTTAATTCGACTCAATCCACAAATACAATTAAAACTTCCTTATTGCTGACTGCACAACTATCAAATTCTCAAAAGTCATTCACTTCATTAATGGCTCGACCATCAGAGTCTCGTCGACCCAAATAGATCAACGTTTTCCACCTCATATAGAGAGAATCGAACGGAAAACAGATATTTCCCGAAGAAAACCCCATCCCAGAGGTCTATCGGAAGCTATTCTGGGAGATGAACGGCAGATGTATTTGAGTTTTTATTCGGCAAAGTTCCCGATGTTTCGAATACATCAAATTGGACCTTTTAGAGACGGAACGGTTCCGGGGAGAATCAATTAAAAATTTAATCAATCCTGCGGAACGACGACATTGATTGCTTTAAGCAATAAAGAGAGGCGCATTTCTTTTTTTGAAGACAAACAATATCCATATTTCTTGCAAATAATTGTGCAAGATGAGGAAACGTTAAGTGAACAATACTCTACAAACATCCAGGGAATTCGAAGCAAGAAAAAGAGATTGTTGAGAGAATAGGAGTTATGTTCGTTTCTGAAATAGAGCGCACGTTGTTATATCTTAGGAATAATTGTGCAAGATTAGGAAATGTGAACAATACTCTACAAACATCCAGGGAATTAGAAGCAAGAAAAAGAGATTGTTGGAAGAATAGGAGTCATGTTCGTTTCTGAAATGGAGCGTACGTTATATATTACGAATAATTGTGCACGATTAGGAAACCCAATGAAAACTGAACCAGGAAGTGTGAAAAGATTCAAGGATCTTAAGTCCACTGTGGATACAAAACAGATATCTGCTTTTGAAGTCAAGTGTAGGAGCTCGCTCTTCGTAGAAGTTACAGATTCATAATTGGACGAATAACCATCTAGAGTTCCACAGCCGAACAAGAAAAACTCTCCTGAACTATATAGAACCGAGGTAGAAGGAGGAGTTACTATACAGACAGAAGTTTGAGAGAACTGCCGACAGAAATAGTTTCCCTGTCAAAGAAACGATATCAACACCACACTTTCTGCACAGAAAGCTTTCAATCTGGTCTCTCAAATCAGTCGAATAGCTGGAGTCAGCTATACTTTCGGACCAGCAATCTGATAGATCAAGTTCATAGAATTCGAAGAATTATCCGCATCGAAAGAGTGGAACCATCGAGAAATGTGTTATTGTTTCTCTTGTTCTTATCATTCCCTGAATTTATCTCATTGGAAAACGAACCAGAAGGTATAAATGAAACAAGATCTCAAGTTCACTGTGGATTTAATACAAATATATGTTTGTGTCTGATGTAGTGTAGTAACTCGTCTTGTCCACAATTGAAACAGCATCAGAATTGGGCGTAGAAAACATCTTTTCATCTATAACAACTCGAAACGAACGCAACTAAACATCTAAAAACCGATGAAGAAAGAGCAGTAACGGTAGAGGCAAAAATTGCAATAAACGGCCGACAGGAATAGTTTCTCAGCAAATAAACGATAACAAGACCACAATTCCTGCAACGAAAGCCTTCGACCAAGCTCCTTAAATCAGTCGAATAGCTGGAGTCAGGTATACTTTCCGACCATCAATCTGATAAAGCGAGTTCATAGAATTCGAAATACTACCCGAATCGAAGAAGTGAAACCATTGTGCGCGATTTTGGGGGAGACGTATAACATATATCGCCTGTCATTCTCACGTGTTCGCGTCCTTCCACTTGTCACCTCCACTCGCGATGGTGGTGCCACCTTCGTTACGGCTGTGAAAGAACATGAAATGCGGTTTAGCCGTCATCCCACGATGCCTTCTTATTTTACGCTCCGTCTTCTTTTTAATACCCCCGTTATGGTTCGGTGTTGGTGTTTCATCTCTCAATATCTTCCAAATTGGATTCGAGAGCAGAAGAAATCCTGCCGTGTTGGAAGCGATCAATTCATATTTTCCTAGATATAAAGTGACAGCTACCGTATTCTCACGTCGATGCAAAAAATGAGTTGGCAAGAATATATCAGAATTCACTATTTTCGGAGGTAACTTCGTTTGGTGTTCAGGTGGAAAATGTACAGGCTGCCTTGATAGGTGGTGCTATAGTGAAGCATTTTTTTATTCCAGCATGCTTCGGTATCAAGTGTATACAAATCATTACTACTTAATGCCTGTTTTTCACGAGAAATGATAAAGAATAACCTGCTTCTCTATTAAAATTTCCCACCGTATCTTTATATTTTGATATCTCACGATATATTTTATTGTCCTCGAACTCAATTTCATGAATGACAAAATCAAAATCATATCAAAGGGCATTATACAAGATGCCATGTTTATCGTTGAAACGGGACGTGATTATAGAAACCTGAATGTGAAGATAACTTCATACCAACTCAGGATTTATAATATTTCGCACAGACTCTAGAGTCTATCCAACACGAGCACCAAAATCCCGTTAATTTCAAATCTTTGTCAGAATTTGGCAGATCCAAATGAAATTCAGAACAGGAGGATTTTGGAGAAACTGAATCTTGTTATAAAAATTGACAGAATCTCATCAATGGCGAAGATAATAGGGAAAGCTTTCAATTACTTCTAATTTTGATGTGAGTACGATTTGATTGAGATTTCAGTTTCTGCTGAACCTTTACACGATACATTTTGGCTTAGATATTTGTCATGAATCTATGAGTGGTCTGAAATGTTTTCTAGATCCGAAGTATGAGTTCTGTTGAAAAATAATCCAAGAAGTCTGTCTATAGGATTTTATATCACCTGCTCTCTTTTTATCGGTGTGATTTTTTGGGATTATCACATTCAATTATTCAAATGGGTGTAAACAAATTTACGAATCCACTTACGGTAAAGTTTGATGGTACCATCTGTTTCTCCAAGAGAGTTCTTTGAAACACATTTATACGATCCGTAGTCGTTCTTGTTGACAGATCGTATTGTGAGTTTCATGTGTAGTTTGTAGGCGTTGTTATCCAGAGTTTGTTCATATTTGGCACCTGTAAAATAAGAAAACAATCTTAGAATATTTGGATAAAACTGTGAATATTACATCGAAATCGAATAATTTCTTACTTATTAGCCGATTGAAAACAAGAATGCGAAATGGTGAATGCGCTTCGCGTTCGATCAGAAACGAGAAATATGTAGTAATTCGTCCAAAATTCTGTATTTAAAAAATGATCTTTTGAGATGAGGCATGACTCAGTTCATCAGTCCTACTAAGTTCTTTAATCACCCTGTTGAGCAGATCAGTTGTGATGGTAGTGTAGGAGACTGAATAAGATCAAAAGAAGTAAGATTCTCTAGAGGTACAAAATGGCGAAGGAATATGCACTGATGTTCAACTGTGTCAATTTTGGCAACCATGTAAGAATAATCGAAAACTTCGCAGAAAGATGAATTTTTATTTATTTCAAGAAGATTGAATACAAGCACAGCGTTACAATCACCAAAACCAATAATTCATAACATAATATGTAACGTTACAAAACGCTCCACTGTCGATTTCAGTTTCCATCGCGAAAATACGCTATTCAAATAATTTCAATTCCAATCGCAAGAAACCGCCTTATTGCAATTATATGATCAATCGCTAAAGAACGGTCCAGCTGATGGAAAATTCTTTCTTTTGGTGCGTAGAAGTTGAAGATTCAACACCTTGCTAGAGTTTAGCGAATCAACGTACCTCGTTATCCATTAACATCCTGGAATTTTGAAGTTTTATTGTTTCTTTTAAGACGTCTATTTAAAAGGTAAGTACTACGTATATCCCGACCAATATTTTTTGCTTTTGTGCATGCCAAATTTCTGATTTATTTCATTCCATGCAGGTTACACAGGTTAACATTTGATTTCTTGTCTCATTCTTATTATCGAATAACTTGCTCTCATTCCTGAGTTCTAGATATTTCATCTCATATTTATTAACTTGTAAATTATTTCAATAACGTCTAGAGTCACTGGGAATGAGATCACGTGTTACAAGCACTATCTTATAGTTTTGAAATTTGCAGTCTTTTTACCGGAGCTAACGCCCACTGGACCATCTTTGTACCGGGGCTAACGCCCATTGGAACTACCGGACCCAGAGTTTAACTGAATTATCTTAGTACCAGAGGCAATTATTACTGGATTATCTTAGTACTGGAGCTATAATGGCTGGAATACCTTTAAACCGAAGCTAATTATTACAGGAATATCTTAATTCTGGAATTTTGTGTTTGTAAATAGCAATTTTAAATGTTAAGTTGAAATAAATAGATAGGGAGTAAGAGGTTGCATCATAACCACCAGATTAACGACTAGGCAGAGCCGGATCTAGGATCTCAGCGCCCGTGGCAAGTTATCAGAATGCACCTTTTTCAATTTGTTTTTCAATGAATACATACTTCTCATGAATGATATTATTTAGTATTTATTCTATTCCTAAGATATTTTACTATTATTATATTCTTTTGAGAACGAGCATTAGATTCTTAGGTGTATCAAACAATATGTGTATAGAAATTACTATAATCTCCCATGTATCTTTCAAGGTAGTGAAGAGAACTCACAAACGTATTAATAAACGATAATGAGGGTATGAAGAAAACAAAAAGGCGAATAGAAAAATTCATTCCCGAAATGATATCCAAGCATTCAAAGCTTCAAAAAAACAATAAATGAAATCGTAAATGAAAACTGAAATACATTAGAGAACACACATGCCAACAAAGGTCATAAGAGAATAATTGTAACAGAAAAACCATTTCAGTTGGTTATATCAACCTTAAATTATATAAGATTCTGGAATGTTTTGCGCGCTCGTTTATATTCATATCTGAATTGTCTCAATGCTCGATAAATGTCAGGAGAACAGAAAAAGGTTTTATGTTTCAGTAAAACTCAAGAATCATACTATTCATTTGATCGACATTTGATCCTCTTTCTGTAGTACCCATAGCTAAGAAGCTGATTAATAAAATACTAAAGATACGATTAATTCATCGTATTCTTCTCAACATTTTGATTTTTTTTTAACATCTTCTTATACATATGAAAACTCATGTTATTATGGTGCAACGCAATCTTAATTCAATCGGTATAATTTGGGATCTCGCAAATAAAATTCGAACGATAATATCGCCGACATATTCCTAACCCAAACATAACCTTATGAATTTTGCAGTCTCTAAGTTATATTTTTCGAAAATGATTGACTCTCGTGTGCACGGACAGAATATAATTTGACCGAGCACGCAAAAATCCTCAACTCAAAATCGAATTATTCAAACATACCTGATTGAAATTTCTAAACTTTTTCCAGCACGAATAATTTCCCGGCCAGCTTGCACGATCGCGTTATTTGCGGTATTGCACATAATATAAAAAATAATGATAAGTTCCTGGTTCCTATTTTTCTCATTGATGCCATCAACTTCGCCGCTGCATGGAAGTACCCCACATGCGAGGAAAAAAGTAGTATCAATAAACCTATCGGTCGTAAACGTCTTCGAAATACATTACCCTTATCAAAGCCGGTGTGATGAAGGATTCGATGAATAATATGGATGGTCTGAATCTCGTTGTCATGCCGTCAAGAAACCGACCCTAGACGGAGCGCTACCGCCGCTAGCTCGAACCATTAAACTCCCTCTGAACTTGCCGCTAATTGAGGTCTTCAGTGTTCGAATAACAAACATCTGGCGATCGGGAATCATAGGGCGACCGACAAGTGTGAATTTATCATCTGTTAATTTATTGGTAACTACTTGTCGCCGCATATTGTACAATAGGTGCATGCACTATAGCACCGCTCTAAAATATGAATGGACTTTGATGTGAAAAAACATCATTTAAAAAAAAAAAAATCATAATTTTGCGCCCCTAGTTGGTTGGCGCCCGTGGCAAATGCATCCCTCGCCACGTCCTAGATCCGGCTCTGCGACTAGGGATACATTCAGGAGTTAGTTTGATTTCAAATATTCGAATTTAAAAGAATGAAACTAGTAGATTGACTATCTGAAAAGAGTCGACACAATGCTCATAGTTTTTACCAACTTCTTGGCATACATATTGCATGCCTCAAATGATCCTTAGTTCTTTCGTATAATGAAAGCATCCTATAATATTCATAACATTGCTTGAAGCGAACGAGAAAAGTGTACATCAAATTGCACCCTTCCATTACGATATTTGTCCATTTTTAGATGCTCCCGTCGTGTTATTTCGAATATTTAACTACCATTCCATGCTCATTATGCTTCTTCATTAGCATTTCACTATAGCTCGTTATATTCAGAAGTGATTGAAGGAATGCATTCCAAGAATTTCCGTTTGAAAATATTCATGCTCATTCAAATAATATCCTTATGTACAGGAAATTTTTGATATATATTTACTTCAATCTTCATGGAAATATATCTGGTTTTTCATAATCATAAAGAGATTATTTTTCATCTCTATTTCACATTTTTCGAGATATTATGCGATGCCCATCAATTTCAAATGAAGAATATTCATTTGTAATCGAGAAATGGGGATGGTTCTTCTCCGAAACTGTTCGGAAGATTTACACATTCACCAAGCCTGAGACTGGAGGAAGTTTTTTCAATTTTGAAATCAATACTTCAAACATTTTCGAGAAAATGGCAGTTCAAACTATATGTTGATTTCTTTGTTACAAAAAAATTGCCACAGAAACTCTTTTCTTCCTGTTCCTGTTAAATTTGCTTGAGTAAAACGAAATACAGTAAATGAGGAATCTTCTTCCCTTTCGAATAAGGCTGAAATTATTTCCGTACATTTTATGGTTCAGGAAATATACTCTCTTCCAGGGAAATGTAGGGAAATTTCCAAAACAGACAAAACAAGTGATATCTGAAAAACCATGGGGTTTAAGGAAAAAGCTACGAGCACATTTTTATTGGGTCATACGATACGGTCATCACGAAATTTTGCATTTTTGAGTTGCCCATCAGCGTTTTCGAACTAGCTGCCAAGTTTAATTCCGATTCAATCAGTATTTTTTGCGTTAATCCGGGAAAAACAACGATATCGAAGAAAAAACCTCGAAATTTTATATTTTTTTCCCAATATCTCCAGAAATTATGATTGTATCGGAATGAAGTTTGGCACACTGCTGTAAAATATGATTTTCCAGGTACAAACAAGAGTTCTTTTTGGATTCAATGAATGGTTTCCGAAAAAAAAATTTTTTTGAAAAAAATTTCGAAAAAATGTACTGCTTCATCTCAACGAAATTCCGTGAAAAGTTTCGCGTTCTTATGTTCCAACTAACTGTCGAGTTCCAATTCAATCGTATGAGTAGTTCCAGAAATATCAGGAAATTAATCTCAAAATTTCAAATGGCTATAACTCCGAAACAGTTCGACCGATTTCGCTTACTAACGAACTCAACCTTCTTATTTTGAAATACAACTCACTCTGAAATTTTCAAGTCCATAGAATCCTTCGTACGCCCGTAATTGTGGTGACGGCCGGCCGGACAGAATCGATTTTGACACCGGATTAGTCATCAGTGAATCCAACCTAGTCGTTTGAGACCATTTTCGGCTCAGAATTAGGAAATAACAGACATTTGGACAAACATGTAGCACGCTGTTCCCCTAGAACCTGAGCGCAAAAAGGAGATAATAAATATTTGGAGTCCAGAATCAATCAAATTCCTGGACGATTGAGATTGATTGCATTCCCTTGCATAGCTTGATCTGGATTATAGATTTCGAGCTTTCTCCCTTCCCTCATCTCTGGAAACGGAGTGAATTCTCAAGGACGCCGCGAAAAGAGCCCTTAATGGAAATCATTTGGATTCAACATGTCCGAACAGCACGAAGCGATCTCAAATTGCTGAAATCATGGGGGCAGCGTGAAATATTCATACTGTGTAGGTAAGGGAAACGAGGACAGCCCACATAGGGCTGATAACGGCCATTTGGAACCTTTTACCAGCGATGCGCCCTCCCCAACTTCTTATGTTGGTCATAATGTACGAAATTTTTTTCCCATTACCGAATAAGCTGCAGCCTCAATACGGGATTTGGAGCACAAATCGACATCGATTTGTGATTATAGCTCAGCGAACGATGTTGACGAAGGTTCAGCATTCTGTTACATCGACGTGAAGAATGATCTCTCATTTTCGATTTGATGCTGGATCATTCTTGTTTGATTTGTCTTAGTATTCTAGTTCTTCATACACCGCCACATTACTCATATTGGTCTCGAACAAAGAAAGGAAATTCACTCAATCCCTCAGGTGAAGAAATTGATTCTTCATTCGTGAAGATGAGCAACAGTATAAGAACCATTCCACAACTAGCATTATGCATAAAATGCTAATCAAACTAAGAGTAATTCTTCTCTCAACTATGAATTTTGCCCCCCATTGAATGGTGTGGATTTTTATCATTTGAAAAACTAGTCACTAAACTCATAATAATTATAATATTTGAACCAGAAGCTTATAAGGCCGACAAATGAAAATTACTATAACAAATTAGACCTCCATGCGCTCTCAAGAATGAAAAATAATAAAAATTTCATGAGAACAGCTCAATTGCTCTTTTGCGCTTGCCCAAAGGCGTAACCATGGCTGGGCAAAATACATGCTTGGCTTGATTGAAATACAAATTACAAAATACTTTCTCGCAGGTATTTGAAATACAAAATACAGAATACTTACAAGTCGGGTATTTGAAATATAAAATACAAAATACAGTATTTTAACTATTTGTATTTGAAAAACAAATTACAAAATACATTCAGGTTTAACGTAAAATGTGAAAAAAGTACTAATTCAGCTAAGCTATTATATCGCTAAATAAAGAATTTTCTTTCAGAAACACAAAATATTTGAATGTAGTATCAGACAAACAGCCTCTTGTTGGGGAATGAATAAAACCTGCTAAAGAAAACAATCTTTCTTCAGGTCCTGATGGGCAGAAACTTGTGTTATATTGTATGAACACATTTTTCAAGTAAGGATGGTGTTCAAGGATGGTAAGCTCTTTGCTCTTATCATTTTTAGAAGTTGACTAACTCTAACTCCATGATGAAATGACCATTGCGCAGGACCTTTTCTTCCTTTCCATTTGCCAAAAATATGATTGCTAGCAAAAGAACTAGATGAAGCAGATGAACGTCGCCATCTGAAGGGAGATTCAGGGACTATTTTCTGTAGAGCGCTCAGCGCTGAATGTATTTGGTCGAAAGTATTTCGAAGACAAAAGTATCGAAATACAAAATACAAAATACTTCAGCGTCAGGTATTTGAAATACCAATTACAAAATAAATTTTCAAGAAGTAATTGAAATACAAATACAAAATACGTATTTGTATTTCAATTATAAGTAATTGAAATACTGCCTAGCCCTGGGCGTAACCATAGCTGTCATTTTTCCAGACCTTGAGCCTGCCACGCAGATTGATGTAACCATGTTTCAATCGTACATACGTAACCCTAATTTTTTCATCAGCCTAAAGCCATCGTTCTTCAATTGGGTACTATATTTCAATTCGACCAGAACGGCAATCTTGGGAATGTCTGAATATTATTTTTATAATGGGTTTACAGAATTATGAGATGGATTGTTTCTCATATTCGTCGATTCTACATTCGTAATTAAAATATCGAATCTCGAAATGGTGTGTACATCGGCATTGCGTCTGATATCGTTGGATATATCATCAGAAAAGTTTGTATTAGTTTTCATAGTGATACTTTGCTACATACCATCTAAGTTTTTATTGAACTTTGTAGGTATGTTCCGGATAATAGGTGTTTTATCTCTGAAACTGCTCAAGTCTATCAATAAACGTACAATAGATCTCTTGCATGTAACACTACATATAATATACTTATGTTTTCAATTCGGATAAAACTTGTTAGAAAGCCTCCTATACGTCATACATCATAGCACGTTTTAACGATCGATAAAACCAACGCTGGCCATTGGCTTAGTAATGTGGAAGGTACTCAAGCAGAGATAGACAGTATATCTGACCTTCGGCGTCACGAAATGGCGCGAAGTTCCGAGCGTTTGAAAAGACATTCTTGGTTACCAAATTTAAATGAAATTTCAATAATACTACAACTAAATTGAATAGATATATTGTAGATATTTATTCAATTGGTTACAGTTTTCTTCAACCAGAATCAGTACTAAAAATAAAATTAGAAATTCACTGATGTGAAGTCTGTAACTTTTACCCGCTTGTGTAAATTTACAGCCATTTCTTCACTGAATTTTTATGAACCTTCTCGACATAGATTATCGGCAGATAGTACTCACTCGCGAATTTGACCCCCAAAACTTCTCTACAGAAACCAACTCTATTTCATAGATGTTCGTTATGTAGTCACAACAGTTCAAAATCATGTGTCTGATGGATTCTGCGATATATTTTGGAACCTTTGCTACGTCACCAGGTTCATACTTCACATTGCAAACCAATTTTTAATCGGAAACTTGATTTTCGTGTTATTGGGAAAACATATAGATGAGAAGATCGAAATAACTGTGAAGCCGTTAGATTAATTTTGCATTCTAAAAATTTAACGGAAATATTCAGACTATTAACCTATCCTAAAAATTTCAAGATTTGAGGTTTGTTCCCTCGAAAGTTACTGCGTGTATGGATAGACAGGCAGCTGGTCGGACAAAAAAAAAACTAAGCAACTGACTCTGCTTCAGTAAATCCAACCTAATCGTTTCAAATCATATCCAGCTGAAAATTCTGAATGACATTTAGGAAAAAACTAGTTCACTAAATCAAGCGTCTAGGCACAAAGGAGCCTCTGGAAACTCGGAGTGAACCATAGATGAGCTCGTATATTCTTCAGATGACATGACGTCCCCTCAGTGGGTTCACAAATAATATTTTTCCCATTCAAAAATACTTCTCTTTCCCTTTCATCACGACATACTGTATAAACACCCATACGTCTACGGAAAAATGAAAATGCACGAGCAAACATGATCCAACTTGTTACATTCACCCAACCTTCCCACTCCGGCTAGAATCAACTGGACGAATCCATCTTTTTCCGGGTTCACGTCGCACCTTAAAATGAAAACATAATCAATCTCAAAACCGAAGCAAGGATCCTTCCCAAATTTCAAGTTTATTTATACTGTTAATGCCGGCCGTACACGTTTATCTGGCGCCCTCTGTGTACTCGTCTCATGCTAAAACACCGTCCTGTCACTGATCCGATTCTCCTTTATTTGGTTTTCCCTCTGAGGTCCTGAAACTGAAATCATCTGAATTATTGGCCTCCAGGCCCTGCTGCGCGTTTGCCAGCGTAAGCTTTAGTTGACGACACACATAAATTACCTTTAAATACTCGGTCTTATATATATCCTTCTCTCTAATGCGTCTAAAGTAATTGTTCAATATTAAATGAAGACAAATAGAAAGGCATGAACGAGAGAGCAAGTTTCGCCAAGTTTCGGTTGAGAAAAGAGGGTAATACAATATTTATTTGAACAGCTTTTGTATGTGTATATTGTGAAACGTAGGATACATGCATCTACATGAATTTCGTGCTTATGAGTCAAAAATTATATACTGCGGTCTGTGTAATTTTAGTTTGCTTGAGATTAACAGATTGAAATTCGAAAAAAGATTAGATTGTTATCGAAGACCAATCACGAAACTATCTTATCTGTTATACAGACAGATCTGTTCTAGACGAAGTAGAACACATCGGCATATTCGTTGCCTCCGCTTAAGCCTTAAGCACTTAAGGTATCGATTTGACTCAAGTGCTCAAGTTGCGCCAATTGGCCCAAGTGCCCGGTAATACCTCTGAAAAGTTTTAAAGCTACCTGGAAAATACTTCGAAGGATCATTTTCCGGTTATAGTCAATGACTTTTTCGAAAAGCCTATGAATTCTTCGAACCGAAATGTTAATTGTACAGAATTACACCCTGATTTTTTTTTCCAGCCAAAAGAAGGATTAGGATCTGAAAGTCTTCTGACCCCTGGACAGCAGGTCCTTAGAATTCAGATCAACGGCCAAATGCAGTTGTGCAATCACTTGTACAAATGTCCGATGATTTCCAGTACAAGTGTTTGAGATTTTCTGAAGGAATTCCTTCAGATAGAATGACGGATTCGATTATGTTCTAGCAGGTTCGGAGGTAAAGTACGAATATCGAATTCGAAAATGGATAAAAGATTCAATGATATCTCAGTTATATACCATTCCAACGGTAAGGAGCCTCATGATCGTTAGGTCTGGAGTTCAAGGCTGAAAAATAAAGCCTACAGAGCACACACCCACTTCAAGATAGTTCACGAAATATAAAATTGTTTCAACGAAACTTTTTTTAATTTTATATTTCAGTTTTCAATTTTCTTTCAATACCCTGTAGGAATGGATATAACTTCGAAACTATTGGGCTTATTTACCCATAGATGAACTCAACTGAGATATTCTGCGAATTTACTCTGGAAATTCAAAATTTTATAGTATTGTCCTTAGAGAGAGCATGTAAAGACGGCGATATGAATTCGAATTTTACCACGGATTCTTCATCAGTGAGTTAAATATATGTCTAGTCAATATAACATAAACATTCGGGTAAAATTAAAACTGTGAATTTTTCAATCGAAAATGGAAACAAAGTTTCATATAGAAATAATCAAATACACTCTATGCACTCGGGATATTATATCCTCATCAAATAGCGCACTTAATTGCTAGTTTCGATATACGTTCTGGACAATGAATTCTATATATTTTCCAATTAATGTGCATAAATAATTTCAATCTGTATATCGACAGTATGTAACGAGATATTTTCCTCTCATAGTACTCTCGGATGAGCGGTATATTTAACGCCAGTTTTCCAGAATTTAAAACTCAATGGGTCGGAATCGATTATATTCGCTATCCCAGATATGCACACCGGAAATGGCGATAACATACGGCATACATTCTATGCCAAAACAATTAGCGAAACAAAACATTTCACGGGTGGAAAATTTCATAGTAATAAAGTTCGAACGCCGAACTGTGGGGGGCATTGTTATCTATAAATTCTTTGCATGACTTCAAAAATGGTCGGAATGCTTTGTTCTCCGACAAACGTCACGCGTATATGTGTGCGGTGTTTCGGATTGTCGGACAATTGTTGATTAATTTAGTCAGACAGAAGTTAGTTTATCAATTTCATTTTTCTTTGAACCGTGCAGCATGCCATTTGAATGGAGTTTTTGAAGTATCGAGTGATTCTTCAAAGTATCTCTCTAATAAAAAAAACCGTTGCTGTACGATTGTATGTGGCGACTATATATTTTCATTTCATCTTTCATATCTGTTGCCATTATAAAGTCTTTGTGAACAGATGCAACAAAAAGCTTTCTTTTTCACGTCAGTTTGAATAGATTGGCTGGATGAGTTTGGCACTGAAACAATCCCTCATACACTTCATTGAAATTGGCAGGTTTTTTGTTCAACAACAGGAAAATACCTTAGTTACTTGCCCGCAAAGTGACTTATATAGAAATGAATAACTTTGGCTCCGAAAATGCGCGTGATTCGTGACTTCAGTTTATAGATATTTCAGAGCACTTAAAACTATCAATTTAAAGAATCGTTTCGAGTCCTTTTGAGCAACACAGCGGATACCACTGATCCTGCTCCTTAAAAAACTCTGCCTTTGCTAAATCACTACTCACACTTCGAGGACTGCGTTATGAATATAATATTCTATTCAAATGAATATTATATTCATTATTGCAGGTTGAAACCAAGACATCTAGACATCATATTGATTCCATAGGTACAATGACATAAACATATTCCTGCCTTCGACTACCAGAACGAGCAAACATTATAGGTTCAATGTGTACACGCGTACAAATTAGGAAAATCACTTTCTTTCTTCTGAAAAAATGAGTTCGAACCCAATCCTAATCTTATCAAACACTGCTTATTCAATAACACATTAACAATAACTTAGAATATCTCTATGTCCAATATTCCACAGTTGCCAGAAGAAATTTGCGTTCTCGGTAATTTCAAATTGATACCCCACGTTAAAATAAAGCTCAAATACAAGAAACCTCTTGCTTTAACAGCGACAAAAAGACCAATATTGCTCTGACTACCTTGAAGATCCTATTGAGTTCTTCTCTGGGCACAGGGTATAACTTCCGTTCCTCAATGATATAAACGAAAGATGACTCTTCAAGGAACTCGAAATCAAACCACAAACCATCTCTCTATCAAAGTTAGCCTCTGCAACAATAGGTTAAGTTGAACTTCGAAGATTGCGAGATCCCAATGCTTGACAGCAGTAGTAGTAGAACAAAGTTTCTATTCAGCAATCTCAAATGAATACCCATCATTTTCATTGATACAGCTCCATATGACATGTATTCCCAACTGTACAGGCACCAAATGGCCAATATAGATCCGAACTTGAGCATAATATCGCAAAAATTATGGTTTACATTGTATGAAGCTATGCAGGTTGATGGCCTTATAATTCATAGTGTACCTCTTCCAACTTATCTTGGATGAAGAGCGGTATTTCTTAAAAGCTAATCGCTTGGAGAAACCCTTTTGTATCCTACGACATTACAAACTCGAAACAACAAATCATGTTCCTATCAAATTCCGCCTATGCAACAATAAATTAATTCAATCTTGGGAGAATAAATCACAACCATATTCAGCCAGCTCACACTTCGAAGAGTGCGTTAATCAACACAGCTTCCAGAACAAAGACATAGTTTCAGCAATTTCAAATGAATATACCGAAAGCAAGACATTATCTTAATAACATAGGTGCAGAGTCATGAAAGAATTTATTACTTTTGCCACCAAACACGAAGAACAGTGTGGTTTCAAGGAGTGCACACGAAAGGATTCACTGCCCAATTATTCCTGATCAACATCTTCCAGCAGACTAGTCCAGAATGAACAGTTACCTTCATATAAACCAATCGATAAGAGTCACTTAGCATTTACAAGCAACCTAGTAGAAATCAGAACCATGTTTCTTATAAAACATCGCCTCGGCAACAACCAGTTTACTCAAATTTCGAAGACTGCGTTATTCAATACTCCATCTACTAGAACAAAGATGCAGCCTCGGCAATTTCAAACTGATACCCTACGTAATGAGCAGCTCCAAGACAAGGAACCTCTTAATTTCTCAGCCACAACCTGAACAATATGGTTCTCACTTTAACCCCCAGTTCCTATTAACATCATTTCCGAAGTCCAGGGTGTTATTTCAGAAAATCATAAATTCAGATATGACGAATATTGCAAACCCTTGAAGAATTCAACCAAACAACACTATTCCAAGAGGTTGAAGTCGAAACGACAAACAGCTACCAGCTACTGTTATTTCAAACAACTAATAACTAACAATGAATATAGCATTCTTCAATGCAGGCGCATAGCAAAACATCGTTTTAGTTAGATAGATGCAAGGCGGTGGAAAACATTCTGAATTTGGTTACTAAAAAAAGAGCTGATATTATGGTTTTAATGAGTGAAAGCGTTAGGGTTTATGGCCTGATTATTTCCCATGAATTCTTCTAGGAAACTCATCCTAAATAAATTGTTGCCTTTTTATGAACCAATCGATTGAAGAAGTCACTCCGTATCCTTCTTGGTAACAAATAAGTTGAAAACACAATCCATGTTCCTACCAAACTTTGCCTCGGCAACAATCAGTTAACTCAAACTTCGAAGACTGCGTTATCCAATACTCCACATCTACTAGAACGAAGATGCAGTCTCGGCAATTTCAAATTGATACCCCACGTAATGAGCAGCTCCAAGACAAGGAACCTCTTAAGTTCTCAACTACAACCTGACCAATATGGCTCTCACTTTAACCCCAAGTTCCTATTAACATCATTTCCGAAGTCCAGGGTGTTATTTCAGTAAGTCATAAATTCAGATATGGCGAATATTGCCAACCCTCAAATACTCCAACCAAACATCACTGTTGGAAGAGGTTGAAGTCGAAACGACAAACCATGTTCAATAGTGCTCAGCTACCAGCTACTGTTATTTCAAACAAATATCAACTAACAATGAATATAACATTCTTCAATGCAGGCGGATAGCAGAACATCGTTTTAGTTAGATAGATGCAAGTCGGCGGAAAACATTCTGAATTTGGTTACCGAAAAAGAGCAGATATTACGGTTTTTAATGAGTAAAAGCGTTAGGATTTATGGCCTGGTTATTTCCTATGAATTCTTCTAGGAAACTAATCCTAAATAAACTGTTGCCCTTTTATGAACCTATCGATTGGAGAAGTCACTTCGTATCCTTCCTGGATACAAATAAGTTGAAAACACAAACCATGTTCCTATCAAACTTTGCCTCCGCAACAATCAGTTAACTCAAACTTCGAAGACTGCTTTATCCAATACTCTACAGCTACCAGAACAAAGTTGCAGTCTCGGCAATTTCAAATTAATACCCCACGTAATAATGCAGCTCCAAGACAAGGAACCTCTTAATTTCACAGCCACAACGTGACCAATATGGCTCTGACTTTACCTCCTAGTTCCTATTAACATCCTTTCCGAAGTCCAGGGTATTAATTCAGACGTCATAAATTCAGGTATGGCAAATACCGCCAACCCTCGACGACTTCAATTAAACTCGGCTGTACAAAACGAGGATTGCAGACATCCTCCTGCAGACTGGATGTATTATATGCGTTATATACCTTGCGATGTCTTCAATTCATTAGTAAATTAATGGAGGTACTTGTTGGATTGAACTAGAAGTGGATGCTGTCCTCGCATATATACCTGAAGCTAAGGTTGAGGTGCATTCGTCTGGAAAACAGTAACTTCTATGGGATTTTCTCATTGAATCAGGAATGGTTTCTATTTAATTTTGTGATATTGCTGAGTTCAGATCTAAGCGAGGATATACCCTAGGCTTCATGAATATTTACGGGTTAGGAGTTTGTGATAGTTTGATAAGAAACCGGTTAGTTTGGGTGGATTTTCATTATGAGGTTCTGTAATGTATCTTGCAAAGAGAGTGAATCGCTTTGTTCATAGTTTTAAAGATCTTGCAACATTAAAATGAAGTTTTTTTGTTATTACTTCAAATAATACCGTTCGATATTGATATCTTACGATACACTTTAATTCATATTAACTGGCATAAAACGATTGAAGTAAAAATTGAGGAAACGGCTTCACTATAAACTACTCTACACAAATAGTACTGATCATCAATAATTTTTTTGAAATTTTCATTATTGAGAGCCCTCAGTAGTATCTATTCTATATTGTATGTCAAAATCTCACCACGTGCTTTCACCAATACTTAATAATGAACGAACTGAGATAGTATGGACTTACTGACAAGCTTGTTAAATTGTGCATAGAAACTACACATATCCTGAACACCGATTGAAAAGCACAGAAAATCAAGTAGAATACAGATGCCCGAAATTTCTCAATGTATTGCCAGATAAAATTCAGACAGGGAAAGACTTCAAAAAGTTCAAATATCCACGTCCTAAAGAATGAAAAATTTAATTATTATATCAGCTGATATATCTGCCAGAGCTGTTTTCGCACGGCGCTACCTACAGGTCGCTCGCCAGCTCTAGACTTCGAATAAATTCCAATATCTGTGAGGGCTTCAAGAGGGCTGAGTTCTCATTTCTACTATAATTCTTCTGTCCAAGACATTCCCTGCGCAGGCTTACAATGGCGAGGCTTTCTGCAATAAGGTGATCAGGAATTGCCCTCTCTTCTCACAAAATCTGCACTCGTCAGTTTCTGATAAGCCCATTTTCATCATGTGCTTCCTAGGGCGACAGTGTCCTGTGAGGTAGCCAGTGACCAGTGACCAGTGACACTTAACTTGTTCCTATTAATTTTTACGTTCCGAAGAAACTTTTTGGAATGATCTATTCCTGCAAGATTTCTCCAGAGTGCTTCTTTTTTATTTTCTTCCTTCCTCGAAAACTCTTTCCTATATGTGCATTTGCGAGAGGTTCTAGGCCAGCAGGTGGCGTTTGTGCTTCCTTTCTGGAACGAGTGCTAGCCTCTTCATTTCCTTTGATTTCTGAGTGCCTAGGAACCCAGACTAAAAAGACCTTGTTGTTCTTGCCTGCCTCATTGAGTTTCCTTCGGCACTCCTATATCAGCTTCGAGTCGATGATATAGGAGAGTTCAGTTCTCTGATAGCAGCATGACTACCAGAATGGATCACTATGGCATACCCTTGATAGTTCCTTTCCAAGTTAATGTCTATGCATCTTTCGATTGCAAGTATTTCTGCCTGAAAAACAATAAGGAGCCTAAAGATAGTTTACACTTGGTTCTTGGCCCATATACTCCAGCCCCAATCGCGGTTTTAAAACCATCTGTATACCATTGAGCGTTATTCACTTTGAAGTTTTGGATAGTGTATTCCTTCTTCCATTCTTCCCTTTTGCAAAGCACTGAGTTGAAGTTCTTCTCGATGCATATTTTTTTAATCATAGAATAGAATATAAACTATCTTCCAATAATTCCGCAGAACCCAATATTCGGTATGCTTTGAGGAACTAGGTAGCCTCAAATATTGCAATTGCAATATCGCAGTAGTAGACAAATACTCCAGAATTATAACACTTACGGCAGTCGGGTGAAAATTGTCAGATATTGAGTGAGCTCTAGTTCGTTACAATAGTTAAAGTTCTAAGCAATTTTACTTTTGCAGTAATTTTATAAACAACCATTCTCCGCATCATTTTTCTTCCAGTAAGTGGCTTTTCGTTGAAGATAACAGTTTCTGTAATTAATTTCAGAATATTCCCCTAATAGACTTTAATACGGGTCAAAACTTTCCCAAAGTCTCGAAAACTAATAGAAGTATGATAAATTACCTTCTACGATCATGTTGCCCTCCTTAGTCCAGTAATTAATCGACTTTGGATATGCTTCTGAGTAACACTCTAATGTGATCTGCTGACTTTCCATGGCACCGACTAGCTGGTTCTGTATCCATATCATTGGTGGAACTGAAGAGAATTGGTATTAAAACTTCTGGATTTTTGGGAAAGTATTAATTAATCAATCAGTCTGTGCAGAACAAGCATTTAAATTATGAATGACATGTTGCAATGGAACAAACATATTTTGGAATCTCTCTTCATTCAGTTTTACTTAGTGGTTTATTTTGAATGTTTTTTCATAGACTTATTATGATTGAAATAATTTTCAAGTATATCCTAGTAGATAGATTATGACAGTTGAATTAACTGGTATATACAGGGTGCCTATATAAGTTCTACATCAATTTCAAACACAGATTTCTCTCATGGAATAAAATACTTTATTCATATCATGTTTTCCATATTCGACTCAGATGAAAAGTTATGACAATTCAACTTTTCTTCAATGTGCTAATATACTTCGGAATTCGCTCAAAAGTTCTTTTACGGTAATCTGTATTGCAGAATAACCAATTCGTTGTTTTACAACATGATTGAGAAAACGCATTTACTCACGTAATTTCTTATGGAATATTTACATCACAATAATACCACAAAACACCAATTTTATGGTAACGTGAATATTTCACTACGCTTGACCATTGAAACACTTATCTTTCACTTGATATTCGTGCAATATCCAATTGTTTTCACCATAAGATTATACATAATTTCGTTATCGCCTATTCTCAGATTGAAAATTTCCATAAAATTCATGAATGAGTGATTTAACACATCTATTGAACTGTATTAATTTTTTGGAAGACATGTCCATAGGCATGAATAAATATTCTCTTTTTCTATGGTCTGGGCACAGAATGCATTATTATTACTTTGTGTCTTGTAGTCTGGACGAACGTAGAAAAATTCCTGGAATCTCATCTGATTAAATAATTTCCATAGCTTCACGTCCTTGAGTAAACATAATTGATAGTGTTTACAGGGATAGGAACCAAACAACGAACAACCAACTTGAACTAAGCCGACGTTTCGTCCATTTTTCAGACTTTATCAAGGCTACAGAGAAACAAAAATAGGTATAAACACAAGCACATAATACATGTATAAATACAACATTGGAATTAAAGTAAAATAAATTAATATCCGTACAACTCCTTACCAAGTCCACTCAGTTGAAAAAAGATGATATTAAGGGACACATAGGATTAAAATTTGATACTTGAACGGAGCAAAACATCGAATGAATCCACAACAACAAGGGTGATTATTTCATATGTCAATAAAATTCCAACAACCTGTCGCATGATTAATATTATTTGTATGTGCGGCGATTTTACATATTTATGGGATGTGGAATTCTCGGTATCTGGCCAGCAAATTTGAATACACCTGACTTAGATCTTCCGCGTCCGTCCTGTAATTAACTGTATCATTCAGTTTTATATGTATCATTTCACTTAGGTTTCTTTTCCTTCTATTAGTCTCATAATCCACAATTGTAGTGCTGTCAAAATCGAAAATATTCTGCAAAACGATGTGCGGCAAGAGCGGTGGTATTTTCCTTGTCCCTAAATCTCTCGTCACAATCATATTTATGTTGTTTGATTCTGAATTTTAGAAGTTGTTTTGTCTGTCCAATGTAACAACTTGAACATCCTAAACACGGTATTTTATAGATCACATTAGACCTATTGTTTAGAGGAGTCAGATCTTTTAAACCAGAAAATAATGAACGTACAGTCTTGAGGTTGTAAAAGACCAATTTATAGTTCGGTAATTTCTCTTTTATTGTGTTCGCAACGTTGTAGCTGAGAGATGGGATATAAGGGAATCTAAAATATCTTTTTGTTTGTTCTTCTTCACGATATGAATCACTAGTGTTAACTGGGCTATACTCATTAATTATTTTGTTCACTAGTGTTCTTGGATAGCTGTTCATATCCAACAAATCTCTGATCTTATTGAGATTCTCTTCGTGGAATTGAGGCGCACTCAGATTTATAACCCTATGAAGTAAATTTTTAATTGTACTCACTTTGTAGGATCTTGATGTTTCAGATTTGAAATTCATAACCAGTCCAGAGTTTGATGGTTTCATATACCAACATGTTGACAAAGAGCCACTTTCGTCTCGTATAACCTTAAGATCAAGAAAGGCCAACGAACTATCCTCTTCATAAAACTATATGTAGATGATCTCATATTGGCGATTCGACCACAGAATGCAAATGAACTATTGTCCATTTTCAAGGATTTCCATCCACGCATCCAATTTACGATTGAAGAAGAAGAGGATAGTGCGTTGGCCTTTCTTGATCTTAAGGTTATACGAGACGAAAGTGGCTCTTTGTCAACATGTTGGTACATGAAACCATCAAACTCTGGACGGGTTATGAATTTCAAATCTGAAACATCAAGATCCTACAAAGTGAGTACAATTAAAAATTTACTTCATAGGGTTATAAATCTGAGTGCGCCTCAATTCCACGAAGAGAATCTCAATAAGATCAGAGATTTGTTGGATATGAACAGCTATCCAAGAACACTAGTGAACAAAATAATTAATGAGTATAGCCCAGTTAACACTAGTGATTCATATCGTGAAGAAGAACAAACAAAAAGATATTTTAGATTCCCTTATATCCCATCTCCCAGCAACAACGTTGCGAACACAATCAAAGAGAAATTACCGAACTATAAATTGGTCTTTTACAACCTCAAGACGTTCATTATTTTCTAGTGTAAAAGATCTGACTCCTCTAAACAATAGGTCTAATGTTATCTATAAAATACCGTGTTTAGGATGTTCAAGTTGTTACATTGGACAGACAAAACAACTTCTAAAAATCAGAATCAAACAACATAAATATGATTGTGACGAGAGATTTAGGGACAAGGAAAATACCACCGCTCTTGCGGCACATCGTTTTGCAGAGGGTCATATTTTCGATTTTGACAGCAATACAATTGTGGATTATGAGACTAATAGAAGGAAAAAAAACCCAAGTGAAATGATACATATAAAACTGAATGATACAGTTAATTACAGGACAGACGCGGAAGATCTAAGTCAGGTGTATTCAAATTTGCTGGCCAGATACCGAGAATTCCACATCCCATAAATATGTAAAATCGCCGCACATAGAAATAATATTAATCATGCGACAGGTTGTTGGAATTTTATTGACATATGAAATAATCACCCTTGTTGTTGTGGATTCATTCGATGTTTTGCTCCGTTCAAGTATCAAATTTTAATCCTATGTGTCCCTTAATATCATCTTTTTTCAACTGAGTGGACTTGGTAAGGAGTTGTACGGATATTAATTTATTTTACTTTAATTCCAATGTTGTATTTATACATGTATATTGTGCTTGTGTTTATACCTATTTTTGTTTCTCTGTAGCCTTGATAAAGTCTGAATATATGGACGAAACGTCGGCTTAGTTCAAGTTGGTTGTACGTTATTTGGTTCCTATCCCTGTGAACACTATCAATTATGATTAAATAATATTTAACAAGAAGAAATGATTTTTTTTTGGAAATTTCAACAGCCTGTTTCTTTTCACCGGAGTCGAATCTGCAAGAATGGCGAATGAAAGGTATTTGATTTGATAAGAGGCATCTATGGTTGAAATCGGTATACAATTCTTAGACGGACGACGATGAAGTCCGTGAAAAGAGATAGGGAGAAAATTTGACGTATAATTTTTTTTAATCGTTCTCAACAATTAAAATATTTTTTCAGTTTCAACGGTATTTTGATTTCAATATTCTCTCATATCGCGGTGATATTATATCGTCTTAAAATTATTTTTTGTCCGGAAACTACACGTTTCATGATAAGAAGGATGATTCTGAATAACCCTTGTGTTTGCGACCAATATTATTTATCATGTGTATGAGACCTTTGGCCACCTTTGGCTCCCCGAATAGGTTTTTTGAATAATACAATATCACATTAAATACTAAATGTTGGAAACACACCGTTTCAATGCGATTGTGTTGCTGAAAACGCACAATTCCGTTATTTCATTGTCACGTTTCGAGTTTGGATAATATATTACGGTTGAATAATTCCACATGTTCATAAACATATTGATATTCTCTAAAATAGCTGAAATATTCTATGAATTCCGTCATTGTCCATGCACGAGTGGAGGGAGAATTGAAAAAATGTCAAAAATATACTTACAATGAACTATTAGCATTATTCGTTTGCTAACAGAGGGAGGAACCCCATTGGAGGCTATGCACAAATATGGGCCCATATGAAGCCTGTTGACTTTGGTTATGTTGAATGTTGTTCCCTCTATTGAAGGCACTGAAATTAAACAACACATATTGAATTCTGGCTTTCATGGTTTGGAAGTTCGACTAAAATTAATATTCCTCCAATTTGTTTTTATTAACCGGTCAATCATATGATCTCGATACTTTATTAGTTTGACAATGTCCATATTGAAATGTATGTAAAACTCTTCGTTAATGATAGAAATAGATTACATTCCAGTGAATTGCTTGGTGAAAAAACACGAAAACGACCAAGCTTTTTTCATTGAAATTTGAATTGTTTTTCAGGAATATCGGGAATGAATGGTTCAACAATTCTAGTACACTTTTTTCAGTTTAACTAGGTTTTTGCTCGCAATATTTTGAAGAACTATTCAGAATCAAATGAGAATTGTTCTTCATAGAAATCGTCCTTGTGTATTGAAGACCTCAAAACTTTTTTCAAGAGCAGTTCCTTGGGAATATTTTGCCTAGTGAACAATATCGACATTGTGTAACCGATCAAAGGGGTGAATTGTAGTGTTGCAGTGTCTATATCTGACTTCATCGGGAAACAAAGCGGAAATTAGCAGAACAAATTCCAAATTGATATTTTCGAAAATTACGGCACTTGATGTGAAATGGGCAATAATTGGCTAAATTCCTTGAAGAAGGATGATAATTGGAAAATTCTTCTATCAAGTGAATCTGAGTTGCTGTGAAATGTCAATTTGACAAACGTACTCGAAATACGAATGTATTGCACAAAATCTGGAAATTTTTACTTTGTTACTTTGAACTGTGGAAATGTGGGAATTCATGTCAGGAGTATTTGCTCATTTTCTAGACCAAAATACTGAGATTTGAGTTCACCAATGTACTACAACAGTTTTTGTGCGATGTTCCAGTATATAATGGAAAAAAGAAAACATCGTCCCTGCAGTTCCTTGGGAAAATATCCACATGATGTAACCGATCAAAGGGGTGAATTGTAATGTTTACACCGTTGATCGATAACATTATTCTTATATTTTTCATGAGGAAACATTTTTTCGAGAAACTGCCATTGTCAAGTACTTTGATTCCTGCGAACCACAATGGCAATTTCTAAAAATAATAGTTTTATATTATTTTCAATAGCTTTTCTTTAGATATTTGTAGCGAAAACCTACAGTGTGTCCACGGATTGGGTGCCGGTAAGGTGTAAATGACGAAAAATTTTCGAGTTAGACTCTGATATTTTGGGAATCGCTCCTGCTTGGTCTCAAACTAAGATGTTGAGAAAATGAGCCAAATCAATTAATATACAGGGTGGTTTAGAACTGATTTAATGAAAATTGTTAGGAATAAAGTGTCTTTGTTTTAAAAGATATCTAGAAATTTTATCGAGAAAAGTTGTTTAGAATAAAAAGACACGGCTAAATCTCGATTCTCAGATAAATCGATCAACTTTGATTTTGTAAATAGGTTATGAAAATATTTGATAAAATCCATGGTTACAAATGCCAGACGTGACTTGAAACATAAATTTTATTCGTCATAAACGAAAATTTCCCAGTTTAAAATATGTTGACCATAGAACAAAGAGTGTTTATTGTGGAGTGCTACGGTTTGGGTGCAGACATTTCGTATCAGGGGGTATGAAGACAATTCCATGAACGCTGGTCAAATGTTACGGTATGACGTAACCCTGTTAAGAAAAAGGTGTCAAAATTTGAATTTTTGATCATGACTTAATATCTCGCGTATCGGATTAACAAAATATTCATGAAATTATAAGTCATGGTAGGCTGATTTATCTGAAAATTGAGTTCCTGCAGCAGCTCGTCATTCCAAACAACATTTCTCAATAAACTTTCTCGATATCTTTTAAAACAAAGACACTTTATTCTTAACAATTTTCATTAAATCAGTTCTAAACCACCCTGTATATTAATTTATTTGGCTCATTTTCTCAACATCTTAGTTTGAGACCAAGCAGGAGCGCTTTCCAGAATATCAGAGTCTGACTCGAAAATTTTTCGTCATTTACACCTTGCCGGCACCCAATCCGTGGACACACTGTAGAAGAGAACCTCAAAAATAAGGTCCTTCAATCGATAATACTAAATCACGTTTCTCAATTTCATATATGCTATGGTTTTGCTAATCATCTCCTCTATTGCATCAGTATCAGATTTTTCTGTAATACCCTCACATGGCTGTCCTGTAATATTTTTACATAGATATTTTCCTCAGTAGCATCTATTCTAGACTATATGTATGTCCAAAGATAGAAGATGAAACACTGTGTCTAGTGTGATTTTTGGATTGTATTTTACTAAATGACCATTTTCATGAGTGTTTTTCATCAATCAATTTATCCCAGTTGATATAATAATTAAATTTGCCATTAAAAACGTGGTGCGTTGAACACAATAAATATATATTCCAAGATATCGTGTGAAGGTATCACAAAAAAATCTGTATTTTCAAAGATTGCTATAATAACCTTCATTGAGTCGACTCGTTTGAATTGAATATATTCACGTTTCCTGCACAAGCTTCCTGCAACGAAATCGTTATAATCACAATCTCGATATCTACTATAACGAACTAAATCATGATTGCCAATTCGGTGCAAAAGTTTCACGAGGACCCTAACTACTCGACGGTTTCCGAACTTCCTAATTCACGATCATTAAACAGGGACTTATTCCTGGATGAAGAACTTATCAAACCAATAAGCAGCCATACTGATTCATCCTTAATCTTATCTGGGTCTGAGTTCTTTCAACCGACCCATATTCCCAAGCGTCTGTTATCTCGGACTCATCAGTTCCCATTTATATTTGGCCATAATGGCATGAAACGACATTATATTCATTATTTCAGTAACGTTTCAATACAGTCTTATCTCCTTGTTAACACTTCACTGGTCGCGATAGAGTTCGTACTTAGTCAAATGAATTTCCTCACTTCCTGTTCTATTATTCGATAACCCAATTCGATAGTTTGGGAGGTTTCGGGAAAAAGGGTCTATGAGAAATTAGTTGAGGAAATTCGGTATTGGTATAATTCTGGTATACAGTGTGTCAACTTGAAAAGGTAACACCCTGAATAACAAATTCATACAATTGAAGAAATGTTTTTTATGAGATCTGAAAGTTCTGTTTTTTCCGAAAAATTGAATCCCGCCAGGCAGGGGTGATTTCTTTAAATAATAGTTTTCATTCAACTTTTGATAGCTCTTCTTCAAATATTGTGAGGAAAACACAAAAAACTCCAATTATTATTCGCAAAGTTGATACACTCGGTTCTTTTTTCTGGGATATTTAAGGCTTTCTATACCGGTATCTAAAAAATGTCTATCAGAATTGAATAAACCTATTTGTCTTGAGCAGTTCCTTGGAAAAACGTTGCCCAATGAACAATATGGAAATAATTATTATTATTATTATCATTTAATAGTTACAAGAGTTGAGGCAAAGCCTATAAACTCAGTACAAAAGTAAGAAAACAAATAAAAAAAATCCTCTGAAAAATAAACGCAATGAGACGCGCATTCATAGTCTTAAGATCCCAAAAGTGGCAGAACGCTGACTGCATCAAGAGTCATATCCCGATTTGAAAGCGTTAACTGATGTGGCTCCAACAATACCAACTGGTAGGACCATTCCAAATGTCAAACACACGATTGGACAGAAATTGTTGTCTTGCTGTTGTTCTGAAGATCTGCTTGCGTAGCTTGTATTCGTGCCCACGCAGGTGGTTTCGGTTCAGCAAGAATGTGTTCGAGGTATCCAAGCCGTAGAAATGGAAACGAATTACCAATGAACGAGCTACGTTACAGTGTCTATATCTTATCCCTTAATCAGAGAATAAATGGAAAATTTTCTGATACTTTTCTTGACTTACTGTTGAATTTCAGGATTGTCTAACGAATTCACCGATTCACTATCCGATCAGATCCGAGTTTTCATGAACATGCGCAAAATTACATTTGAATGGAAATCCATGACGTCGTTTAAGAGGCTTTAAGATTTCTGATCCACCCAGAATATGCAAATCGTTTCCAGAGCTCTAGGAATTGTGGCATCTGTTGTTTTTCTAAACGGTGTTCAATCTTCGACTTAAATGTTGGATATAGACCAATGTTGAAGATTTCATCACTTGAACTATCAGCCAATTTCATACGTCGAATATTATATGTTTTCCTCATGTTATAGTACTTTGAAATTGCTGTTGTCATTCAAGAATTTCCTTGTTCTATTAGCGAGTTCATTCATATTATACGTAACTAAAATTTGTTAGACTGAAAATCATATGAACTTTAAATTTAATTGAATAAGAATTGAAAATGCTGAGATTGAGTGCATCAATGAACTACAACAGTTTTTTCGCGATGTTCCAGTATATAATGGAAAAAAGAAAAAAATCATCCCTGCCCCTTCGCCAGTTTGCAACAACAGTATGCTGGCTCAATCGATCTATCGAAAAGGCGATTCTATCATTGAAAAGATTCGATGGCTTTCTCCTAAAATTCAAATTGACTGGTGCCTCTTGTCAGAAACCGTGACCTCGAAGCTCTAAATACCGAATCAAATATTCAGAAACTATTCTTTTTCATTCAAATGGCATGTAATAATTGAATTGTCCCCATTATATCTCAAAAAACACATAAAACCTCCACTCCATAAATACATTATTTCCCGTGTTAGCTCGGAAGAAATGGAATTAATCCGCCCATTATTGACTCAAGGACCGACAACTCGCGCTGAAAACTGAAAAGTTAACTGAATTGGGACGTTGGAAGTTTCAGGCTCTCGTTCCAATCAACAATTCCAAACACTGAAAATATAAGAGCCCTACTGGTAAAAGTTTCAGGCCACTCGCCATAATTTTCCACTTTATTCTTATAATTATGAGTTTTATGCACCGTGCCTTAACTAATATTTTTTGTCAACTTTATATCCTGGTCCGTTCACATTGCGAGATGAAACTAAGAGAGAGAAAGAGGTAAATGAAATAATATAGTTAGTGGTGTTGGGTTAAAACTTCCAGATATAATTTCAATTCTGCGCTGTATCAGAAGAGAATTCTGTTAAGTTTTGAGTTAATCCACGCAAACGGATCTCGTAATTTCCAATTATACAAAGAAGAGATTCTCAGCTCCAGAATCGAAATAAATGCATTTTCGTTCCGAATGAATTCAAAATGTTTATCCATTTCAAATTTCATTTTCGCAATATTTCAAAAACCGAAATCGGATCGAATTTAAATAGTTTTCTTTGACTGACTAAAACGACAGCTTTAATGTACGTATTTGGTAGAAGCCCGTTATGTATTATGTTATATTCTATGCGTTGGCCTTCGTATACATTCCGTAATGCACACGGTCGAAAATGGAGATTTCAATTCTTAATGATTAGTTATTTTCGAAAGGTGAAGACGATAATGATTACAAACGATCAGGTTGAACCAGCTAATGCGATGTTCGAATTCATGAACTCCCGTCTGATCGTGAACGAAATAACTTCCGAAAGAAGCAACTTAGAAATTCAATGTTTATAGAGAATTCCAGTATCTGATCGAAAAATGGGAGCTTGAGGGTTCATACAGAATTTCGTGGGGATAATATCATACCTAGAATATTGAATGTTTGAAAAAAAACTTTCTGTTCTGAATTGTTCTATTGATCATAAAGAAATTTCGCACAAAATTGTTAAAACGCAAGTATAGTTACCAAGTTTCATTATATTTGAATCAGTTTATTCTTGTTATTCTGGGAAATATTTTTTTCAATTTCTTCAACAATTATAATCATATCGAACTGAAATTTATACATTGCTGTTAATTATAAAGGTAAAAGTTTGTGCAACATTTTCGAAATCTGAGATAAATTTTTTTCCGAATGAAGTTTTGAAATTTGCTTCTTTCAATTCACTAACGTTATAATTTCTACGCAGTTTATCCAGAGAGGTAAGTATACTCTTGTATAACTGAATAACAGTTTTACATCGAGAATGCGAATTGAGTAGCGTTATTTAAAATGATAAAGATTTCCAGAAAATTCGGTGGATCGGAGGTTTTCATCAATTTTGGTTTACGTGTTGCGATTATCGTCAACATGTGGATATCCGTTACTGGTTTCAATCTAAATCCAATATTTTTCGTAATGAGACTTTGAAATAAGGGTTAATATAAAAGATAATGAGCATGTATATGATAAAACAAATTGGAGTATATATGCAGAAGAATCAATAACAAACCGGAAATCTCATCAATTGTAGAGAATCTAAGAGTAGGAGCCTCAGACTAAGGTAGGAGCCGATGATCCACCTGTTTTAGTTCTATGATTCAACTTTGGAAAGCTTCAATTTTTCCAGCCAGGTAGGAATTGAAATAAGAAATGAAATTAAATAGTTCAAAAGATTGCTCGCCAATATCGCAGTTTTCTGAATGAATATTCTGAAAAAATGTGAAAGGCTTGATACGGCTGCTCGCATTACAGAATTTTCTTCAGAAAAACTTTGAATCCCGATAAAATATTTCCTTGCTGATATTGGCAGACAATCTTGAAAATTGTTTTATTCCACTGTCAAACTTCTCACTTGTGGAACTAGCGACTAGGAAAGTGTGATAAATATCGCTGAAGAATTTGCACATAAAGCTGGAAAAATAATAAACCTTTGTGTAAAATTTGCAGCGTTTTTTATTTCGGTTCGATTTTAATGCTTGATATATCAATTCCTGCCGTTATAACAAATCACGAAAATCCATTTTCACTGGAGATTGACCACTCAGACAGAAGTTAGAGGTATTTATTTTTGAGTCCCATGCGAAGGGTGAGCCTTTAACTCTCAATCTAATTATCCGATCATACAGTGTTTGTAGAGAAAGATAATTCTATTTGATTCACAACCAACACAAAAAAGCAATTTTTCACAAAAATGTCATTCATCAATTAATAAAATTATTCCTTTATCCAATAACTGTATGATCGGAGGGTATTTGTGCAGAATTTCATGAACCTAGACGCAGTGTAATTAAAGTTAGAGTAGGGGCTCACCCCTTCTCAGAAACTAACACAAAACACCGATAAATTCTATCCAGATGGAAAATTTCGAATAGAAAAATGTTTCAAAAATTTGTAATAATGGTGATGAGAGTTCATATATCCAGAATTCCAATTAATTCGATGTCAAAAACATAAAAATAAAAAAAAATAAAATTTTGTTTGATTTTTTTCATTTTATTTCTATTTCGACGGAATTTCACTCAGAATTCAAAATATAATTCGACTTTGCAAAAATATGCATCAGTTTATAGGAGAAAATCAAAAGTTACGTCAATTTCCGGTTGAACCGGAAGTCATAGACACACCTTGTTCACCTCAGTATTAATGTGCAAAATTTCAATCCGATATCTTGTAGAAAGAAGATTTTCAGGTGGTCAACCTAATTCCTGTGACACCCGGTACACAACGTCGTTGAGAGCGTCTCCGATGTATCCCTCGAAATTATCTTCTTTTCTACTTTGACTTTTTAATAAGACAACCACCAAAATTGATCCATTGGGGTTCGCATCTGGAGGCCTTTATATATAATGTGAATAGGTTGGTTTCAAATGAAATTAGATATTCAAATCCAGGGGATCGAGCATTCCGCTAACCTTTCCACAGAGGAATATTCCTTGCATTATTGACATTCAAGTCCAAAACGTGAGTGAAATGTTGAGCTCGTTGAATTCCTGTATTATATTTATCTCTTTGTGGAAAAGATTCTGGATTTTTTTAGGATTCGAGCTTTCTCAGGAACGGAACCAGATAATAATGCTGAGGAGATTGCTGACCAATTTCATCCCCGATTATAGAAGCATTGGAAGCTGTAATATCGTAGGAGTCGTGGCCAGATCTGATTCAGTCGTGATTTCAGAGAAAACGATAATGAAGAATTTCCACATTTAGACATCGGAAGTGTGAGAAAAAATTGTGGCAGATATATTCATTCCAAAATTCATTTCACCGAAATTTCTAGACATACATCCTATTATACTGAATATTGTCGACCAATCAGAGTCAAGGTTTGAGCGAAATTTTTGATTGAATTAGACGAACTATTTCTGGAATAGTAAAGTCAAAAAAAATGTTGGAATATTCCCATTTTTTCAAGAGTGCAAACATTAGTGAGAAGTTTTTGAAATGGTTCTTCAAAATCAATAATTAAGTCTAGTTTTTTCGAATCCATATTTTCTGAATTAGGAACAATTGGGTGAAATCTCGATTTTGTGCGCATGTTCTAGCTGTATACAGCGTAGGTTGCAAATCGAACACGTCCGTGAGGTTCGTCAATTGTACAATTTAGCCGATTGAAACAAACCGTTTCGGATTATAATCATTCGAATTTGTAGGTTATTTCCACAATATCTCGGGGACCAATCGTGTTGATGAATCCTTCTGGGATCGTATGGTTCATATTAAAATTTAAAAAAAAATTGTAAAATTTTTCGAATTTCTACAATTCTACAATAGTGTACCAAATGTCATTTCGATACGATTTTTATTTCCAGAGATATTGAAAAAGATACTTCGAATTTCCTGATTTTTCCCTACTATGGTTGTTATTTCAGAAATATCGCAAAACGTGCTGAAATGATTCAATAAAATTCAGTTACGGATTAACTTGGGCCAAAAAATCCATTTTTATTCTGTCAGGAAATTCGCAGGGTCGACAAGTTAGTAAGTGACAGGTTTGGCAACAAATAAAAAAAGGCACGCAAAAGCTTCTGACTTCATGTCAGTGCCTCTGTAAAATTTTCGAAAATTTTACGTTCATTTATCCAATGATACGATTCGTAGAAAATTTCGATTGAATCGGGTATGAATCTTGGAGAAATAACAACCAATAACTGATGAAGATAACTCCAGAAACATTTAGGGGATTCCCTCCATGAAATAATTCAATCGAGATATTTGGGATTTGGGATTGAAACCTTTGAAAATTTCAAGATTCTTAGTCTTTGTTGTCGGAAGTTGCCATGATAAACGCCAGATTCTTCGGTTCAGAGTTCACCAAGTCGTTCGACGTCATTTTCATGTTGGAATTCAAACAGAGGAACATTTATTCGAGCGGGATAATCATCATAAGCTTTTCTTAAACATGCACGTGCCAAATTCAACTTGAAAATCGATCCTTAATATTTGACGATCCAGGCTTGTAAATCTCTGATTTTTCAAACTTCACCAACACGTTTGGGATTCAAATAACAAAATTCGAAGTATAATTATCGACCCATAAGCGTTGCTTCTTTGGTATCCAAGTTCTTGGGAAGGATTGTATGTGAGCAGCTTCTTCACTTTGGGCTTACTTATGATATCTTTCCTCGTGAACAACATGGGTTTTTGTTCCTGGTCGTTTTACAATGACTAACCTAATGTGTTGTCAGAACGATTATCCAAGGCAATCGACCACACCCCACACAGTCGCCTTCTATGTACCTAAGCTACAACACCTGGGCATAGGGGGAAATTTTGCTGTCGTGGATCTTAGCTTTTCTCTCTAATAGAACCTTTCCAGTGAGAGAGGCAGACGTCCATTTATCTGCTGATAATTACGTGTCCATTGGTGTTCCACAAGGATGTGTCCAAGGCCCCATTAACTTTCTGCTGTATACGTCTGATTTGCCTCGACCATTGAAATTTCTATGCGCACTTTTAGCAGATGACGGAAAAATATATAACCGAGCATCGAATACGAGGACCTGCAGAAAGATTGAGGGCAGTAGAGGAATGGTGTCGAATAGTTGTTAACACGCCAGCAAACGTCACGTCTTGCACTAAGCAGAAATAACCCTTAGTACCAATATGTAGTCGATGGTCCCCACTTTAATGTCGTTGACCACTACAACGATCTGGCTACGTTTGTAGTTTTAAAATTCCATTATATTCTGTAAATTTGAGTGTATGGGAGAAAACCCCTACTCTTTTTTTTATTGATAATGATGATAATATTATAATTATTCATAATATTTCCCTTTCAATTTTCGAATAAACTTTCAGGAACCATCCCATATCCCACATTCTTAGCACTCAACTTCGAAAGAGCGAACTCGAACTCACGAATAACTTTACAAGAACGGAACGTGTGTGTAATTCGTATCATGGCAACGAGAATGGGCCAAATCGAATCTTGAATTGATTCAGACCCTGATAAGAACCTGAATGGAGTTTTTCCTCCAGGCTCTCTGATAAACGTCGTAATTTTCAGTTAACCCGAGAAAAATTCGAGTTCCCATGTCCTCGTATCTACCGGATAATCGATCACAAATAAAAACAAACGGGTAAGGTTGTTCTACAAGCAATTTTCCTTCAAGAACGAGATTAATGAATTGGGATGGAAGTGAAACCAATTTCACTTTTTTGAGTTGTTTTAATGGTGAGTCGTTACCTAACTGAAATTCCATTTTTGATATGTAGAATGAGTTTTAAGGATATAAATGAGGTGATTCGAATCATAGATTTTGCTGATCAAAAAATTTGTAATCCTCCAATATTTTTTTTCTGAATTGGCTCCGGTGAAGATTGCACTGCTCGTTTCCACAATATATCATCAGCTAAAACTATTATTTCCATATAATATGGAAGTTCGAAAGGCATTTTTTAAGGATGAATTATAAAATTGAGTTAAAATTAAAAAGTTATCTCCTCACTGAGATATGTGCTTATTCTAAGGACACAATAAGTTATTGCCATGAATAAATCTCAGCAAAAGATTCGTCCTTTGTATGCGGATGAATTGAGAGAAGCCAGAATCGATCGATTATTGCGCAGATTCGAAGAATTTTCCGAAATAACTCGAAATTGTCCTGAGACTATATGCTTCAGTTTAATTAGTAGCTCTTTTTCAAGCTCCTTCCCAGAAATGTTGATATGTCGTTCGAGTTTTTGCGCGCATGTTCTAGGGGAACAGCGTGCTATCGTTTTGTCCAAATGTCTGTGATTTTGGATGATTGAGCCGAAAATGGTCTCAATCGACTAGGCTGGACTCACTGATGACGAATCCGGTGATCCGATTCTGTCCGGCTGTAGACACGCTAACTGTCGACAGAAGCCAGCTAGCAACTTGAAACTTGCAGGATAGGTTGCGCAACAGAATGCCGCGGTTAACTTCGTTAATGGGCCCAATCGGTCGAATAGTTTGGTAGTTATAGGCACTTGAAATTTTAAAGTTATTTATTTCTAATTTCGGAAACTACTTGAGCGATATGATTCAAACTTGGCAGTTGGGTGGAGTATATCGACGTGCAACTTTAAGCCAAATTTTGTCAGGATCAAATTGTCAGTAAATTAAAAAAAAATTTTTTTTCGAAATTTTTCTCCATTCATCATATACAAAAAAAAATTCCTCTCACACTTTGAGCTTCATATTTCACAGCAGTGTATCAAATTTCAGTTCGATACGGTCATAAGTTTTGGAGATATCGGGAAAAAATATGTCAAATTTCGAGATTTTCTTTTCGATTTCATTGATTTTTTCGGTATAACTCGAGAAATACTGATTCAGTCCTCATGAAACTTCACAGCTAGTTTTGAGATGCTGAAAGACAACTTTATGCGAAATTTCGTGATAATCGTGACATTACAACAATTTGAAAAAAAAAATTTCTATGATTTTCTCATCATATCATCCTCATTAAATTCTGTATGAAACTTCGAACTGTTATTTTTCGATGAAGAACTGGATTTCAATTCGATCTGATCTGTATTTTTGGAAATATTGGAAAAATGAAATTTTGATTGGGTATATCTACGGAATCATTGGGTGGATTTTACCCATTCACGAATTCGGCCTTCGCAATTAAGGTCCAAACCTTCTCTACAAATATCGAGTTTCTAAGTTGTTTCTCTCGGAAGTTATTGTGTTTACGCAGTTGGCCGTTAGGCTGACCGTAAACACAATAACTTCCGGAAGAAACGACTTAGAAACTCGATATTTGTAGAGTAGGTTTGGGGCTTAATAACGAAGGTTGAATTCGTGAATGGGTAAAATCCGCCCAATGATTCCGTAGATATACTCATTCAAAATTTTATTTTTCCAATATTTCCAAAAATACAGATTTGATCGAATCGAAATCCAGTAATTTATCAGTAGATATTTTCAAAAAGCACTGCCGTGAAGGCAGCAGCTCTTGCGTGCATGTTCGAATTCGTTGCTGAAGCGGTCATCTACATTGAACATGCGCGCAAAAGTTGCTGCCTTCATGGCAGTGCTTTTAGAAATTTTTTTATTTCGAGATTGAGCTCGCCCTGACTTACACCTCCTTCAATCGGTATAACATAGAATATTATTTTCTGGATGTTTTCTGGGTCGAAAATCAACTACAAAACAATGCAAAACTCTATCGAAATAAACTTTCATCAATCATAATATGGAATAACCTAAAATTAACGCAGAGAACTGAATAACCTGATTATTATCGGTCCCTATTAGATCATTGGTAAATATTAGGGCCTCAATGTGCAACAACTAACATTGCCGAATATATCATATCCTGAACTGAATTCTGGTCCAATTCAGCCATTACTAGTTCAATGTTGGTAACATTGTGATCCGGACAATGAAGCTTTCTAATTGGGAGTTTGCCCAGGAAAAACCAGAAAATATAATTAAAGCGGAAACGAACGTCCCGATCCCACATGCTAGAGTAAATTGCGATGATGCTTCAAAACTAAAAAGCTGCAATGATTTGAATGAAGTTTTCAACCTCATATACAGGATGTAGAGGATTTTAAGTTTTTCAAAGGTCATATACAAATTCACGAAATCATTCGAAAGAACATAGTTTTTTGGTAGAGGTACATCATAAAAAGAGTTTGAAATAATAAAATGAGTCAATCCATTCCACTAGAATTCGATGATAAAACCGTGAAAGTACTAATCTCAATAATTATAAAAATAATAGTATTAATAATCTTTATTTCAGATTTCATATACAATGCATAAAAATGGAATGATGTCAGAAAAAAAACCAAATACCCTCAGGGTTTATACGACAAATTGATTTTCAGAATTGAAAGAATCATTCAAATTATAAGGCTCTGAGAGAATCAACATTTTTTCATAAGTTCCCTAAATGTAACCAAATGATTACATCTCTTAATATTGATTGGCAAGTTTTATACAGTCTGATACACATGTAATATGGACCTTTCCCTGTAAGAGTTAATATATGCTGCGGGTGAAAAAGTTTCATCATTATTGAGTCAGTATTTTTCGAGTTATTCTGGAAAAACCAACGATACCAAAGAAAAAACACGAAATTTCACATATTTATTCCCAAGATCTCCTAAAATAATGAGCGCATTATACTCAAGTTTAGAAGGTACACTGCTGTGAAACAAAAAGCTCAAGATATGAGCAGAATTTTTTTTGATTTTGATGCATAGTTTCCGAAAAAAAACATAAACGGAAGAACAACCGCCAGAACAGAACCGATTTTCACACCGGATTCTTCATCAGTGAGTCAATTCTAGTCGTTCGAGACTTCGGGAAAAAGTTCGAAAATTACAGATTTTCGGCAAAACGATAGCATGCGGCATGCGAAGTTTGAAAGAAACTTTCTTAAAGCGTTCTAGAATTGGTTCCCAAATAACTGTGCGCATAGCGTTTTCTGAAATCTGAATGCCCCAGACAAGTGTCATCACTTTGCATCCCTCCCTCCACACAATATTGACGGTGGCATGGCCCTAAATTTCAAAGGGATTCTGGCAACTTTACTGCACTCATTCGGGAAATTACTGCAGGTATATAAGAATTATAAGCGCAATCTTTGATTTAATGATATTTTTTACAGTCACCTGATTTTTGCTCTAGGTATGGATGCGCTTCGTGTGACTACTAATTTTCACGACTTTTCTCATTTTTCACTTGCATTTTTCATTCGGAAAAAAAGGGTTGATTCGATGGGGGCCCCCTGTGGACCTTTGGGCCCTATGCTTAAACGTACTAAGCGTACTGGTAAATCCGCCACGGTCCCGCATTAAAATACTGGTACAAATCCGTATCTCATATTCATAGCATACTTTAATCCCCAACTATTGGTTCTTATCACACAATCGTAACACATCTGCTCCAATTGTTATCACCCAAACCATCGAGTCCGCCACGAGCTCATCTTATTTATGCCACTTATGCCCAACGAAGTTATCAACAATCAGAAATCATACGCCCAAAGTACAATCGGCAAAAGACACAATATCATATCGAGTTACTACCCGTTATCTGCCCCATGAACTGAAATCTGGCAACAACCCCTCCCCCTAGCACCACTAGCGTGAGAACACTAGCGCACAGATAACGAACTGAAAATTGATATATGTTCATCTATGGCCGCCCCAGGGCGTCCTTTAGTACGGTAATGTATGCATAACATAAACATAACAATGAGAAGGAGCAGAGGGCGACTTGCCGGCCGAGCTGCTGTGATGAATATTCGGGAGAATGAAGCCACGCTACGCCACGCTGGCGAAGATTTCCATCAAGGGTCCAGTTGGTTGTGGTAATCCTCGAGAGCAACAAAAGACGTGGAATCATGAGCGCACCGAAAAGGCATTTTCACGAAACTTGTGCCATTTTTCTGCATATATGATTTAAGACTACAATGATTAAATTCATGCGAATGGCTTCTGTCATAAGCACCCTTGCTAAAGTGGATTTTCGACACGAAAACATAGTTTTAAGGACCAACCCTAAAAAGTGGTACCGTTCGAAATAGTGAGTTAAATGCTAATACGAGGTGTCTCGAAAGAAATTTCAAAAATCGATAAAAATGAAACAAGCCATCTATCGATGAAATATTTATTAATTATTAATATACACACTTTGGGTATTTATTTCTTGAAAATAATGTCGTCTAAATGATACCCTTCACGTTCGCGGCATTCATTCAATCTAACATTAAAATTTCTGATGACGGATTGGCAAGTAGGCGAATATTTTGTTTTGATTGGTCCAGGGAAGTCCATTTATTAATGTAGACTCAAGATTTGAGGAAACCCCACAGGAAAATGGCCATAGGAGTAAAATCAGGGCGTGGCGGCCAATTTATGTCACCTCTTTTAGATATCAACTTGCCTGTAAAAATTTCACGAACTCGTAGCAAAGACCTATTGGACGTGTGTGACGTTGCTTTAACCTGCTGGAACCATGTTCCTTGATTATAGCCAGGAAAATTTTGCAGTTCAGGCAGCAAAAACTCTTCTATAATCCTAAGATAACGCTCTGAATTCACATGTTCCCTTTCATCTTCAAAAAAGTATGGACCGATAATTCCTCGCTATGGCATTGCAGCCCATTAGAGTCTCCGAATTCTCCGAATCCGCGGCTATTGGCAACGTTGACACATGCAGACCGTGGGCAGGTGCCTTACCTTGAGATATAAACGGGATTCATTGCAACTTGAATAATCCAGTATGAAAGATAGTAGTACTACACAACATGTGTCACCTTAAACTAACTAACCCAATTTGAAGGGATCTTGGGAATCTCTGTGAACGATACACTGGGTTTCCACTCACATACGGAAAGGTTGGATAGTTGTGATAAATAATTGATTATTCCAAATGATCAGGGTTACTATTAGAAAGAGCAGATTTCAATTCTGCATAGCACTTTCTGATACTTTGTCTCTGCTTCTTCAAAACTACCTTCGGCATTTTTAGTTTCCAAGCTTGATGATTATGTTGAGATCGAGAGTAGAAATTGGCATTGGCATTCGGCAACTTCTCTGAGAATTATTTTGACATTGCCGATATTTCACGAGTGCCAACCTGCGTCAGTTTCAAGTAAAAAAACTTGATAGACCTGAATCACAGCCAACTGGGATAGTTTATAGAAGTGAATGGAGTAGATAGATAGATAGATCATTTTATTCATTTCATAGTATACCATACATGTAAATACATAAAAAAATGTCAAAATAAAATCAATTCAACTATAGCCATTATTACATTTGCAGTAATCAAGATATTCCTGCAAGTTATAAGGTTCACATTTCATGATAAATGAAAACAACTCTTTTATAAAAACCTTATCATTGCTTATAGAACGGAAATATTTTGGAAGAGCATTAAATAATTTGATGCACATATACATTGCATTATTCTCTGTCAGTGTGAGATTGTGTATAGGATACATATATTGATCCACCTGCCTAGTTTTGACATTCTTATTTTTAAATTTTTCAAATAACTCTCTGTGTTGTATGAGAAATTTTATACAATTGAAAACATAAAGTCCTGTGAAAGTATGAATATTATTAGCACGAAAGACACCTCTGCACGTCTGCCTGTATTTCATGTTTAGCATTGATCTTAAAGCCATTTTTTGTTTCACAAAAAGGCATGCACAGCAGGAACTGCCTCCCCAGCATACAATACCATACGACAAGATAGACTGAAAATTAGAGAAATAAATAATTTTCAGGATGGATACATCCACTGACTTTTTCAAAACATTAATAGCATAGATGGTAGAATTCAATTTTTTATTCAAGGAGTCAATATGATTTCTCCACTTCAGATTGGAATCAACATAAACACCAAGAAACTTTACACTTTAGTGAAATTTTATTAGGAGGCATTATTTTCGATCTCTCGGTTTGGAACATTATGCAATCCGTTTTTTTAGCATTTAATTTTAAGCAATTTGCTGAGCACCATTCTTTCACATATAAGCATTATTCAATTCTTGCATTAAATTAAGGATGTCATTGATAATTTTTTTAATATTAGTATCATCAACATAAATGATCAGATACAGCAAGCTACTTATATTAAGGGGAAGATCGTTAATATATATTATAAACCATAGCGGGCCTAACACACTACCTTGAGGTACACCCGAAAAAACCTCTATTTCATCCGATACAAATGTTTCTGTTTTCGGCCTTCCAGGTAGCTTTGAATAAGTTTTAGCTGCTTGTCTCTTATGCCATATGCTTCTAGTTTCTCCAACAATTTACTGTGATTTACACTGTCAAATGCTTTGGATAAATCTAGAAACAGGGATAAATCTAGAAACAGGGTATACTTACCCTTTTCAGTATCTACCTGCTGAAATCCGAGCTTTGGCAGCGATGCCTTCTTAATCACATATCGCCAGTCAATCTGTCACCAGTTGTCTTGGTGAGTTTCTAGCTTTTCAATATTTTTTGAATTATTACTAAACTTTAGTTAACTATGGGACGTAAGAAGTGGTGTTGTTTGCGGAGAATCCCGTGAATTAATTGAAAACTGCTTTGTTTTGATTGCGGTCAAAGTGTCAAATTTTGTATCACATGTAGCAGACAGCAATCGCCTCCTAACTATGACGTATGGTAGCTCTACGTTGTTTGTTACTCTGAGATCTCAAGTGATCGATCTCACCCTCAGTGCTTGTAAAATAGCGAGGCGAAACTTTATGCAAGAAGTGGTTAGTATTGTATCGTAATATGATGAAAAATTTCCAAGATTTTTCGTATTTTTTTTCAAAATTTCCTTTCGGAATTAGTTCCTTATGAAATCCACCTTGAGATAAATATTTCTAATGAGAATAGAAATTGGTTTAACGGAGAAGAAAGAGCTCCAGTAATAATAAAATAACATAATCACCAGGACGAATATCTGTCGATAAATCAACAAATATTCCCCCTTGATCAGAGCTAATCATCCAATCAACCAAAATATTCTCCTTGGATCCGCTCCTTCGGTGTAGATGTTTTCTTTGATTGGATGATTAGCTCTGATCAAGGTGTAATATTTGTTGATTTATCGACAGATATTCGTCCTTGTGATTATGTTGTTTTATTATTACCGGAGCTCTTTCTTCTCCGTTAAACCAATTCCAATCGTTGTTAGATGTTGGACGTTTTCGTCTTGTGGGAATCCACATGAACCGAGTGTTTCCAATGTCCTGACGGTGTTTGTAAATCTGCAATATCCCAGATACAGCGACCTGATACGATAAAAGGATGAACGTCATGCACATCGATCAAAGTAATCTGCACTCGAAGGTGGGATTCGCAAGATGCTCCTGGAAGATGGCGCGCTGTACGTCTTTATACTGCAGCGGATTATCTTAAAGGTGACAAATATCGAGATTCACTCTGCGGTATTATCTAAGGTAAGTTGACCTGACGATCAGTAATAACTGTGAAACAGCTGTAGTCATTCTCCTTGGATCCGCTTCTTCGGTGTAGATGTTTTGGTTGATTGGATGATTAGCTCTGATCAAGGTGAAATATTTGTTGATTTATCGACAGAAATTCGTCCTTGTGATTATGTTATTTCTAACAAGTGTGTGCCTAACTCCTGGTAGATCCGATACTTGTTTAAAAAATATTATATGTAAAATTTTGTTGTTTCTTCCTCAGTATCGTGATTTTCAATCACTCCAGCAATACCGATTTGGCAATCAATTTGAAAAGGCGCGTTAAATCTCCCGACCTCACGTAGGTGATTTTCTAAATTTTTTCAATGCCCTAAATAATTGGCTCGCCTTCGTACCCTTTATCCTCAGATAGCTGTGACTTCTGACTGAAGGTGATAAAATCGAGGGTGCGCGAAACGTCGTTAGCGTCCCGGACTGGGAATGGCAGGGCTAATTCATAGTCGTTACCATACGTGGGGCGCTGGCACGTAGCGGCATATTAAACGGAGGCAATAATTCTTCATTTCTGGCCTGCGAGACGACGAACTACTTTTACGTTTCCGACATTAAACTCACACCTTATTAGTTCTATAAAATAAAGCGTAGATTTACTGCGGCACGGCAATCCGTCTATCCCGTTTGGTCCCAGCTATCCCGGTTTACTGTGTTTTCCAGATTTAGGGTTATGGTGTGGACACTCTGATGGTCGCTTGAATATATGAACGCGTCCGAAAAATGGATGCTATCGATTCGAGGAATTTTCATGGGATTTGCTGGAATGGATGACGACATTTCTCACGAAAACTTTTGTGATTAATTTTTCTTGCCTTGCGGTGTGAAAGTTCTGTGGTTGCATCGAGAAGTAAGGAGAAAATGTCTATATTATGCACGAGTAATCCGAATAAATCCTGAAAAGAACTATTATAATTCAGATGGTCCTCTGAATTCATATGCGAGAGAATTTCAATGCTTTCTGGAATTTTCAATGAGTACATTCTTTCCTCGACTTTTGGAGGTAATAAGTTCTTTCGAAAAATTGTTGGTTGCAAAAGATTCAAAAGAATAGTAAGAATTCGCAACATGGTAAACCCGCAAGATTTCCCGTCGCCGAGATATTAAAAAGATATTTACATCATTGTACGCAGTGTGTTTTTCTGAATAAAAAATGTGAGATCGAACTAGGCGGTCTCCCTTAATTTGGAAGATATGAGCCCCCAAAGTTCCAAAATGAGTCGTTTTCAGGTCCCTTTTTCCACCATAAAAACGATCTCTCCCTTCATCTGTATAGTTCACAAACCACCTTTGAACCTTCAACCAACAATAAGCAACACTTTTTTCCAAGAATAATCAATATTTAATGAAAAAACAATGAAATTACTGGACAAACACTTAACCTCTATTCCTTCTGATTTCGACTCAGTCTGAAAGTGAAGTTTGGCAATGGCGCGAATTTCATCGGTCGAAATCGTGCCATTGTGCGTATTCGTGAATGACAGATTATTGCTGGCGAGAAAAATGAAATATCATGAAATATGTTCTTAGTTCTTACTGTTTACTGCGACACTCTACATCTTCCAATAGGAGAATTCGTTTCTAATGAAATCTACAAGGTTGAAACACATAGAAATGGAATGATAATACACCCTGATATATATTTCAACGTACATTTTTTTCATATATGTGATAGGTCGCGCCCTTCCCAGATATCCAATGAAATCGAGGTTATTATATAATCCATTTTATTGGAATACCCTGAATCTCATTCTAAACTGGGACCATCTCGAAGACACAACAAAAAACGAAGTAGATAACAACCTCCAGGGCTGGGCAAAATACATGCTTGGCTTAATTGAAATACAAATTACAAAATTCTTTCTCGCAGGTATTTGAAATACAAAATACAAAATACTTTCAAGTCGGGTATTTGAAATATAAAATACAAAATACAGTATTTTGACTATTTGTATTTGGAATACAAAATACAAATTACAAAATACATTTAGGTGTTAAATGTGAAAAGAGGACAACTAATTCAGCACTGCCATTTAATCGCTAAATAAAGAATTTCCTTTCAGAAACACAAGATTTTTCAATGTAGTATCAGACAAATAGCCTCTTGTTGGGAAATGAATAAAACCTGCTAAAGAAAACAATCTTTCTACAGGTCCTGATGAGCACAAACTTGTGTTATATTGTATGAACACATTTTTTATATTAGGATAATGTTCAAGGATGGTAAGCTCTTTGCTCTTATCGTTTTTGGAAATTGACCAACTGTAACTCCATGTTGGAATGACCATTGCGCAGGACCTTTTCTTCCTTTCCATTTGCCAAAAAAATGATTGCTAGCAAAAGAACTAGATGAAGCTGATGAACGTTGCGCCATCTGAAGGAAGATTCAGAGACTATTTTCTGAAGAGCGCTCAGCGCTAAATATATTTGTTCGAAAGTATTTCAAAGACAAAAGTATCGAAATACAAAATACAAAATACTTCAGCGTCAGGTATTTGAAATACCAATTACAAAATACATTTTCAAGAAGTAATTGAAATACAAATATAGAATACGTATTTCTATTTCAAATACGTATTTCAATTACAAGTAATTGAAATACTGCCCAGCCCTGACAACCTCCATATTTTGAAGGGGATAGAAAGAAAGTTCAAACGAAAATATTGAGAGTGAAACCTTAAACAAATACTCTCAATGATTTTGTTTTGATGTTAGAATAACCACCTCTTCTTCAGTGACAGAAGCATTTTCCTTACAATCATATCCTTCGACTGTCCATCATTTCATATTTCCCGCCAGCAACTACTCTTCGGTCATCCAGCGATGAAAAGACGCTGTTGTCAAGCTCCGCTTTAACATTGAGAAGTATTTCGTAGAAATATAGGTTAAGTGGTTGTCTAATATTTTCACTTTTCTTCCTTTAAATAATGAATGTTCTTGAAATAAAGTGTCGTTATTCGTTGGTTGAAGGTTCAAAGATGATTTATGAACTAGATTTGAGAAGTGAGAGATTATTTTTATGGCGGAAAAAAGGATCTGAAAATGCATCAATTTGGAACTTTGGGGGCCCACATCTTCCAAACAAAGAGAGACCGCCTATGTTGGTCTTCATATTTTTTGTTCAGGAACTCACACTGCTTACAATGATGTGAATATCTTACTTGTAGCTTCGCGACGGGAAATCTTGCGGGTTTATCGCCAATTTTTTATATTCGTTGCCAATTTTTATATTCGGGAGTTCTCGTGAAAATAAACTGAAATGGGGTGAAAGATGAAAAAATGAATAATATTGCGCATTCTCCCGAAAGAATTAAGAAACATAATCACAAGAACGAATATCTGCCGATCAATCGACAAACATTCCACTTTGATCAGAGCTAATCATCCAATCAACCAAAACATCTACACCGAAGAAGCGGTGTCCGAGGAGAATGATTACAGCTGTTTCACAGTTTTTACTGATCGTCAGACCATCTTACCTCGGATAAACTGCAGAATAGGAATCCAGATACCTACTTATCACCAGTCAGATGGAATAATACAGAAAAAGAATTAAGAGCCGACAATAACACGTGGTATTAAATTACGGCTAGGCAATACATTCACGTTTAAGTTTCATTAAACCTCATTAATATTCCAAGATGAGGCACCTGGACGTGGTCTTCATACTACAACGTTACCAATAGCAGCGTGAAATATTAGAATTCGGTGAAATTACGACCATTATAGAAGAAAACGGGGTGTCGTTCTGCAGGCTTCAGTGAATATTTTTGAAATTTTTTTTTTGGATGTACTTAATTCTTTTGTGTGAATGCGCATTGTTAGTCTTTTTTTCCATTTCCACTCCATTTCAGTTTCATTTTCCCGAAAATTCTTGAATTTAAAGAAGTGGCAACATTGCGCATTCTTAAATTTTTTTCAACCATTTGCACCATAAGTCACTCTTTTATATTCGGGGTTTTGTTTGCTCTTAAGTACATCACCGAAAAATCTCCATCAATTATCACTGAGCCAGCAGAATGACACCCCGTTTTCTCCAAGTTACGCCGGAATTTCTCCGAATTCTAATATTTCACGCGGCTCTTGGCAACGTTTCAGAATGAAGACTGCCTCCAGGTGCCTGACCTTGAGATATTAATGAGGTTTAATGAAACTTGAACGTGGCTGCGTTGCTTAGCCGTAATTTGGCACCCCGTTATTGTGTAGACACTCTGATGGTCACTCGAATATATGGGCGCGTCCAAAAAATAATTGCTATCATTGAGTATCAATAAATAATGTTGCTATCTATTAGAGGAATTCTAATGTTTTGTTGTTATATTTTTCTGCCTCGCGGTATGAAAACTCTGAGGTTCAATCGAAAAGAAAGCTCTTTATGTATCATATTCGAAAGAATTTTACTGTTTTCTTGCCTCGTTCTGAGGAAATTACTTTGCCTGAAAGGATATGGTCCCAGTTAGCCAGGTATAATGTATTCTATAGATTGAAGGTAATGGCGCGAACAGTCTGAGGATCGCTTGAATACAAGAACGCGTTCGCGAAAGTTGTTATCGATTCGGGAAATTATCATATTATTCGCTGCAATGTTGGGTACATTTTCTCGAAAAGTTATCTGATTCATTTTTTCTATATCACAGTATAAACGTTCTGTGGCCGAATAGAAAGGTGAAGACAAATTTTCTGTTACTATCTTGGTTGATTCTGTCTATACGTTAGCTAAGAAGATTCCTCGGGCTACATGTTGATCGAAATCTTAGGTGGGTCCATCATGTTTATTACGTCTGCAAGAAGTTAAGTAGCGCATTTTATGCCATTTCCAAACTCAAAAAGTCACTACCAACAGATGTTTTGATTGGTTTATATTAAAGTATGGTATACTGTCACCTATGTTCTGTGGGGGTCATCGGTTGATGCGAACCGAGTCTTTGTGTGTCAGAAAAAGATCTTGAGGCTCATATTCGATCTGAAACCCCTTGATTCTTGTCGTCCATTGTTCCATAAATCTAAGATATTAACGTTTCCATGTATATTCATTCTAAACTGCTTACTATATATCCATAATAATAAGCACAAATTGAAAAAAAGTTCCGATTTTCACAACTACAACAATATCAGGCATGGAAATGATTTATGTATATCCAGACACCACACAGCTAAATTTGAATTAACACCTACCTTTATGGGAACCAAGCTGTATAATCATTTAGATAGTAAATTTAAATCACTTAATGTCAGACGATTCAAAGATCAAGTAAAAACTCTGCTTATTCCTATTACAGCGTTGAAGAATACCTCTCCGCTGTATTTACATGATTCGTATATATCGGTTATTTCATTTTGTTATTCTTATTTTCTGTACTCTGACTTTTCCTCCACATTGTTTAATGTCTTACAGGATCAATAAATTATTATTATTATTGTGTGAAAATTTGTTACCTCTTTTCTAACATTCGTGTTCTAGATTCCGGCTGATGAATTGAATAGTAAATTGTGCATGTTCAAAAATATCGCTGAAGGAATACGAATATCCCTGTGAAAATTAAAGCGGAATTTGATCATTCAACAAATTAATCTTTTCCCGAACATCAAACTGTTCCCAGACACATCCAGAACAGTCCAAGCTTTCAAGTTATCCCTTTCTTGAACAATATTCGCACAAACTCTGACGTGTGAACCGAGCCTTCATCTGAAATTCCCAGAATTCCAAAGAAGTAACACACCCGCGAGCCCACTTTGTACCTCCACTTCAACTGACAATTCGCAACCAGCGAAAAGAACTGAAAAACGTAAAACTTTTGCTGTGCACGGCTCAGTTGTGTCCATTTCAATATAACGGACACCCACCTGAAAACTGAGACAGCTCATTTGCATTTGACCGAGTTTAGCTGTCACGAGCCCGAATGGAATGAAAATATTTTCAGACATATTTGCGTCATTACGCTAATCGAGGAAAAACGACTCTCCTTTGAAATTGTTCAATAGAAGCGGGCAGATTGTCATTCTTCATTAATTGATTCCTCCTAGATTTAACTCGATGGACCTCCGTCCATTCACATCATAAGCACGAGCAACATAACATTCGCTTGGAGTTTGTTGAATCTGGGTCATTCATGTTTTAGATGTTGGTATCAAAGGGTCTTCCATTACGCAAAACGGAAAGGTCTAGTATTTGCATTTCGCATGAAGATGTCATAGCGAACGTTCCAAAGGGATTTGGATCGGAGTAAATACTAATTAGCTTTCTATGGTTGATATTATCTGAAAATTGAACCTTGCGCTATATTCGACGAACTACCTCTAGCACAGACACGTGATTTCAGAATGGTTCCAATAGCACGATTTAAGTAAAACATGGTGTACTCATCTGCTCATCTGTGATCGTATTCGCCAATGATGACGTCACTTTTTTCATTTAAATTCAAGGAAATGTATATTCTGTGCTTTGAATTTGAATGAAAAAAGTGATGCCATCATTGGTTAATACGATCACAGCTGAGCAGAGGAGCACACAGTGTTTTCCTTACATCATGTTCCAATACTGAGTACATAAAGTGACACTGAAGCCTGCCAAGGTATTTCAGTGACTGACGATTGGAAGGATATTGGCTAAAGTGGTAAGTTACTTCTAGGTAGTTCATTCGAAACAGAATTAATGAAAATTTTCAAACTGGTGTATTTCAAGTTATGTATCATAGTATTCAAATAAGTTATAAAGGCTTGTTTTCAGGTAATGTCGTAGGGTGCTGAATTCTGTAGGTCTGTCTCTTTGTTCAGATGTTTCACAACCGAGTTATCTAGAAGTACCTAAGTAACCCAACAGTATTATTTCGAACCAACAGACAGAGCTATAGAGTTCCGCACTTCTTGAAATTCTCGAAAAATTAGCCTTTATAAATCACTCAAATACTTTCTTTCAAAATTCATTTCTGAGTCAATATATCTATTAGTTGCTGAAACATAGTTAGTTTGAGTGACGATATATTTATTTTTTTGTTTTGTTTCAAAATAGTACTTGCTATGCTTGATAACAAGATAGGTTATAAAGGGAATCTTACAGAGACAGAGATCAGACATCAAATATCCGACTATTTTGTAGAAATATATGGAAGAAAAGATGGCAAGCTGTAGAAAATAATAAACTCAAGACAATTAACCGCAACTTAAATCCAGTTAACTATGAGGGGATTCCACGAGGACATCAGGTCATCTTGACTCGCCTCAGAATCGGCCATACCAGATATACCCACCAATTTCTTTTCAAAAATGAAAACCCTAAACGATGTATATCATGCGAAGAGGTGCGACCGTAAGACATCTGATGATAGTGTCCCGACTTCAGGGAGAATCGGCAATCCTCAGGACTACCAGAGAACCTTGATGATGCCTTGGATCCAGAGAACCTTGACACGCTGCTGACATTTTTGAAATCTGTTCACATCTTTCACGATATCTAGAATTTCTCAATGTATATACTGTACTGAATTGCCGCTAATAACATTCGTGGTTGATGCCGATATTCTAAATAAAGAAAAAAAATCTTACAGAGATCCATTTGTTTCAGTATTATTTCTTCCAAAAATTCGAGAATATTGAAGATACGGAAGTATGTGCTAGAAGAAATTTGTTCAAGGTTCTCTAGAATATTAAATTTTAAGGAAAATTCTTAGACTAAAATGACGGCATAGTGAGCAACAGCTGTGATGATTATTCTAATGATCTCAACAACAGCCATCCCTTTGAATTGCCAACAGAAAAGTTCATCGAATTTCGAATCATTAACGCCTGCATAAAATTGCTGCATTTTATTTCTGGAAACCAATATTTTATTGGTATCTAGGAAATTGGTCTATTCGCCTTTGATTGGTTTTCCTGTTTCATAACATTTTTGAATAAGTCGATGTTTACATGAATAAAAAGGAAGTAAATGCTAATGGAAATGTGTTCAAGGTTCTCTAGAATATTTAATTTGAAGGAAAATTCTCAGACTTAAATACAGGCATAGTGGGCAACAGCTGAGATGATTATTCTAATCATCTCCACAACAGCAATCCCTTTGAGATGCCAACAATAAGGTTTTTCGAATTTCAAATTATCAACGCCTGAATAAAATTGCTGCATTTGAATTCTGGTAACCAATATTCTATTTGTATCCAGTGAATTGGTTATTGGCCAATTTGACTCTTTTCGTTTCCTAAAATTTTTCATGTCGATATTTACATGAATAATGAAAGCCGTAGATCGAGGTTATGTATGCGAAATCATTAAAAAAACTCACGAAGTAGGGTTATTTTCTTCTTTCTTGTAGCTCTTAAGTCACAAAATATAGTGTTGTCAACTCTAAAATCACCTAATATGTAAGTCCATGATAGCAATATTGTTATGACAAACTTCATAACAAACATTGCTATAACACTCGGAACAGAATACGTAATATCATGGCCATATTGCTATAAATTTGAAAGATAGCAATATGACTAGAATAGCAAGGTTCATAGCAATACGCAAACAGAATCGACCTGAATATATTTTCGAGTTTGGTGTCTTAAGTATATAAAAGTGTAGGATCCAATATATGTTTTTATTAATTCGATCTATCAAAAAACGTCAAGATAGGGCGCGCCACAAGCATAAAGTTCCAGTATACTTTTTCCAACTATTTTGATTGAAATCTGAAGGTTATATGATAATCACTACAAATATTTGAGGCATAACACTAACTATCAGCAAATCTTATAAGAATCAGGACTGATCGATCATCCACATTCTCAAGCCCCTTCAAACTTGGATTGCTGGAAACTGACAGCGTGCCTTCGACTCGACAACTCTTGACGTTGTTCGACAGAACAAATAATTCGATATCTCACACTTTTATATGTTCCCAACTCCAAACTTGTAAATATAATACGTTTGGTAGGAAAGAAATATATCGGACCGAAAAAGAAATATATAGTCACACAAAATGAATATATTTGCAAACAGTTTTCTCCCAAACGGAGCCTCTTAGTAAACATAGTCATTTCTTTTATAATATTTCGATTGAGAGGATTCTTATTTTTGTTCTACCAGTGTCAAACATGAGGCATTGATTCAGTCGACTTCTTATTACCTTGAAATGATATCAACTCACTGAATGAAATGAGGCATAAACTTTACGTCGATGTTCAAAAATAATAATTCGAATGGCGGAAGTTTTTGATGTATTATACCCATGCATCAAAACAAACTTCGCCATTAATCTCCAAACGTGCTAATTCTGAGAAAATGAGTTAATTTTTTGGAGAGTAATCGTGTTTATAGTCGGCTGATGGGTTGATTAAAAACACAATAAATTGTCGAATATAACAAGGTATGTTCTTGCGCATCTAGATACCTATCCTTGTCGCTCGCTATGACGTCTGTCTGGTAAAATATTTTAATCGCTTGAACGTTCGCACTGGATTTTCCACCTGATTACGGAGTTCCAATCTGATTGCATTTGTACTTCTTGAGATATTGGAGAAATAAGGTGAAAATTCAAAATAACAAAGAAATTTGGCACAAAAGTGAATATCGGATCGAATAGAAATATGGGATATTGTTGTTGAATACTGACTCTTAGGTTTGTGCCAAATTCCTTCGGAATCTAATCAATTTTTTCAGAAAAAAAAATGCTACAAAAATCAAAAATTTTTGAATAAAATCTTTTCAAGATTTTCTGACAACTGGATTCACATGTAATTCCGCTTCAAGTTGCGCGTTGGTATTCCGAAACTGTCCCCGAAGTTTCAATTCGATCGAGTCTCGGATCGAGTCAACAATTCACGAGATAACGAGTCATCAACCTCAAAATTTCAAATGAGCCTAAATCCGAAACTATTCAACTGATTCCACTCTTTAACGAACTTAACCGAGATATTTGGACTGCAAAACTAATCTGACAATTTCAAGTCGCTATCTCTTTTCTTTCGAAAGTAAGAGCATATACGGAAGAATGGACAGAACTGAATTTGACCACGGATTCTTCGTCAAGAATCATTTAAGACAATTTTCGACTTAAACTTCGAAGATTATAGACATTTTGACGAAATGATAACGCGCTGTTCCCTAGAACAAGCGCGTTCAAATGTGCTTCCACTGGTTATAACAGGGATTTATTGAGTGACTTGTTCAAATTCAAAGTTGAATGCAAAATTTCAGATGAATGGCTCGAAAACTGAATATACTATAGAGAAAAAACTCCTAACGGCCGGACCGTAAACACAATAACTTCCTAGAAAAACAACTTAGAAACTCGATATTTGTAGAGAAGGTTTGGAGCTTAATTACGAAGGCCGAATTCGTGAATGGGTGAAATCCACCCAACGATTCCGCAGATATACCGATTCAAAATTTTATTTTTCCAATATTTCCAAAAATACGGATTAAATCGAATTTAAATCCAGTACTTGACAGTTTGAAGGTTCATACAGAGTTAATTTAATGAGCATAATATGATGAGAAGATCACAAAATATTAGGTATTAAAAAAAAAAAATTGAATTTTTTTTTTTCAGATTGTTCTAATGACGCGATCATCAAGGCATTTAGCACAATGCTGTCCCTCAATATCTTCGAACTAGCTGCGAAGTTTCATCACGATTGAGTCAATATTTCATGAGTTATACCGAAAAAAACAACGATATCGAGAAGAAAACCACGGAATTCTACATATTTTTTCCCAATATCCCCAGAAGTAATAGCCGTATCGAATTGACATTTGGTATGCTGCTGTGAAATATGGAGTTCAAGGTTTAACTGAAATTGTTCTTGAATATGAAAAATAGTTCAAGGGAAAACATTTTTTTTCGAGAAAAATTTTGAAACATTTTTTTTTTCAATTGAGTAACCATACGATTTCAACGAAATTTCGATCAAAGTTGTCCGTCGTTATGCTCCAACTAACTGCCAAGTTTCAATCCAATTGCTACAGTAGTTTCTGAAATATGAGGAAATTAACCTCAAAATTTCAAATGGCTATAACTCCGGAACTATTTTGCCGATTCGGCCCATTAACGAATTAACCTTCGTATTTTGAAATAGAACCCTTCCTGGAATTTTCAAGTTGATAGAAACTTCCGTACGCCCGTAATCGTGGTGACGGCCGGCCGGTCGGACAGAATTGATTTTGACACCGGATTCGTCATCAGTGGGACCAATCTAGTCGTTTCGGCTCAATTATCGAAAATTACAGACATTTGGACAAAACGATAGCATGCGTACAAAAAATCTAAAAACCTAAGCGATTGTGAACCCAAGTTCATGAGACTTTCATGCTCTAAATAATCAAAATCAAAGTAACCACCCCACTTTGTCGGTTACCGTTTTTCAGAAATAGACTTTATCTGTCCAGATATGAAAGAATCATCCACTCCAGTTAAATTCACATTTTTCGAATTATCCTTCACGGATTTCATAGCCACATTCATTTTTATTCCGATCATGCAACCGGTTTTCCGGTTGCGGACATCGGAACGCACGTCTCGCGACATGCAACGTTTCGAACCTCACGCAATAACGGCTTCAGGGTGTTGAAATATTATCTTGTTATCGCGCCCCTCGGCCGAGCCGCATACAACGGTGATAAATTAACCTCTTATGCCGATTTGAATGCAAATGATGGGCGTAATTAAAAATCGGGCGCTTCGACGTAATCTTCTGCATCGACTGGGCGCGAATAGATCAACAACATGTCGCTTGAAAGCTCGAACAACGCTATCGTGAAAGCGTGACAGTAATTGATGTATAACTGTGCGAGTGGAAAGCAGATTGTTCGAGTTTTCACGTTACGTTTCCTTTTCCCGAAATATTCTGGTTTTCAATGAAACAGTTTTCGGGTATTGGATGGTGTTTAATTCGTTATTCCTAATGTATTATCATATGACCAACGTTTCGTTCCCACATGGGACCTTTATCAAGGCTAAAATTAAACAATTATAGAAATGGTTCTATACAAAAATCTTGACAAAATAGTAACTTCTATAATCTTGTAGGAACAGAGTCAAATTTTGATATCAAAGTGTACTACATGAGTCTGTGAAATGGCGGGCTTAGTTTAGAACGTTTTTGAATTTATACAATCGTATTCCTCTATAATCGCAATATTTCTCTCCAAGACAATTTGTAAAAATCATAGGTGCTCATCAAAGATTTTGAAAAAATTCTAGAAAGAAACGTAGAAACTTAACCTGTTTTTTGGGACAAAGATTTTTTTTGTAATACATTCAGGAAATCAGTGATATGATCTTCAATTTGTTGAAGATACTAACAAATTATTGTACATTGTATTAAATTGAAAATTGGAAATTATATCATTGATTTCCTGAATCATTTGTTAAAAAAAAAGAATTGAGCTCTATGTCCTAAAAAATTAGTAAAGTTTCTTTCTAGAACTTTCTCAAAGTATTTATGAGCACATACGATAATTACAACTTGTCTTGGATAGGAATATTGCGATTATAGGAGAAAACGATTGTATATATTTGGAAACGTTCTTAACACAGACTCATGTTCAAACCCTTAAACACTTTCTTATCAAAATTTGACTCTGTTCCTACAAGACCATTAAAGTAGGTATTTCGACAAGATTTCTGTAGTGAACCATTTATATAATTGTTACATTTTACTCTTTGAACCGGACGAAGAAAATTCTGTATAAAAAGGAGATACTTGAATATTGTGGTAAAAATTATCTTATTTTGAAGGCGTTCCATAACGTTCTCACATCCTTGCACCATCCATCTAATTTATAACTGTGATCAAATGCCATAAATTACACATGGTTAGGACAGTCACATGAATGTCAGATTAAATCTTTTTCTTCATATTCACATACAAGAATTCGTTTTGATTTTTTTGAAAAATTCAAGGTGGTTACAACCACCTTCTCAAATACTATTTGAAAACTCAATCAAACAACGAAAATGATTTGTTATGTTAACCGCATAAAAATTCAACTTTTTTGAAATCAAATGCAGTTCGCCTGATGTTCGACTTCATGGACAAAAAACAGTTTGTCTGAACTTTACCGTTTTATATAACGACTCTGGTTTATTTTCTACAAAGCATAACCTTTGGCAGGTGAGGAGCGTGGAATGTACAATGACATATTGAAGTTAAGACTTGTAGATTGACAAATTGTTCGGTGCTAATTGTGAATATTGAAAAATTAAATCGAATTCCAATTATAGTATGCACGAGTCTTTTTTTCTGTCGCCCAATGGAAAAAACATGATATAAATTTTGTATATCATCGAGTTCAGTACTGCGATCTGGTCAAAATTGTATCAAATTCATTAGTACCTGATCGAGCAAGGATTTTAGTGTTTTATTAAATCACAAAAGCACTGATTATAATTCTATTGTACAGTTTCCAGTGATTTAAATCGAAAATTTTCAAACGAAATGATGTTCATTTCGCAGTTTTGTGTTCTGATTTTCGTGGAGCGTTAGCTAAATACATTTATGCCATTCAATATGCTTCAATAGGTATTTATTTATGTTACGATAGCGTTAATTACTCAGTCCAGTTGCGAACTGGAGCCGAGGAATGAAATCTGTGAACATTCCTCAATACGTTTGTCCTTCATGTACCTTGATTGTTATTTTAGACAAAATAAAATAAAAAACTTGGTCACAATATCATGATAGCTCTTAGAGCACTGCTTTTTTTCGAATTGAATTGTCAATGGAATATAACTGAGTGATAAAAATTGTAGAGATTACTAACGTGAATTCGGCAGTTTTTGCGCTCATGTTCAAATTTGTGGTGAAAACATCCATCCATAAATGTATTGACCCCGCTAAACGCAACTTCACATTCTGTTCATATGGTCCTCATGAAATTTCCAACAACTGCATCCACACGAAATTTCGCTCTAAGTTGCCCGTTGGTATTCCAAAACTGTCCAGGAAGTTTCAATTTGATCGAGTCAATACTTCATGAGATATCGAGGTATTAACCTAAACATTTCAAATAGGTCCAACACCGAAACTATTCAACCGATTCTACCCATTATCACAAGTAACCGGATATTTGTACCCCAAACCTAATCTGAAACTTTCAAGTCGTTAAGTCTTTTCCTTCGAAAGTTAGAGCACAATCGACATTTAGTCTCAAAGTATTCATTAAAATTTAGATTTGACATACTGAAAATACCAATGACATAGCGCCACTTGCACCGTATTACAAAACCATAGATTAAGACCATAACCAAGGTTTAGGTAAACAATATCTTGCACCGTCACGAAATCCTCGTTTAATGGCCTTAACTGACTGTTAAATTTAAGCCCTGGAATTTGGGGGTTTAAAAGAAGGATTAATGGTAAGCTTCGAAATCTAACCCTACTTTCGAGCGATTTCGCACAAGTTTGACATTTTTCTGGACGTAACCTCCAGTTTGTTTACATTTTTTTTTGTTTACTTTGGACATTCATGAAGAACCCTTACGAGTTAATGGATTTTATAATCAAATTTTGATTAAAAGTTATTGAATTTCAGATGATATTCATGAAAAATGATATAGAGAGATAATGACATCAGCAGGCATTGATTCGTATCTTTTAAAGCATGAAGAATTAACATCAGTATTTCCATGGAGTTCGTAAACTCAATGGTATTTCTTAGAAGCCTTCAACTATTTGAAATGATGAAGTTACAATGATATGCTTATTTATTTCCAAGAGCGAATAGCAGAATGAAATCGAACACATATTTGGAATGAAAAATCTTAGTTTCATGAAGATTCTTCAGTACTATTTTATTTAGTGATGTATTACGTGGAAAGCTATCATATACTACTTTATCATTGTGCAGGCGCTGTCTCTGTGCTATCATTCTCCTCGATTATATATTAACTGGACTCAAAATATAACTACAAACGAATTGATGTAAAAGAAATTGCATCCTCGTGTTAGTCGATCTTCAAACGTACACCTTCGTCAATATAGAATACTTTTTATTCTGCGGATCTCACATTAGAGTTTTCATTATATTCGACCCAAAATTAACTCAATTGATAATATACTTATTACAAACAAAATGATTCAATAGAAAGTCTATCCTTGGATAAGCCGTTCCTTATCCGAAAGTTGTTTCAGATAAATCAATACTATTTATTTATTCATTCTACAAAAGTCAGGATTGTAATTCCATGCAGAAGCTCAAATCTTATGATTTTACAACATATAAGTTTACTTGAGTGTATAACTATAAATTTGAATAATGTTTAAAGCCTGATGCAGAAGTAAGAGCACAGGTCTGTAGTAAGAGATCCCTTGTCTTAATGATAATGAACAAGTCGGGAAAGTTAACTGCAATATTTTCATGGAAGCTATAAAGTCTGTCAGATATATTTTTTCTGTGGGTTTTTCAATAGAAGCATCTTAATTTTTCATATCTTATGGAAATATGGCAGAACCCATAAAATGAGTTTCATCTTTTGAATTAAAATATTTCATCAATTAGGGTTAAAATAAACAGCATGAAGCTAGTCACAAGTACCAATTCATGAGAAAGTAACCAGATTTGTAGATTAACTTTAATCTAGTTACATTCAGCCTCGGTGCAAGCCGAATATTTAAACCAGAGCTTAATAAGTTTATCGTCGCTTAACTAACTGAAGCTTAAGACGAAAACGGTGCAATTGGCCCTTAGGAATTAATAAACCATGTATATCGTAGTTAAAAAAACATAAATCTCCACTTTGAAAGGATTCGTAGTCCATATTTCAGCCTAATATTCCACTTTTCAGTAAATAAAATATCGTTATCGTTAGAGAACGACTCACCCATCGAATACAGACTATACAAGAAAAATACTTTTCTGCCTATTGTAGAAGAAAATCATAACATCGACATGAGCCGGATTAACCAGATCATGTACGTGCCGAGCAAACATAGCAACGGTAGGAAACACTGCGACAGTAAACAATGCAGAAGTGGCCCGTGTAAAGGAGATTATTGTGTTTTCCAGGGTAATTCAGGAAAAGTGTGGAAGTCAACTTGGCATGGCGGAAATCCGAGTGTTCTGGAGAACAGGGCTTCCACCTGCAGACGTGATACAACACGCTGACTTTATCGCTATAATTGTGCCTTGAGTGAAGAATATTAATTCGAGAATCATCATTTTAGAAATCATCTCGTTGTTCTCGTGCTCTTGTTACGTATAATTTCATCACGGTTTCAGAAATTCTTGAATTTTGAGTTGACAATTGTCTCACAGTTTGGCACCAGACTTAATAATAATTGTTTGCTACATTTTCTGCAGTAGTAAACCAAAATAGGTTTTAATGAACTCGAGGGTGATTCCACGTGGTAGTCCGAGGAAACAATATTCCTATCATTCTGCCTAAAGGTTTACAGTTCTCGAATTTTGAGACAAAGTTGGTCATTCAGGATGAGGATTCGTGGTCAAATTAATTTCTGAAAGAGAGAGGAAAAACGCATAAATGGACAGGGCGGGACGGTTTCTGAGTTTCAGTTATCCGACAATAATTTTATACCACAATATTTTCAAAACCAACCAAAGTGGAATTTATTTATGGGATTTTTGAATAATGCCTCCATAGTTCTTCATTTTTAGGTTTTTTCCGAGTTTTCACTCTCAATATCTGAGACAGAACTATTAAAAATTAAATAAAATTGTTTTTTCATGGAAAACGCCCTTTGGATTGCAGAATGAGACCATTCTTGTCCAATCGAAAATTCCGAAAAAAAGTTGGAAACGTTCCCTCATCTGCAGAAAAAGAATAAACATCTGGCGTGCCGCAGGGCTCAGTGTTGGGACCAATTCTATTTCTTTCGTACATATCAGATTAACCGTACCTTCTGCCTTCACACGATTCCTTGTTCGCTGACGATACGAAGATTTCACAACCTACCACTGAAGTTCTCCCACCTACTACAAGCAGACCAGGATATCCTTTCGAACTGGTTCCGGGACTAGTTGTTGCCTCTAGACATTGACAAATGCTGTGTATCATATATTGGTGAAAACAACCCACACCTACCTTACAACATCCACTGATACCAGCTGAAATCAGTTTCAAGCCATACAGACCTTGGGGTTACAATTAATTCTGATCTCACCTGGTCATATCACATTTCAAATGTTGTTGAAAGGGTAAAACAAATTATTTTCCTTTTCGGTAAGGCTTTTTGAGGCTCTGATGTCAAAACACACCCCCAATAATGGAGTATGCTGGACAGGTTTGGTGGCCGTCATTTACTAGATTTACTAGAATCCGTTCAACGAAAGGCTACTCTTCTGCCTTTTGGTTACCCCAGACCATCTCACGAAGAACATTTGAGTTGGTTTGCAATTCCCACCTCTGCTGACCGTTGTGATCCCGGTGACCTTATTTTTGCTTTCAAGGATCTAAATGACCAGTCTCGCGAAGAGGCAAAGAATATGCTTCAATTGAATACAAACAACTCAAGAGGGTATCGTTTTAAGCTGTTGAAGGAACGTTTCAAAACCACTCAATGGCAGATGTTCCTTCCTAACAGAATATTGAACCTGTGAAATCAGCTACAATCTCAAGTTGTCGAAGCTTCTGTCAATGCGTTCAAAAACAGATTCGATGGATGGCATGCTTCCTGTCACTGAATTGAAGAAAATATATTTATATTCTTTTTTTCGTTTTCTCAATACCAGTTTTCATATAATGTTTTATTGTGATTGATTATATTTCATTTCTACATTTTTTATAGTTTTTGGGTTAACAGGTCTCACCTCAACCCTTATTGTTATTTAAATAAATGAATAAATAAAGTTTAGAAGGAAATGTAAGTGAAAGAAAATAAAGAATTTGACGTTTGATTAAGATTGGAATTATTTTACTCGCTGAAAACAGGAGTTTGAGTCTCAAAAGAATGAATCTCTAAGGAAAGAGTCCGAAAATAAACTGGAGCTACATTCAAAGCGGAATAAATGCGAAATTCAATTAGGCCAATTTGAGTCCAATTGATTTGTTTCTTATTTGCTTCAAAAAAAAAAGCTCAAATCCTATCTACGGTATCTGCAACCCTGAAGCCCCAAGGGATTTGTGAAGTTAATTATGCATGTTTCATTCAATTAAATTCTTTGTCCGAATTCATAAATTGGATGAAACAGTCAAAAGGTACGGAACTCTAGAATTACATTTCAGTCGGAGATTCAGGAATTCGAAGGTCTGTGCTCAGCTCATATTACATGAATTTCGATGGGTTCTTTGAATAATGAGGTAGATGGCAATTGAAAATATCATTGTTTTTATACTTTCATCTTTATAGCTTCTGCATTATTGCTACACTCTCAAAATGAAAAACGGGATCTGGAGCATTACTTTCCATGTTGATTTTGAGTGATATTAATCCTCCAATAAATAAGGTCCTCTTCATGAATAGTGATTATTCAGATGTTTCACTCTAGTTCAGTATATAACTACATGGTGTTCCTACATTGGAGGAACAAATAAAGATGTGTTGCATAATTTGAAGGAAAAAAGTCCCATCTACATGGGACATCAAAAGTTTCGTTTTCGAGATACAGGGTGTTGAAGTTTGAATTTTTCCAAGTATTTTTTTTAATTGCATTTCACAAGATATTCAACTGAAATTAGGTATATATGTCACATTTTAGAGTTCACACAATGAGATTTGTCAAGTTCGATTGGGAATCCACAGGGTGATATGAACACTGTCCTCTATTTTCCCTATATTTGTATTTTTCGAATATCCTAGGCTTCAACGAAACCCCTCAGAAGCTTAAAGCTTGTGCGAGTTAGGATACCGGGTGTGTTCTGTGAAGGCTTTGTTACTAATTCCTTGCGCCACGTTAGGAACAGCACTGTTAATTGTTTACCCAACAGCGAATGGTTGGAGGGTCCCCTGAAAACCGGAAAAGTTATTTCCCGGCCAAGGGCTTGAACCCCAGACCTTACGATCATGGGGCTTGCGCTCTAACCACTGAGCTACCGCCGCTACGAATAATAATACCGATAATCTCCGATAATCTCAGAATATACATCGAGATTTAGCAGATAGTTCGTAGAAGAATGTGGCAAATCAAGTACAATTTATAAAATGAATTGAAACTTCCGAAATCATGAAGAGGTAAAATCCACCCAAATATTGCGCCATTTGTAAAATTGCGTTTATAATATTTCCAAAAATATAGAGTGCGCGTCAAAATTATAGAACGAATTCATTCTCTCAGAAGAAAAATATTTGGCAACAAAATCCTGAAACAGGTCAATTTTTGTTTCACTTTTACCGAATTTATATGCATTTTTGAAGGATTCTTGTAGCACCCTGTGCCATCCCCATCAACCCTCTAAATTTTTTGAATAGGGAAAGTAGGTCACGTGAGGGGGTTGAAAGGGGTTGAAAGTTGTACATGAACAAAACTGTAATGATCGACTTTCATTCGGTGACAAATTTCATCAGGTACCATCTTCTCAAAGTAAATGAGCTTTGACGAAGTGCACATACAGAACGCTTCTTTGAAGTAACTAATTTTTCGAAAAAAAAAATTTTTTTTTGAAAATTTCTGCACGCCTGTGAAAAAGATACAAAGACCTTGCCAGAAAAGTACCACATGACCTACTTTCCCTATTCAAAAAATTTAGAGGGTTGATGGCACAGGGTGCAACAAAAATTCTTCAAGAATGCATATAAATTTGGTAAAAGTGAAACAAAAATCGACCTGTTTTAGGATTTTGTTGCCAAATATTTTTCTTCTGAGAAAATTAATTTGTTCCACAATTTTGACGTGCACTGTATATCTCATAGAGCTGAAATCGGGTACCTACTCCGTTGTTAAATGAGAGTTGAAAGATTTATTGAAGTCGAGTAGAATCTAATGCATAGTTTTTCCAATATAAAAGTTGAATAATGTACAATTCATCTGGGATATTATATCTTGTGTTATTGGAAAAACATCAACAAAGACTTCAATGGGAATAGCACATTTGTATAGAATTTCCCATTAAAAAAATTGGCTGACATTCGAATTCCGCACCTACGCAAATAATTTCAGGAGTCTTACTTTCCTCCTTCGCAAATTACAGTGCTTACGGCTGAACTGACAGAATTTAATTTGACCATAGGTTTTTCACCATTGAGCCCAATCTAGTCTCTTAAAAGCTTTACGGGCCAGAATTCGAGAACGAAAGACATCAGAGTGAAATGACAACGCTGCAAGGTTGATTCTCACTATACGTTCCGTAACCTTCCAGTATTCCTTCCGTATGATTTAAGTCAAAATTTAGTAGGCAAAAATGTCATGTTGACGGAACGTGAACGGAACGTATAGTGTGCAAACATCAATTCATTTACACGTTATAATATTTTACGAGAAGGATACTGGAAGGTTACGAAACGTATAGTGAGAATCAACCTTTATTCTCCCGGAACAAGCAGATGAAAGGTTGAATAGTCTGGGTCCAAGTATTCGTACTCCTGATCTTATTTTATTCAGTTGAGAATTGACCAACGAGCTCCTTGGTATACGTCGACATCGTCACACGAACATGGTACTAGTACGCTTCCACCTGAATAATCCTAGGTGTTCTTTGTCATTATCTTCATCTCAAGGATAACTTCAACGTTTATCAATTTCCCAAGCACCGAAAAAACTATTACTCATCAGTATCACCCGCGAATATCTGCTAATGAAACATAATCAACCGACCTGGGTTACTAATGAAACGTAGAAATATAAACAATCCTCGAACTTGAGCGTGCAAATCTATTTTAAACTTCAACCACTTATTTATGGCACTCGCTTGAAATACTTTCCACTCCGCTATCTGAGTACTTCATTAACGTCGTCGAGTTGTTGAGGGTGCCGAGAATTGCCTCTTGTGGTTGTTTTGCGGTGAATTATGGCAATTGCCATTATCGGAAAATCTTAATGAATGCAACAAACAATAGCGGATGTCTCCTCCTTCGAAGACGGTGTCAGAGCGTGCAAGTTATGGGCGGCTGAACTGGGAAATCCACGAGCAGTTATGATGTGAAGATAATGATCTGACGTAACAGATATTGCTTCATTTAGAGGCAGAACCCGCTCGATGATTAACAGGAAGTAATTAAACCACCTATTTGGAAGGACTGAGGAAGTTGAATTTAAATATTTGAGAAACCTTGAACATAGCTGACGATTAGCTTCGCGTGTAGGTAGAGCTTGAGGAATTTATAATTTGGCTCAGGAGCCGTCTACGAAAGATTATATCTGCCGTGCTGAAACAAATGTCTATGCGATGTCGCATTTATGTTGATTGATGATAGAATGCGAGTCCCTATGATACACAGTTTTTCAGTAACTGAATGAATTTGTTAACACAATAGCGTTCGGGAGATAGCTATAGTTATAGTTTGGTAAGGGGTTACATTCCAGTGTGAGCTAAAGGTCTTTTGTGCCCCTCGTCAGAGCTGTTTTCGAGCTCTGGTGAATTCTGATATCTGTGAGGGCTTCAAGGAGGCTAAGTTCTCATTCCTCCTATAATTCTCCTGTTCAAGATATTTTTTGCGCAGGTACACAATGGAGAGGCATTCTGTGATCAGGTGAACAGGAGGTCCTCCCCTTCCCCACAGAATCCGCACTCATCAGTTTCTGATGAGCCAATTCTCATCATGTGCTTCCTCAGTCGAGTGTCTTGTGAGGAAACCAGTGAGGAGGCGTAACTTGTTCTTACTGAGAGCCGAATGAGTTTTGGACCTTGCAATTTCAAAGTTCCGAAGGAACTTTTTAGAGTGTTCCATTCCTGGAGAATTCCTCCAGAGTGCCCCTTTTTCATTTTCTTCCTTCTTCAAAAACTCTTTCTTGTAGGTGCATTTGCCTATACCACAGAAAGGTTCTGTGTAGCGTTTGTGCTCCCTTTCTGGCTAAAGTTCGGAAGCTAAAAGATACGCGATACTCGTAGAATATCGATATTTCCAATACTATGAATTTGATCAACCTAACATGAGGAGATTTGGTTGTGAAATGAGAGTCTGTAGTTTCATGAGAAGTTTCATTAAAATTTGATGAATGATCAACGGAATATCAAAAAGATTTTCAATTGAGAGACTTTCGAATTTTCTGAGTGGAATATTCAGAACCTTTTAACTACTAATCCCTATTTTTTACCATTGACGGACATTTCCAGAACATTTGATGCTTCTGGTAACCTAATATTATTTCGGATCTCCTGGTCTTTTTTTCCGGAACTACAAAATTACAGACATTAGTTTTCGAGAGAATTGTACAACTATACTGAAACCTTCCTAAATCATAAAATGTTAACCAGCGAAAGCCTTGCTTCTATTCAATCAATTCTGAAAGTTTAGTTTTATTTCATAGTAACTGATTGCCACGAATTCTCATCATTTCATTACCTGTTTTGATCAATTCAAAGTGATCAGTTTCATTCAATTTTTTTTGGCGCAAATGCCGAACATTTTTCAGACCATCAACGAATTCGAAGAATTTTTTTCGTATTTATCTGCTCTTTCAGAGGCGAATGTCAAGAGTCCAGCTAGAAACTCACTCAAATCATAGAGACGACTCCATATGTAACTAATTGCCAAGCACATCGTAAAGGATAGAAGAAGAAGAAGATATGTAACTAATAATTGGTCTAAGTGGAATATTGTTTTTACGCGCTTGTTCTGGGGAACAGCGGGTTATCATTTCGTCACGATGTCTGTAATTTTCGAATTTTGAGCTGGAATTGGTCTCAAACGACTAGGTTGGACTCACTGATGAAGAATCCGTGGTCAAAATTGATTCTGTCCGTCCGGCCGTGTGCGCTGTAATTTTCGAAAGGAAGGACCTAGAGTCTTCAAATTTTCAGGTTAGGTTAAGATCCTGAATATCTCGATTAAGTTCTTTAATGGGCCAAACCTGCCGAATGGTTTTTGTGCTACAGTCATTTGAAATTTTGATTTTTCAATAACTCGAAAAATATTTATCTGATCGAAATGAAACTTGATTGGAAGATGAACAGTGTCAATAAGAAGAATTATCCATGGAAGGATTGGAAAAAAAAATTTTTTTTTTTAATTTTTTTTTGAAAATTTTTATATTTCATTGAAATTTCACTGAAATTTCCAAGTCACCATTTCGCAATGTGAACAAGCGCGCAAAAGATGCTGACTTCACGTTAGTTTTTTTCTAGATTCCTTGGATTTTCGATAGCAAATATATTTTGGGACATGTGCCATTGTTACAACGAAGGTTTTTAAAATTGATCCTTCAGTGTGCCCTAATTTGTAGAACTGTCCCACAATCTCAATCATCTTGTCTTGTACAGTTTTAGTAGGGTCACCAGATAGTTTTACGTACGTACTGTACTGTCTTCATCGCATCGTAACATACGATGTTCACCTTTTAATGTGACCAAGAGGGCCCCCAGAAAATATAGCTAGCTTCCGATTTATTTAAGCACCTATGTATGTTGCTATAATTATTTTGTATATGTTTTGGTTCATTGCTGTAATGTTACTCTTTCAGAGCCCCGAAGAAGATTTCAAATAAATCGGAACGTCTGAATTTTATCCAAATAAGCCTTTTGTTTACTGACCTTCAACCGTTAAACTATCCTGATTTCATCTTATAATGTTTCCATTTCACTATGACGTATGACTACCTCATTGCCATAAACTGAAGTTCACGAAACTATTCTTTGTGAATGTAACATCTCCAATGTTACTGAGTATATATCTGGACAAAGCAAACTACCTAAAGTATATGCTTCAGATTTGATACGAACTGAATTATTTCGCACCGTGTATTCAAAAAATATCCCCATCTGAGGGATTCACAAGAAAGTATGAGAAAGGCACGAGTAAACCATTTATATAGTTGTCGAGTTTCCAGCCATCTCCTCTCAACACGTTCTGAAAGTTGGGGCAAACGGGCCTTTACGCTTGACCAAGGTCTGTAAACACATCCACGCTCCAATGCCCAGAAAAGTTTTACAGCTCGGTGTAACACAGAACGTGATAAGGGTGAAATTTTGAAATCTCTGATTGCAGCCCGGATTTATCATTCAATTGTTGTTTGTTCCGGCATGCGAGGAATTTATGAGATATTGTTCGGAGAACGGGAATAGATTTTTTAGGGCCGTATTTCTAGTTGCTTCTTGAGTATTTCCCCATCCTTAAGGCTTTCTTTTTCTTCATTCCTGTTCTATAGACATCCAAAGGTAAATGTCCATCAGGCAGACGGATCGCAGACAGAGCATAGACTTATAAAACTATATGGACATGGCTAAGAGAGAGGCAAACTGCGGACATAAGAGGATGGAACTAGTTCGGGCAAATCATAGAATAAGGTGAAAATCAGACAGATAAATTCGTAACCATAGACATAGTGGACACTATTAGTCTATGTTTGGGATACATTTTTTTCAAAAGCTTTGAAGGTTATATTTGGGTTTTTGGAAACATTTCAAAGCAGATTCTGTGTAATTCCATTTTAAGTTAGGATATAAAGACTGTTTATAGAAGTTATAATTTTCGTGTTGTTTGTTTTCGTTAGCTTTTTGAGTTCGTTCCTTTCAATCGGATTAACTGTTAAGTGTATGATGGAAAATTTTTGTTGTGCCTTTGATTGTTCGAGGAAATATAAAAAGAGGAAAACGTGAAATTTCATCGGTGAACTTAATATGTCTATATGGTTCCTACCATCCTGAAACCGGCTGCCCAAGAGAATTTGAATTTTTCCTGGAAAGTTTGCAAATTTTTTTCGGAAACTTTTATCAGATTCCTATGGAAGCACTGCATTTTTGGGGAATTTCATCGATTTTGTTGTTGACATAGAATTAAGTAAGTGTTTGATAATCTATGAAGCACAATACCTGACATAATGAGAGTTCGATCGATTTTCAGATACTGTCGACATTTTAGGCTCTGAAATAATAGTGATGTTCTTTCGTACTGAACGAAGTAATTCATATAACTTCAATCAGAAAGATCAGTTGAAGCGATCGTTCTTTCGTTTTCAATCAGTTCCCCCTTCCACAACTCTAAAGTGATTGCAAGTGATTATTCTAATCGCGGAATTCCTTATATCATTTGAATTCAGATTGGAAAGTTAACCTCAAAATTTGAAGTTAGAAGTTGCAGAATTTTCATAGACATATGTCTATTAGAATTTCATACACGCTGACATTTACAGAGATAGATGAATTAATAATCCAGTCGAAAACATGAATTGTAACTGAAGATGGCAAACCAGAGTTTATTACCAGTTCAGTTGTACACATGATGGAAATTATGGCAAAGTCTATGGATCAAACTGAGCGCATTCTTTCGGACATTCAGTGATTGAATGTATTCTGATTGCAAAATTACTTTCACTTAAATCACATAAGTTCCATCAGTTCAATCAGTACGAAAGAACACTACTAATGTTCACAGTCTTTCACACTGATGGTGAGTTGTCAGCTTGATCCTTTCAATTAAGTGGAAGGAACAGATCATAATTGAAGTTATTGTGAGTTTGAATAAGGATTCATTATCCTCCTGTCATGAACATCTAGTTTAGTGTCCGTTCAACCCTTATTTTTTGTCCACTCAATGCAAATTATGGGTCAAACAAATTGCTATTCGAGAGTTTCCTTCTACATATAATAAGAAGAAATAGGACACCTCGCTTTTTTCAAGTAAGTATCAATTATATTCACTCTGTTGAAAAAAATGTCATTGAGGTAAGACCCAAGGCAAGCTAAAAATACAGGGTATTCCTAGATTGCAGGTGCTAACGAAAAGAGAAGATTCCCTGCATATAGTATGGGAAAAAAAGTTCAGTAAACATGATTCCCCAAACGTTTCGTTTTCTAAGTACGGGGTGTTAAAGCTAAAACTTTTTTTCCTTAGAATCGGGCAAGGACTCTGTCCTTCTCGTTTGTACCTCAAATTTAGGTACACCCTGTATGTTTCACAATCCTCACTCTGGTTATATTTTCCACGAGAACACTCTATGGCTTCACAGTTGGAGACAGCTAAGAGATTCCGAGTGATTCATTTGCAGAAAAAATTAACATCACTGCATAACTTAAAACATTCATGTTTATTTGATATCAAATTTGTTCAGTGGAAAATGTGAACAACAAAACTGATTTTATTTTCGTGTTGATTTCATTTGAACAATGAAACGTATTCTTTTTTGTACTCATAAAGGATATGAAAACATCTAAAGGAAGATTTGAATTATGCGCCATGTGTGACTGTCATAATAGGCGCTTTCTATTTGCCGCTGTCACACTTCCAAACTGATGCAAAATCAGTTTATCTGCGTTCTATTTGACAATGTTGTGATTTTGAACTGACGCGCATCACTTCCAACTGATGTTGCTCACTGGTGGAATCATTTGATTTCCGTAATCACATCAGTTCAACATAACCTTGCTTTCTGGTAAATAAACAATTTGTTTGTCGACGATTGAGATGAACTTTCTGCTAAATTATAATTCAAGAAGCCATCAATTGAAGATTCTTAATGGATTATACAAACGGAACCTGAAAATTTTGCTAGCACCCGCTAATTTTGAACATCACACCAAGTGAATTATTTTCCACTGGTTGCATTGCTATAAATGAAACTAAATAATTTATAATATTTAATATGAAGTTTGTTTCGATGTTATGGTTAGTTAATTTGGTGCATTTTATATGAAATTAATCATTGATTTGGGAAACAGGTTGGATATTGAAAATAAAACCTCCTGGAAGTTCAGTTTGCCTTCTTTCTGTGTTGCGGTTTATTATAGAAGTACCTTATTACTTTTATATACAGGTAAAATATTGGGTGAATATTATGCTATTTTATCGTGTTACTAACTATTACGTTTCTGGACACGGCTAGATATTCCTGGCTGTAGAAGATAGGAATGGTGTGTTGAAAGAGTGAATGGTTTGGGTTCATTCGTTCAGTGTAAGATACGACTCTAAATATCCATATGACTACTAAAATGTCGATCAGTGATGGCTTAGACCTTTTTCTTCATAAAAAAAAACTGGAATGCTTGCTTGCATTCAATCAGTATGGAATACCAAAACATTGTAGATGATAGTATGCGATTGATAATGAAAATCAGCTCCGAATTCAATTTCATTGCATAACTGTATGTCAATATAATAAATCAGTCCTATCTTATTCAAGTCTCATTTATTGTGGAGTCTAATCTCCACTTAACCGATGCAACAGACATCTTGGAAAATAACATTTATTTTGTTGATTTTCCAATTTTCAAACGTAATTACTAGATTGAATGAATTCAGAAAATATGATTTTCCCTTTCAGAGGCAATAAAATTTTCTTATTTCTCTCTTCTTAAATAGAATAGAATAGTTAATTTCTACAATTATTGTAATACAATAATGAGAAACAAGTCAAATTTTATAATTTTTACTTGGAATTGTCTTTCCATCCTTGGTAGAATTCCTGCAGACTGGAGTTCCTGTCGACATAGGTACGGATAGTTTCAAATGAAAATACTTCAACAACTCATTGCTAGTATTCATCAATTTGATGATGATTATTTGAGCTTGACTATCTTAATTTGTTCCAAAGAAACTTAGATTTCAAATTGTATTTCCTGCCTTAACCCAGCAACATGCAAAGGCGGAATCAACTGGCAAGAATTTATATTAAATAGTTTCTAGATAGTGCAGTAGTAAATAGTTCAGTCTAAAATATCCGAATAAACATAATATCACAAGCCAAACTGCATTTTCCCATAGTAAACAAAGCATATTTCCAGTTGTTGGTCCTCCAGTCTCTCTCAACTGTCAAAACAGCACGTCAGCTGTTATCAAGTCGTGTTCTATTTGTCAAATTCACTTCAGTTCGAAGTGAAGAAATTCGGAAATTAATCAGTCAAATAGAAAGCTATGAATATCACATGATTATGATGTGACAGATCGGAAGTTGACAGATGGGAGTTAGTAAGCATGGAGCATTAAGGTTGATTCTCACTATACGTTTCGTAACCTTCCAGTATCCTTTCGTACGATTCAAGTCAAAATTTAGTAGGCAAAATTCATGTTGACGGAACGTAAACGAAACGTATATAGTGTGCATACATCAATTCATTTACACGTTATAATATTTTACGGGAAGGATGCTGGAAGGTTACGGAACGTATAGTGAGAATCAACCTTTACACGGCAGAACAACGTTTCATGATTGGCAAAAATTATTATCAAAACGGTGAACGTTTGATTGCCACTATTCGAGAAGTGCGTCAAATGTTGGGTCGAAATAATAGGCCTTATTCATCTAGTGTTGAAAGAATAATCAAGAAATTCGAAAGCACTGGTTTTGTTAGTACTGTGAAACACACCATACAAGCTCATAGAGGTCGTTCAGAACAAAACAACACGTCAGTTCGCGAGAGTGAGATAGAAAGACCAGATACGTCAATTCGCCATCGGGCACAAGAATTAGACATTTCAACAGGCACCTTTCTGCGAATTCACACAAAATATATACAGTTGCGTGCTGATAAAATTCAACTGACTCAACAAATTCTGCCAGTAGACCATAAACAGCGGAGAGAATTCACCAATGGGATCCTTGAGCAACCTGCTGATTTTGCAGACGATGAGGCCCATTTCACTTCGATGGTTCTTAATTAGCAAAACTGTCATATTTATAGCTTAGAAAAACCACAAATGATTCATTAGAAAGCAATGCATCCCTAACGGGTCACTGTATGGAGTGCATTTGGATCTGGAGGAATAATGAGACCGTTAATGGTAATGCAGAAACCATGAATGGCGAACGTTATCGTGCTATGATAACACAGTTTATTGTGCCTCAATTGGGAGCTATTGATCTTGCCGATATGTGGTTTCAGCAGGACGGTGCCACATGTCATACCGCCCGTGAAACGATGAAGATCTTGCACGAGTTTGCTCTTGGTGTAGTTTCCCGATTTGTTGACCAGAACTGGCCTCCATGCTCTTGCGATTTAGCACCTTTAGAGTTATGGCTGTGGGGATATCTGTACACGTTTATGCCAATAAACCTGCAACCATCGAAGCATTAAAAGCCAAAATTAGGGATGTTTAAATGAAATACTTAAATTATTGAAAACTTCGTCAAAAGGGTACAGAATACATGATATTTTGTTTCACACATAATTCACAATAGTACATTGTTTACCGAGTAGGAAAAGTCTCGCATTCCTGGACGACTGTGAAGATAGCAACACAAAGTCCAGGAATGTGACTTTCTCTAAGAGGTGATCATACTACCTTTCCGCGAATCGTTTGAAATTTGACAGTTGTCAATTGATTTTGAAACAATTTCGAATTACTGTATTCATAAGTGAATGGTGCTGTGAAATTCGAAATGAAATTGGTTGCGTTACTTAGGAAAGGTATTAATGTTGAATTGTCAAACTTGACTCATATAAATTCAATTGCTGGTGTTTTCGAGAACGAAACAGTGTGAAATGATAAGTGATGATGAGTTTTCCGTTTATGAGACTCCTCCAGAGCTAGTTGAGGCAGTGAATACTGCTTCATTAGAATTATTGCCAAAGGAATCAAGATTGAGTACGAATGCATAAGAACATGTTTTGGACTATCGCAAGAGTAAAAATACGAGTTCTTTCTCGGAAAATACTGTAATGGTATATTTCCCAGACCTTTGTTTGAAGATGAAATCTTCAACACTGTGGACCAATTATTCCATGTTGAAGTCAACCTTCAAAATATGAATTGATTACTTATAGACAACGTGCTTTCAATCATTTATGAAGAACACTAACAACCGTGAGGAAATATCATTTCCTTACAGTAAGGAAACAAATATTTCCTCACAGTTGGAAATCTGGATTTTTTCATTGCGAAATTTTGTCTGAAATGTCAAAATCTCCTAGAGATTTGCGAAAAATGTATATTTTCCAAATGAATTAAAATTTCAATACTTCACTACAGAAAACCATGTTTTATTGAACACTGAATTCTTGCGCTTTTATTGCAAATTTCATATCACTCGGTAATTGTTATTATCAGCATGAAGTCACAAGCAACTTTTGGTGAGTAGTTGAATATGAAAACATCTTTGGTATCTACGGAAAATAAAAAGGAATACTGTCTCTAAAATCGAAATTAGGCTTTAATTTTACCAACATCGATGATGCTACGAGCAGATATCGCCTTGAAATCTCTTTGATGCCTCGAAATACCTGAATTCACGTCAACTACAGAAATTTCAGTGGAGTTAGAAGTACGCCTTCTCAATGGCAACCAGATAATTGCAAACGTATTTCGAGAATCACTGATTGAGGTTTATTTGAGTCATCGAAAGCTGATTGTCGCTTTCAATTCCATGGAAATGTTACTTCGAACTCATGACCAGAAAAGACTTACTACAATATTTGATCAAAGAAAATATGGGGAATATTGGACACTTTTTCATTCTATTGTTTAATTAACAACAACGCTGACGTCTATCAATCACATTCAATCAGACAATAGTTGATGAGTTATATTGAAAACATGAAACAAAGCTTTTTGTTGTTTTTGGTAATTGGGTTTCTAGGCATAGTCCGAGAGGTTGTTCAATCGTAAATTCATGTATTGAAATATAATAATATTATAATCACGTTTGTTCTGAATACACTTTTGTAATTATTCAAAGATAAATTTTATTGATGGAAAAAAATTGAAGGAAGATAATTAATGTACAAATTGGCGAATGCGCCAGTTCAATTATGGAAACTAGTCCAAGGCAATTCATAAAAAATGAAATGAAAAGCTTACAGACTCGATATCTGCAGAGAAGGATTTATTACGAATGCTCAATATCCTGTGCTTGAAATATGATTCTATGAAAACTAATGTAGAAACACGATTAATTTGTCATGTTCAGTGCGTGTTTCAATATGAGACAACATGTGGTAACAAAAACACACTATTCCTTCACGAGGAAAAATTTTATTTTATATGCCATCATCAATCGGTTCGAAATACCTACATAACTGTACAATAAATACAAATATCATGCAGCAAACCGACATACAAAATGAATTGAAATAAAATGTGATGTATATTTCACTCCTTGTGAACAAAACTTTAGTGTAGGGTCCAGTTATATATTTAATAAAAATGATATCCTCACAGGCATAAATATCAGTTATTTAGTTTCATCATCATCAGTTGATGTTGATGTAAGGATATTTGAAGGTTAGGTTGTTTTCTATCATCATAGTGACGGTGTTGTATTTGGAAATAAATTCAATGTAGGGTATAATCTTTAAGATTGTTGCCAAGAAAATGTGTGGTATCGTATCGACAGTGGTTTTATTTCGAGCAGCTGTCGATAAGGTCCGTATAGCCATCATGTTAGCCAGCATCCGGAATGGATAGGCGCTAGAAGAAGAAGAAGAATTTTGATGTGATAAGGAAACCCCCAAAAGAGTTCTGTATATTTCGATTGACGCTATTTTTTAGACATCATCCTGTATAGAAGCCACACAGACTTCATGGCCTAGAGGTTTGAAATAACTGTCTTATTACTACATTTGACGAAATACTCCTATCTAAGGCATAATATAGCAAAAATATCATCTGGACCAAACTGTATGAAACTATATCTTCCTTAGATATCTCAAGTGTGTAGCAAGCATCTTAATTAAGTGATTCCTGTTACTGTAAACCGCATCGTCGACTTGAGAAGACTTAAATGATTATATAATTCGAGCAACATGAGGGAATTTCAGTACGTATGTGAATTGAACTAAATATAGTTTGGTCCGGACGGGAATTCCAGAACAAACTTGAGGTTAAAATGAGACAAATACAGCAGGATTCCCTATAGATACTGTTCATTAGTAGCGTAGCTGTTTGATTAATGTTCAACAAATTAGTAGAGGTGGAGTATTCAGATATATATATCCATAAGTGAATGGAAGCTCATTCACTTTCTAGTAAGTTCGAGCTTCGGATTGAGTTTTCCCCATTTTGCCAATTGTTTGTAGTTTTCGAATTTTATCCGACAGTTCTGTATATCTATCCGGTCATCCGGATCCCAAGGACAAATATCTGTCGATAAATCAACAAATATTCCACCTCGATCAGAGCTAATCATTCAATCAACCAAAACATCTACACTGAAGAAACGGATCCAAGGAGAATAACTACAGCTGTTTCATAGTTATTACTGATCGTCAGGTCAACTTACCTCAGATAAAACCGATCCATCTAAAAGGTGACCAGTATCGAAATTCCTTCTGCGGTTTTATCCAAGGTAAGTTGGCCTGACGATCAGTAATAACTGTGAAACAGCTGTGGTCATTCTCTTTGGATCCGCTTCTTCAGTGTAGATGTTGATTGGATGATTAGCTCTGATCAAGGGGGAATATTGGTTGATTTATCGACAAATATTTGTCCTGAAGATTATATTAATTCATTATTGCTGGAGCTATTCCTTCCCCATCAGACCAATTACTATTTCTGGCTTAAGACCTCGAGTGTTTTTATTTCGAATTCAGGTCAACATAATGCTTCATTTCGAAATAATCATAACTTATACCTTCCCTGAGTTTTCCCCATGTTTGAATTTTTCTCACCAATATCATGAATATTTTTCAGAAATTTATTTCTGCATTGGGAAAGTTCTTCCGAATCTCTAAGTTGATTCATTTGTAGATCATAACTGATCGCGTGAATATCCTGTTTATGATGTGCGTGTGAAAAGACTACTACAATTATGAAAGGAAATCTAAAAACTTTGTGGACTTTCTTAACATTCGTCAATCACGTTGATATCAGTGCAAACACAGCTTTACATATTTGGTTTTGATGCATGCTAGGTCATGTCTTAATCTAGTACTCCGTAGAATAAACTGTGAGACGAATATCGTGAAATCCATATTATTGTCATGTCCATTCACATTTCCTGGATGCCTATATAAAGTATTGCCTTTGTGGGAGCACAGACAAGAAGTTATTCGATTAGATAACTTGGACGTGTATTCTGGCGATAGTTCAATAACAACAGGAGCTATACCACTGAATTATATGGATTGGCTTCTGATGTGAAAATACTTCGATATATCGAAAAACAGTTCGTTCTGCTTGCCAACAGCACAGTTCATTCCGATCACTGATTCCGGAAAGCACAACTTTCGCTGTCATCACATAAAGTTTTGAAAAATAAAAAATTAGTTTCTTATGTTTATTTTTTACGCAGTATATGGTGAATTGAAGAGCTCATATATTTAGATGATGTTTTGTTCCTAGTTGTGTTGTGGGCTTTATTTTATTTGAAACAATTGAAGCTCATTCTCCTTGGTGTGATTTCTATATTATTTCGTAACATCCTTATATCGAGGAATAATATAATTGCAGGAATGAATTGGGAAAAAATATTCTTTATTACCAGGAGGAGGAAACTATGAAATCGTAGGATTTTCAACGGGGAAGCACTATTGAATTTCCTAATTTCTGAGTGTCCTTGCATCGACCTTATGGTGAAATTTTGATATTCAATGAATGGTCGTGTTGTAGTTTGTTGGCCAAATGTATTCATGAAATTGATAACAAGTTGTGAACAAACCAGCAAATGTAGGAAAGCTTTGACGTGCCTTAGCGGTAATTTTTCCCGTTTTGATCCCGCCAGGACCACTTTTACTTCCTGTGAGGATTTGGAGACTTTCTAATCATATTATCCTCACCAGATTGTGTATGAACATCCATCCTGTCATTTCTGAATCAAATAACTGATTTCAATTCTATCTAATTCTTATTTTTGAAAATATTGGAACAATAAAATACGCACTCGTTTTTGAAAAAAATTTTGAATTATTTTTTTGATGAATTGATAGAACGTTGTACGCTCTGTTATCACGAGAAAACCTGAGAGGTATAACTTGAAATCTGGACTCCTCCAAGGTATGATTGAGATCTGATTGCTTTGGTTATGTTCACAAATGATTATGGGACAAATAGCCCTTTTTTTCAAGAATTCTCAAAATAGCGATCAGATGTAATCGAATATCGTTAGTTCATCGAGAAATAACGCTAACACATTTTTCATCATGCGTTTGAAAGGGCCAATTACGGGGTTAGTGACAAATTCGATAAAATTCAACATTCAGTAGAGCATAATATTCGGTGTTTCCATTAAATTCATGGTTGCCATGGTATAAGCTAAGATGAAAAAGGCACCTCGAACACTTATATTATTTTCTTAGAAATTATTACCTTGAACTGCGAAATAGTAGGATTTAATAACAGCTGCAATATTCATATCCTTCTCTTTATTACATAACATTTTTTATGGCAAAAGGGGAGAGAGTATTAAAGAAAAGCGTCAAATCCCATAAGATCCTCTGAAAAAGGTCACCTTGGCTCTCACATTTTGCGTTCTCCAGAAGGGATGCTATATAGGGTGTGCCATGTATTCGTCTTTCTGATACATAACTAGAGAAATCTCAAAAAATTCAGTTGAAAGATTCGAGTTAGTAATATATTTCCAGTAAATATTTAGCAGTCTGAGAGAAGGATTCTACTGGGACTCATCTTCTTCTTGCTGTTTATTATAGTTTGAAGCACCACTGGAGGCCATCAATTCCCAGCTGAGCAATACTTTTTTTCGAGGAATCATTTTAGATTTGAATGCAAAAGACGTAGTGAAATAAACCAACAGAATATGTTCTATATCGCAAAATGGCGCAGGAGCCAGCACGATCGATAAATTTTCCGATTTCAAGAAATTTGAAAATACGTAAAATCAACGTTATTTAATTCATTTGTTGATTCTGTCCCTCAAAATTCTCCCAGAAACGTTGAAATGTCGACCTAGTTTCTTAACTTCGAGTTTAAGCTGGCCTCAATTCCCACCTTATTAAATTAGAATGATGGGAAACCTATTCGATCAGTATAAGGAATTGAAATTAGCATTAATGAACCTGAGATGGAAATTTTCTTAGAAAATGGTATTTTCCACTTCCCTTGAGCAGTTGAAAAAATACTGCCGCAAATACAAGACCCGTTCGCACAGAATATATTTGATTCTAGATGAATAACATAATGAAACCTACCTTCCTTTCCAGTTCCAATAGGTATATATTCTCCTCCTTCTCTTCGCCATGTTATGGTTGGTTCTGGAGATCCTGTGGCAGCACATCGCATGGTGACATTGGAGCCTTCTCTGACTACCATATCAGTGCTTGTAGGATAATCCAGTATATCAGGCGGCACTGAAAATTGAAAAACATTCTGTAGGTATGAGGAAGAATGAAAAAATTAACCTTCTACAAAACTCATTATTTGCTTGTGGAGTAATTTAAATTCTGAAGACTGTACAAAAATATGAGACACACAACGATTATACAGGGTGATTCAAAAGTACTTTTATATTCTTCACAATAATCTGATATGAATTGTTCAAATGAATATATATCAGGGAACGTTTCATTTCCAGAATACAAGGTGTTAAAGTTTTATTTTATATCCATTTTTTTCAAAATGACTTTCAAAATACTGACCTCAATCAAACGAAAATTGGTAATGATGAGGTTTCTGAGGTGTCAAATTTTGACCTGATATTATTATTCCTCTCATTCATAGGTGGTGACCCCAAATTTTTTTTTCTTTTATGAAGATTCCTAACGTTTTTGAGCGTATTTTACGAGGAAAAAAACAAATTTTCGTTTTTAGTTTTACTATGGCAACTCCGAATGAAATGAATTTTGGTGTGAAGTTTTCTATGAATATGACACATATTTTTCAGTAATCAGTTTTATCCTACTTCATTAAGCTTCTGAGTTATAGACTCAACGATTCATAAAACTACATGAAATTAGCGTAAAGATTGCAGATGAATTTTATCTCATGTCATAATGAGAATTTTCAATCATTTCAGAATATCTAATTATTTTTATAATTTCTACGTAAACTCACCGTTTTGAGGATATTCAACATGGAATGTTTTAGAATTACCTAATTTTTATGGATCCGTCCCTGAGCTTGGAAAGGCGGTAAATTAAGTTCCGTTTATAGGGAGCATAGAATACACAGATATATTTATATATTTCGCATAGAACTAATGTACTTATATAAGGTCTTTGCTATTTCGTGAACAGACCACACAGATTTGAAGTCTATAAAGCTGACTTTCCATAGAGTTCAATTAATGTGTTAAAGTTAGTTGAGTGATTTCATATAATTCATGTATAAATTTGATGAAAATAAGAATAAATTTGTAGTTTCAAATACGAGAATAGGTGAAGATGGAATTGTGTATAATTTTAAAGTGGAATGAAATTGAATATTGCGAGAATATCAAGTGGAAACCACTGTTTCAATAGTGTACTGCAATGTTTTCCTTGTATATCAATATCGCAAAAAACACCAAATCAAAAGAATTAAGTGAGTGAATGAGTTCTTCAATCATGTTCCATTGAATTTCAAGCATTGTATTGATTATTCTGTCAAAGAGATCACCGTGAGAGATATCTAAATTGAACTTGCAAAGAAAGCGCAGGAGTGTATCAGTCCACCGAGAAATATTTAAATGCTTGTAACTTTTTACCTGAGCCGAATCTGGAAAAATGGCAGAGGAAAAAAATTTTCATGTGATTAGAGGAATCTATGTTTAAAATGAATGCACAACTTGAAAACTCACCCTGTATAAGTATAAAACCAATTCAGCAAAAAATTTCTCAGAAACAGGAATGGTTTAGGTTACTTGAATAACTACAATTCAATCTGAAGAGACCTTCACGTTTTCTTACAACACTCAAACGGGTACGTCTCTGGCTGAAACCTCATTCGAAGTTCCACAAATGATTTTACGGTTCGCTATGAACTTTATCGACCTTAAATTTCAACAAAGATTTCTGATATCCCTTTTAGGCGGTCTGAGGAGTTTCTTCCACTTTCATTCTGTACTTTCGCTCCTAAAGCCAATTTCTGTTCGGGGCTCTTGAATTGAAAAACTTTCTACCAAATTTTTCACACGCATTTACTCGAACTCGAGAATAAGTATAGGTGAGCAAGAGTTACTTGTACCTTCTGTAGTAATAATTGAATTTCTTTCAGAACTGGGTTTATTGCGCATAAACTGAAGCAGGTCTTGCAAGAAAGGGCATATATAACTTTTTGGGAATATGTCGAGTACTCTAAATTTTCAGAGCGATCTTACAGAACAATGTGAAAATATTTACCCTTATACAGTAATTGGTAGTTGGTCTCTGATCTCTCCTTTGCACTTCAACAGCGAGAGATTAATCATTTTAAACCATTTTTTTTTCGTTTTCGGAATATTAGTTGAAAGTGTTTCAAATCAGTGGTTTACTCGAAGGTGAGATTCGCGAGATGCTCCTGGAAGATGGCTGGCGTGCTGTACGTTGTTATACTGCAGTATTCCATCTGAAAGGTGACAAGTATCTCGATTCCCTACTCAGCGGGTTTATCCAAGGTAAGATGTTCTAACGATCAGTAATAACTGTGAAACAGCTGTAGTCATTCTCCTTCGGTCCGTTTCTTCGGTGTAGATGTTTTGGTTAATCGGATCGCTCCGAGCAAGGTGGAATATTTGTTGATTTATCGACAAATCCTCGTCCTTGTGATTATGATAGTTTATTATTACTGAAGCTCTCTTTTCTCCACGAACCAATTCATAGTATTTTTCAAGTTAAGTTTATTTAAGGACTTGTGCAGTGCTAAGGCTGACAATTCGGATCTGTTGTTCCGAAGTAAAAGAATATTTAAGATGACCTTAACTTCGAAGCTCGTCATCGAACTCACTAGACACATCTGTACTTCAAACCAACTTTCAAGTCCCTAGGTTCTGTTGCGTCCCGTATCCTGGACCCAGCATTTTATGATATATTGTCTTTTCTTGATTTTCCAAAATCGGAGTCTGAATTCTTTTGGTTCCCAGGATATGGCCGAAATTCAATATTTTTTGGTTTAAATCAATTGACACCGGCTTTAAGAGCATTTTATCTCAAGCCAACAATAAAGTATAATTTTGCATGACAGAAAACACTCAAGCTCTTGGCATTCCAGGAATCGGAGCTTGATGGGTGGCATACTTCGGTTACTCGAAGAATTCAGACACCACATGTGACAGTTTATAGAATTTATCATCCTAGACCATTTAGGAAAATTTCCTTCGCACATTTGTGCTCTCTCTTTCACACCAGCCAATCCGAGGTGTTTTTTCGGATATTAGAAGGGCGTCGCTTAATTCAAAAACCAATCAAAATTTATATTCTCGCTCTAAAATGTGAAGAAGGGAATTTTCTTAATTTGGGTTCAGTTAGTTTTTAGACACTCTTCATTTGACCGTTGTATAGTAAACAACAATTCGCTTTCGAATTTACATACAAGACTTATACGTTAATTTTTGTATTGTGAAAATCGTAACTTCTCATTTGAAAGTCGCTTCGACCTTGCTATCGAATGAGATATAGAAGGAAGATTCTATTGTGCAAATCATTTGTATACCATTTAGGTCTTGTTATCTAATACAGATACAAGAAAATACATTTTTGTTACTTGTTAAAAGTGCCTTAAGTGCAACGATATTGATCAACTGGTAAATAAGTTCTTCAATCATCTGCTTATTTCAGAAGCATCAACATTTCTGATAAAGATCAGAAAATATTCGTCGGTCGTGTCTTCATTTTGATAACGACAGAATTAATCAATTGCGATTAATTCATCCACACGGAGTCTCTATCATTGAAACCCCCCAAAACACCCGAATAAACCAATTCAGGTCGAGACAGGTTCTTCCATTCAAAGGTAATCGTAAATAGGGAAGTTCGGACGAAGGAAGTTGAAATTCAAAACGAATTCTCAATCAGTAAGTTCAGTCCATAATCATTTTAGACCATTGTCTATTTTGAATTCTGCAATTACAGGAATTTGAGCAGAAGGATATCGTTCTTGCTCCCTAGAAAGAGCACGTAAAAAATATCTGAAAGGACTCAAATAAACTTATCATTTTTTCCTAGCACTGCACCGATTGAGATCATAATGGCATAACTTAACGCCATTTGCTATTTTGGAAAAGTTTTTAATGTCTTCTGGCTTCATAAGTTGAAATTCTCCTGTCTACGTAACTTGCGTGGAGGTGTAATAAAACATTTATTGTTATTTCACCGTCCGTTCTTAGTACTTATAAAAAAGATGCACGCGATAATGTAACCTATCTCTTTTTATTACTGGGTATATGAGTTTCAGCAAGATTATTTCTCGTAAACTTTTTATTGTGATGGCTTGAAGCTCCAGGCATTTGGTTACAGTTTTCGAGTTAGTACCTTAAGTGTATTTATGAGGCTCGTGACTCAGTTTAGGTAGTATATATTCAATAAGAGTCTTTTTATATCTTTATTTTTCTGGGGATTAATTCTGTATCATCAGACCATTTCATGAAAATATCCTATGCGAATATTTTACTGAAAACTTGTTGAATGAGTTAAATTTTTTCATCGTTGAAAATTGTATTCGAATAATCACTTTTGAAATATCTCTCTAATATGGTTCCTGATATAGAATGAACAATATGCATGTATGTTGAAATTATATCCACTAGATTCTGTACCGAATCTATGCAGTTTCGAAATTTTGAACGGAAAATGTTCTTGAAGGACTGTATAAGATTAACTAAACAATAACCCTTGGTGAACTTTAATTATGTTCGTCTAGCCGGCCTTAAACTGCTGAAATAAAAAAATTCAATACATTTTCATGGCCGTCACGGTCAAGTTTGTTGAAGGCAAAATTCGATTACCAGTTTCAGAGTTTTATCCGTATGAAATTCTGAAATTTTCATAATTTTTCCCTCCATAACTCGCATAACTCGAAAAATCCTGATCCGAACAAATTGAAACTTGACCATCAGTCTCCAAATGAGGGTGCGCAAATATGACGGGTTCCACAGGAATCCAGTTCACCCCCGAATTCTCCTTATTTTTCAGGCTATCGGATCGGAATTTTGACCATTGATGATTCATACTGTTTCCCATCGACTGAGTTGAATGATGTGTTTCTATGACTTCCAGTTCAACTGAAAATGAGCTTAACTTTTTTGATATTTGTAGCAAGAATCCAGTTCAAGAGCAAACAGTACCTAGAATATAACAGGATGACTTTTGGAGGCAAGAGTTCGTTTTTTCGAGAATTTTTCGGGTTCAAATGGTTGAAAAATAGTAAGAATGTGCAATGTTGATACTCTTTTATATTCAAGAATTTTCGGGAAAATAAAACTGCAATGGAGTGAAAAATGATGAAATACCAATATTGCGTATTCTCACGAAAGAATTAAGTACATCCCAAAATGAAAAATTTCAAAAATAACCACTAAAGCCTGCAGAACGACATCCCGTTTCCTCCTATTAACATCGAAATTTTTCGCATTCTAATATTTATCTGTGTTCTCTGTGTTCGCGGTAGTGTTTACAATATACGTGTAACCTTTGCCCAAGCTGTAAGGAGCATAAAATTAAAATGATTTATATTATCGTCAAAATTGATATATCCAGAATTCGAATCGGTCGAAAACGAACAAAAAACATTGTTAATTTTTTTTCTCCATTTTATTATTCTTTCTACTTTATTTCACATAGTTGGTGAGGAGTACATTTCACTGCGACCTTGAGGTCTATTGTGCCTACCGCCAGAGCTGTTCATCGTAATATTCGAATATATAAAAATAAACATCAAATCTGGTCTACCTGGACAATAATAAAACTTCCATCGTATCAATATTGTGATCTTTACAACATATGATGTAAGGTGAATATTTGAAGAACTAAATTCTGAATGGATATAACTAAGTGATCATTTAAGTGGATTTCATCCATTCACAATCTTGGTCTTCATAACTGAGCAACGAATTCACTCTACACATAAAGGTATTCTGAGTTGTTTCTTCGGGTAGTTATTGTGTTCGTTAACGCCCGATCATTCAAAAATACTTGAAGTAATTGACAGGTCTACTAGAACGAAATAGTAGTATTTTTTTATGGAATAGATAATTTCGATAGATAGTAACTCTTGAAATGGAAAAAAGAGAACTATGTTTGAAAATAACTTTTTCAGAACCTGAAATATTCATTTATATAGAATCACTCACCGACCACATCCAAATATCCTACTTGGCTCTTCATGGGATCAGTGTTGATTTGACACATATACCATCCTCTGTCACTTTCTCGCACATCTCTGATGTGCAAATACCATAGCTTATGTTCAGCATGCGTTACTGCTATTCTGTGGTTTTTGGTGATGACATGACTATGAATTGTGAGAATGGTTTGAGTGTCTACCCTCAACCAAGCCACCTGAAAGAAAATACAATTAATTCTAAATCAAAAAAACTCAAATGTGAGTAGTTGTTGTGTGAAATAATTCAAGATCTTTTGAAACAAATAGGTTTACAATCTCAACTCATTTTTTCTTCTCCCTCTCTTCCACAATGTTATACAGCTCGGTACTATGCGAAACTCCACGTTAATCTGGAACAGTTGAGAATATAGTCCACCAGTTTAAGAACTGAAACCTAAGCGCAATGCTATATCGAATAAACGACTGTTCTTTTGCAGGTTGGTGGGAGTCTCCAGTCCGCAGTTCTTCGATACGCGATAGAGATCAAAGTAAGAATTTGCCTGTATGTCAGTCGCACTCCAGACGAGAGGTGTGTTAGACCATACCGATTGAAAATAAATAGACAATTTTATCTCATTGAAGAAGAGAAATTTATTTGCCGCAATGAATAATTTGCTCTGTGAAAATGACTACTTGGGTTTTTGTTATAACTGACTTGAAAATAAAATAAATTCTATGAAAGTCAAAAATTGGAAAACAAAAAAAAATTCTAAAAATGTGAAATTGAAGGTCGATGAATTAAAAATAATGTTCAAATAATCCACTTTGTTGTGCTAAACATTAGCCAAATCTATTATGAAGAGATAATCTCACATATCTGAGCAGATTCGGCATAGTTGCTATTTTGGCACTAAGTTGAATTATTTTGACCCTCACTTCATTAATATTCGTCACTCTATCAATTTCGTGCCCATAGACCAAATTTTTCAGATATTCTCAAAGAAAAAAATCGTTTGGAGATACATCTGGTGATCTGGAGGGCCATTTGATCGTGCCATTTGTAGAAATATCACGGTCCGAAAAAGTCGTCATCATCGAAATTAATTAGTAGCTGTCGAACTGTCGGAATAATTTCATTCTCTAAAAGCTCCAGAAATTTGTCCTGGTTTACTCGAACAACGTGCACTGGCTTCAATAGCAGCACACACATCTACTTCTTTTTTCAGACGATTTTCACTGATGGTTTTTAGTGTTTTATCAATATTGCAATTACTGCATGTTTGTTAACACCCACATTCGTCGAATTCTTTAATTATTTCGAACTTGAAGGTATAGGCCTATCTTCAAAGGCAACAGTTAATGAATTTATTGCCTCTTGAATTGAATGACTAACAAAATGCCATTTCATGATTCCAATTTCATTTTACCCCAAACATTTCGGTTTACGAATAATCTACTCTATTTTCAACCGATATGGTCTTACGCACCTCAAGTTTGTTGTGCGACTGGCAATTCTTACTTAGCTTGGATCGCGTATCGAGGAACTAGAGATTCCCCACCAACATGCAAAAGAACAGTCGTCTATTCGATATAGCATCGCTCTTAGGTTTCGGTTCTTCAACTGGCGGACTAAATTCTTAACTGATCTAGATTAACGTGTAGTTTCGCATGGTGCCGAGTGTAATGGCCAGAACTGTATTTATATTTTCAATATGAATTGACAACCAAGAAGACTAACCTATTGAATTCTGAATTTTATGGATCGAATTGATTAAAATGTTGTACAAGGCTTGAAGTGAAGATATTTCATTAGGAACATGTGCGAGATACAGTGCACTCAAAAGAGGTCAATATGTGTTGGAAAATTGATTTCATTAAATCAAGCAAGCTTCGTTTAGCAGGTTCACTGTTTGGTTGGGGAAGCACGTTGGCTACGAATTGGAACTTGAAATCCTTGACTTCAAGTCACTGGTTCTCAAGAATTATTCATGTTATATCTTGTTTTTCCAGGATCTAGTCACATCTTTTTTGTCACCTCTATTTATATCAATCCAACGAAAATGAAACTTCCTAGAATGGCACAACATAAATTTCAATTCCTTATCAAATGAACCGAGTCCTGCGCCTAGAATATTCAGATTTCATTTCTAGTTTTCAAGTTCTCATTCTTATACCCTGACATGTCATTCTGAGAGATACACTTATCAACAATGCCAGGAAATAAACTGTCTAACTTGAAATTTCAAGCAACCTCGGCTGCAGCGAATTCATTCGGGAATTTAATGCTCCAGACATTCAATGTGAATAACATCATTATCAGTCTTCGTGACACCCTAGAAACGGACAAATGCCAGTGGAATGATTTACAACAATTCAGATACCATCGGAGATAAAAATAAGAAATGATATTATATACGCCTGTGCCAACGTGACTTGTGAAATTCAACCGCTTCAGATCTTAACAATCCTCTTCTATATATTCCGTTTCTTTAGGCTCATGTCCTATGTCTGAGAGATAAGAAATTTTAGTATGGAAAATGGAGAAGACTGAATTATCCCACGTGTGTCTGATGCAATACTTTCATTCTGAAGACCTTTGGGATCATCTCTGAACCGATTCAAATAATAATAATATTATATAATACAGTGCGCGTCAAAATTATGGAGCAAATTCATTTTCTCCGAAGAAAAATATTCGGCAACAAAATCCTGAAACAGGTCAATTTTGTTGCAACCTCTAAATTTCTTGAATAGGGAAAGTGGGTCATGTGGTACTTTTTTGGCAAGATCTTCGTATCTTCTTCACAGGCGTGCAGAAATTTTCAAGAAAAATTTTTTTTTCTGAAAAACTAGTTAGGTTAGGTTAGGTTAGGTTAGGTTAGGTTACGTTTTCAGTATGTGCACTTTGTCATGGCTCATTTACTTTGAGACGACGGTATCTGATGAAATTTGTCACCTCATGAAAGTCGACCATTACAGTTTCGTTCATGCACAACTTTCAACCCCTACGAACCCTTCAGTGGAAAAAAAATTTTTTTTCACGTGAGGGGGTTGAAATTTGTGCATGAACAAAACTATAATGGTCGACTTTCATTCGGTGACAAATTTCATCAGATACCGTCGTCTCAAAGTAAATGAGCCATGACAAAGTGCACATACTGAAAACCTAACCTAACCTAACTATTTTTTCAGAAAAAAAATTTTTCTTGAAAATTTCTGCACGCCTGTGAAGAAGATACGAAGATCTTGCCAAAAAAGTACCACATGACCCACTTTCCCTATTCCAAAAATTTAGAGGGTTGGTGGGGATGGCACAGGGTGCAACAAAAATCCTTCAAAAATGCATTTAAATGTGGTAAAAGTGAAAAAAAATTGACCTGTTTACAGGATTTTGTTGCCAAATATTTTTCTTCTGAGAAAATGAATTAATTAAGTTATTAATATCCTTAATAATTGATTTCACTTTGTGTCTCTTATTACACAAACTAAGACGTTCTCAAAAGTGTCACTTTATACTTCAAAATTTGAAAAATAAGCTTTAACCGATAACTTTGATCTAACCATAACTGGAACCGATATCGTTTAGCAAAATAGAATTTTCCGAACTAACTCATCTGATAGGTACTTTGCCTTCACTATGGACATAAGATTTAAATTGTCGACTTGCACTCTCGACCTTCATCTGAAGTGTGTGTCGCTCGTCTCCGATTTTCTAGAAGATCTAACAACTTACTATTTATTCAATTTCTCATTCCGCAGGATGAATTAAGGTGGATTTCCGCTTTTATTTGCTTTCTTGAGACGAGAAACGCTGCACGTACAATATACCGCGAAACTATTCCGAACCAAAGTCAACACAACATTTACCCACGGTCTTCTAATATTTGCTATTCACGTACGAGCCAAATCAGGTTAGCTCAGAGAGCACAAAACGATTCTCCCCATCCCTTGTCACGGATCATATAACGGGCAAGTGTGTCGGCAAACTTGAACTTATGCAGGGGTGAGAAACCCAACAACACAATCTACGCATCTCGTAATTGATTTCGAACCGAAATTAACGGTGCAAAGCCCATATTTTCATTTGGGGTTGTGCTAGGTCCGACCGTTCTAGGGCGGTTTCTACCCCTGCGCTGAATATGTGGGCAAATATTTCATTTCAGTAATTGTATGGCCTTGTTCCACGTTGTAGTTTCAGCGCAGTGAATGACGTACGCTAGGAACATGTTCATATCAAAATGAGAGTGGAATTTACTGCTAATTACATTCACCGATAACTACGGTTCAGTGGAATCGATTTCTAGATCCGAAACTGTTTCTGTATTTTTAAACGGGATATATTCGTACTGTTTGATGTAGGAACAATTTGGAAAATGCATATAAAGGTTTTTTGTGGTGTATGAGATTGTTTGATCTTTAATTCGATGGTACGAAGTAGCAATATACGTATTCGAGAGTCAGTCGTTAAATGGCCAATGAATGACTAAAAATATTCGATGTCTGTCCGTAGAAGATACTCCTTGATATAAACTATGCAAGAAAACAGAAATTAGGTCGAAAATGGTGAAGAATTGGTTTGAGTCACTGATAATCCACTCGTAGCCGAACTCGATTCTACCTGTAAAAAATCAGATTGTGCTTTTGTTTCAGTCTGTAGGGACTCTCTATTTTTGCCTATCCCTGAGTAACTCAAATGAGTTAAATGCTCAAGTCGTGCACTGAAGTTGCCCTTCAAGTCACACAATCAAGTCACGCTCTTGAGTCATGCACTTAAGTCGCGCACTGAATTAGTATACTCAATTTACGCACTTACGTCATCTCTACTATGAGTATTAAATATCTGAAAGATTTTCACGAATTTATTCAGTATCAGTAATGAAATGATCTCGCAATCACTTCAGAATATCCTAAAAGATTGTAGAATCAACTGTTATTTTTACCGAATAAGAGATGAGGTAATTCCTGCATTTTACTCAAAGGAGTTTGGTCTCGAGTGCAAAGACCAACAAATCTGAATTCATCCTGGTATTTTTGATGGCGAAACTTTCCGAATCGAAAAAAAGCTGGAAACCCTTTAAATTCATAATGACGACGAAAAAACAACCCGGTGCAACCAATTATGCGTTGAATAACCGAATTTAAAAAATGAAATCCTACCAGAGAAATCACACTACAATTGAATGAAAATAAGTTTTTTCGCTATGAAATTAAAGTGGTTTTCAGGAAATTCGTCAGATGACGTAAAAGTACTTATATTCTTTTTAAGTGATAGTTCTTGGTTCTTAAATTCAGAAATTCAAATTGTTTTTGATTTAGTCTTTTTTCACTCCTTGACTGCCTTACCTAAAGTCGTGCAAAGAAGTCACGTACTTAAGTCATGCACATAAGTCGCGCACTTAATTCGCATACTCGAATTTAACTCACTCTGGAGAATAGATAACTGAACGACTTCTAAGAATTAATTCACCGAAGAAATGAATTTACGGTATTTTCGAAATGTTCCATATGATTGACGAACCAACTATTATATTTGCGAAATTGGGCATGATACTTTTGCATTCTACAATGCACACTTCCGTCCAATTTTGAGGAATGCCTTTTTAATAGCATAGTAGTTTAGGAACAAATATGCATATCTACTCCACAAATTTGGTTCCCGAGTAAAAAGACCATCAAAAGCAAATTCATCGTAGTTTTTTTTGGCGAAACGTCTCGTTCAAAATTCGAACTCTTTGAATTCATCGAGGAACCGCTGCGAACCCAATTCAGTTTTCCGATAAAACAACACCTTGATAAAACCAATTATGCGTTAATGAACCGAAAATGAAAAACAGCGAACTTACAATACAGTTGAACAAAAATAAAATCGTTGTTGCTAGAAGAGCAGTGGTTCTCATGAAATCCGCTTGACATCAACTTGATTACCCAAATTTTTCCATAGTAATAGTCCTTTGTCCCCAAATCCAGAAATTAAAATTGTTCGTTTTCACTCCATGTCTTTACTTGTGCGAACGAGTCAAGCGCTTAAGTCACGCTTCAACTCACGCTTTTGAGTCACGCACTTAAGTCGTGCACATACTTAATTCTCGCATCTAAGTCACTCTCACCCTGGGTATAATAGGTGCCTGGAAGACTTTTACGGAGTAATTCAGTAACGATCAATTCAGAATGTCCCATATGTTGGAAGAACTAACTATTTATTATATTTGCGAAATAAGGCATGAAATAACTTCTGCATTCTACAATGCTCACCTCTCACACAACGGTGAAAAATACCATTTTAATAGTAGAATAGAAGCCTTATTATGAAATATGCATATTTACTACACAAACTTCAGTCTCGAGTGCAAAGAGCAACAAAACCAAATTCATCGTAGTATTCTTGTTGGCTGAACTTCTCGTATAAACTTCAAACTCCTTGAATCCATCGAGGAAAAGCTGCAAACCCTTCAAATTCATTCTGCCGAGAAAACAACACCCCGGCGAAACCAATTACGCGTTAATAAACCGAAAATAAAATCCCAACAGCGAAATTACATTACAGGTAGCCCTATAACTTCGGAACGGTGGTCTTAGAAAACCGCAAACTCAGCAACGTGAAGCTTGTTCGGTCGAAAATAACAGCCAATATCAAATTACCTAGTGGTGGAAATGAATACAACCGGGGAAAATATAATTTGCATAAGACCTTTTGCAGTATTTAATTAAGTGTCTCGAGGAAAATGAAGAGAAGCAGATAGAGCAACTTTACGACTCCAAACGGTACTGTGGTTCTGCGGCTGAAACTGCATTCCTTTCTGTTCGGTTTCTGATAAATATTCTCGATGATGGCTAGCGGGGAGAACAACGGAATTACTCAGATGGAATTGTAATCTTTAATCAATTCCTTGGAAATCTGGGTTCGTTCGAGAAATACAGATCAATATCTGACAATAAAAAATCAAGAAAAGCACAGACGTGAGGTCAGGAGCTTTTACGCGCTTGTTCAAATTCTAACGATTAGATCAGCACGAAATATTGCACCTAGTTGCGTGTTGGTAATCACCACATGATTACAAAGCTTCAATCCGATTGTATTTGTGCTTTCTTTCAAATAATAATGAAATTTGGTACAGTTTCTTTCCTTATATCTCCGAAAGTTAATATCGGATCGGATTGAAATTCGGAATGTTGTCGTTAAATACTGACTCCAAGGTTTGTGCCAAATTGCATTGAAATCTAATCAAATTTTCAGAGAAAAAAATTTTTTCATCGAAATTTCAAAAAATTCTTGAATAGAAATTTTTATAAAATTTTCTAACCACTGGATTCACACGAAATTATGCTCTCAGTTGCACGTTGTTTCCACGAAGTTTCAATTCTATCGAGTCAATACTTCATGAGATATCGGGGAGTTTACTGAATTTATTTAATCTGGCTTGTATGAATTAATATAGTATAACCTAGTTGCAATAAATTGTTTCATTTTCCGTGCGTAAATTAATGAATTCGTGAGTGCTCTCTCTCAAAAGAAACAGTTTTTCCTGAATACAAGCTGTTCCCTTCTCTTTTCCCATTCTCATCCATAATGCGCCCTGGTTAAAATTTTATGAAATGGCGTCACTCCATCCATCATACGGGGGGCAAATTCTTATTTAACTAATAGAACAAATTTTTCATCGAAGATGGATGTTTCTCGAGGCTAGCAGAAGGCGAATTCCATCAGAGCCTGCTGCAGCCTTAGGTACCTATATTATTACAGCAACTCCTTCATTCGGTCTTATTTTCCCTTCGAGGAATTCTTTTAATGAATTAAGCTTGACGTGTCTGAAACAATTTCTGTGTTCAGGCTTAATGTTCGAGGCGAAAGGATCCAGCGTTGAAAAAGTAGGTTTAGAGTTTCAGCGGCCGGCGTCAAGACCACCCTCCACCAGGTAAATAAGTTTAATTTAGGGGGGCCCAGCTCTTCTACTTTTTGAATTTAGAGTCAGTCTAGCTGTCAACATAAAGTTAGGAAAGTGGAAAAATACGGCGCATTCTTGCCCTATTCTGCAAGTTTAATTAGACTGGTTTTCCTCGCATTTTTAACTAATTCTTTCATTTTGTTGGAAGTGCCATTCTGAGTTTTCGTGCCGCATGATAATGGGATAATTCTAGATTTGAATTTTGTGTAGGTGTGAACTGAATTCGGGAAATTGGTTTGCATGAATTTGAAATGGGGGTAAATGCCTCAGTGGATTTTTTTCGGGAGAGTTGAATATGTCAAGTCTCATGAACAGTGAAGAAATGTTCTTGACAAATATATAATTTTTTATTATTTTTTCGTTCGTTTAGCGTGTTTGGTTCGTCTAGGAACATCTTCCATTCAATTGATACCCGAATTTTGAATAGCATGTTCAAATTTCATCTATTAATTCTATGTCTTTCGAAAATCTTGAGTCGAAAATGATAGCGATTAGATTAAGTTCATTCATGAAGAATACTTGGAGAAAATCGAATCAAAAGACTAAAAATACCAGAAAATACTTGCATGAGGTATGAGCATTTACGTACAGGTTAAAATTCGTTACCAAGCCGGTATTCTTTGAGTCATTGAGAAAATATCAATGATATCGAGAAAATGACAAAAAGTTTAACAGGTTTCTTCACAATATATATTTAATCTCAGATCGATCTGAAATTTCGAACAAAGCTGTTAGATATCGATCTTGAGGTCTGTACCAAATTTAAATGGAATCAGATGGATTTTTCCGAAAAAAATTCAAAGAAGAGATCAAATAATTGAAATTTTTTTCGATTTTTTCCATAATTTCCAGAACTACAATTCTATGGAAATTTTACATGAGCTTTTGCGTCGGGACTCTACATTGTAATATACTATTTCTTAACATACCAATTTGATAGCATTACTTCTTCTTGTGATATCAGGGAAATAACCACCAAAGTTCAAATGACTATAACACCGGAGCTTTCGGAATGATATAGTTCACTGACAAACTCAACCGTTGTATTTTAATACACAACCTACTTTGAAAGTTCAAGTCAGTAGATCGTTATGTTCAAGAGTTATCGTGTACTGAATTTGACATCGGTTTCTTCACCAACAAGTATATTCTAGAACTTTTTCGAGAAAAAAATTGAATATTACCTATATTCATGCAAAATAATCATATTTTGCTCGAGACAATAACCGTGTAAAACCTTGAAACTTTCAATCCAAAATTGTGATTTTAAAATGTTGATGATAGTAACCAAATATTTCCGGAGATACTTATCCGATTGAAGTGAAATCTTATACGAGGTTGTGAAATAATGTCCTGAAATTTCATGCCAAAATTCGTGAAAATACGAAGACTGTTTAATTGCTTCTGTCAGGGAATCAATCCGCGTTGGGCTGGCTCGAAATCTAGATGGGTGACCGCTTTGACTACAAATTCAAATATGTGCTAAAATTCTCCTGCCTTGGCGTCAGTGCTTCTCTTGAATTCATCAACGTTACATCAAAAATGTTTCATAGAAACTTCAATACTCAGATCATATGCGAACTACTAAAAGGGAGGAATAAATTTAATTTCAACATTTTTGGAGGCACTTCACTGGATTTTTTTGAAGATTTTTTGTGTTTGCAGTCTAAAGGTACGGTCATAATGTTTTAAATAGGAATGTCGAAATGATGGACATATCCCTCTGAATTTATTTTTGAGAAATGCACATCAAAAAAATTACTTCCATCAATTCGCCGTGTTTCTTTACACTCTGTGGATCACAGAGCTTCTGTGATTCCGTCAAAGCAGAATTCACAAGGCGCAGAAGGTATTTATTTTCACCGTTTCAACTTTCAGTCCGAAACATAGGAAATATCAATTTCCGTGCAACAATAACCCAAGATAACGTGAAATTCTGCATTTTCCACATTTTCACTCACCTTGAACGTCGATAAATTGTCAACTCCGCATTCTAGCTGAGCCTCTCTTCCAACAGGAACTGTTATATTCAAAATTGGTCCAGTAAATTTGGGAATTTCTGAAACAAAAGGTCAGCATCAAATGGAATCTGAAATCGAGGGTTCGAAGAGGTGTATTTCCTAGGTCAGCGTTCATACGGGGTTATATTTCAGGCCCGATAATGAGGAGGCATCATCGAATTCGAACGGTTATTTACTTACAATGCTATTCCCTGTATAAACATTATTTATTGATTAGTCTAATTGGGGAAGTGCAATTGATCATACTAAGATATGTTTGTTATGAGAATAATTTATCATCAAATAATGAAACATGAATGAACGGTTGCATCATGTAGGGATGTTCCGAAAGAAAGTATCGGACTTTGTGCAACAGAGCAGTCACGTCCAAGAGATAAAAATATTGAAATTTTCGCGTATTTCTCTCCTCCATGGCAGTGGATTTTATATCCTACTGACACAAGGACAATTTCGAAACGTTTCGATAAAAAAAAAAATTGGGACGATTTTGCATTATTTTTCAGTTATTTGTCTAGGTTTTCACTCCTAATATCCGAAAAAAACCAATGAAAATTAAAATTAAGCATTTCGGGTTTCGAACTTTTTGTCGAAGGCATTCTCTAGAAAGAATGAAATCTTAAGATCAATAGTGGAATAATGAAAATCATGAACGTAGTGAGCTGTAACGTTTCAGGGTCTGGATCTGGCACCTTCTCCTTTCGTCTGATGCAGGAGTCAGATATAGACGAAAATTAAAACAACCTGGTAATATGGAAACCATGAAAAATGTTGAATTTCAAAGTTGAGAATATTCATTCCTTTGAATTTTTTAATCAGCTGTACACCTAGTAAATTCATTCTTTCAATCTATCCCTACTAGTTCATGAATAATGTGGTGCTAAATATTCATAATGAGCTCGAGAATTTTTTTTTCGAAGATCTCATTAAATGAATTAGTTTCAATCTTTGAAGCTCTCAGGTGTCAATAATAATTAACTGATATTCACTTGGTAGATATTAGTTAATGATTCATTTCTGTAACATTCTTTTTAACGTCTCCAAATTTCATTTCTTCTCGTTCCATTCTTTGATTTTCCATAAACTATCCCAAGCAGACATAACTATCCCAAAAGATTTTTTCCATTTAATTCAACACAAATTACCCGCATTTCATGACACACCGATTATATTATCAATTCCTCTGTACCCAATGGACTTCGATGACGAATTAAATCTAATTAAACAAATAGCATTCAATAATCAACAATTAGGATAGGATATAAAATGCTATCTCAGAAACATACCCAAAGTCGAAACTAAAATCAACGATAGGAATTTGTTTCACGGAGAAGGAAGAGCTCCAGTAATAATAAATAACATAATCACAAGGATGAATATTCGTCGATAAATCAACAAATATTCCCCCTTGATCAGAGCTAATCATCCAATCAACCAAAACACCTACACCGAAGAAGCGGATCCAAGGAGAATGACTACAGCTGTTTCACAATTGTTATTGATCGTAAGGTCAACTGACCTTGTATAAACCGCAAAGGGATCTCTCGATACTTGTCACCTTTCAGATGGAGCGCTACAGTATAACAACGAACAGTGCGCCATCTGCCAGGAGTATCTTGCGAGTCCCACCTTCGAGTGTAGAATACCTTGATCGATGTGTATGACGTTCATCCTTTTGTCGCATCAGGTTGCTGTAACTGCGATATTGCAGCTTTACAAAAAACCGTCACGACATTGAAAACACTAGGTTCATTTGGATTCCCACAAGATGAAATCGTCCAACATCTAACAAAGATAGGAATTGGTTTCACGGAGAAGAGTGACAAGTATCGAGAGATCCCTCTGCGGTTTAACCAAGGTAAGTTGACCTGACGATCAATAACAATTGTGAAACAGCTGTAGTCATTCTCCTTGGATCAGTTTTTTCGGTGTAGTTGTTTTGGTTGATCTGATCAAGGGGGAATATTTGTTGATTTATCGACGAATATTCGTCCTTGTGATTATGTCATTTAATAAAAACAACGTTCAAATCTTTGAGCTTTTTCGGAAATCCATCACAACAAATTGAGAAATATCTGAGAAAGACTGACATCAATATAGCTTTCAAAACCACAAACTCCTTAGGTAGAATCTTGAAAAACTATAAACCTGAAATCATAAGAGTCAACCAGGAGTTCATCAACTTTCCTGTAGTTCATGCCCCAAATTATATAGGACAAGTTCCTTTTTGAAAAATAAAATAAACTCCACGTACGCAGAACATCTAATGAGAGAAAAAACACGAGTTCGAAGATAATTTCGAGATTCTACACATTGAGAACAGAGGATGAAAGCTGAATTTATTGGAGACACTAGAGATAAACTATTTGAGATACTCAGGGAATTTATTGAAGGACCAAACGGAACTGTGAAATTCACCATTGTTGAACCTATTCGGCTAGGAGCCCGGTTGGTTTTTCCATGATTGACCCGTTGAAAACATCTCTGTACCTGTAATATTGGTTTATAAACAATTGTTACACACTTTTTAAGACAGTTGCAACTCAGCATCTGGTGAAACTATGCAATGTATTGAAACACCTCATGTGTTTGTGATAAAAAACAAATCAACCACATTTGTGCTTTTTAATATGTCTTTCGATTCTACTGAATCCCTATTTGATAAATTCATAATTTTCTGTAGAAAATATCAAAATTTTGGATCGGTTCAGTTTCAGCTGCCAAAAAGTACGAATTTTGAATCATGCTTATAAGAGTGTTGCCCCTTGTGTCAAGTTAGAAGGAATTCCAAATTTTGATTCCTTAATTTTGATACCGAAATATTTTGCGAGTCTCCAAAAGAAAACGTTGAGATCAGATTCCCTAAAAGAGAGTATTTTAGGATTCTTGAATAAATAATGATATTTTCAGGCAGCCCACCTGACCTAAGTTCATAAAATAAAATACCAGAATATCAACTCATATCTTCTTCGACTTGATTCAAGGACATTCAAAATGATAGACGTCTAAAATGTTGATAATCCAAACGACAAACTTTCCACTTCGAACCTAACTGGTAATTTACCCAGATCCCTGGCAGACAATGGCGACTTAAATTGTGATACCTAAAATTGTTCCCTTAAACTCTCCAATTTCTAAAACAAAAGAAAGACGGTCATTATCCAAATCGTCACGGCGTTGGCTTCATTTTCCGATGGGATAACTCTTTCCAAGATGCTTTTTGTATTCAAATGGAGGAGTAATTGGCGCTGTTGGTGCCAAAACTCCCATTGTTTAGCTTTTGTTTGTGTAGCCTTCCGATCAACTTGTGAAAGTATGCGGAAACATTTCCTGGACATTTTTGAAAAAGTGCTCTGTGGGCTAATTTCTCCCTTGACACATCTACATAAAAACTATTTTTCAATCTATGGTTAGAATATCGTGTAATGGCTCACTGGGTGTTTGTAAAATTGATGAAATAATTTTATGAATCCACAAACAACAATAACCCACAGGAGGAATTCACATTTTTCTCATACACTTCAGAAGGCTGTTTATGAGAATCATCCTATTCGAGTAATTCGATCGAAAGGAATGTGAATTGAACGATTTTTCGTAAACTCAGTATTGGCTAGAATTTTTTCAATTACATCCAAAGTATTCGGATCACCTTCTCTCTATTTCGCTCTTTTGATATAATTTCTAATTTTTTCTATCCGTACTCAGAAGCTCGATATTTGTACAGTAGGTTTGGATTTTAACTGCAAGGTCTGAATTCGAGGACGGTAAAATATCCAATAATTCCGCAGAAATACCCATTCAAGATTTTATTTTCCTAATACAGATAATCCTGATAATATGATCAGAAGATTGCAGAATATTTGAAAAAAATACATCTTTCCTAAACTGTTCTTTTCTAATGACACGATGATTACGAAATTTTGCTCGAAGTCATTTATCAGCATCTCGATCTCGAGAAAAAAACCACGAAATCTGACCTATATTTCTCCGATATTTCAAAAAATTATAATCTTATCGAACTGAAACTTTGGTATACTGCTGTGAAATATTAAGTTCAAGGTCTGAGCAAAATTTCTTTACAAATAAGGTGAATGGCGAATAGAACTTGTCTTCGAATTTACTAACAATGCGATATCTGAAAGTTTTGAGTCGATAGGATTCTCTGTACCCCCGTTACAGTGTCTACGGCCAGCACGCCGGACAGAATTGATTTTGGCACCGAATTTATCCTCAGTGAGTCCAATGTATTAGTTTGAGACCATTTTCGGAAAAAAATCGAAATTTATAGACAAAACATGCCTGCAAACTTGTAGTAATCTCATATTCTGGCTCAAAGACATTGGAGCAGACCATTGAACTAGTTCCTGATCTAATTAAATACATTGCTTGGCTAATACGATATGAAACTACAACCTCATCAAGGAACTTACTAAAAAATCAGTATCCGATCTAATTTTCTGAAGACAATTCTCGATATCAATCGGATGGATTCGTTACGCTTCCTGTAGGCTTGACACGTGAATACTAGAGGCGATATATGACAGGATTTGTATTTGTATTTTTGTATTTGTATTGTATTTGTATTTTTTCCGAATATCCTAGGCTTCAACGAAACCCCTCAGAAGCTTAAAGCTTGTGCGAGTTAGGATACCGGGTGTGTTCTGTGTAGGCTTTGTTACTAATTCCTTGCGCCACGTTAGGAATAGCACTGTTAATTGTTTACCCAACAGCGAATGGTTGGACGGTCCCCTAAAAACCGGAAAAGTTATTTCCCGGCCAAGGGCTTGAACCCCAGACCTTACGATCATGGGGCTTGCGCTCTAACCACTGAGCTACCGCCGCTGATCTACAAAATCTACAAAACAGTGTGTAACTACTCTCTAATCCACTTACACTTTTTGTGTCTAACACACGTTTCGGAAACCAAGTTTCCTCTGTTAAAGACATATCATTACTAACTACAGTGACAAGTGTCATGTTGAACGAGCGAGAGGATGTTATACAGGACCAATGCGAAAGGGTTGTTAAAGGCCATTATGATAGTGCTGGGCTATCAAATGCGAGTCAGGTAAATATTTGGAATAATGGGTTACTAATGAGGGTGAGATCATTGTTTAGCCATCTGTCTTTTCTCTTGAACATATGTATACCTTCAAGAGTAGTTAGTAATTTTGCCCGAGCTTTCCAATAGCAAACCAAACAAATTTCGGGAAATACGTTTGATAAAATTCCGGATTAATTATCGGGCACATATGAAACAAAATGTCCAGACTGCGATAAACCTTACATCAGACAAACAACGAGGAATATCAACAAGAAAATCAAGGAACACATGAGCCATATCCGTAACAACCATCCTGAACAATCGGTGGTCCCTAATCACGTTTTAACAACCGGTCATTTAATTTCAGAAAAATCCGTAGAGCTATTCAAAAGTTCGGGCAAAATTTACTTAAATACTCTTGAAGGTATACATATGTTCAAGAGAAAAGACAAATTGCTAATCAATGATCTCACCTCCATAAGTAACATATTATTCCAAATATCTACCTGACTCACCCTTGATAGCCCAGCGCTACCCTAATGGCCTTCAACAACCCTTTCCCATTGGTCCTGTATACTATCCTCTCGCTCGTTCAACATGGCACTTGTCATTGTAGTTAGTAACGATATGCCTTTGACAAAAGGAAACTTGGATAATCTTTGGGTTACGACAAGTGAATATCAAAACAAGCTCTGCGCATGCTCCAACAGCGTCATTTAGGGAGCAACGTTGCCAGACTGTAGAATAAATCCGATGCCACTGGATGTCGTTATTTAAAATTCGGTTTCCTCTATATAAGTTGTATCATGATACACATACAAAAATTATATAGTGAGTTGTATAGAATATGCGTTGAGAAGTACATTGAACATAAAAGGAATATGTCTGAATAAGTAAGGGCAATTCTGCACTATTTTTATTTTAAGAAGAGATAAAGGTGGCATGTTTTTCAATTATGGGACGCCGTTATTTTATTTTACGATTTGGATTGATACTGTCCTAAATTCAACTAACCTAACCTAGGCTGTCATTTGTCATTTATTCTGATGCTATACAAATCCTAGGAAAAAGCATACATTTTCATTTGTCATATTCGTACAAACAAAACCGCCGTGGAGAAGCACTGGGCTTCCGCACAATCTGGCTACGATGGTCCCTAAATAACACTTTTGATTTCCACTTGTCGAAACCCAAAGATTACCGAAACTTGGTTTCTGAAACGTGCGTTAGACGCAGAAAGTGTAAGTGGATTAGAGAGTAGTTACACACTGTTTTGTTATCAGTATTCTATCCACAGTAATAGGATTTATATTCTTTAATTTCTCCGGAGTTGCTGTGACTCAGTGTGACAGGCCAGTCACAGGGCCAAACTCACAGGTAGTGAAATGACAAACCAATCTCTATTGAATACCGAGAACGGAGCGCCGACTTGGTTGACCGCTCTGTACTGGACGGACCATCTTAGTGCCGCGCCACGCCGCTCATCGCGACGGACCTATAATGGACGGGCCATTTTGAAGGTACGAATCGTTCCTTTAGAGATACCAAAATAACTTCGTACACCCTATCAGAAAGTAACCTATCTTAATCTAGAACCTTTTCCGAAGTATCTCTTGCAGTTCTGTACTCACCCTGTATATCCTCCCCCCCAAACAAGTAAAATATTCGTTACTGTGAATGGTTCCACGAATTCAACGCAGCAGCAAATATTGCAGATGACTCCTGTGAAGGCAGGAGATCAAAGCTTCGAATTCGGCGAATTCTTTCTCACTGAAAGTTACCTTTACGAAAACGAGCGAGATGGCACTTTACAGAATGAAGTGCAGAGCGAACCGATGCGAAGAGAGCACCCGTTGATTTGATTTATCGATATTTCATGTCTTGTATGAGTTCAACTGAGATAACGTTGAAATTTTCATTCAGATAGAGTACCTGGGCGCAACATGCTACATGAATAACACTCCACGCTAGTAGACGAATTCCTGAAATGGGAGTTGTGAATGAGGCATGAGTTAAAATCGGAAAAAATAACGTTTTGGGAAAGAATTTTGTGGAATACTTTTCTCCTTACTATGGGTGAAGGATTTATAGCAGCAAATGATTTCAATTTAAATATATTGTAAAGAGTTATTGATTCATCAATGCATCGATGAATACGATGACCATTTTCCTCGTCGTAATTTCCACCAATCAGAAACGCGCAATTTTGAATTACAAATGGTTTCTAGGTGGAATAACTGTTTGGCAGCAGCTGTCAGCAGTTTATTTAAGTTAATCCGCGGCAAAACTTAACAGTTTTAGTCACCAAAAATCACAATACCCCCACCGTGTACCAAAATTACAATTTATATTTTCTATGTACCATAAATAAGTTAACAGTATTTTTGATGGAATCAATTAGGTACCTGTTTTTCAGTTTTCAAATTAATACCTATACATAACGCATGCAGAATAATCTGTTACTCATGAAATAGTCTTTTCAAATACCATTCGGGCTTCTAATTTTTCCTGTGAAAAAATTCGAAAGAACACATTGCAAAGTAATATTTTTTAACAAAAAGCTTTCGTGCAGGTGCAAAATCCTCGTCTTCGACTCGGATTTTTTTTGCCAACAGCACTTATGCTTCTTGTTAAAATTAAAAAGATTTTTTTAGGAAAAATCAGATGCCCTTATGATATTACTTACGATTATTTACAGTGACATAAGTGCTGTAAATTTGACACAAATGGTCATTACTACCCCATCATATTGCACGAATTATTATTTTCTCATAATTGTTTTTGAATGAATTTATTGTGATCAAATCTATCAGAATTAATTTAGGTACATAAAAAACAATAATCGTATGGGCTTCATAGCAATTTATGAAGAAAAAAGAATTCAACTAACATAACCACAAGGACGAATATCTTTCGATAATTAACAAATATTCCACCTCTGATCAAGCCGATCGATGTGGAATATATGTTGATTTATAGAAAGATATTCGTCCTTGTGGTTATGTAAGTTAATTATTACTGGAATTCTTTTTTCTCTATGAACCGATTCCTAACTGTTAGATGTTGGACGTTATCATCTTGTGGAAACCCAGATGAACCGAGTGTTTCCAAGTCGTGAAGGAGGTTGTGAACTGCAATATCGTAGATGCAGCGACCTGATACGACAAAAAGATGAACGGCATGCACATCTATCTAAGTATTCAACACTCGAAGGTAAGGATTCGAAAGATGCCCCTGATTATTTTTGGATAAAATCAATTTTCCCGATATCCTTTTTCGAAATGAACTTTTTCCGTGACGACTTCAGAAAATATTCACGTCAGATTAGCTTTGTTTTGCCTCCGACTTCAGAACCAATTCAGGACTGTTCGGGACGGTTTGAATATGCGCAATTTTGAGTCTGAAAAATCGCAGTCGGACATACTCAAAAAGTCCAGAAAAGTTTTGAACTCGGAACAAAAACAAGCCCATTAACATAACCTCGAAATGGTAGCGGAAACAGAAGAAGCATATAATTCTGTCATCTTCGATTTGCGTCAAATCATCTGTCATATATTTGTATTCTGTGAAAATCAAAGAACAAATAGAACTACACTAGATCCACTCATTCTATTATCTGTGACGACACTCAACTATACTCAGCTGCATCATGAAAATGGGAGTTTTTCCTGAATTTGGGTTATTACTGCAAATGCAAATTTGAACATAATTATTATGGGTTGATTCATCATTTTCGCAAATTACCTTCAGAAAGTATTCAAAATCAGATTTCAAAATTGAGGTTTGGGATTTGCCAGGCATGCACGAAGTGATAACGGTGTTCAGTAGAATAGCTTTTTCTGCAATAGAATAATGAAATATTTATTCCTACTCTGTGGTACACACGTGCTATCTGTCAATATAACCAAACAATTTGCAATTTGTCAGTAATATGACAGTATGACAGTATGTGCTCTTCTTTTTCTATTCCTTGGTCGTTGTCTTCTACTCTAACCAGATCGAAGTATAGCTATCTCTGTTTTCCTGAGCAAAGTAACACATTTGACGTCCTTTTTTTTCCGAGAAAGCTGAATTCGACGTTGCTATATCGTGCACTCAAGACAAATCTCTTTAAATGCAAATCCCCATTTTTATTTTTCAGTTTTAGGCGATCAAACATTTTTTAAAAAATATAATATTGAAATTATAAGTTTGAAATGTTATGTTCTAAAGGTTTTTAATGAAAATTACTGCATTTTCGTTTGAAGGAAAACCCCCATTGAAAGTCAGTGGGTTTAGTGTAGTTCATGCGCAGGTACAACAAACAAACCTCATGACCCTCTTAGCGTTTGTATCCATCTGCTGAGTTCTTCAAATATTATTTTATGTATGCGAGAATATCAATGATCATCTATCCCTTGTGGCTTCTCTAGTAAATGCCTTCATTATTGACATTTCTGTGACATATACGCGTCCCCTTTAGCTGCAGATAGATCCTTCACTTCCAAGATAATTCCAGAGATATATCGAATTTCCACTGAGTCTTCACACAAATACCTAAATACACTACTAACGGTCATGGTCTACATGTGGTAAAACCATCAAATCAAATTTCACCCCTCGATCCTAAGCGTTATTTGTAATTGGATCATGAAACATATTGTTACCGAGGGTTGAAGTTGAAAGTGGGGTAGAACCCTCGCAGATCGGAACACTGATTTGTTTACGCCCGTTTATTCACGGAGAAATAATAACTTGCAAATAACCTTAGGGGGTGAAATGTTGGCTTATACATTGGCTGTATTGAGTGTGTATGGAGGGGGATTGATCGAGTTTATTATTTGATGTGTCACCGGATTGTTGCGAGCAGCATGTCACCAACATGAAAGTTTTACCTGAAAAACATATCAATCAGTTCCAGTGAATATCTGGATGTTTTCATCATTTTATCGTTCACTGAAAATATTGGTGCGAATTCAAATGGAACATTGAGGCTCTAGTTTTGTGACAACCAGTTTAACAGCGAAATGCACTTTATGTCATTGAAAATCATCACTAAAATTCACATAATTCGAGTTCGTATTCGAAGTTCATTGGGAAAAATAATTTGTTTATATTTTTTGCGCGCATGTACTGAGAAACGGCGTTCGATTGTTTGGTTCAAATGTTAATAATTGAATAATAGTTAGAATTTTGAGCCAAAACTGGACGAGATGGTGCTAACTAATTAACAATCTGGTGTCGAAATCGATTCTGTCCGGCCGGCAGATGATGCGATCTCTGTAGAACAGAGCAAGCTATCTACTTGAATCTTTCAGGGAGGGTCGCGCATCATCACATCTTCTTCCGAAAACTTTCCTCAGACCTCAACCTCTTCACAACAGTGTAACAAATTTCAGTTCAATCTGGTGTTTACTTTCGGAAATAGTGGAAAAAGTATGCCATATTTTGTAGGTTTTTCCTTGGTATCGGTGTACAATTACGGAATATAACTTGGTAGCTACTCGAAAATGCTGATGCATAACCTTGTGTAGAATTTCGTCATGATCGTGGCATCGAAAAAAAATGAAGAAGGGGACGACCGCTTTGAAAAAGAATGTGCCCTCAACTACTCGTTTTGCCGAAGTGAAAAGTGAGCCCTGTAATTCAGTTCTTGGCCGTGGAACTATGAAGAATTCATATGCTATATCTGGATTTGTTGGCGATGCACTAATTTTGATGGGCATTCAAATACTCAATTGTTTCAACGGAGTTTCTTGCCTGTACGTTATCTTTCGAGAACGAAGGTCCAAATTGTAGTACAGATTTTTGATTGAGTATAACTTTTGTCCTCCAGTGATACAACAGAAACCATCCTAGTAATTCCAAGAAAAAAGGATTTCGTATCTTCATTTTGGTTTTATTCAGGACAAACTTTTGTTGGAGAAATAAAGTGCAGATCCTCACCGTTTTCCACAGTGCACAAAACAACAGAAAACAAAACTTATGGACGAATACTTCAAATTTGATTGAAGAATATTTTGGGGAGAATTTTTCATTATTTTGTTTTGTTTGTTCTTATTATTAGTTATTATTTTCAGAAATCGCCTTTGCGATGATCTAACAAAATTTTGAAGTGTCCTCCTGTATTTTGCTGAATGTGGAGAATAATTTCGTTCCGTAGAAATGGAGTATTATGGGCCTTATACACTAAAAAAAAGAAGTAGAATTGAAATCTTTCAATATGAAGTATCTCTGCGTTACTGTGACAAATGGAATACGAAACTAAAGCAACAAAATTATGCAAAATTTTGCTCTATTCTCTCATGAAACAGACAGATGTAGGTCGGAATCTTGTCTCCGTAGATCATCCACATTGTTCCGATATTATTCCTTCGGCAACATTCTTTCAAGAAACTGCCCACGACAAATAGTTTCAGTCCTGTAATCCACAAGACCGATATCTAAATAAATTATAATTTAAATTAATTTTCAATCATTCTTTCCCAGATATTTCTGTGAAATTATGCTAATCGGTTTTCCACTCACTCCGACGCCAAAAAAGTTTGAGGTACTTACACCATCTCAGGGGAACTAACGAACTCTAAACCTATGAGATGCAGAAAACATTTAGAGATGTACTTCACGTTGATCTATTCGTTTTTTCAAGTTGCTGACAATGCGATTTTGCAGTTTCAACTCGGAGAATCTCGGTTTATACGATTTTTCCACTTGACGGCACTGTCTCACGTTCAAATGAAACAAAGAATCAACTAAGATGTCAAGATAAATGGATGAATGTCATTGCGCATATTCCAAATTTTTCTGCATCTCAGAGAGTAAAAGCTGATGAAACTTCGTTCACAAAGCTATGATCCAACAGAACTTCAGTGATAAAGAGCAAACACTACCACGTGCTCGTAAATTAAGGCTTCGCCCATTTTGGCAACACAGCCTCATTCGAGTTTCATTAAACCTCGTTAATATATCAAGGTCAGGCACCTGGTCATGCCTAAGCGTAGCCATTAGCTGCGAGAGATATTATAATTCGGAGACATTTCGACGTTAATAGGATAAATTGAGGTGTTATTCTGCAGGCTTCAGAGATTATTTTTCGAAATGCCTTTTAGGTTGTATTTAATTTTTTTGTGAGAATGCGCAATATTAGTGATTTCTTCATTTTCCACTCCATTTTTGTTTTATTTTCCCTCAAATTCCCGAAAAAATCGAACTGTGGCACGGTGTGGCCTCCAAAAGACACCCTGTTTTATTCCAAGTATTATGTGTACTGTTCATGCATCTTCAGTCAACTGACCTCTGAGCACATGGTACAGAGATTCATACAGATTCAGATAAAACGACATGATAATAAAAAGTGACAGTTGAGGAATTCCGTCTGCAACAGATGTCAGTAAAAAAACATTTTGTGTCAATTATTAGGGTGAAGTAGCATCTGAAGGAATTGAAAATTGGGTAATTAAACAAATCCGTTTGGTCGTTCATTATTTCATGAAAATTTCTCTGCACTAATTAATGAATTTCAATGGACTCCAGATAGATGAGTTTCATTCCTTCTGGTTGAACATGTTATATTTTCAGATTATCTATTGATGGAAGTTGGAGATATTGAGGGGGTCCCTTTTTTTTCCCGCGCATATTCTGCAAGCCGGGCCCAGATTAGTGTAATCCGAACAGCGAATGCAATAAAATTTGATAAACGATTCGTCGAATAGTGTGGACGGCACTCGAGCTCAGCCTCGGATAATACATTCAAATGCATCGTTCAAGTTGAAATCCGAGTCCCTACGGAGCAGAAAGAGCGCTGCCTCGAACCATAAAACTCCCTGTGATTTATTGCATTCGCTGTTCGCCTTAAAAGCCGAGTCCAGACGAGTGTAATCTGAACACCGAATGGAATAAAATTTTATAAACGATTCGGTGAAAAGTGTGAACGGCACTCGAGCTCAGCCTCGACTAATACATTCAAATGCATCGTTCGAGTTGAAAACCGAGTTCTGTCGGAGCAGAAAGAACGCTGCCTCGAATCATAAAACTCCATGTGATTTATGGCATTCGCTGTTCGCATTACAATCATCTGGACTCGGCTTAATACGAACAGCGAATGCAATAAATCACAGGGAGTTTTATGGTTCTAGGCAGCGTTCTTTCTGCTTCATCAGGACTCGGTTTTCAACTCGAACGATGCATTTGAATGTATTATTCGAGGCTGAGCTCGAGTGCCGTTCACACTATTCGCCGAATCGTTCATCAAATTTTATTGCATTCGCTGTTCGGATTACACTAGTCTGAACCCGACTTAGCAATTCAGGGTTCATGATTCAAATCATTCATTTTCAACGAAATTATTGCCGAGGAGATACATTTATTTCCCCCTAAATCATATGATTCATATTCAAAGAACAATATTATGTAAAATTCCCGCACTTTCTGAAAGCACAAAACAAAAAGTATGAAAGAGTAGAGGACGGACAAGAATAACTCCCAGCTTCTAACGAAACCTCCACGAACCAACTTGGATATTTTTCATCTTTATCCGCCACCACAGAAATCCCCTCGAAATTGTTTCATTTCAGGCATAAATCAAACGTCTCGTCCGATATTCGAATCCATTCAGAAACATCTCAAAAATCCTTTCTGAACCCTCAATTACTGCCTTGTCTTACCTTCCCTCCCTTTCTTATTCAATTTACCGGAAGTCGAGAATCGAAAGATATTGACATTTTCTGGCCTCAGCTCCCCCTGATGAGGAATATACTTTTGACGCTTTGTCTGTTCTCGAGCCACCAAATTTAATGTCGCGCGAAAATGACAATGTTCTTCGTGTTACAAAAGGTCTGGGACCCTTTGTGTAAATGTCATTTCATAAATTACTGTGTATAGAGAAAGAGGACGTTGAGAGAGATCCAACGGCGAGGAAATGCATTCTTGTACGGGTCGAAATTAGAAGATGTGTAACTTGTGTCAGTGATTATGGCGTTCTCTGTTCGAGCAGAAATTAAATTCTTATTCGATTTCAATAGATTTTATCTGGAGTTTTCAGGGTTGCAAAAAATATTGGCTTTTATGAATGAGAAATGAGAAGAGATACTGAATTTTTAACTGAAATATATTTACGACGGAAATCATTCAATTTTCTGTGAAACCTTAGCATGAAATCTTTCGATATACGTTTTGCGCGCATGTTCTGGGTGACAGCGTGCTATCGTTTTGTCCAAATATCCGTAACTTTTGAACTTTGAGATAATAATCGTCTCAAACGACTGGAATCACTGAGGACGATTTCGGTGTCAAAATCGATTCTGTCCGTCCAACTGTCAGTATGCACGATTACGGTCGTACGGAGAATCTTATCGACCAGAAACTTTTAGGATTTGTTGCATTTCGAAATGCTCGTTAAGTTCGTTAATGGGCAAAATAGGCCTAACGGTTTGGGAGTTAGAGCCTTTTTGAGTTTGGAGGTTATTTCCGTGATAACTCAGCAACTACTGGAAAGATTGAATCGAAACTTGGCAGTTAGTTAGAGTATAACAACGCTGTCAGTAAATTCGAAAAAAATTTTGAACCATTTTTTTTTCAGAAACTATTAATCATATTCAAAAATTATTTTGCTCATACCTGAAGCTCCATATTTCACTGTAGTGTACCAAATTTCAACCTGATACGAATAATATTTTCGGAGATATCGGAAAAAAATATGTAAATTTTCGTGGTTTTTTCTCGATATCGTAGTTTTCTTTGGTATAACTGAGGAAATACTGATTCAATTATGATGAAACTTTGCAGCTAGTTTGAAGATGCTGAAGGACAACCTTGTGCGAAATTTCGTGTTGATCGTGTCATTAACAATTCGAAAAAACAATTTCAAATTTTTTTATCGAATATTATTCGATATTATCATATTATCCCCATTAAATTCTGTATAAACCTCCAAACTATGATTTTTTCATGAAGAACTGGATTTCAATTCGATCTGATCTGTATTTTTGGAAATATTGAAAAAATGAAATTTTGAATGGGTTTATTTGCGGACTCATTGGGTGGATTCTTCCTATTCACGGAATCAACCTTTGTGAGTAAGGTCCAAACCTACTCTAAAAATAACGAGTTCCTAGCTTGTTTCTTTCGGAAGTTATTGTGTTTAAGGTCAGCCGTTTCCAGAAGAAACGACTCAGAAACTCGATATTCGTAGAATAGGTTTGGGGCTTGATTACGAAGGTTGAATTCATGATTGGATGAAATCAGCCCAATAATTCCGTAGATTAACCCATTCAGAATTATATTTTCTCAATAATTCCAAGTTTACAGTTTAAAAATTGGAATTAAAATCCAGCGCTTCATCGAAAAAACCCTAAAAAAGTTCTGACGTGGAGTCAACATCTTTTCGTTCAGGTTCAAATTCGTTGCCAGAGCGGTGATATCTTTTGAACATGAGCGCAAAAGCTGCTGACTTCACGTCAGTGCTTTCTAGGACCCAACGCATATCATTCGATGTCAGTAAACCGACGAGTATTCTATTGTGATCGGGAGCAGTGAAATGTTATTCAAATCACCATAATTCGAAAAAGATCCCGGGTCTATTCACTAACGAAGACTGTAACATGGAAATATGTACTTTTATAATGAAACACTATCGATCGTATATCAAACAAAGTTTCGCTGCCTCTTTGTATATCTCGGAAACAAACGTCATGTTAAAATGTACATTGTTGCATAATCTGAATATCCATATTCAGCGGGAACATATCCAACATTTGAAAACTGCTCGATGTTACTGGTGGAGTATTATTCCATCAGAAGTGTGGATAAATCCAATACAGAAAAAAAAATTGCCCGTTCACATCGACTATTTCATTTTATGTCGTGTTCCTAACCTGTTTTATACGTCATATCACTGATTTCAGCGAAAATGGAATAGTCGATAATATGTCCCATTCAAAGCTTCGATTTGATTAAATTTCGAAGCGTAGTGCTTCGTATTGTTACATTATATATTCGTAACTCTCGTTATGTCGAATCGTTAAAAAAGGTTTTGTATACTCTGTTTCACGCATGTGACATGTCGGTAACGTTTTCATGGCTTGATTTTAGTGGAGCTGTTTGAAGATATAGCTCAAGATATTTATCGGGGGATCTTATTTATCAGATATGGAACATTTTTTGTAATACAAACTCTTGATTGAATTATGATTTTTCAGGAGATTGCTAGTATTGTATCGATTGATCAAGCACTGAATCGGCATTATCGAGATCGATTAGAGTTACTATTACCAGCCATTGTATAAAGAGGAATAGTAAGCCAACCTTACGGGATTAAAATTTGACGCAGTGGATTTCATCAATAGATGTCGCTGGGGAGTTGGTATCCTCCGTATGTCTTGGCTTACTTCAGGTTGAAGTATGTCGTAGCTTGGCTCTGGTACATTTTTAGATTCGGGACACGACGTACCCCAATAACAGATGGTGCTGACGAAGTCGATATAGATGTCGCTGTAATTCATAGCTGTTCCGCGATAAAAACCAGTGGCGGGGCCTGAAGTGGGCGGATTTAAGTCAAGTAATCTGAAGTTTTTTCGAATGTGATCCCTCTTTATACAATGCTACAGCTACTATTGAAGCCATACAAGAAAAATATTCGATACCAGATCATTAGAAATCAGTTCAACTGGCAAAACTTTCCAGAAGCAGTGACGTGAGGTCAGGAGCTTTTACGCTCTCGTTCAAATTCTTGTTATAAGATCGACACGAGATTTTGCTCCTAGTTGCGTGTTGGAAATCTCCACTGGATTACGAAGTTTCGATTTGGTTTTATTTGTCCTTTTTCAGATATTGCGGAAATAACGTTACATTACAAATAACAATGAAATGAAGCACATTTTTTTTCTTTATATCTCCTTTAGTCAATATTATTGAAATTCGAAACATTGTTTTTGAATACTGATTTGAAGGTTTGTGCCAAATTCCATCGAAATCTAATCAATATTTGCAGAGAAAAAAAATTCTTCATGAAAAATTTTCAAAATGTTTCAATAAAGTTTTTTTAAATTTTCAAACAACTGGATCCACACGAAGTTTTGCTCCAAGTTGAGCGTTGATATTCCAAAACTGTCAAGGAAATTTCAATTCGATAAAGTCAATACTTCATGATATATCGAGGAATTAACCTCAAAATTTCAAATGGGCCTAACTCCGAAACTATCCAACCGATTGCACCCATTAACGAACTCAAACGAGATATTTGAACCCCAAACCTAATTTGATAATTTCAAGGGGGTATTATTGGATCAATGATCAAGTTAGGTGAGAAAAAAAGTTGAAAGTTTATTAGTTTTACAAATAACATGCAACGTTATATCCCATGCATCCTCCTGAATACATACAAGCTTCTGTGACTTCAAAAGGCTTCAAATAATTTGAAATTAATCTTGCCATTTAGAGTTGAAATAAAATGATATTAAAATATTTCTAGCATAATTGTAGCATTGCCTCTCTGAATTAGAAAGAATTATACATAAATGATAATAAAATATGTATATACAGAATCACTTCTGTTAACTGGGAAATTCTTTGAACAAATAGTCAAATCAAATTTCAATCAATTAAATATACAAGAAAACCTAGCTCCTATCTGGCTATCTAAGGTTCTCAAACTGGCCAAATCTTAAATTCAACGGGACTAGGTCACAGCAATTAGGCAGAATTTATTGATTGGCATAGAAAAATTGTTTCTGTCTCACTGTCTTCAAAATTTTGCCATTGAATCTCACAATCCGTTGAATTTAAAATCAAAATAGAGTTAATGTTGAGCCGGTATTTTGAGGATATATTTTTACCGTATCTCAGCAATTTAAGAATTTTTATCCGGACATGTTCTACAACCACAAGATCGGACGGTTTTTTCACTATCCGTCTAGCCAGAAATTCTGATGGGGAAGAACCAGGATCTAGAAATTTTCAGGGTTGGTTTGTAGCCTGGATACCACAGCTCATTTTGTTAATGGATGAAGTCAAACTCTTCTAGAGATGTTTATATTTTTTCAATCAGATGAAATACCTTGAAACATTGGGTTGGAAAACGAAATCCGAATTTTTAGATATGAAATTTCAGAAACACTTCGTCAGATACAGCTGGAATTTTCCAGAAGTCCCCAATTATAAATTTTACATACCAGACTACCATTTTCAGAATCTGTTCTATAAATATAGGTAATGCGAATGAATTTGTACTCCGTAGGTTCCAGATGATATTCAAAATAACGAAAGAAACTTTCTAGGGACTATTGTATTGTATGTAGAAAAAGTTTTAATTAAGACGGTTGAATTTTTAAGAGAGTGCAATGCTCATTCTGATGATCCCGCAATTCTAGAAAATTTCGTGATTGATCTCTCGTTAGCACAACATATCAGATATTAGAATTGAACGCAAAAACACTCTAAATAATATCCGAAATATTCATTAACCTGAATTTAATATTGAACTGAAACAATTAGTTCAAAATGAAGAATTCTCGTTCAAGTGAAAAAAGACGTTGTCAACTTTCTCCTGATATAAGGAGTCGCCTTTGAAAATAACCTATTCTCCTTGTTTCTCGTTGATTTCTCATTACCCATTCCTCCATAAAATGTTCACGTTAAACACGACATGAAATTGACTGTACTCAAACGGACCGAATTTCATTTCATCCTAATATCATTTTCAGAATTCTGCAAAATATTTCAGAGCATAATTGACATTCCGGACATGTCTCTCATACATTTCAGCGACTATATAAATTCATTGATATTCCTCCCGAATTTGCTTCTCATAGTCGCAAACATCAACGAAGTATCGAAGTAAATTATTATTTAATCAATCTCAGTGATTCGAGCGGAGCCCCCCTGAATAATTAATTGATATAATTTGAACACGTTTCATCGTTTAATAAAACGAAATGTTCGAGAAAGGTGAGGAACAAAGAAAATTAACATTAAACTTGTTACAAATTACTTTTGGAAGTTCGGAACCCTGGTAGTCGATTAATAAAGTTGTGCTTGATATATCGCACTATAGAATGGAGAATTAGCTCCTGGCATGAATATTATTACCGGATGTTTTTCACTTGTTAGGTCATAAAGATCTAGAGACGTTATTTTTTTGGGTAATAATTTCAAACTTTCTTCTCTCATCATTGATGTATGAAAATGGCTTATCAAGTTTTAAGATGTGGTAACACTGTTGTTATAAGTATCGATTGAAGCTTATTTTGGCAGGATTTTGCATCATTTTTTAGGTTCCTATGGGTTTTCACTCCCAATATCTAAAACAGAACTATTAAAAATTAAGTAATTCGTCACAAAAGTCTCAAATCGAAAGAAAATAATACTTGAAATTCTGCTTTTTCTGATGAAAGAACTATATTTGTATCCTGAAACGTCACAGTTCTTGTATTGTTCATTAGGCAATATTTTCTGCATGAAACTGCTCTTGACAAAAAGTTCGATACTGCAATCCGCAAGGGCGTTTTTCATGAAAAAAACAATTTTACTTAATTCTTAATAGTTCTGTTCCAGATATTGGGAGTGAAAACAAAGAGAAAACCTGAAAAATACTGATGCTATAACTTAAAGTTTGATAATTTCAATGTTGAACTCAAGGTGTTCTCGGGGACTGATAAAGTAACTCACCAGAGAAACTCAAATGATAGTTTCTGAACGCTCCTGTCAATCTGTCAAATTGAGTTATTCCGAGAGAGCCTTCGAGTTGAGGTTGATTCTCACTTTACGTTCCGTAACATTCCAGTATCCTTCCCGTCAAATATAAGGTGTCAATGCATTGATGTATGCACACTATACGTTCCGTTTACGTTCCGCCAATACGACATTTTGGCTTTCGACTTAAATCGTACGGAAGGGATACTGGAGGGTTACGGAACGTATAGTGAGAATCAGACTTAAAGGTTCTATTCGGATCTCGGCAGCTGCCTGGCAGTCGCGACCCTGCAGCGACTACCATACCGCGACTGCCAGGCAGCTACTGCCGAGATCCGAATCGTACTTCAAGTTCCGAAAACCTCAATAGATACATAGAATACCTGATGCCGACAGTTTTTGATATGTTTAGGATTCGAAAAGTGGTAAAATAGAGCATTATTGTTTCACTTCAGTTTTCGCCGATAGATGCCGCCAGCACCATAAAATTTGCAATACGAAATCTGAAATATTTACGAAAGTAACCGGCATGTCATATCAAAAGTCAGAGCTTCTTTCAAGTTGGATAGACAATTTTCAATAATTTCTGCTAATGAATGAATCCTGACAAATTTGAAACTTGATATTCAAGAATATTAATCCCGAAAGGTTTCATATAATGTTTTTCAGAGTTGCTCATTCAAAAACACCTATAGAAACATTTAAAATGTAAGATGATGACATGAACAGTGGAATGAATAATTCATTTTTCAATGAAAATAAACATGAATATTTCCTGGAAATATTTATGAATTTTGGGAATTCAATATTCATTAACCACATTTGAACAAAGAATATTTTAGAGATATAGTAAATATCAAAATATCAATTGTCCATTCCGTAATTAACATTATTCTCCCGAAAAATTCAAAATTGCTTCTGATTCCTATATACATATTTGATGTTATAAATCAGCCAATGTTCCACATTTGTTATCTTTTATATCATTGAGAATCCAACATTGAAAGAGGTCAAACAATCGTAGCAACTAGACAGATCCATGATTTCATAATATTTATGATTGATATAATTGATAAATTGAAGGTCAGGTTTTTGGAATGAAAAACCATTCTTAGAACATCTCCGACATGTTTCGATTTCATTTCAAAAATCTTCTTCATGGTTTTTGAATTACATACTACGAAACAACAGAAAATTATTGGGGAGCAGAAGAAGCATATAATGAGTAATCACACAAACAGAGAGTGCAATAAAAATCACAATGAAAAGTTCAAATTGAGCAATCAGAGAAGAATGAAAAAAAAAACCTAAAACATACTTTTCAAAGCATAAGTCCTTTTATGGAATAATGAAACCTAGACGACAGGTTTGTCATTGTCACATCCTGAAAATGCATTGAGAATGTGATGATTAACATAATCCATTAAACACTCTGTGGTCCTATTGATCGCAATTTCGATAATCAGTATTTCGTGGTTGCTGTGGTTGGTTAATAGATAAATGTGTTGGTTTCAGTTAGAAGCATTAGGGATACATCATCCTATTGAATTTCTAGTTAAATTGTTACGGTTCAAAATGGTAGGGTTGGAGTTGCCCAATTTCAATTATATCTCGTTTGGGTTTGTACACGTTCTGATGAACACTCTGTCCATTTAAACATATTTATTTCTTTTCTTGGGGCTTACGTGGTTTCAATCGTTTGATAAACTGACTACTTATAATGATTTGAGGAATATACGTCAATTAGAAATTCCATTTCCATTTACTCAGAATGTAGACACCCAAGTAAAATAAATATTTGCTTTCCAACTGTAGCTGATTGATAATTAGGCCTGCAATACTCGAGTTGCTAATTGATACCAACGAACATAAACAGTTTGTCAATTTGAGAAGTTACCACCCTCAAAATCTCGGCTCCAATCAATGCAAATCAGCAAAAATCTAAAAAGCGGTGAATTTTGATTCGTAGGGGAAAACCTTATATGTTTGGTATCAATCAATCATTTTGTATCGACCCTGTGACACTTTGATATTGCATGAATATCGGGTGAAAGATCTGTGTTTCCAATGATCAAGTGCAGTGAAATGTTTTCGTTACAATAAAATCGCAAAAAACAATAAATCGTAAGAATTAATTGAGTAAACTTGCAAACAAAGTGCATGATGTTTCAGCACATTGAGTAATATTTGGATGCTTGTAACTTTTCACCTGTGCCGAATATAGAAAAATGGCAAAAAACGGTGTTTAGTTCGATGAGAGGACTCTATGGTTCAAATCAATGCTGACCTCAAAGACGTACCCTGTATAATATTGTATTGATAATATTTACTAACTATAATGACCAATCAAATTACTCAATTTTGAGTCATGTGTCAAATTTCATCCGATCACCTATGGATTACAGCGATAATACCCTTCATGTGGTGTTTTCAGTTTGGTGATTTTGACAAAGAGCATCATCAAATTTGAATTAAACGTCAGATTGACCATCAATTTATCGAAATCTACAAAGTAAAAATTATCTCATCGAATACTCCTCGGGCCATGATGTAAAGAACATGGTGTGCTCATCTGAAAAAAAGTGACGTCAGCAAGATTAAAATACAAGGAAAAAAATATTCTGTGCTTTGAATTTGAATGCAATAGTGGCGTCATCATTGGTAAATAAGATCACAGATGAGCACACCATGTTTTACTTACATCATGCCTCGGGCCTTGATAAATCCTCGAAATTTTGACATAGAGAATCCTTTAAGCGTGTTGCTTCGGGATAAAAGCCACGCTATCAGCATTCTCTATGACAAAATTATCTCAGTATTATCAAGGCCCTAGGGGTATTACTACTGAAAATCTTCTTTCCACTTTGAGGCTTGACCACAGATTACATGGCTTGACCCGCAATCTACATGGGACCAGGGGCCTTATTCTTTTATTCTTTTTGTATTCAGAAAGTTTCAGTTCAACATTGGGGTTTCTTATCGTCCAAGGTGTTGCATAAGAAACCGACTTCATTATGTCGGGGATTTCATAATCTAACTCTGTTACAATTCTTCTGAGTCTTTCGTGAAATGGAGGAATTATGTTCGGGTTTGAAGCATATAATGATGTAAAACGAGTTGACTTTATGATGGAATTGTTGCAGTGTTTTGGAATAGATAGTATTTTCCCTGCATACTCGATGGATGCTATTTGGATCCTGTTCTTAAGGGGCATTTCTCCTAGTAGTGCCCAAAGAGGGAAGGTGGGGGTTGTGGGGAATGCACCTACGACGATCCGCAAAGCTTTGCTCTGTATAACCTCAAGAGATTTGAAGTAACTTTTTCTTGCTGTAGAGTGGGCCAATATTCCGTATTCGATTTTAGTTCGTATTAAGCATCTGTATATTCTTAAAAGGCAATTAAGGTCCGCTCCCCAATGTTGTTTTCCCAGAATTCTCAGTAAATTTAGGCCTTTGTTACAACTTGTCTTGATATTTTCAAAGTGATTTTTCCAGTTTAACTTGCTATCGAAACAGACACCAAGGTATTTAATATTGTCGGTAAATTGTAGTTCTTTTTCACCCAAGGTGAGAATTGGGTAGGGTATAGTCTTTCGAGTGAATACGATACATTTAGTTTTCTCTGGTGAAAACTGGAATCCACTTGTGTCAGTCCAAGAAAGTAGAGAGTCCAAGGATTCTTGGAGAAATTTGATAAGAAGATTTATATCAGGCCCTTTTGAGAAGAATGTCAGATCGTCCGCAAAAATCAATGCCTTTACAGGTAGATTGAAGAAGGTCATTATGTCGTTGACTGCTATTAAAAAGAGTGTCGTGCTGAGTACGCTTCCTTGGGGGACTCCATTTGCTTGTACCCTTGGGGATGACATATAGCCACCTAAGCAGATTCTAAATATACGGTCTTTCAGAAAATTTTCAATGAAACTCAGAATATTTCCTTTTATTTTCCATTTGCGTAGTGTCGTTATTATTTTGTGCTTCCAAACCATTTCAAATGCTTTGTGTAGATCCATAAAGACGGCGACTAAAAGATGTTTGTTCGCGAATGCTTCATGTATCTCAGATTCTAAATAAACTATATTATCTAATGTTGATCTTTGTTTTCTGAAACCACTTTGAAATGGCGATAACAAATCGTTTTTTTCTAAATACCACTGTAGACGTTTGTTAATGATTCTCTCTAGTACTTTGCACATAGTACAAGTTAGTGAAATCGGTCTGTATGACTTAGGATCATTTTTATTCTTATTCGGTTTCAGAATCGGTACAATTGTAGCCTCTTTCCAAGCTTCCGGAAACACTTTTTCCTGTAAGATTTTATCATATATATCGAGTAGTAATGATCTTCCTGCTTTCGGTAAATTTCTTAGAAAAGCATAAGGTAAATTATCATGTCCGGGGCTGGAATCAGGAGTGTGTCCTAATGCGTCCTCCAGTTCCTCACATGTGATCTTCAAGTTCAACTGATTATCCTCATCATCCTCACAACTACATGGTTGGAGTTCCTCTTTTCGTTTATGTTCTAGAAATGCCTGCGTGTAGTTGGAATCGCTAGAGTTACCTTCATAGATGTCTGCGAACTTTTCCGCAATTTCTCCTTTGTTGGATATGACTTTATCGTCAGATATTATATAGGGAATGTCATTAGATACAGCGTTGCCCTTTAGTTGTTTGACTTTCCTCCATACCTCAGATGCATTGGTACTAGTGGTGATTGAGGAAACATAGTTCTTCCAGGAGTTTTTTCTGCTTTCTTTAATTGTATAGCGAGCCTTAGCTCGTAATTTTTTATATTCTATGAGATTTTCTATTGTGAAATATCTCTTCAGTTTGTTAAAAGCCTGCTTGCTATCCTTAGTTGCTGATTTACATTTTTCATTCCACCAGGGAACTCTGCGTTTTCTGTTACCTGACCAAAATAACTTCTGAATCGATTCGTTTGCTGCTTGATTTAGGAGCATAGTGAATTGAGTAGTGACATCTTCGATGTTTGCATTTATATCAACTGGAGTTATGTGGGCCTCAATGTAATGAGCATAATTGGTCCAGTCTGCAGATCTCAGATTCCACTTATTAAGGTTTTGTGGCGGTGCGTCAGAAGTATCTTTCTGGATTCTGATTTTTAGAGGGAGGTGGTCACTACCGTGTAAATCATCGAAAGGTTCCCAACTCAGCATATGTTCTATCGTTGGGTCGCACATTGTGATATCAATTGCAGAGAATTCGCCTGTGATAGAATTGAACCTTGTGCCTACTTCAGTATTCAACAGAATGAAGTTATTATAATCCATGAAAGACTCTAGCTGATTACCTCTTTTGTCTGTTGTAGTGGAGCCCCAGATGATATTATGGGCATTAAAGTCACCAAGCATTATATGAGGCTTTTTGTTTCTTATCAGATTATGTAGATCTGTTGACGAATATTCTTGGCTATTTGGAATATATAGATTCATAATTCTGAGTTTCCTCTCGTAATATTGTATTTCAATGTGAACAGCCTCTAGTCTAGTCGTGAGAGGGATATCAACTGATGTGAAGGACTCTTTGACATATATGGCTACCCCACCACTAGCACGAGTTGATAATCTATTTTTGTAAAAGTACTGATATCCTTTAAGAGGGGGGTGGTAGACGTTTTTAAAGTTGGTCTCTTGTAAGCAAATCACATCTGGGGACAACTTTCTAACAATAATTTGTAGTTCTTCATACTGGGTTTTGAACCCATTTAGGTTCCATTGTAGGATGAATTCTTCTTATAGGGTGGTGTTAAAATCTGATAAGTTGCTATCACTGTCTGAGCTTGTGGACTGTGTTAGTTGGGGGATATTTAGCTGTGTTCTGATTTTTCGTTGTATCCTTGTAATTCGATTTTTAAGACTTCTATGTGTACAATGAGGGTATATTGACGATAGCATTTCGAGAAGTCCTGGTATGTCATTCGTAAACTCTTGAGCTATACTCACTGGGTCGCTGGATCCAAAGGAGTTTCGCAGAAAGCTGGAGATTTGATTGAAATTTAATATAAACTGGGAGCCACTGTCATCTAAGAGTTTATGGATTGGTTCCATTTGATCTTCAAAGGTTGCTTTTTCATTAGATACTTTGTTTTTCTTATGCTTGTTTGGTATAATAAAATCTGCTTGATGGAGATTTTGGTCAGGTGTATTCGGTGTAACTGGTGTAGTTGGGGATGGGGGTCTCTTGTAACTTTTGGAGTTGTGGGGGGACTGCTCGTGTTGTGTTATTTCGAGGTTCAGTTCAGCAGAGTCTTGGTTTGTGGGATATGGTGTATGGGATGGTCCTGTCAAGTCCATTATTTCTTCCCTTGTCTGTTGATTTGGGGTCTTAGAGAGGTTATCGTCAGATGTATCCATATTTGGTTGGCTTAAAATGGTGCAGTTTTTAGCTATATGGCCATGCTGTTTACAATTAAAACATGTGACGGCATCAAAACTTAAAAAGATACGTTGCGATATATCTTCGTGATTTATATCTATAAAATCAGGAAGTTCGATAGCCTCATTAGGGAATACATACAGTTGGCGACGAAAACTTAATATGTGTGAAAATTCTTCCCCTGGTATGCCTGCTCTCAAGAAGTTCATAGGTGAAGCGAGTTTATATCCAATTCTCTGTATTTCCGTTTCTAGAACATCATGTGGGATACATAAATTAACATTAGAGAGTATTATGCGTTTTGCCGGGGTAACTAGTCTTCTTACTCCTACGTCATAGCCTTGGATTTCTAGAGTATCGTTTGCTGTTATTTTATCTACTAATTCTTTGCTGCTCAGATAAACGCATATTCTGTTATTGGAGATCTTAGATATTGCTATAATATTTTTTGCATCTACTATATTTGCTACAGCTCTTGCGTAATCCACTTTATTCAACTCGTTTATATGATTCAGGATGATTGCTTGATCTTTTTTAGGGAACTGAGAATTTTTTACTTGTTAATTTTTTACTTGTTTCTACATTTTTTGATGCACCCCTGTACTCAGAAGTGGACATCGTGTTATTCGCCATCGAATGGCTCATCAATGTGATGAGATTATGTTGTATCAGGTGTGATCAGATGAGAAGATTGAGTTCAACATCTTAGGAATTCCAGATGTTATATGGATCACACGGTTAATTGATTTTCACCGATTTAAAAAGTGAATGAATAAGTAATAAAGTCGGATACCTTTCCAAACTATTCAACCAGGAGGTAGAGGGATGCCCTTCAACCTTCCCACGCCTTGAAGGGTTCAGTTTTGGCACCCGAAACTGCGAAGAAATGGTTGATTTTATCAGTAGACACTTCAACACATATGTGCACTCAATGAACGCTTGCGATTTTTGTCTGTGATATATTGTCATAGTTAAAATTTGAAATCATACAGTTGTCATAAGAGTTGGAAGCGTATTTCGGAAAATTGTAAAACGGATCATTTTGGAAAAAAAAGATCAGTTCCAATCAACTATAAACAGAAGTGGCTGCTTACCGACTACATTACATAAAGACCTGAAATGTACATAGGTCGGTTAAATTCAGATTATTCAAGGGAGGATATGAAAAACAAACTGAAATGAAATCACACTTTTCCGAGTTGAGCTTTAGTTAATCCAAACATTTTGATAAATTTTTATCAGATATATCAAACGGGTTCCGTTTGGAAAGCACATCGACACCTATTTGGTATTGTAATTCTGCATCTTCCACATCTTCATTCAGTACTTCCCACATAACTGCACTCGCCATGTCCATCTTCGAGTGAAAACAGAAATCTTGTAGTGAAAGGTAATAGAGATTGTTGAGACTTAATGCCAAATAGATCAAAATGGTCAAATACCCAAAACATAATTAGCGTCCTCTATGTATCGTTCCATCACAAATCGTAAGAGAAACATCGCTCGCTCTCCGTGAAGCTCTCATTCATTTCAAGAATACCGTTTCCCTGAAAAACTCGTAGACACGCCCCCTTTCGATCATTCGTTCTCTTCCCCGCATTCAAGAATAGTCGCCCAGGGCTCTTATGGCTTCACTCATTGGTACCTATAATTATATATCGATTAAAGCCTATTTTGGAAGGATTTTGCTTGATTTTTTAGGTATTTTCTGGGTCTTTACTCCCAATACCTGAAACAGAAGCATTAAAAATTAAATTAAAATGGTTTTTTTTATGGAAAACATACTTGCGGATTGCAGGATAGAACTATTTGTCAAGGGCAGTTTCTTGGAGAACAGATTTCCTGATGAACAAAGGAATAATATGAATGATGCATACAGCGAACTTTGACATTTCAGAGTATAAATTTGAATCTTTCATCAGATAAACGAGAAAACTTTTAGAATTATTTCCTTTAGATTTTTCGTTTTGGGACTACTTATTTTCTAAAACGAACGATAGGAAAAGGCCCATATCTTTTTTTGTTTCGGTTAGAGCTTATTCATTCATTAATTTTTATTTTCTCGTTTGTCTGAAGAAAGAGTTAGATTTGTACTTTCACAGTTCGTTTCTTTCATCATTCATATTATTCCTGTATTGTTCTTAAGGCAATCTGTGTTCGAAAAAACTGCCCTTGACAACTAGTTCGATCCTGCAATCCGCAAGGACTTTTTCCATGAAAAAACAATTTTATTCATTTTATAATGATTCTGTTTCGGATATTAAGAGATAAAACCCAGAAAAAACCTAAACAGGCGTGTAAAAATGACCTATAATTCTAATCCTTCTATCGTCAGCTAATAAGTAATCCAAAGAGGACTACATATAGCAAATTCGACTCCGTACCTAACAGCCCCGCATTTTCAATAATTTATCGCACATCGGCTTTTATGTCCGAATTGACAGCAACAGCGGAAAAAATAACTACCATAAATATTTCATAACGCTCTCCTGGGCGTTTTTATTCGAATGAACGGACGTGAAATGTATTGGCAAGTTTGAGTGATGTACAGAGGTGAAATTATGAGGATAATTCGATTATATCTTCGCATGGCCGCTCGTTTGGACTAATCCGTGTCCTATTTTATGTATGCCCCTGTAGATCTAACGGAATGCAGATAACATTACAGGGACCAGGGAAAGTAGGAACTCCGACATAGCTAGATTTGGACCTATTTTGAGGTAGCTAGGTGGAGAATTAAATTTGATTCAATGACCTGTATGAATTGTTAGATGGAATTCACTCGGTTAGCGCGATATTGGTTTGTGTTACAGTTTACTTTTCCCAAAATGCTGAAACAATCCAAACAGGTTGCTAATTTCAGGTTACAGATATTAACTGTTCCGAAATAGGATGGTAGGGTTGAACGGGAACCTAATCAACTCAAAACAAACATTGATAGCTATGAGACCATCATCCAATTCTATCCAAAAATTGTCCCTTCGTGTAGCAAGTTATGTAGTTGCAATGCATTATCCATTAGTGAATATATATGCCATAAACTGAAAATTTTCACAAATAAATAAGAAGCAGATGATACCTTCAAGTTGTTCTGAATGAAATTGCATGTATATATGTCTCTCATCAAATAGAAACGTTTTTTTGCCTATTCTCCAAAATTGCGCCAGGTAAAATCATAAGCACTTAAATAATAATACAAAAGTAATGATTAATTTATTTGTAGAAATTATGCGCATTACAATACACTCTACAAATAATGAGAATTCCCACAAAGCTAAGCCTGTTCGTCTGGTGAACCACTGAAGTAAACTTCTGTTTTCTTTCAATAATTTTTTCAAGCATATTGGGAAGGCAAGTTCGAACAACAAAATTTAGAAAACACTGACTTGAGGTCGGGAGCTATTACAAGCTTGTTCAAATTCTAACTATTAGATCAACACGAAATTTTGCATCTAGTTGCGTGATGGTAATCTCCACCTGATTACGAAGTTTCAATCTGATTGCATTTGTTCTTCTTTAGATATTGCGGAAATAACGTTAAAATTCCAAATAACAACGAAATTTGGCACAATTTTTTTCGTTATATCTCCGAAAGAATATATCGAATCGAATTGAAATTTGGTCATTGCTGATAAATACTGACTATGAGGTGTGTGCCAAATTCCATTAGAATCTAATCATTATTTTCACTGAAAAAAATATTTTTCATGAAAAATTTTGAAAATTTTCGAATAAAGGTTATTTAAAAATTTTTAACAACTGGATCCACACGGAATTTTGCTCTAGGTTGCGCGTTTGTATTCGAAAACTGTCCACGAAGTTTAAATCTGATCGAGTCAATACTTCATGAGATATCTACCTTTAATAAGCAGCAATATTACCTGCACTACAGCTAAATGAGAGAAAGCAAGTTTTGCTAAGATTCATACTCATGATCTTCGAGCTAAATGCTTCCATCAGAATAGTGAAAACTTTTTCCACCTTTCTCCTTAGGTCTTCCACGTTTGACTTTCCTAAAAAATGACTGTATTATCAGCAAAGCTGCTAATCGATCCTTCCGTATTTATAGTAGGTATATTATTCATATAATATATAATGATTGGACCGATCACTGTCCCCTGAAGCCCGCCATATTCAACTTTAGTTCTCCGGCTGATAGACGAATAGATAGACATTATTCGAACACATTGCTCACGATCATCAAGATAACTTCCCATAAGAACTTCTGTTTTCGCTCTTAACTCAAACTTAAATATTTCTCAATGTGCCAATATACTCTTGTACTTTTGTCAGTTCAACACAGAGAACTCTGAATATTGTCAATAGTGTAGAATTATATTGCTTGAAGAACAAAGAATCCTGATTTAGAAATCTTATTCAATTCCTGATTTGTTATGGTTTGGTGTTTTCTTGCAGTATAATTGTGACGAAAATAATTCAATATGATTAATGATACACTGACCTAAAATCTTAATTCAATTATTGGATTGGTGTCCATCCTAAGATTATAGACGATTTGATCGTCACTAAATTTCAATTAAAAATTTCATAATATCCTTCTATTGATCAAATTTATGAAGATGTTACATTGAATCAGTAAATTGGTTCAAACAGATGAACTGAACGCAACGAATTCTCTGCAGTGTCTGGACACAAAATATAGTGCTACTACTGTATATTTTGTGTTCTGCATGAAGGTGGGTAAACCTTCACTGAATAACTCGTCTAGCGCGGAACCACAAAAATGAAGAAAGCTCTCGATTTTTCATCCATATTTTATGTCTTCCACAGTTCAGTTCCTCGAAAATGAGGCTATGGAAAATGATGAATAATTTAGTATTCTTAGATGACTGACGACTTTTATCGAACATGAAATAAATGTAGAATTGAAACAACTCTACTTTATGTAGGATATTATATACAACATTTGTTGATATCCAAATCATGCGATATACTTTTCTGTCCTTGAACGTACTACATCCTCAAAGACAACATCAAAATGAGATAAACTGGCTTATATCAATAAAATCGAAAATTTAGGCAGACAATAAATATCATACGAATTTGTATAATTCAGTGCTTACTTTTGATTTCAATTATTATATACCAGTTGATATATAATATTTGTTTTCTTCTATCTCTTTAGTTTTTACGTTGCTGTTCTTGAGAACAGCGCGGTATCATTTCGTCACGAAATTCGAATTCTGAGCGAAATTGGTCTCAAACGACCAGGTTGGTCTCACTGATGAAGAATCCGTGGTCAAAATTGATTCTGTCTGTCCGACCGTGTGCGCTGTAACTTTCGAAAGGAAGGACCTAAAGTCTTGAAATTTTCAGGTTAGGTTAAGATCCTGAATATCTCGGTTGAGTTAGTTAATGGGCCAAATCAACCGAATGGTTTTTGTACTACAGCCATTTGAAATTTTGATTTCTTAATTACTCGAAAAATATTTATCTGATCGAAATGAAACTCGGTTGGAATAGGAACAGTGTCAATAAGAAGAATTATCTATGGAAAAATTCGAAAAAAAAAATTTTTTCTTTCGAAAATTTTTCTTGAAAATTTTTTATTTCATTGAAATTTCACTGAAATTCCCAAGTCACCATTTCGCAATGTGAAGAAGCGCGTAAGAACCGCTGACTTCACGTCAGTGCTTTTCTAGATTTTTTATTTCAATATTTGTATGCTTTTCGAAATAATTTCAATTTTGTTGACGTACGTTCGTGGACAATGAAGTTAATTGAAAAATATTATGCAACTCGAGGTAGTACAGAAAAATCGGTATCATTAACTGACTACATCTCAATTTTATCTGCATTCTTATTGCTAATCTTCGGTCGTTTTGTGAAGCGGTTAGTTAATAAATAGAAAACCCTTTATAGTAGGATGAAAGTGATTATTGAAGAATTATTATCCAAACTTTAGCGTGCAAAAACTCTTTAAATTAAAGAAAGAGCCAACTCAAATTCATAGCTATAAATAAAAACAAAGATAACAGATTATATAAAAACCCCGTGAATGTTCATTTCATGTTTTTTGTGTGACTTTCATTTCCTATTCCTGTCTCAATATTAATTGGCTATGGAGTTGCTCAACTCACTTCCCAAACTTTCAATTCTGTGTAAAACTCATTAAGTTGTGCTGAAAGTCAAGAGAATGATCACATCTTGCGAACGAATTATTAAGTCGCTAATAAAATGGTTTCCTCGTTGTTTGACCTAATAGTTCTCTGGATACAACTTCGCTCATTGCTTTAATTAATGAATCGCTTTATTTCAAAACTTCCAGCAGTTTCGGTTTCCTGTCGCAGGTAAAAATCAAACGACGAAACCGGGAACAATGTTCGGAGTTCATGTTTCTAAACCAACAGATTAATGTTCGCCTGACAAAATTCATAGCAAATATGAAATATCGTGCATAACTTTTACGACCATTTGTACTGGTGACAAATAATGCAACCCAGCATGAATATTCAGCAATAACTGAGAATCTATGCAGGCGGTTTGTGTAATGTATCATGAAGGATATTTTGTAACAATTTCCGACAGATTATTATGTGGAAAGATTTACAGAGGCTTCAGAAGGTTCCAATAAAATATCACATCCTTTTTGTGGAAGAACAGGCAATCTATCAGACGACCCATAATATGCTGCACTATTTTTATGATACCTACTTCGATTATCGAATACTGGAGCGCTTTCATGGATACAAGGCCTTAGATCATATGGGTATTGTATTTAATAATTTACTGCTGGTTCTTTTTCTTCTACTTAAATGGTACATAAATTCTTCGGAATGATGTATTATTATGGCACAGTACTCTGGCAATTGACAGGAGTTATTAATGTAATATTTTATGGACAAGGTAGAAAAATTGATCTTTTGTTCTTCTCCTAATCGAAGGAATATTTTCGTCTAGGTTGGAAATGTACTGCGTATTGTGAAGTTATCCATCAGAAATCTGTGGGTGATTCGAAGGTATTTCATGTTATGAAATTGAAAATATTTCCTTCACATCTGTATATGTAAAGTAGAAGATGTGTGGAGAGAGACGAGTTTGAATCTCCACACGTGAACAAAGGACTGTAAGGAATAAATCTACCTCAAGGCTGGTCACAATCTATATGTAGAACATTTCGAGATGCTGTTGCGCACTTTATATTTTTGGTTACCTATTACTCAGTCCATGCAAAACAATGTTTATTTTTTGTATCGATTAAAGCTTATTTTGGGAGGATTTTGCATCATTTTTTAGGTTTTTTCTGAATTTCGACCCCCGATATCTCAAAAGCAAATTGTTTTTTTTAAGGTTAACGCTCTTGCAGATTGCAGGATTGAAGTTTTTGTCGAGGATAGTTTCTTGGAAAACAGGTTGCTCAATAAACAATACCGGAACTGTGACGTTTCAGAGTATAAATCTGACTTTTATTAGGCAATCTGTTTCCCAAGAAACCCTTGAAAAATAGTTTTATCCTGTAATCCGCAAGGGTGCAAAATCAAATTTTTCTTTGATTTTTAATAGTTCTGTTTTTCGACGACGTAATGATGCCACAATGAAAAATCTCGCAATTGCGAGATTTAATCTGGCAATTGACAGATTTAATCTGTCAATTTTAGGTAGTTCCGTAGATATACCCCTTTGAATAAAGAAGAACAGGAAGCCTTATGCTCCTTCCTTATGTTCTTTATTCAGAGATATACCCATTCAAGATTTTATTTTCCCCATATTTCCACCAATACAGATTGGATCGAATTGAATTGAAAAACGACAGCTTCATGCAGAATTTCATGAGCATAATATAATTGGCAAATAACCAAATCTTTTCATCGGGAAGTGAAGATGCGTTTGGCGGGGTCAATAAGTGAAAAAATGACTGCTTTGACAACGGATTTGAACAAGCGCGCAAAAGCTGCTGACTTCACGTCAGTACTTTTCTAAAGTTATTTCAGGTGCTATTGCTTTTTTATACATACTCAACTCATGAAGAGATTATTTTATAATAAGTCAAGCTGCGTTGGATGAGATGAATATCTGAATGGATGACCACTTCAACCAAAACAAAAATTCGAACGAAGGCGTAGAAACTCATGACTTTGAGTTGATGATTATGTTTTGTGCGCATAATGCAGTGGCTGTAAAAACGTGATGCGGTATAATAATCAATAATGAATTGAAGTGTGAATTAGCTTGCTATATTGTATAATTCAAATTGAAACTGTAACAAAACACACAGCCTCATAAACTTCTTGATTTTACATTTGCAAACATCCATATAAAATAAGTATTTCTGTAGAATTTTTCTGAAAATTTTATGCGGAAATTTTATACGGAAGTCGATATGCCCATCTCAGCTGACATATTTTCAGGTCTCTGTCCTTTGTGGTTATACCTATACACCGGAAAAAGTATACAACCTTTTGATTCGGAATTTAAAAAGTGTTTCTGTGAGCATAAAAAGGATAGAGCGCAACCTATTAAGACCTCCTCAAAAATTATTACTGTCGAAAAGTTAATACTGAAATATGAGAGTGTTTATTTCATCCTTTCAAAATACTAAGTTGTTTCTCATATTTTTTTCTGAAACGCACCGTTTTCAATTTATTTAACCTTGAATTTGATACACTAAGTTATACATTTGAGATATTTCTCAATTTTGTTCAGTGCCACTAAGCCTGTCAAGGCAACTTACATCCAAACCACAGATTAGACAATAGTACTCCTCTATGCTGTGTCTAGAGAGTTAATAGTATTTTGTTGATGTGTACACCGATTGAATGATTAGTTATAACCGGTGTATAAATTTGATAAAAGTTATAGGATATTTACGGAATTTTCAATACGAAAAAATTGTGTATAATGTCCTTGTAGAATCAATTTTTATTGAAGCAAACAAAATTTATTGAATTGTATGCATTTTGTGTGTTTTCTACGATTAAGATAGCAGTAATGGGTATCTGTATGGATATCTATTCTAGGATATTTCTGGCAGATTCTGCATTAGTTTTTAGGATAATTTTAGGTTTTTGCTACCAATGTCTGTAAGGGGACTGTTAAAAACTATTAACACTTCATAAAAGACATAAGTTCTGGGAATTGCGGATTACGGAATTTAAATTCTTAGTCAAGGTTGGTTTCTGGAAGAAATGTTGCCTCATGGAAAACATAGAACAATGCAAACTATTAACCAGTTGATCTTTCATGTTCATCAGACAATAAATGGAAAATCTTAATCATTATTTTTTTGCAATACTTTTGTACTCCAAGAAATTTTGTCCAATTGTCATTTCCACAGCAACGCAGTTTCCTTTATATAAAATTATTCAATAATACTTTTTCTGTGAATTGTTTCGTTATTCTTCATTTGGCAACCCACTATGAATAATAATTTTCATTTGATTTCCAATAGCTCTATTTAATACATTGTATGGAAAACCTCGAACAACGTTGAAAAATGATATCTATTTTGAATAAATATAAGGGATGAGTGATACTGCAAAATGGAATAAAGGAGTATCTGTTGTGGTATTCATCCGATAAGATACAATGAATTTCACGAAACAAATGTTCTGCCTAGAAACAGCAAGAACGACCTACCACATTCAAGGTACCCGCTTTTCGTTTGCAGACACTTTTAATCATCCAGGTTTATGTATATTCTGCCAAAAAACATAGAAGATAGGAAAACAGGCAACTAGATATCCATCAGAATAATATATAACATCTAGACACCGGAGATATCCAGCGGAATTATCATATCATTCTGACAAATCATTCTGCAACTATTTCGTTATGTTGGCAAACAATATCGTGGGATTCGGGTCTCCTGAAATTGACATCGCACGGCACATTGCCTCCCCACCAAGCCTATCCATCACTTTCTGCAGTAGTTAGTGCTGTCAGGCAAACCAGCGAGATCATTGATATCAAATTCTGCTACCAACCCTACCCATGTAGCGCCAGTGGCGCATCATCCCGACATACTGTGGAATAACTCACAGTTATGACTGTTCATATGAATATATCAAACACGTACAGTGGTTGTCGTCGTTTGTTCCTGTGTTATTGATATTCATGGCTTTTTTTGAACGACGTTTCCTAGGGAAAGCGGGATTACTCACAGGCGATAAAGCGTGGATTTGTACGGTGTTGTTCGTGAGAAATTGCAGTGGATATGGGTTTACTGCTAGGTGGAATTGGTATGCTGATTTATCTTATCCAGATGGGTTTCGATGTTGGACAATTGAGATTTGTCATGAGAGGATGGAAAAATTTTAGTCAGGAAATGGACCATGAATTTGTTAACTTCTGAAGTGAATTTTGCGGATAAAACGAGAGCTGGGTGGAAACGCAGGAATAACTATGTTTCCGGTTTCTTCTTATGTGAGGAGCTTGAATATTTCGTAACGAGATAGTATCCTTCTGCACGCAGTTCTCTGGTTCGACACAGTTGACTCTAACTGTCATATTCATTGTCTAATACCTCTAATACATCTTAAGGCGTTTGGAAGTGAATAAAATAATATGAGAAGAATTATTCACTTCTGCAAGATCATTTAATAGGATTGTAGGAATTCTGACTGATATATTCACTATTCTTGACTTCTAAGATTCAGTGTTTCCTTGACTTTCATCCAACTGGTTTCTCTTGAAGATTATTAGTGAATTCATAATCCCCATCAAATTATATGGATTCACTTAAAGAGTGTGCATGCATTGATCAAACACTCTATGAATTTTGTCGTTATCCTCGTGACCTATGCTCTTGATTTAATAAAGACAAATATCCTTGTCTAAAATCAGCCTATCCATTAATTTCTGCAGATTTAGTGCTGTCTGGCAAACCAGCGAAATCATTGATATCAAATTCTGCGACCAACTCTTCCCACGTAGCACCAGTGGCGCATAATCCCGACATTTTGTGGAATAAATAACAACTGTTCATATGATTTTAAGCGACGATTTCTTGGAAAATTGGAATTACTTACAGGCGATAAAGCGTGGATTTGAACGGTGTTTTTGGTGAAAATTACAGTAGATATGAGTTTACTCCTAGGTGGAATTGGTATGCTGATTTATCATCCTATCCAGGTGGATTTTAATGCTGGACAAGCTTGGATTTGTGATGAAAAGAAGAAAATGGACCATATGACGGTGGATTTAACGGACAAAGTGAGAGCCAGGTGAAATCACAGGGATAACATTGTTTCCAGATTCTTCTAACGTGAGAAGTTAGAAGCGTTTCACTAACGTACTAGTACTCTCCTGCACCTGTTCACTCGTTCGACACATTTGTCTCTTAGTGTTAGGTATATTTTTTGTCGAATAACTATCTGTAGGCGTTCAGAAACGAACAAAATTGCAATTGCATTCAGCAGAGTGCTTGAAATTCTGTATAACCCTACTACTTTCCTAAACCTGATATGACTAAAACTGAGAAAGTATGTATTGATGTATTGCTAAATTGTGCACTCTGTTCAAACGACCCAAGGCAAAGGAAATAGTCTATATCCTCAATATATACATATTACTCCCCCAGGTTAGATAAGGAAAGTTTTTGAACATAAGCCGAAAATGTCGGAGATTGGCATTTCTAACCTTATAGAATACTTCAATATTTTCAGTTTCTCCTGGAAAAGTAGAAATAGCGTCAGGTCCTTCTGACTACTAGGATAAGCTTTGTGCAATTAACTTCTGATTTAATAAATGTAGTATAGAATTAGATGAGTAATATATTAGAAATCTTCTGGATAATCGAAGATTCCAGAAACTTGAAAAACAACCGCAATATTCGGGTTAATTTCTTAGAGGCGAGTTCGCAAATATACCAAACAATCATGCGGATCTTCATGTATTACCAGATAGCAAAAAAGAATCTTGAAATGAAAAATACGGCAACTCAATATAAACACCATAAACGTACTATGAAGGAAACTAAAATTACAATATTCTGCTATGATACGCAGTTTTGAGAAGAGTGAATTGCCAGACCAAATTTTTTTTGGTATTCTAAAAGATTGAATAATTGAAAGTATCAATATGGAAATTAAAATGGTAATTTATAAGAGGTATCGAAATACTGTATTCGGGTGCTTTTTTATTTGCATCGAAATGATTGATCGATTAACCTCTAGCTCTCTCTTCTTTGGTGAGCAAAAAATAAAAGAGAGAGGGAGATACATCGATCAATCAGTTCGGTGAAAATGAAAACGCTCCCAAACTCTAACCTTTTCCTGAAACTGATGTGGGTAACAACAGAAATAGTATGTAGTGCTGATGCCCATGATGTAGTGCAATGCCCATAAACGATCATTGGCGTAAAAGTTTACTAGATAATCAAAGATTGCAGAAACTTTGATTTGGTTTTTTGAAAACCACATTCAATATTCAAGAGGGGGGTATCTCATAAATAGGAAGAAATGAACTTCACGTATAACGAGATAGAACCGTCATAAAGAAACACGAAACACAAAATAAAAGAACATGATAGAAATACCGAACACCAGGATCACAGTATTCTGCTGGTCGATTTCTTGCTATAATACGTACTTGTTAGAAGACATATCGAATTACCTTACCGAATTCTGAAAAAAATTGCATATTCGAACCGATCAATATGGGAATTTAGGTGAGATATTGATATCCGATATTTTCCTGTATCTGATTGTGGGTAAAAACAGAACAAGTATTCTACGCTGAGCAAAAAAAAAGTTCAGACTAGATGAGCAACATATTAAAAATCTACTAGATAACCAAAAATTCCAGAAACTTCGATATGGTTTCTCAAAAAACACCCTTTTTATTTACGAGAAGGGTATCTCGGATATACTAAACGAACATGCAGACCTTTATGTATTACCAGATAGCTCCACAAACAAGAAACACGAAACACAAAATAGGGAAACTTAATATACACAGCGAACTCACTGCATTGGAGGAAAGTTCCGGTTAACTGGAAGCGATCGATGATGTAATCGTGAAATTCGACCAGAAAGTTTAAGAACGCTGGATTTAAAGAGCTGCAGCTAACGAACCGATTAAACTTTCATAGTTGTTCGACATCACTTCGTAACTTCTATACTGTACAGGCGATTTTTGAGATCTCTGCATTCGGAAATATAGATGGCATCAGGAAGGGTTCGGTGAGATTATGATGGAAGATTGAGTTCTCAGAGAAGACGAGCTTTGGGCTTATTTATCCAATTCCGTAGGTTTGCAATGGAAGCAAAATTTAACCTTCGTAGAAATTGAATGATCACAGAGAGGAAAAAAATATTTGATTGTGTCGATTTTTCAGTTGAAGGAATGCTATCTTGAATTAGAAACCTGCTTCGCGTTCATAACAGCTTTTGCCTCATACCATGATTTCTTCATGCAAGTATATATATATATATATTTGATTGTATCTGGTGATATTGATTCTTATAACATTTACAGGGTATGCTGGTCAGTAGTGTTAAGACTCGGGGGTTAGTTTATTTGGTCTATTTCATACACAAAAAACGCATGGGGTATAAAAATATGAAAATTATATTTTCATGTGCATGTTCTTGGACAGAGCGCTGTATCAATTCGCTACAACGTGAATTATTTTCAAATTTCTTGCCAAAAATGCCCTTTGACTCACTGATCCGAAAACCGATGTCAACATAAATTATTTCCTGCCATCTGTTAGTTGATATGATTATTAGAGACTGGGGGGAGCTAGCAGTTCGAAACTTTGAGTGTCGGCCATATACGCTCCGGTCTACCGGAGAGGTTGTCTTGTGCAGGTTTCAGGCCTGACGCCGTAACATGTATGGGATGGTCGGTGGTTTCGCACACATGCTCAGGTTCACCGTGGGGAGCTTCGAGATGAAGGTCGGAGAACCTGCGCAAGGTCTGTTCGAATACACGCACCGGTTGACCTGTGCAGTTAGACCTGCGCAGGTAAATCTCCCCGGTAGACCTTAACATATGTGGCTGGCATTAGAATGCGTCAGCTAACTTCGTTGATGGGGTGAATCGGCTGAATATTTTGGGAGCTATTCGATTTGAATGTTTCAGGTTATTTCCTCAATATCTCGGGAACTACTTGTGCCATAGAATTGATACTTACTAATTAGTTTCAGAATACCTTCGTAAGTAATTTTTTTTGAAAAGTTTTCGAGCTATCGTTGGAAAAAGAACAATATCAAATTTCGTGTCTTTCTCATCGGTATAATGTTGATATTCCTGAAATATCCCAGAAAATATTGAAATTTTGATGACCAGTAGACAAACAAGAAGCCAAGCACCAAAACTTGTCAAAAGATCAACAAATATTCCACTCAGATCTGAGCTCAACACTGAAAAAGCATTGTCCAAAAAATTTGTCAACCACAGTTTCACGGTTTACTGATCATCAGAATGACTCGCGTTGTTGAATGCCAAGAGAATTCTAGATACTTAATTCTCGATGGCTGAGCCAAGGCTGATGCTTTCGTGAATATTCATATTCCTTTGAGAAAGATCGGTACAATATACAACAATATAGTATGTCTGAAATAGTAGTATTAGCAGGGGAAATGTGAATGGAGTACCATACATATTTACGTACAGATAAAAACCACAGCAAAACTGTCTTCCCTCGTATGTGTAGTGAAATTGGAATTGGTTCAAAGAACATGGATTTTTTCGACAAAATATCTTGACATATCATCTGAAACAGAAAGGGACAGAAAACCAACAGGAAGAAGTAAATAATATAACCAACATTTGCCCTCTGACCAGGAAGGTCGTTCGACTGGATCCGGTCCCCCAAGCGATGGTTTTCAGATCCTCAGGTGTACGGAGAACGCTACAGGTCCCTTATAATACGGAACCATCTCCCATAGATTCATAATTGGTTATTTCATACTGAAAAGCTGATCAAATATCGGGAATAAAGTGAAAAACCTGTGAATGTAATTTCACAAGGTATCTTAGGAGCATCTCACGGTCTCTAACCGACGAGAGCAGAAAACTTTTTGCGATGTGCAATACATTCATCCATTTATCGTTACATAAAGCTGTATCTGAGATTTTGTAGTTCGTACAGTACCCTTAAACCGAAGTATTCATTTATCTCTATAAACCATCCCTTCGTCTTATAATATATATCTGGATGGGTGAACACTTGGATTCGAAAAGGCTCATGACGTAACGTCTTTGCTTTTCTCATGACTCTGAATATCCAGTTTAAGATAAATTGACATATGATTCGCAATAAACCTCGCGATATTTTTTCTTCAGAAGTTTTTGAATATCACTTGCATTCGTAGTGTTTGTGAATCTGGTGGATTGGCAGTCAATACCTAGATTGAAACCAGAACGCGTACATTTCGATTCTGTCAGAAATTTATTCTGTAACTTCACTGCTGAATATATTGACGGAGGATGGATCTATCATTCAGTTCCTGAAAAAGTAATTTTCACTGACATTCCGCAAAAGCCAACGTGAGTTACGCCACTGTGTAACCGTGTCCCCAATCCACTCTTAATTCGTTGGAATAATGAAATTTGCAGCTATAAATTCAAACAGACAAAAAGCTTTCAACTTGTTGGTGTCGAATGTTCTAAACAAATATATGAGGGTCGCTTGGGGGGATTGCTCAGCATTTGATTGCTCGAGCCTCGAACGCTGTATTGTTGTTTTAATTTGTTTCGGTTTCCACTGAAAAGCAATATAGGTTTCTAGGGAAGATGAAACGATTTTCGACTAAAAAATTCGAGTTCGTGGAACTCACGCGAGTAGGTGAGAAAACAAGTCACTTGGTTAGATAGATTCTTTATTTAGTAGAAATTACTAGTTACAGCTTCAATATAATAAAAAAAAAGTAGCTTGGATTCTGTTCTCTATATTTGCGGTATTTCCACACAGGCTGACATCTTTATGAATAACTTGCTACATTTGACTGTTCATAACATGAATTCGTGAACAAAAGCCGGGTCCTGATGAGTGAAATCCGAACAGCGAATGCAATAAAACACGGAGTGTTATGGTTCGAGACAGCGCCCTCTCTGCTCCGTCGGGACTCGGTTTTCCTTTCGAACGCTGCATTCGACTTTATTATTCGAGACTCAGCTCCAGTGCCATCCAAACTATTGGCCGAATCGTTCATCAAATGTTATTGCATTCACTGTTCGAATTACACTCATCTTAACCCGGCTTTATGCTCACGATGAGCTGGGTGATAATTCGTTTTAAAAGTAGAATAGTTGGTAAACGAACGATCAAATCTCAATAAAAGTCAACTGAAATATTCAGAAGTAGAAGATCTCAAAAACATATGGTGGCACCTATCTTCGTTATTTAAACTCAAGGGGTTGATATTGCCGCACAGAGGGATGAAATGATATAATGATGAATTTAATGTAAACAATTTTCCCCATCGAGAAAAAAATTGACAGCTCTGGGCGAGTTTACAACATCTATATTTTTCTTCTATAAGAGATTCCTTTTTTGATTTTCAATGTGACACCCCGTATAAATGGTATAGGCGACCCTATCTAATAAGATGCAAACTTTCTGAATGAATAGTTTATACTGTTTCTATTTATTCGATTTATAACAAGATTAAAAATTGTTTTAGCGAATATATTTTGAGGCAATATAGTTATGAATCGATTAAAGCTTATTTTGGTAGGATTTGGCATCATTTTCCAGGTTTTTTTATGAGTTTTCACTCCAATATCTGGAACAGAACTATTAAAAATTGAATGAAATTGTTGTTCTTTTCATGAAAAACGCCCTTGCAGATTGCAGTATCAATTTATTTGTCAAGGGCAGTTTCTTGCAAAACAGATTGCCCAATGAACAATACAGGAACAATACAAACGATACAGAAAGAGAACTGTGACGTTACAGAACACAAATCTGACTCTTTCATCCGACAAATTAGATGATATCAAGAATTATTTCCTTTCGATTTTTTGATTCGATTTGAGACTTCTGTCAAATTGACAGTTTTGAAAAAACACAGATTTATTTGGTTTGAAAGTTTTTCAATTCTTCCTCTTTTTTAAGTGAATTCAGCCAAATAGGGTCTATTTCTACAACAACAATGAGCAAAATTACTCTCTCCTCTTAAAAAAATGCATGAGGACTATTTGATTTTCCTTTTCAAATTATCTGATTCCAACATCAGTATTTTGGTATTGTCCCAATCTAGCATGTGATTCCCAACCCAATGGTCGAACATACATGGTTCGCTATTTGGGATTTTTTGTATGTCTCTATTCTTTAAGTTATATATTTATGAGTTGCAACAATATATTCATTTTGTGTGACGATCTTTATAGCGAGCAAAAACTTTATATTCACGATTTGGTATTTTCAAATAAGTAAAAACACGAGATCCAATACATTTATTAATTTGATCTATTCGGTATCGTCAAGAGATGGCGCAGTGAACATGCAATTTTTAGCAGTTTGCATTAAAATCAAAATTTACTATCATAATCACTTAAAATGCACTGAATTCATTTCATATTATCTTTAAGAATTCTTCAATATTCGTAACTTCCGAGCCAAAACATTTCCGACGAAACTTCAATCACGGCTCAATCTGCACCGAAATTCGTTACCCATCTGACATCCTTGAATATAAATTCCAGTTTATCGAGAACTTTCAGGTAAATATTATTATGCAAAAACCCATATGAATCATCCTATTCCCGTTTCTGCAAAACTGTGATTGAAAAATGCGCCAAAGTGCTTGAACGTACCTAGAATAATCTGAACTCTTCAAACTCACAAACTTCCCCATAAATGAGCTCAGTTTTTACTGGGAATACTCCATATAAATTCAGGAAGTAGCATGCATCCGCTCTCCCCTCATATATTTGTATATTTAATCCACTTTTCCTCGGACGAATCAATCGGTATATTTCCAAACTTCCCCTTCTGTACGTGAGTGATCAAATTTATGAGTTTCCAGTTTCTAATAAGATAAGAGAATTTTTTCCACAACGAGATAGTCCTGGTCGAATAAATTACGCTTTCTCGAGCTGTTCAGATCTGTGAACTGAACAGATGGAAGAATGGAACTCTGAGGAAGTTTGTGTGGAAGATGATGCGGCAGTGGGACACAGATGACAAATTGCCAATGTAGTAAGTTGGTGAGGATGGGGTTCATTAAATTCGTGACAAAAAGTGGTTTCGTTGAGTAACCAAGTTCCGCTATCTTGGGGGAATGTAATCAAAAAGTTATCTATGAGGAAACAGAAGTTATTGGATTAATTTTACTGAGCACTTTCCATTGTTTGCTGTCACATCTTTTCGTATATGTATCTTTGTTAATTATTCTGATTGTTTCATTGCTGATATCCTAAGGAAACCAACAGTTTAGAAGAGTTGAGGTTGAGTCATTGCATCGAATAAATCTCAGAAATTGAATGAAGTGAAATGAGGGGCTTTCTGTCACCTATTTACATGCCTTCATTCATGCTATGATTGTTTCCTTGAAACTGCAAGTCTTTGAGTAATAACTCTGGAGAATAAAATAAAGAGGAGTTACCCAACCAGAAACGCAATCCGTATTATGTCTACTGGCGACAAAATGTACATATGCAAAAAATCAGCAAGAATGTGCTCCCGAGAAGCTTGTGTCCTCTTATATATCTTTTCATACACCGATGACCTTGATACGGTAGAAAAGTAGACTAGGGAGGGCCATTTATCAATCTCAGTGATGGATAGCCTTTTTGAATCGATCAGTTGAGATGTTAGTGTGAAAATCTTGGTCGAAGACATCGCTATCGCTACCCCAAACACCCCCAAACCCGAAACATAACCTAAGACTCAGCGTTTCATATTCATCTCATAAATTGAAAGAAATTCATCGATTGTTCTCTAAAGATCAGTGTTCTATTATCATTCGATACAAGAATGTAAAGTCTACTGATTCTGGGTTGGCGATTCCACTGCCCCACATTCTAGGAAAAACCTAACGGACAGGTCCAGAATAACCTTCATAGCAGTGATTGGGTCTGTTATGGACAAATGAACCATTCTCTGTAATTAGACAAAGGCTTGTAGGCCCGTTGATAATTGAGTTCCAGGCCACTCCGTGGAATTCTCGATAATTGAGAAATAAAGACAAGTATGGTAAAATAGCTATTTATGTAATCAGTTTCGAAATGCCTAGTTTTATGTAACGCGTGAGATTTTTGTGGGACTCCATTGGTTCCACAAAAGCTCACAAGTTACACAAAATTGCATTTCTTAACGTATTATATACAAGATTTTCTCTTATTTTGAATGAAGTAATAGTAAATATAGGATATTATTGAGAAACATTGTAAAAATATAAATCAAGTCTCTTTATTACAACCTTTACTAACCCTTCATTACTATCACTGTATGTCAGTTTGACACTTTGTAGATAAATAAGCCAGAACGTACGGTTTTTATTTACTTTCACACAATGAGTGCTTCAAGTTCTGAAGAGCTGCCAAGCGATGTTGAAGAGGCAGCAGGTAACGCTCTTTCATCAGTAATTCCCGAAAAGTCAAAGGCAGTTTACGATTTGGCTTACGAAAAATTTATAACTTGGTATGTTGAGAAGAACAAATTAATGGGGAAGTCTTACTTGCATATTTTCAGGGGAAGATACATCTAAAAGTATCCTCATTATGGACACTTTACTCAATGTTAAGATCCGAACCGAATATAAACGAGAATATTGACATTAATAAATACACAAACTTGATAGCGTATATTAAAAGGCAATCCGACGCGGCTGTAGTGCTAAGAAGTCCAAAGTTTTTTACAAAAGAAGTTTTCGCCAAATTTTTTTTAGAAGCTGATGACAAAGAATACTAAGGTTGTAATGATTATTTGAATGGCAGGAGCGTGCAGAAAGACAGAGTTAACATTTCTTCCATTCGAAAATGTTATAGATGAAGGAAGCCATTGTCGTGTTGATGTCCCTACGTCAAAAACAAAAGTTGGACGGCAGTTTGCAATTACTACTGGTAACAATGAAAATATCAATTTTGTTGAAATTTTAAGAAGATATATTAGGTTGCGTCCTCAGAACCCTAAACACAGCAGTATTTTTGTTGAATATGTAAATGGTAAATGTACCAGGAGGGATATGTTGAGAATTCCATAGAAAATAGAAAACATGTTGCACGAGATACTTGGAGAAACATCTAATGCAGTCTCCTCCACTTGACAAATAACAGCCATTGCGGCCCATAAAACAAGTTTGTCTTCGGGAATTAATTCAAACGATTGCAATAATTGTGTTCTCAATATCTATAATGATTAATTTATAATTCATATTCTTATCTTGTGTTATATTAGTTAAATAAGTGAAGTTTTTTGTCACTGATTGTGAAATCCAGTTTTCTTCAACAGTTGCATAATATTCAACTCTGTGCCACTAGTTACCAGAAGTAACACGTTTCATAACGTCAATCAGTTCTCAAAGGTGTCACTTTATACTTCAAAATTTGAAAAAATATATTATGTCACTGGAACTCTGGGAATTCAGGTCAATATGCATCTCTCTCGATATCTTCCATTTGTATTCGTGAAATGATAATTTTCAGTCCTGCAGTTACAACAGAAACTTCGTTTTACGTGAGCTCCTCAAGAAGCTAATGCCACCACAACGGGAGGTTCCATTCCGGAATCCCATAAATCGAATCATGGTAGGTAATAGATGGAGACCCTCTGGAAAAGTATAATAGCAAGAATATGGACTCTAAAAGTGTGGTCTGATAAATGGTAATTCACAATTCGACCCTGATATACGATAACTGTTGAAATCCCACACGAACACATTTCACGTCCGAGATTCTGTCATCGTAAATAAGGACCGACCTAGGTTACAACCGCGTTGCATGCAAGTTCGGCCATTTTTGGGGACAGCAATATTTGCGGAATCGTTGATAGCCAGTGTTATTGCGTCATTTATTCATCGGGAATGCATCTTTCCGAACTTGCTGAAGCATGCACACGTCGTCATGTTAAAATAACAACTTTCATGTTGCAGGCCGTTGAAGGGACAACAAACTTCAAAGTTTTCTGTGGGGCAGACTTGAAATGCAGATGGATTATTAGCGTTTCCGATTCTGGATGTTAACTTGAAGCCTGAAGAAAAAAATTTCCTGAAACTTGTTTTGGATTGCTCTCTTAATATCTGAAACACAGGTTGTTTGGGATCATCCTTTTTCTAAAATTACAGCCATTCGGACAAAAGATTTGCACGATGGTTTTTAGAACAGGTGCTCCAAAAGTAGAAAAAACATGAATATATAGATACGTTATTTTTATTCGCTAGTCATATGTTTCGGAGACCTGTACAACAATCTGATCCTGGGAAACTAGCTGACCATATCACTCCCCATACGGCATATTTGGCTTCAGTTCTTTTTGCTGCTGAATATTGTTGTTCGGTTTGGTTTAACAGCGCTCCTGTTAGTGAAATTGATGCACAGCTTGATGTTGCGATGAGGATCATAAGTGGTACGTACTATAGGATCTTAACCTCTATATACAGTGGTTATCAGTTCTTTCAAATATTGTACTGCCCCATATTCGTAGACAGTTTTCAGTGAAAATGTCTAGGGATAAAATCATTCCTTTCCAATTTTTTGTTCAATAATCTCTTATATTCCGGATTCTAAATTTGTTGCATAGAAATCTCGTAAACATCTATGGATTAAGAAGTTTCTTCATTCCAAAAAAAATGACAAAGAAATTTGGCGTTCGGAATGGAGTTTGTGTAATGTTTTCAACAAAGGTTTGATCAGCGATACTTCAGAAAAAGTTCGTGGTTCAAAGAGGTTTTCAGTATGTGCACTTTGTCATGGCTCATTTACTTTGAGACGATGGTACCTGATGAAATTTCTCACCGAATGAAAGTCAACCATTACAGTTTTGTTCATGCACAACTTTCAACCGCTTTCATTCCCCTCACGTGAAAATTTAGAATGTGTGAAACACTGCGCTTCAGTTATGATCTTAAGTAGGTATGTTATTAGTACATTTCTACTGAAGTTGAAACTTTTCTATAAAATGTTTCAATTCAAAGAAAGATTTCTGACAACGCAATGTTATCAATGTTATGAACGTGTCATGCGCTTTGATTATCGCATCCAGAACGATGGTGGTCATTTTAAACATTTAATTTAACTCATCTTGTAATCCACAATGATTCTCCGGGTGGTACTTCAATGCCGAAATGAATTTCCAATGTCACTCCATTTTTTTCTCCATTAAAGGGTTCGTAGGGGTTGAAAGTTGTGCATGAACAAAACTGTAATTGTCTACTTTCATTCGGTGACAAATCTCATCAGATACCATCGTCTCAAAATAAATGAGCTATGACAAAGTGCACATACTGAAAACCACTTTGAACTAACTAATTTTTCAAAAAAAATTATTTTTTTCTTGAAAATTTCTGCACGCCTGTAAAGAAGATACAAAGACCTTGCATAAAAAAGTACCACATGAACCACCTTTCCAATTCAAAAAAATTGAAGGGTTGATGGGGATGGCACAAGGTGCAACAAAATCCTTCAAAAATGCATAAAATTTGGTAAAAGTGACACAAAAATTGACCTGTTTCAGGATTTTGTTGCCAAATATTTTTTTTCTGAGAAAATGAATTTGTTTTGTTTTTGACGCGTACTGTATAAACTTAACGATGGTTTCGAGGCGATTCATTCGGTGGCTGATTGTTTATTGAGGTGGCTCGTGAACTCCAAATCAATTTAATGAATAATAAATCATTTACTAGTTCATATTGGTTTTTTTGTTTTCTTTTCGTTTGTTGGTGTCATTTCGAGTTACCAATCAGCATCGAAAGGAAAGAAGGAATTTTGTTGATGAAAAAAAGCCCTTTAATAACAAACAACAATTTCATTACACTTATACGGGGTGACAGAGTTTTTTTTTTGGGGTTTTTATCTGTGCACTATATCATACGTGAGATTTATGGTACCCCGTTTACATTTCCTCTGCTAATACTGTGCTAACACATATTGTTTGATATAAAAAAATGTATTGCTAACTCTTGAAAGAATATTCATATCCTAAAAAATTAATTTTCCACACGTTCAAATCTGATTGCTCAAACAGCCAAAATACCCGTTTCTAATTCGTAATTTAAGTGCACAATTCTGCTACAAACTTCGTGGATTAGTCAGATGCCGGAATTCCGGAGACTGACTCATATGTCTTCATGTTAATCCTAATGTAACAAACTGCTTACATATTCCAATCAAGAAACATTCAAATTGGACCGCTGGAATTCAAACGTGTTTTGCATCTGCGATCAATTTAACTTCGGTGTTCCTCTTTCAGGTAGGTATGGAGCAGGGGAACTTAAAGCCGAAAAAATATCGGGTTGAATAAATAATGTATTGCGCTGTATTTGCGAGATATTTCTGAGCGAACAAAGAGGATGGATTAGGAAATTAATGGGGAGATTTTCATTTCGAGAGTTTTATATTGAGATGTAGAATGAAAGGATTATGAATTTTCGTGTATTTTGGCGAAGGAATGGATTAAAGTATGCTCTCAAATTCGACCAGGTGTATTTGAATAAGCATTATGATTCATTTTGAAAGAAATCTCGCATTACGCATATTTTCATTAGAATTATATTACATCCTAATTGATTCACTTAACAGCTCCATTTCAGATGAACACAAAGATGATCAAGAGTTTTTGTGAGCGCTTTTTCTAGGGAACAGCTCGTTATCGTTTCGTCACGATTATTTTTCCGGTTTTTTCAGGGTGAAAAAAAATTTAGAAGATTTTTTTTCGATTTTGGTTTTTTTTTTGATAAAATCAAATAATAAACCTTAGTGATCGACCAACAAAAAAAAATTTTTAACCCCCCCTGAAAATTTCACAGTTTACGTTTTGGAGTATGTAGATTTGAATAAACTAATAAAAAAAAATCCGTCCGTCCGCCGTCCGTTGTCCGGGGCTTTTCTCAGAAAGTACTGAACCGAAATCAGTGAAACTTGATGGAAAAATCGTGTATCGCTCGGGATTGATCCTCCAAGCTTTTCAGCAGAATCGGTGCACCCTGAGGGCTCAAAATGGGGGGGTGGGGAAAAAAAAAAATTATTTCTCGAAAACTTACCACCGAATTTTCATGCAACTCAGAACGTTGATTACTGTTGCAAAACTAAACCAAAAAAATTTCACCCGGATGATTTCCGACCAGTGGTTCCTGAGTTATAAGGAAAAACGCTGTAAATTTCCAATAATGTCGAAAATGACATCATCGCATTCAGTTCTAAGATTGTAATTCACTGGAATAATCGGTTTACTTTTCATCCAGAGTCATACATCTAAAAGGAGATGAAAATATTGATTACCAAATTTTCAACACATATCGAAAAATGTTTAATGGATGCGTTATTATTTTATAATCACAATTTGCAAATGCCCCATCGATGTTCTTGACAATTTCATAATCGTAAGTAGATCAGATTGAATATTTTTGGGTTTTCTCTCCCAATATCTTAAACATAACTACTGAAAATCGGATCAAAATATTATTTATAGAAATTACTCTGCGGATTACGGGATTTAAGATTAAATTTCTTCATGAAGCTCATTCATATCTTGAATAAAACTTTTATTTTATTCATAAGTCATTGGTTTTTCAGAACACAAAAACCAATTTCATGAAAAAATTCATTTGAAACATTGAAATCTCAATAAATACCCTTTTATAACTGAATAACACTTTTACATGCAGAACGCGAATTAAGTAGCGCAATTTAAAATAATGCAGATTTCCAAAAATTTCGGTTGATCGGAGGTTTCCATTAATTTCGGTTTGCGTAATACGATTATCGTCAACCTGTGGATATCCGTTACTGGTTTCAATCGAAATCCAAAATCTTTCGTACTGACAGTTTGAAATAAGCGTGAATATAGAAAACAATGAGCATTTATATGATAAATCAAATTTGAGGATATAATATGCAAAAAAATCAATAGCAAACCGCAAATCTCATCAATTGTCGATTATCGAGAATCTAATACTGAGGGTTGGAGCCTTAGACTAAAGTTAAACACCTGTTCTGAATGGGGTCTGTGAATTTAGACAAGGGATATAGCGTAGACAAAAATATTCCGCATGTATCATCATCTGGTTGTCGGCAAACTACTTGTTTGAATTTCACGTCTTTACATCAGACTTTCGGATTTGACACCCCCTTGGTTGAGTGTATCTGACAACGATAACAACGAACGAAATTTATAATCTAGAATTATTATTTCGAATTCAACCTGATGAGGTTCACTATATATTTAATTGTTACAGAAATGTTATTGAAAATAACTTTAGTTTTTCAGTTTGTGTGGTGGATACTTTGTAAATCAAGTGAATCGGATATCTGCTGTGGAAAAAATTTTTTTCAGATCAATTGCACAGGAAGATTGAGTTTTTTTCCCATTTCATTAATATTCTTCAAAACAAAGTTGAATCCCAGTAGAAATCACATCTACACATTTGATATTAGCGGAAAGTCTTGAATTTTGTTTTACGTATTGGTGTTAGTTTGAAAGATTGAGTTTATTTCCTGAGTGTCAAGAAATACGAACGCGTTCGGATTGAAACATCATGACTAATTGTGAAATATAGACACTCGATTTAATGCAAAATTTTTTTTTTACATTTTTTTTTTGGACACATATTCATCAAAGTTCAATGAAATTTGGTACAGGTTTCAGAGTCAACATTTAGAACCCGTGTTTCAAATTTCAGTTTTGACCGATATTTCTTTGTGCAGATATTGGCAAAAAATTTCGTGACCATTTTGAATATTGAGGTTATTTCCCTAATATCTCAAAAAGGACAAACCCTATCTGATTTGTAGTTCATTTTCAGTTGTAGAATACTGACACGAAATTTCATAATTGTGGAAAATAGTAAGATTTTCGAAGAGGTGAAACGACTGTGGAACGTCTCTTCTCATTCAAAATATTTTAAATTTTGCTACTCAGTTAGCGTTCTGCATGTCGAAATGTTATTCAATTATACAAGTGTATTTATTGAGATTTCAATGTTCACATGAATTATTTCATGGAATTGGTTTCTGTGTTGTGAGAAACCAATGAGTTATGCATAATATATAAGTTTTTTGAGATATCAATGGCACATTGGGTTATTTAAATGAGAAAATAATAAACCCTTGTGTAAAATTTGCAGCGTTTTTCGTTTTGAGTTGAGACTCATGTCAAATTGACATTAAAAAATGTCAATTTGACAAAAGTCTCAACTTAAAACGAAACAAAAAATCGAAAGAAAATAATTCTGGAAATTCTCTTCTTTGTCAGATGAAACAGTCAGATTTGTACACTGAAACGTCACAGTTCGCTCTGTTTATCGATTGTTCATTAGGCAATCTGTTTTCCAAGAAACTGCCCTTGACAAATAGTTTAATCCCGCAAGGGCGTTTTCATGGAAGAACGATTTTATTTCATTTTGAATAGTTCTTTTTCCAATATTGGGAGTGAAAACCCAGAAGAAACCTTCAAAATGATGCGAAATCCTCTCGAAAGAGGCTTTTTTTGAAGTAAACAGATTTGAATGAATGAATAAAATATCTGTCTGTGTTTTTAGATTCAAATCGGTTGGAATTTAGTGAAATGCTTCGACAACTTTCCATTAAGCATCATATATCTCAAAGCAGATGTAAAAATTGATTAACGAATTTCTAGCACATCGAGAAATATTCAACTGATTTGTTTCAAAATTTGTTGTCTATGAATTGAACTGTTTCAGCCGTTACTATTTGGTGATTGATCATAATTAAAACAATTTTTTTATTACTATGTTTTACTACCAACAATTGTGAGATGTTTTACAATCTCAATCAATCTCCTTCAGTTCTATGACTGAATTTTTGAAAGCCTTATTTTTACCAGCTAGTTAAGAATTGAAATAAGAAATGAAATGAAAAAGTTCAAGAGGTAGCTCGCCAATATCGCAGATTTTTGAATGAATATTCCGAAATGCAAAAGGCTTGATACGGCTGCCCGCGTTTCAGAATTTTCTTCAGAAAAATTTTGAATCTCGCGTGTGCGAATAATATTTACTAGCCGATATTGGCGGGCAATCTTAAAAATTTCACTGTCGAACTTCTTTGTCACTTGTGCTACTAGCGACGATGAAAGTGTGATAATTGTCCCTCAAGAATTTGTGAATTAAGGTGAGAAAATAATATTGAATTTTCAAAGAGTCTCACATTTCTTTCCTAATATCCCTAAAATGAATACCGTTCACACTGCAATTTGAAGTATTCTTGTGGAATAATGACTTGAAGGTAATATGTAATATATAGTTTCCGAAAAAAAAGTTTTTCAAGAAAAATTCGGAGAACTTTGGTATTTTTTTTACATTTCACGCTTTATTGCCGGGCGGTATTCCACAATCAACTTCATACTTTCAATTTTATTGTGTCAGTACTTCTTGGGATAGCGGGAAAACGTTCCCATGTATTTCCGAAAATGAATATCGTATCAAATTGGAATTTAGAGCCCTCTAGCTCATTATCGACTCTGTTGAATCCCATCGAAACCTGACGAATAGTCTAGAAAAACTTTCCAACAAAAATTGGAAAATTATCGAACAAAATTTGGAAAATGTTCAAATTAAATTTTCTTTAATTTTCAATGACTAGATGTATTTAGGGGCTCTTGGTATGTTCCAATTATATACGATGTTTCAATGTGATCACATCAGTACTTGTTAAGATATTGAGGAAATAACCTCGAAATTTCAAATGACGAAATTTTACCTATTTTCTCCATACCTGCGGAAATTAACATCGGATCGAATTGAAATCTAAACCATTGTCGTTAATTACCAGTTTCAAGGCCTTTGTCCTATACCAGCGTAGGCTAATCAATAGTCTTCGGGAAAAACAAACTTTCAACAAAACTTTGAATATTTTCGAATAATTTTTTTTCGATATTTTAACTAGAGCCACATCGAATTTTACATTATGCAAGGCAGTGATATTCTCCAACTATCTACAAAGATTTATTTCGATGGTAAAATTATTCCATCCGAGTAACTAATTTAAATTTCATATAACATTACAGAACAAGCGCGTAAAAAGTCAGACCAACGTATAGAAGACCGTAAGTACAATATAAAAACTATCTCATCTCTGACGAAAACTTCGTGTAGAATGCGTAAAAATAGGCAGTATCGAAAAGTTCAGCAGACGCGAGGATAAAAAGATTTCCAGAGTGATTGTTTCGGGAGGAGTACGTCACCAGCATCTAGGTAACTCTGGATTTAATGACTGTCAAGTAGGATTTGTGGTATGCTCGAAACAAGAACTTCTGAATCCTTTGAACTTGCTATATGATATGAGGTTACTTGAGATCTTCGTTATTTCTTGGAAAATGAGGAGTTTGGGCCGACAAACTTTTTCCATTTATTTATGATGGGAAAATCTGCTTATTCAGTACTAGAGGCACGATTTGTTTGAAGGGCGGAAGTTGGGAAAGCATGATGCAATATCCTTGATTAAAAACTCGAAATATATATAGTTTACTGTTTTCTCATAGTGGATGTTATAGAGTCCGATTTTCTTCCAAGACTAAATAGTAGAATATTGATCTTGAAGGTTGTTTCGTTAGAAGCTTGAATTTATTTGAAATTTGTTATGCGGGTTTTCTATTCTAATTTCTTAAGATCTTATATAACAACTGGAAATATGAACATTCAAAGAAGTTGGATGTGAGAATTCTGAGCATATAAGTTTATACATGATGTAAAAAACATGGTGCGCTCATCTGAAAAATGAGTGACTTCAGCAAGATTAAAATACAAAGAGTTATATATTCTGTGCTTTGAATTAATATGCAAATTCAAAGCACAGAATATATAACTCTTTGTATTTTAATCTTGCTGACGTCACTCATTTTTCAGATGAGCACACCATGTTTCCTACATCATGGGTTTATGTTTTGTTCTATTTTTATTTCCATATGAAGTCACATGCATTTCAATCGCCACCCATATTTTCACAACTGGTTATGTTATTGAAGAATGATAGCTAATAGAACGCTATGCTGATGTTTATTAGTGTAGACAACCTGAACCAGACCATTCACTTGGAAATATCCTTATTTCAAGAATTTTCGTCCAAGCTTCAAGGTCAAAATTGTTGTAACTACGAGTAGAACTGAAATGTCGTCAAGGTCCAAAAAATATGGCTAGACGTTGTCAAATCCCACGTATTTTATCAAGGATTTTGTGATTTCATTCAGTTCCACGTTCCACAAGTAAATACTACGACCTGTGTGAAAGACGAAAATGAGTAGATATGATATAGAATGAACCATAATCCCACAGTACTACGTTTATGAAATGAAAGAGTATCAAACATAGCCTAGGAATATATGTGTATGACTGTATCCTTTAAGTTCCATGTGTTTCAAATTCTCTAACTTGGAACAGCCATTATGTATTTTCTGAGTATTTGAGAAATAACGATACAAACAAAATATCAACGAAATTTAACCTTTTATTTTTCCAATATTTCCAAAAATGTGTATCAGGTTGTTGAGTTACTTGAGACACTGTCATAATATATCGTCTCGAAGGTTTTTACTGAATCTAATGTGAAAGTAATAGTTTTCGAAAATAAATTTCTTGAAATTTCTCCAACCCTAAGTTCCCCACGAGAGATATAAGTCAAAAATTCCAAATAGGTATTACTTCAAAAGAACTGAACCTTTCTTCAAGTGAACCTTATCATTATATTTTATAGCGCAACCTTATCTGAGAGATTCATAAATATAAACATAAATATCACTTCATTCTCTAAATCAGTGTAAATACAAAGGAAGAGAGAAAAACGTCAAAAATACAACATACTTTAATTTGATCTGAATGGATATTCCATAAATTATTCGATCGAATATGGTTCAATTTCCACAATGAGATTAGTTATTTCAGTTTTGAATTTTTATATCAGATTAAATGATTAAGGTTTTTGGTTTTATATTGAACAGCTTTATATGCACATATATTTTGAATTCTATTCAGTAAGTGTCAAGCAATGCCTCGGAAAGTGGTATGGAATTATGTTCCTTGTACTGTTTTTATTCGAAAGATCATCAAATTATTCAGGATATTTTCTCACAAACAATATACACTCCAATTCAAGTAGCCTACTCGTTTCATTCGAATCAACCTAGTAGTTTTAGACCATTATTTCGAAAATAAAAGATATTTGGGCAAATAACGAGTTGTTCCGAAGAAAACGCGGGTGAAAAATGTATTGTTATGAATATTTCACCAAAACATTCTTTCTGGTTGAATTCTCAAACCCCAATTCTTCGTGTTCTAGGATTTTTATATCGAGAAAGATTTTCCAGAAATCATACCCAAACAACCAATCGAATGAAATGAACACCGCACAAAAATGAATACTTGACGAAAGCCAGATAAAATACACATTATTCAAAACGACCCCCTCATCCTCTCAATTCTTTATTAGAGATTAAAATAACTTCTTGGAAATAATAAACCTTTAACTGAATTTCTATTAAAATTCCCAGCTGAAGGGAAATTGAAGTTCACGCTCTTCCACATTAAAAAGTTTTTTCTCATTATACGAAAGGGATGACAAAAAAGTTCTGATATCAAGTTTGAAAAAGGTCCCGACATCCCTTGATATTCACAGTCTGTTGGACCCAAATCGGAATATCGAGCTAGGTTGGACTTGAGATTAAACAACAGCCTTCCTGGCTTGGGTTCCCTGTTGGGTAAATAATCTATTACCTTTTAGCGCCTATATGTTTCGACACAGCATATTGACTTAGTGCTTGCGCTTGCAATATATTTATTTGTTTTCCTGACCAGTCTGAGATATATGTAGGTAGTCTGTAGACTGTAGGATGTATTCTCAGACAATAGGAAAACGATATAGGGGAATGTCTGCATTGAAATCTTGAGGAAATTTATTGAAGAAAACGACAACTGCAAGAAGAAGTTTTTCCTATTGGAATGCAAGTTTCAGTGTAAATTCTACGTACTTCAAAGTGTTTCTGCTTGTTTGTTCTATGGAATTCAATTTTGACCACCAAATTGGAATTCTTGATCAAGAACTCGATTTTAAATTGGCTGGGTCTATATTTTAATATATAAGAAAAATTTTTAATGTCTAATTGACATCTGCGCAACTATTCAATGGATTTCACCCATTGCCTGTCAGAGTGACCGTTAGCATAATAATTCTCGAGAGAATCTTGATATTCGTAGAGCGTAGCGTAGCGTAGATAGCTATGACTCTTAATTATCACCAAAGATTCAGAAATCATATACCAAAAATAGATGGAGTGAAACCATGAATTTTATAACCACCAATTCCCAAGAACTCTATTGCTTTCACGAAAGGTTTTTGTTGTTGAAATTGATTCCGCTCTATATAACTTTAAATGAACGTTTGTCCTAAACATCCAAACTTCCGAGCTACAGTCGCCTTTGTGAGAGATGTGGACTAGATGTTTAAAAAAAATATTTACATTCCTACGTTTTCTCGGAGTAAGAATCATTTTTTATACCTCTGTCCATTTCAGGACGCATGTGTTGTTTGGACTTTTTTCTGTGTTCTGTATTTTGTGTTTCTTCATTCGTGTCTCAAATAATCTTCCTGTCTTGCCAACATACGTACGGGTATCTACTACAAGTCAGAGGATTTCCGGTCTTCTGTTCTTAAAAAAAATTTTATAATTTTTTTTATTTTCAGAATGACTTAGTTTTGTATGATGGTGAAAGGAATATTTTCGTTCCTCCTCAAGTATCTAGCAACATGTTCAGTTCTCGGTCCTATGTGCGTTGAATTTTGATTCTTTGTGCATTTTGAGATATACCAGCGAAATTTCTTGTTGTTATCGGATTCTATTCGATAGATGTTAATAAATTTCCTCAGAAAATTAATGTGGAAACAAAGACGAAACACTTTCAGACAATACATTAACACTGATTTCGAAATTTAATGTAGACAACAAAAGCTTAAAACTCATTTCATTAGAGGCACTAGAAATTAATGAATTCAATAAAGAAAAAGTTATATTAAAGGAATGGACAGACTTAATGGATCGCAGTTACTCAATCTGTTTTTCTAACATTTGTCAGATTACATCACCTGTTTGCAGAAACCTTGGAAGAAAAACATAGTAGTTCTCAAAGATCTCAGATGAAGAATCCATGGTATGACGAAGTAGGTATTGTGAAAATAAATTAAATTTACAGAAATCAGAGATTATTCAATTCTTCAAACGCATAAATAATGCGTGGTAAAAATTCAACAGAATAACTAAAGCAGTTTCAATAACGGGGTGTCCCAACAGTTAAGTATATACTTACAATTTGATCATCCTTGATAACCGTTTCAAGTTTTCCAAGTGGTTATCGATCATCCGACGTAAAAAGTTGAAAAACTCAAATCTGTTCTCGAGTCAGCTATGATTTCAAAAATGATTTTCATTTTAAGAAATAGAAAGGCTCATAAAATGTATTTCCAAAATTAAACGACATTTTTTCAGACGCCATTGATTGAAATATTAGAAATTTTTTCCAATCAAATGATTGATATTGATGCACAAAGGAATTGTGCAAAATATCATCAAAATATCTAGAAAAATATAAGAGCTATGGATTTTTTTCTCAGAACCTCACTACCGTGCAAGTTAAGGAAATAGATAAGTTTGTTGCTTCATTGTTGAAATCATCATGAGTGCACACATTCAAAGATCAGCATCTTATTCTGAAACACCTTGTTTATGAACCTGACCCATCGTTCCAGAAAACACAGTCAGTTTTCTTTGAAATTGAAACCCCTTACATGTCGACTATTATATTCAGCTAGAAAATGAAGCGCAACAACACAACCCCTATAAAAATAAATAATCGATCATGTTCCTTCCAGCTTTCTCCAGGAAACTCCCCTAAACAAAAATCAAGTTTCATCTTGCTACGCTCCATTACCGAATACTTCATCTGAAGGCAAATTTAAAGAGGAAGCAAGATGATTGATCCCGATAAAGTGTCTACTTTCGTTCCGTCTATCCTCTCTGCCGTAGCAAGCTTCATTCTCGATCAGTTAATTGCAACTTTGATTGAAACTTTGGGAATCAATAGAGTGCAAGAGAAATAACGCGATAAGTCCCTTCCCTTAATGAATGATGAAGTTCAATCAAGCTTGGCTAGGATCCGAGGGTCTGGAATAATCTCATCACTTCTTGACACCTGTTTGAGGTAGTCTGGGATCTAACACGGAGAAAGAGGTAGAAACACGAGTTGGGCTTGGAGATTGTGGATTATTCGACTTACAATAATGACATTTTAAACTTGTATGGTTTTAAGTCGATGATACAGTGAGAGCGGTTACTTCTGCACTAAATGGTATCGGATTATTGGCGATAAAATAGGATGAAATAATTCAAAAAAATTCGAAGAGGAACTTTTTTTCATTCAGGAAATGTTAAGTGTTCATCCTTTTTGGAAGTATATCATTTGCTGGGTATAGGTTTTTCAATACAAGAAGCGCTTCTACTAACATCAGTTCAACATCATTTACATTTGCTTTGATAATTTTGACGCGTTTGTTTTTGTATACATCGTGTTGTCATTTTGCCCAAATGTTTATTTTTTGTCACGCATCTTGGTTCGAAATTTCGTGAGGATTAAATTGTCAAGAAACACCTTAATTTATCAAATTTCATTCTTAAAGTTCCTAGAAATTCAGCACGGACTTTGAAGTCAACATTGAACAAAAGTATTTCAACTTTCAATTCGATCACATGTTAATTTTCGGGGATATTGGTTTCGTGTGTCGTTTGACATTTGTCGTACGTTGGAGGTAAAACAACCTCACTTTCCCGCTTTGTTTATGTTATGAACTACAGAATTTTCAACAATTTCAGGAAGAATTCACAAGTTAAAATGATTTACATTAATAGAATTGGTGAATAACTAGGCCAAGTTATTGTTTCGTTGTGAAATATAACATAAATACACCAAGGGACGAAGGAATCCTATTTTTCAGATATATTGTAGTGTAGACTTTATATTTGAATATTTGCATTTTTGGCCCATTCCCCTGAATTTCATCTGGTATTGGAAGAAATAGAATACTATGTGAACTATTCCAGGGAAGGCAAACATCCTATATTCACGCCATAAATTGAAAAAACGGAAATCATGTTAGACTATCTATTTAATTTGTTCTGTTTAATAAGTTGAATCATGATGAGATAACTATGATAAGAATATTCCGTGTTTGTTATACACATTTTAAGAATTATATCTTCTCGACACTACGATAGCTGACGTTATGATGGACAAACCCATCCTGTTTGGTAACCACACACATCTCTATACGATATATAAAGCCAATCAAGGCAATTCGTAATGTGATAGATTTGTCAAAATATTGCATGTATTTTATAATAATAATGAACCAGATAACTTTCTCTGTTCTCAACCGAACATTTCCGATGTAGCTCGACTACGCAAGGATGGAACTTCTACATTTTGTTGTTTGTAATATGTTTCGAATTGACCTTATTGCCAATTAAAGATTATGAAAGCCCTAATGTTGCATCTGCATATCAAAAAAAACATTTATATGGATAGTGAAGCATTTTTTGAGGATGAATCGAAATCGGCGTTCATGGAAAAAATGTCATAGGAATTATTTTATTTGTAACATATATCTAGTATAATAAATATATAATTGAAGATTATGATAGCACTGACATAGCAACTAAAGACCAATATTGTAGTAATTTGATAATTTGCAACATATAACGTTATTTGAAATAGTACTGAGAAGTTCTCTGGAACCCATGTTTTTCCATTCCATACATTTGTTGGATTCTATTCTGCTGTTTATTTTCAGAAATAAATGAGCAAAACATTTTACTGTTTCATTTTCAATAGTTATACCTATAGTAAATACTATCTCTGATGTTGATACTCTAGGCTTTAGAAGACAAGAATAAATACTGCAATTCTCATTTATATCGGTTTGAATTATCATCTGAGACTGAATATCAGTTAATCAGATCCATTATCTCGAAATTTCACTTGTAAAATGAATAAAATCTCCAAATAATCGCTCTTCGCCAATGTAAACAAAGCGAATGTATTCCTTCGTCTCTCGGTGTAGTTATGTTGCATTTCACAGCGACACAATAACTTGGCTTAGTAATTCACCAATTCTATTAATATAAATTATTTTAACTTGTGAATTTATCCTGAAATTGTTGAATATGCTGTACTTCATAACATGAACAAAGCGGGAAAGTGAGGTTGTTTTACCTCTAACGTACGACCAATGTCAAACGACGCACGAAACCAATTGGTTTCGTACGTTGGAGGTAAAACAACCTCAATTTCCCGCTTTGTCTAATTTATGAAATACATTATTTTTAACAATTTAAGGATAAATTCACAAGTTAAAATGATTTATATTCATAGAATTGGTGAATTACTAGGCCCGTGAGGCCAAGTTATTGTGTCGTTGGGAAATGCAACATAAATATACCGAGAGACCAAGGAATACAACGCTTTATTTACATTGGCGAAGAGCGATTATTTAGAGATTTTATTCATTTTAGAAGTGAAATTTTGTGATGATGGATCTAACATTGATATTCAATCTCAGATGATAATCATTTAAAACGATATAAATGAAAGTTGCAGTAGTTATTCTTGTCTTCTAAAGCCTAGAGTATCCACATCAGAGATAGCATTTATTATAGGTATAACTATCGAAAATGAAGCAGTAAAATATTTGGCTCATTTATTCCTGAAAATAAACGGCAGAATGAAATCCAACAAATGTTTGGAATGGAAAAAACATAGGTTCCAGAGAACTTCTCAGTACTGTTTCAAATAACGTTCTATGTGGCAAATCATCAAACTACTACAATATTGGTCTGCAGTTGCTATGTCACTGCTATCATAATCTTCAGTTATATATTTATTTTACTAAATATATGTTGCAAATAAAATAATCCATATGAAATTTTTTCCGATTTCGATTCATCCTCAAAAAATTCTTTACTATCCATATAAAATGATTTTTTTATTATGCAGATGCAACATTAGTGCTTTCATAATCTTTAATAATTGACAATAAGGTCAATTCAAAACATATTACAAACAACAAAATGTAGAAGTTCCATCCTTGCGTAGTCGAGCCACATCGGAAATGTTCGGTTGAGAACAGAGAAAGTTATCTGGTTCATTATTATTATAAAATACATGCAATATTTTGACAAATCTATCACGTAACGAATTGGCTTGATTGGCTTCATTTATCGTATAGAGATGTGTGTGGTAACCAAACAGGGTGGGTTTGTCCATCATAACGCCAGCTATCGTAGTGTCGAGAAGATATAATTCTTGAAATGTGTATAACAAACACGAAATATTCTTATCATAGTTATCTCATCATGATTGAACTTATTAAACAGAACAAACTAAATAGATAGTCTGACATAATTTCTTCGCCAGTGTGGAAATGTCTCCAACAAACTCTACCATAGTTTGTTACTTTGTCAGAACAGTTTTCTCAATTTATGGCGTGAATATAGGATGTTTACCTTCTCTGGGATAGTTCACAAAGTATTTTATTTCTTCCAATACCAGACAAAATTTAGGGGAATGGGTCAAAAATGTAAATATTCGAATATAAAGTCTACAGTAAAATATATCTGAAAAATCGGATTCCTTCGTCTCTCGGTGTATCTATGTTGCATTTCACAACGACACAATAACTTGGCCTAGTAATTCACCAATTATATTAATATAAACCATTTTAACTAGTGAATTTATCCTGAAATTGTTGAAAATGCTGTACTTCATAACATAAACAAAGCGGGAAAGTGAGGTTGTTTTACCTCCAACGTATGGCAAACGACGCACGAAACCAATTGACAGAATATAACCACGTCGAATTTTGGTGTTATTTGAAATTTTCAGGTTATTTCCTCAATGTCTCCATAATAACTCATGCAATTAGAATGAAACTTCGTAACTAGTTGTGAAATATCGACGCTCCACTTGTGAAATATCCCCACGATTATTGCGATGTAAGAATTAATTTTTAGACTTATCTCTGAAAGAAATTGTCTTTTCGGAACATGTTCAACAGTTTTCAATGAAATTTGAACCAGATTGGGAATCCAATTTAAATAATAATAGTGTTCCAAACTCCAGTTTGATAAGGACATTCATTTTCGGAGATATTAGGATCTATATAAATATGTCAAATTTCGAGGCCATTTGAAATTTTGAGGTTATTCCCCCAATATCTCAAAAAGAACTGACGCGATCAAAATTAAACTTCATCCTTGGTTGAAGAATACAGACGCGAAATCTGTCCAGAATGTCGTAAGGATCGTGCCAGTAGAAAACGAAAAAAAATATTCCAAAAATTTTTCATCATATTCAAACAAAATTTGTCAAACAGTACAAGTCACTATTCAACAGCAATATTTCAAAAATCGGTGCGATCTGATATTTACCTCAATCTCAAATTACGTCCTCGGTGTCGTTGTTTTTGATGGAATAACTCATAAAGCACCGATCCTGATGAATTTTGGTAGGTAACTTCAAATTTTTTCAAACTTGTGATTTCGTGACTATCGATATTTTCAGAGTAGGTTCGGGGCTTGATTACGAAGGTCGAATTCGTCAATAAGTGAAATCTACCCAATGATTTCGTTAAATACAGTGTTCCGCAATAATGGCACGGTGTTCATATCTCTATTTAGGAAGCAGATAAGATTCTAGTTTTCTACCATATTTCTTGGACCCGACAAATTAAAAATATTTTCGGTTACACAGGGCGGTCCATTCGTCCTGTGCGAGTCTCAACTTTCGTTTAAATGACAACTTCTATTTTTATTACTCTTTCAGTATATTAAATTTTTATTTAGAAATCTAAAAAGTAATAAAAAATAGAAATTGCCCCATTTAAAAAGCGAAGTTCGAACTCGCACAGAAAAAATGAAACACCCTCTGTAACCAAAAATATTTCGAATTTGTCGAGACTAAGTAATAAGGTAACATCGTAGAAAACCAGAATCCTTTCTGTTTCTAAAATAGACAGATAACACACCGCGCCACTGTCTAATTGAAATCCATTGCTTTATTAGAAAAAAATAGCTTGTGAATGCTCATACAGACTTTCGTGAGGATCATCTGAAAAGGAGAATTAAAAATCTGTCCATAAGGAATTGAAGCTGCGTTTTACGGGGTCAATACAATAATCGGTAACTGATTTCGACTCACGTCAATGCTTTTTTAGATTTTATTTATTCGATACATTCAATGAACTTGTTTAATATTCTTTGCTCATTCACAGTTTTACATTTTATTCTTTAATTTATTTCAATGGAATTATTGATTTGAATTATGTTTCTCTATTCAATGCCCCCTAAATTGTAAATATGAGAATTTGAATAATGTGCTTTCAGGAACGGGATATAATCACAGTACCTTATAAATATTTTTTTATATGCATATATTCATTCAATTTCCTCTCATAGTCGGAAATAATTCGGAAATAATGAAGAAATTCAATTTTCATAAATGGAGATTTTCCTTCACAAACGAAATTGTTCCGCTATATCGAGTAGTCTAAATGAAAAAGCAGTTGTTTGACTTTCCACTCGACTCGATATCCAACGTGATTTTGGAACGAAATGCCTACCCCCGTAAGGCAAATTATGAATGAGTCCGAAACTCAAGACTGTTCGGTTTCATACCAGTCATCTAATATAATAACCAATCGATATCCATTATTGAAACACTGAACGAAAGAAATTGCAGAAGCACGTGAATGGGCAATAGCTACACAACGTACACGTTTATTCAAAAAACTCATAGGCATAACAATTTCGTCGTTATATGTCTTTCTTTGAATAGGCTCTGCTGATTTTTCCGAACTTTGACACCTCTTTCATAATGACTCAAGTTCAGTAACATTGAGAAAAATTGAGAGTTTCGTGAAAATTCATCGGTAAGTTTCTGAAAAATTTTTGTTTTTATGGCAACCCTTTTTTTAACTCTTAGGGAACATCAATCCAACTGAAAAACTTGAAGGATGATCTTGGAGTTATACAGATTTTTTCTTATTGCTCCATAAAACTCCGTTCATCAACCGCGGAGAAATGCCCCACGGTAATGAAAGTCGGATGGACCGATTTTTTTGATTTTTTCATTAGAATCTACACTCTTCACGTGAACCTTGAAATTTTCTTGAAGAATTAACTTTTTCTTCTGTAGCAATCCGCTGCGTTTGCTATAATGACGATAATAAATCAAAAACGGCAAGTTTCACCATTCTCGGTTGGATTCACAGCAATTTCCCTGCAAGCTAAGAATTATACCCACACCATAGCAGTGCCATCTGTTTCTTCGCCAGATAAAATGGGTTTGTTTGATAAATATTTTCCGTGGTTTGACAGTTGGGAATGTCAATGGGTTGACATTTCTGCTCAGTTAGGTTCAACAATTAAAAAGCCTATTACACTTTCCAATCTCCAGGGCCCGGCAGGCAGGGACCGGGTAGTGTAATAAGGAATCGGCAGCTAGGTTCCTGATCTAGGGCGATCCAATGGACCCAATCTGCCGGATCGGCATACGGTGCAGTGTAATAAGCGCTAGGGAGTTAGGGAGCTCAGTCGCATAGCAACGCAGAGAGCGTACAATACACATAAACGTGTATGCGTTAGCCTGAATGCGTTATTCTGTGAGATGTCGTGCGCAAGAGAAAAAGCAATCTTACTTAATATTATAGAAATATACAAGGAAATGCCTATCTGTGGGAAAAAGACCAGGGGCCGTATTTATAGTTGTTCCTTGAGGCTTCCTTACTGAAGGCCGCCTTGAATTTGCTTTTCTATGTTTAAATGCAAACAAACTTGTATTTGTTTCCATAGAAAAGCAAATTCAAGGCGGCCTCCAGTAAGGAAGCCTCAAGGAACAACTATAAATACGGCCCCAGAAAGACTATGTCCATAAAGACTTGAGGAATGATGGCTATAAGATGCTATTAGGAATCTAAGAAAATATATAAAAACTTCGATGAAACAGCAACAGTCTAGGTTATAATGTTTGATAAGAGAGGTTGAGATATCCAAGAACTAAATCTCAAATCTTGATACGACTCTCCAGTGGCTAAAAATCTCAATGTGACAACCAGTCTTTGCTGTGGACTTACGCTTTCTCTTAAAATAGTATAAGGTATCTTTTTTTATTAACGGAGCTACTAAATTGAGTAGCTCTTCAAATTGGTCTGTTCCTAGTCTCAAGTAGTTATGTGAATCTGTTTGGTTTAAATAACGAAGTATTTGCATATTTGAAAGTTTTTCTCTGAAGAGCAAATATTTTTTCACCCATATTCACCTCTCCTACCGTTTGGTGGATTTCGAGGTACTGACGGCCAAACTCACCACAAATGCAATTTTTTGTCTTCTCGATAATTTCGGGGACATAACGATTGGATATTTGTAAATGTCCTCATGTTGACGTTCAGATGACAGAAGTCAGACCGGAATCTAAGGTAGTGTAATAAGCGACACCCGACCCGGCAAACCGGGCACCCGGCATACCGGGCCCTAGAGATTGGAAAGTGTAATAGGCCTTTCACATGAACGCTTTAACGCCAGAAGAATTATAACAAATTGAGGACAATAATCATTCTCCCATTTATCCCACTGTTGAAGATACCTTGATATTTCAATACGTCACCGTTTTCAAGCTCTATCGAGCCATGCTGACTGATCTTTTGTTTCCAAAAATAAGTCAGCACAAAATCGGCGGCACTTGGTTCCAACAAGACGACGCAACTTGCGATACAGCGCGCTCAACCATCGATTCATAGTAAAATCAATTTGGAGAAACCTTTATTTCCAGAAGTGGTCCTATTAACTGGTCCCCTAGTTCCTGCGACTTAACGCCTCTCGATAACTCTTTATGGGGCTTTGTTCTTGCTGATGAACCAATAACTCTTGAGACATTAAAAGCCATAATTCAAGCCATCATTGATGCCATATGTTCAGATTTATCGGAAAAAGTAGTGAAAACTTGGAATCATCGAATGGACTATGTAAATGGTAGCAATGGCGGACATATGGCGTGAATAATATTCAAAAAGACAAATGCCATCAAATTATTCTCCAGATTATAATAATGAAAGATCAATTTCAAGAATACTGCCGTCTTGAGTTATTATTTTAGGTACTCAATCTTCCAAATAAAACATCCTTTACTTTCGAGTTCATCCTGATACGCTGCGTGTATTTTTCTGTGAGTAATCAATCCAGACAATTTGACAGAAAAGAATAACCTTTCCAGTGATTTCCAGAACCAGCGATTCGCCAAGACCTCCTCTATAATAAATAAATGAAACATGGATCATTGCGGATTTCGCGCAACAACACGCGATACCTAAGAATCTCGAACACAATCTTCCAAAATAGAGATACAGTCGAGAAGTTAGTCAGTTCCTCGTTCAGACGTCGCCATATATCATAATCCAGGTCGAATTTATCATCCATCAAGACAGGATTTATCATGGTGAGTTATAGATAAAGAGGAGACCGGCTTTCTGGGAAGAAGAAGAAGAAGAAGAGCAACAGAGTACCAAACTCGAGACCCTGAAACTTTTCCGTAAGAAGTTCGAGCTCACGTAACCCTTTATGTTTATTATGGAGATACTCATATGCGCCAAAACTTCTCGCTAAGTGTATAAAATTTTACGATGTTTCCAACTTTTCAGGGCGGAGAAATCGATGCGCTCTGGCTGTTCTGTGATTTTATATATCGAAACAGTCCTCGGAGATCGTGAACAGGTGTCATAGAGGGATATTTTTGAGCACTGGAGATTCGATACAGGAAAGTTCTTATTACTTCGTCCTTCTGGGTTTTCGAGGTTTGAGTTCATAAGACGATGTTCTTATTTATTGATGGGTTTATGAGAAGATCGAAGGTTACGGAGATGTTTGAACTGAACATTTTACGCATTGGAAATATACAAAGAGGACATTTAGGTTGTACATTCATTTCAATCAGGGATTCTTCTCGCCAAATGAAATTTTGAAATTGGAATTTCTAGGAGAAACTAGTTTTTTTATAGCTCAACATGGTTATTTCGAGTGGAATGAATTTTCTGGTAAAGTTTTCTATAAATATGACAAATATTCTTAACTTTTATCCTACTTTATGGTTAGCTTGACATAGACCTTGTGATTGTTCTCAAGAAATTTTGAGTCAAAAGTTAGGTAATCTGATGAAAATTCCAGAAATCTTTCTTTTTTTTTTGTTTCCGTCCTTGGGATAATGTACTCTTCTATTGAAGGTTTCATCCAGATCGCAGATAAGACAAAGTATCTTTTTTTTTTACCAGACCAATGGTTATGCAGCTCGTAATCTGTGGATCAGTTTTCAAGAAGGTTATTAATTCAAGAAGTCCCATCGACGTGTTTACACTGATTGCTTGATTCCATGGAGTTTAGTGAATATTTCATGAAAATTATGATAATGATAGAATTTTCAATACAAGACGAGGATTGAATTATGTATAACCTTGTGATGGAAACAATTATAAACATGTCACGAATATCAAGTAGAAGATTGATGAGTGTATACAAATATTTTCGTTACAATACTCGTAATACTGCAAAAGGCAACAAATCCTTAAAATAAGGTGAGTAAATGAGTTATCTCAATCAAGCTTCTTTGAATTTCAAGCAATAGATTGGTTATTCTTCATAACAGATTGAAGTAAAAGATCTGTGTTGCACTTGTAAACGGAGGACAGGAGTGTGTTAGCACACTGAGAAAGATTTGAGTGGTTACAACTTTTTACCCGATTCGAACCTGGAAAAATGAAATGAGAGAAATATATAGTTGAAATGAATGTTTTTACAACTTGAAGACTTACCCTGAGTGCGATATTTTTAGAAGAATTTTCTGCTAGAAATTGTGGAATTAAAGTCACATGAACAGCGAACGAAAATATAACTTGGGTACTTGTTCCGATACTGCTGGTTTTTTCTAGAATAGTCAAACAATTTGATTTCATTCAACGTTCAAGAACGACAATATTCAACCCATAGCAATAAGGGTACGATAACGTTAATTTCAATAGGAGAACTGAGAAATCTTAAATTCACTAGTGACTTTAATGTATTTTTCCACAAATGCGAACTATAGAACACTCAGTGCTCGATCAACCATCAATCGGAGCAACGCATTTAAACTTACTTGTATAAATATCCAATAGCTTGTTTTTTTAGAGGTATAGAACTTTGAGTTGGCAACACTGTTTTAAATATCACTCATTTCGTCAGCTGTCAATCGATTTGTATTTAGTTTGGTCTGACATTTCAACATGAATAGACTGACAACTGAACAACGCTTCCAAATAGTGCAAATTTATTTTGAAAATAATGGTTCTGTTCGAAATACGTATCGAGCTCTACGTCCATTTCACGGTCAACATAATCATCCATCAGAGCAATTAATTCGACTAACTTTGTACCGTTTTCGCACCACGTTCACTCTTACTGATGGTGGATTCATTGGTCCGTACTTCTTCAAAGACGATGCTGGCCAGAACGTTACAGTCAATGCTGACCTCTATAGAGACCTGATTATTGACTTTCTCGTTCCTCAAATGAAAAACCATGATGTGCAGCAGCTGTGGTTTCAAAAATACAGCGCCACATGTCACACAGCTCGTATCACAGTTGAATTACTGAAGGAAACGTTTGATAAATAAATTGCCCTTCAAGATCGTGTGATTCAACGACGCTAGACTATTTTCTGTGGGGATATGTGTAGTCGCTAGTCTACACCAAAAAGCCCGAAACGATCGACCTTTTGGAGGATATTATTCGCCGCGTTATTGTTGATATACGGCCACAAATGTTGAAAACAGCGATTGAAAATTGGACCTCCAGATCAGATTACTTTCGAGCCAGCCATGGTGGGCATATGCCATAAATAATAAGTAAATTATAATGCCAAACGATTATCTTTTGAATAAAGTCAATTTCATGACAACTTCAAAGATTCATCCTTGTTTTATTCCTTTTCAAAGTTTATACCCCGAAAAAAACACCCTTTACATCGAACATCATCATATGATAATAAAATGAACATATTATTTTGACCTGTATTCCTCACGGAATCCTTCAAGTGGAATTCCTACTTTAGTGCGTATTTCCGTTGATTTATTTAGTATAACGGCAATAAATATTGGAGAGACCTCCCACATAAAACGATCCTATTGATAATGGCATATATTGACCACCCCTACTGCTTGAGAAGTGGAAGCAATTCCAATTGATTTCATTTTCCGTTCGACACGGTGCTCTCCATTGCGGTGATAGATGATGGAAGATCTTCATGGTAGAGGAGCAGGTGTTCCTATTTTTTACGCCCATTTTTTCGAGTTTCCTCTGATCAGGGAGAAATTCGTCTAATACATTTATTCGTCGATGTGACTGAAAGTTTCAGGTTTCAGGGAGAGTTTCCATGCGGATAGAGCATCAGCTTCAGCTCGTGAAAATTATTACCTGAAAAGAAAGAGAAATTTATAAAGGAATTCATACATCAAAGAAAAAAATCATAGAAATATTGGAACCAGAATAAAATATCTCATTTAAGAATGAGGACTTGAGTTGACAACATTGATCATTCAACAATTTCCTGAAGGCACAATAAGATATAGTACAGTGGAATATATCTGTTGGAGGGGTCATTTAAAATGTATGAACTTTATCAATTTCTGTTTTCAGTTTATTCCCCATACCTTCATGGCTTTTCAGGTGAAAATAAACAAGTTTGACTCGTAGGGATATGATTAGCCAATATAAGGAGCCTATAGCATTCAAGCGTCCTTTGTTGACCTGAAGGTCTGAATAACCATCTCTTGGAAGACCAGACCTCGTCAAAAGCCCCCTCCTCTCAGACAGCAATAATTAAAGGTCATAATATGCATAATCCATTCACTTTCATAAACTGTCCCGGTTGGCCATGATTTCGGTCTATCAAGTTTTTTCACTTAAAACTGACGCAGGTTGGCACTCGTGAAATATCGGCAATGTCAAAATAATTCTCAGCGACGTTGCCAGATGCCTATGCCAAGTTCAACTCTCAATCCCAACATAATCAGCACGCTTGGAAACTCAAAATGCCGAAGGTAGCAGAGACAAAGTATTAGGAAGTGCTATGTAGAATTGAAATCTGCTTTTTCTGATAGTAACCATAATAATTTGGAATCAATAATTTATCACAAGCTATCCAACATTTTCGACTTATGTGAGTGAAAACCTTAATTCAGTGTATCGTTCACATAGATTCCCAAGAACTTTGTGAATCGAATTAGTTCCTTTAAGGTGACAGAAGTTTTACTGTAGGGTTATTCGAGTAGTAGAGTACTATTTTTTGTTTTCTAATGAACTATTACAAAGCATCGAACTACTCTCTCCATCATTTTTCAGTAAAATTTCAACAATCGTTTCTTGATTTTCGTACAAGAAAAAGCATAACTGAATCTACCCATGTTTATTTACGTGAAATATTTCCAGTATTAACAGAAAAAAAAGTTTCCTCAACATTCGCCGGGTCTTTGAAAAGATTGAATTCACATAATGTATTCTCAAATTCATTATTTTCCCAAAGTAAATTCACATTCTGAAAAATACCTGAATACTACGATCTCTATGTAAAGAGAACAACGTTTTGTAGTTATCTGACAGGAAAATGAGTATAACCTAACATTTTCAAAATATACACGGTAAAATGTGTCAGAATGTCATGGACAACCGGGATAGTTTATAAAAGTGAACGGAGTATACTGCTTCTATGATTATTACTGTTCCGGTTATGATTCCAAGATTTTGGTTAATATTTTTTCAAAAAAAAGAAGAAAATTCCTTTTTAATAAAATAGATACCCATGTTATTGATATGTCAGCTATCTCTGTGAAGAAGTTCCAATTGCACTGCTCTTATATGTACATATGTAGTTCAAAAATCGATTCCAAAATTCAATGAAAATTGGGGAGTGATACGAAGGAAGGCTTCCGGTATTTCACATAAGTTTATTTTTCTCTCTATACTTGGCTGCACTGGATAACTGTCACACATAACTATCCAGTGTTGCCAAGAGTGGCGTTAGACTTTGATAGAATATATATTATTCATATGTCAGCTTTCCCTGTGAGAAATTCCAATTCCACTGTACTTATATGGGGGACAGAGTAATTCTGCTGAAGTTTTTATCTCTGTGCTCTTGTAATATACCTGGAAATTTATTGGGCGCCCAGTTTAAATTTTCTTTGCTTATACTGAAAATTCTTTACAGATTTCAAATTATTATGCTCTCTCTTAGAAGAATTCCAACATCTTTAGCTAAAAAATAGTTTCACAAATTTCAACGAAATTTTCTGGAGTGTCAGGAAATAGCCAATGGGATTTTCACCAGTTTCCGAAATTTCATCAAAGTTTTTCTCTCTACTTGTCTGCACCGGATTACTATCACACATAACTATCCATTGTACAGAGTTGAATAAGACTCAGATAGATTATATATTTTTGATATGTCAGCTTCTTCTGTGAAGAAATTCCAATTCAACTGCACTCATATGGGGGGGCAGAGGAATTCTGCTGGGGTTTTCATATCTGTGCTCATGTAGTATACATAAAAATATATTGGGTGCCCAGTGTACATTTCTACTGCTTATACTGTAAATTCTTTATTGAACATGTTACATTATTAGGCTCTCTCTAAAAGAATTTTCACATATATAGTTCAAAAATCGTTCCAAAATTTCAACAACAGTTGGGAAGTGTAATGGAAATGGCCAATATTCTAGCTTCCAATATTTCGTCAAAGTTTACTTGCTCTCTCTTCTTGACTACACTTGATAACTATCACACATTCAGTATTGCCAAGTGGAGAGATAGAATACGGAAATTAGTGGAAATCACAACGGCTCTTTCGAAGCCTTGCTCCATAGAGAATACACGTCGGAATTTCTCAGCAGCTATTGAATATGTATGTTATGAATCATCATAATACAATTTCTTTAAGATTCGCGTTTATTTTCAAGCGCTTGTTTTGGAAAAAATAGTCCAGATCTCTGTAGTTTAAAGTTTATTTGCACGCTTACTCCGGGGAGATACGTGCTATCGTTTTCTCCATATGTCTGTTATTTTCGAATTTCTACATGAAGATGATCTCAAACAACTTGGTTGGTGATGACGAAGCCGGTATCAAAATCGATTCTCTCCTGCCGGGCGTCCTTAGGCACTATAACGGCCGTACTGAGAATCCTATCGCCTCGAAACTTCTAGGATATATATTATTTCAAAATGCGACGGCTTATTTCGTTAATGGGCAAAATCGGCCTAATGATTTCTGAGTTATAGCCACTTGAAATTTTGAGGTTATTTCCCGGATATTTCAAAAATGCCTGATACGATTGGATTGAAACTTGCTAGTTAGTTGGAGCATACCAACGCGCAAATTTTGCAGAATTTTGTCGAGATCTTGTTGTCAGTAAATTTCGAATGAAAGTTTTTTTCGAAAAAGTTTTTTTCGGAAATTTTCATCTTATCTGGAAAAAGATTTGTCTCTAACCTAGAGCTTCACATTTCACATCCGTGTACCAAATTACAGTTCAAAACAATCATAAGTTTCGGGTATATTGGCTGTTTTTTTCGAAATAACTAGAAAATGCTGATTCAACCATAAAGAAACTTGGTAACCAGTTTAAAAATGCTGATCAACAAACTTTTGTAGAATTTTGTGATGATCGTGTCAGTACAACATTCTTTCAAATTTTTCTTAAAATATTCAATAGTCTTAGATTTGTGATCATATTATCCCCATGAATGAACTTTCAAGCTATCATTTTTCAATCAATTACTGAATATAAGTTCAATACCATCTGTATTTTTGGAGAAAAAAAAAGTTTGAATTGGTATATCTGCGGAATCATTGGGTGAATTTTACTCATTCACGAATTCGGCTTCCGTTATTAAGGTCGAAACATACCTTACAAATATCGAGATTCAAAGTTGTTTATTTCGGAAGTTATTGTGTTCACGATCGGCTGATAGGCAGTTAGGCCGACCGTAAACACATTTACTTCCGGTATTCATTCATCCGAAAATTTCAAAGATATAAGGAACACTCTCGTTGTTTGTCTATCAGCTCTCAATAACTATCAACTCTGATGCAGACTGAACATCTGTTACCCAAATTGAAATATAAAATATATTTTTATTAGATATAATTTACAAATCAAGTCCTAAAATAATGATGTCTATTCAAATTTCAAATAGCACAATTCCAAAAGTTACAATTAACTATAAACAAACATGAGTTCCCCACTAAAACCGAAGTTGTGCTGATGTACCTTTATCTGTGGTAGTCGTGTACACGTCAGTGTGCCTTAATATCAGACAAAACAAAATGTGTCAACAAACATTGACCATAAACCCCGACAAGAAACATCCCAACAACATCCTGCGCTGCGGCTATTCGTTTCCGGTCACCATTATATCGTGTACAGTATTTCTACTCAGGCCAAGTATATATCCTTCGAATATTTTTTTCAATAGGACGATATTATTCATCTCATATATATACTTCTTGTACATCTCAGGTAAGTAGTTGAACACTTTGGTACTGAGATATCTATATGTGTGTTGACCAATAATACATTATGACATTCACAGACAACGTGTTCGTATAATTTTAACCAACACCACTAAAAATAACTTCATTGTCCAACCTTCTGCAAAGGATTTCAATTTTCCGAATCCCCAACGGGGAATTTATTCTTCAAAAATGAGGACATCCGTATGATGAAAATCGGGTCCGCATTCAAACATAAAATCCTACGAGAACACTCAGACACCTATAAATATCTCAATATTCCATAAGCCCTTAGCCATCCAGCACAATCCAAGTTCACAGCGAAAATATATAAGAAGACGAAGGGACAGAAGACATTGTTTTCCGTCTTCACTTTATGGCTTCCACGACCTCCGGGGTCAAGCAGCTGGATAACAATGGCAGAATTCCCCTGCCGTCTGGGGAAACACTTTGGACAAGGTATCCTATCGAATGGCCCCCATAGACCTATACGGCTCCTATAACCCGGCTCACTGTTTTAAACAAATTTTCACTATCGCTACGCGAGGAACAGAATCGGTTGTGGGATACCGGGGCGTTGAAGAACTCGAAAACCGATTTTCTGGTCAGATAATTCGGTCGGCTCGAGTGTTAGGACGTCGTTTTGATAACAAGATATCGTCGGTTTCGCTCAACGATGGGTACATTCGACTTTATGGTTTTCCATCTCCTTTGTTTTCGTGAAAGTCGGACGTTATGGGGTGTTCATGTGATTGGGTTCGGATGGAATGAGTGTATGCAAATTTCCGGTGGTGTTGGAACTAACGCCTGGTGGGTAATAAATGAAATGAGACTAATTTGGGTTTCTATAAAATCCTTCTTCGATTTTAGGTTTTTTGGGACTCTGGTATTGATGAGTTTGATTCGAGGATATGTTGAGTAACACCAGAGCCGGATCTGGTATTTTAGTGCCTATGGCTGGGCAAAATACATACTTGGCTCAATTGAAATACAAATTACAAAATACTTTCAAGTAGGGTATTTGAAATATAAAACACAAAATACAGTATTTTAACTATTCCAATTGAAATACGAAATACAAATCATAAAATACATTCAGGTGTTAAGTAAAATGTAAAAAGAAGACAACTAATTCGGCTCAGCCAATTAATCGCTAAAAGAAGAATTTCCTCTCAGAAAGGAACACAAGATTTTTGAATGTGGTATCAGACAAACAGCCTTTTGTTGGGGAATGAATAACATATCTGCTAGAGAAAACAATCTTACTAAAGGTCCTGATGAGCACAAACTTGTTTCATATTGTATGAACACATTTTTATATTAGGATTATTTATCGTTTTTGGAAGCTGACTTACTCTAACTCCATTTTAGAAGTCTGTGGTTGATCACTGTCCCTGTTCGCAAACACAATGAATCCGTCTTCTTACTCACTACTACTACTGCTATTTGCAGGCATTGATTAATCTTTTTGTAATTTGCCTCTAAGGCATGAATAGCCAGATTTTGAATTTTCTGTTTCTGTTTCTGTTATGATGATTTCTGGCAACCAACGTATTTTATAGCTAGGACGATAACATGACGCCAAAGTGGCTCCATTCACTTCAGGTGATATTTGAAAAAACTCGTCGAAGCTTCGTTCTTAACTCTCTTTCACTCATGATATAATCACTGTGAAATGTATCAAATTGGAATCCTGCAGCTGATTTAATCAAGTTCTTATGAACATTAAAATAGGTAGAAGTTTGCCGAAGTAACAATTGTTGCCCTGAAGATAATCTAAAAGCTGTACATTGTCATTATCATTGTTGGATTTGTTGGTACTATTATCACTATTGAAAACTGTGAAATACTTTCCACATAAGATTAGCGGATACGTCACCGCATTCACTTTGTCTCCATCGTTGCCTTCATCCGGGATCGAGGAAGGAATTTGGTCATCCAAGGTCAAATTCTTACCAATAAATTCAGAACTCAAACAAGTTTAATGAACATATCCGTATAAAAACAGACAACAAACCTTACGAGAATTTCAAGTGAAAAATACAGTTTCAGAGTTAACCTGCCCCTATTACAAATATTTCGGAGATGACCATTGTGCAGGACCATTTCTTCCTCTCCATTTGGCGAAAATATGATTGCTAGCCGAAGAACTAGATTAAGCAGATGAACATCATATCATATTTCAGCGTCAGGTATATGAAATACCAATTACAAAATACATTTTCAGGAGGTAATTGAAATACAGATACAAAATACGTATTTGATTTCAATTACAAGCAATTGAAATACTGCCCAGCCCTGCCAACTGTCAAAATGCGTCCTCGAGAAAATATATTTTTTAATAACTACATAATTTTCATAATTGAAAGTAATAATGAGTTTTCATTTTCAAATTGATGCAATATAAACTGTGATGCACTTCTTGCTGTATGGAGATACCCAATATACGAGAAAAAAGGAGTATTCAGAAAAGGGTGGGTTCATCCAGCCCCTCAGCCTGGATAGCAAACATCTTCGTTATTTATTATCTTTGAGCAAATCCTAGATAGGGGATCGAGAATCGTAGGGCGATCAACAAGTGTGAAAAATTATTTTCTGGTTTTTTGCTTGATAACTATGTACATCTTACCCTACATTCAACAACAGGTTTAAGCACATCATCAACGCTCTGGAATATGTAAGTATAGTTAAAGGAGCTTTTTCGGCCTTGTTCAAATTATGAATATTAGATCAACACGAAATTTTGCACCTTGTTGCGCGTTGGTACTTTTTACCCGATCACGAAGTTTCAACCTAATTGCATTCGTACTTCTTGAGATATGGCGGAAATGTTATTAAATACCGACTCTAAGGTTCTTGCCAAAGTTCGTTTGAATATAATCAATATTTAGAAAAAAATTTCAACGGAAGTTAGAAAAATTTTCGAATGAACATTTTTTTAAAATATTTTGACAACTAGATCCACACAAAATTCGCACCCACTTGTGAGTTGGTATTCTAAAGCTGCCTCCAAAGTTCAAATCTGATCGAGTATGTACTTCATCAGATATCGAGGATTTTACCTCTAACTTCCAATTGGGCTCAATTCCGAAACTATTAGACCGATTTTACCCATCAATGAACTCGACCGAGATTTTCGGACTCCATACCTAATCTGACAATTTCAAGTCACAAGGTTCTTTCATTCGAAAGTTTGAGCACATACGGACGGACGGACGTACGCTCGGACATAATTGAATTTGACCACGGATTCTTTTTTGAGGTGTACAACCCAATCTTTTAACACCATTTTCGACTCGAAATTGAACATTGCAGACATTGTGGCTAAACGACAACGCGCTGTTCCCCAGAACAAGCCCGTTAAAATAATGAACTGATGACGCTACTTCTACACATTTAATCTGGGACGAAGATTATCTTACACACCGACACATAACCTCAGAAATTGCTAGGTTCGTTGGATTAGTCCCATAAACCTTTTAAGATATCCCCACAGTAGAGCTGGCTAAGGTCAGGGCTCGGTTTAACATTTCAAATTTATGCATCTGATGTACGGTGAGTGGCGCCATCCATTTGAAACCAGACTACTATATCCGTGGGGAGTTCAGATATTCACTGAGCATCAATATTTAAGTATTCAGATTTAACTAATTGAAATGAACTGAAACTTCCCGAATGAACAATAGGTGGTTGAAAACGTATTTCATTAGCTTCACAGAAGACATTTGAAAAGCTAATGAGCAGCTTTTATCCGTCGAAATTTTATTCAGGTAGCTGGGTTTTTCATGGGCCACTAGAATATTTTTTCTCTTACATATCTTTTTGCAAAAAACCACGTTTCAATCAAAATTTTCAAAACGTTACTTTCAAGAAAATCAAGGACATAAGCATATTCCTTTTACAATAGAGTATGTTCAAAAGTATTGATTTTGACGTCCACTCGTTGAAATCCTTCTAGAACTTTCAGGTATAACTTGAACTTTCAAAAGAAAGACGATGAACTGAAAAACGTTCATCTTATTCAAACAAGACTGATTTAATGACTGCGTGATTCCAACAGGTTGTTCGTTTCTACATTCATTCGGTTTTAAACGGATCCTAAAGCATATACAAATTGACATTGTCGGTTCCTTTCTTCGAATAATAAGGTATGACCCAGTTTGAAGTAATTCTGACTGAATTACAGCATTTATACTTGAAATTTGTTCATAAAATTCCCAAAAGTATAAAATGTTACTTCGAAATAATAAAATCTATTCTCCTATGAACAGAAGGGGGTTTGAAATTTGATCCAATTCGTTGCAATTGAATCTTGATTCTTGATGGTTAGTTGAAGCAGAACAACACTCCACTGTATACGTTGGGTTAATATGGTTGTTAACTTGAAAATAAAATTTTTTCGAAATCATTGTCTAAAGTTTTTTTTCTTAGAAAATTATCCATGGGATTTGGAAAGAATTTTGCACATACCTTGAACTTTATATTTCACAATGAGTGTGTTGAACTCAAGTTCAATTTGGTTTTCACAGATATTGGAAAGAGAAATGCCATGTTTCTTGGTTTTTCCTCGTTTTTATTACTGAAATAACTTAAAAATTTCTGATCCTATTCTTAGTGGAGTTGATAGCTTGTCAGAAAGTACTGATGCACAACCTCGTGCTCAATCTCGTAATGATCGTATCTTAGATCTTAGATCTTAGATCGTATCATCCTCATGAATTTCAATCTTCAATTTTTCAGTGAAGTATTAGATAAAAACTCGATCAACTGTGGTTTTTGGAAATATTGGATAATAATACTTTGAATGGGTTTATCTGAGGAATCATTGGGTGGATTTTACCCATTCATGAATTCGGCCGTCCTGATCAAGGTCCAAACCCACTATAAAAATATTAAGTTCCTAAGTTGTTCATGTCGGAAGTTATGGTGTATACTCTTCAACTCTAACTCTATAATTTTAGAGTAGGTTTGGGGCTTGATTTCAGAAAAATCAGTAGAGCTATTAAAAAGCTCGGGCAAAACATAGTTAAATACTCTTGAAAATATACATATGTTCAAGAGAAAAGACAGACGGCTGAGCAATGATCTCACCCCCATTAGTAATCCATCATTCCAAATATTTACCTGATTCACCCTTGATAGCCCAGTACTACACTTATGGTCTTTAACAACCCATTTCCATTGGTTCTGTATCCCATCCTCTCACTTGTTCAACATGTGCACTTTTAACTGTAGTTAGTGACGATATGTCTTTGACAAATGAAACTTGGTTTCCGAAACGTTCGTTAGACGCAGAAAGTGTAAGTGGATTAGAGAGTAGCTACACACTCACACAGTTTGTAATAACTCTATCATACTTCTTCCATACTTATCCTGAACACTGTCATTACATTTCAACTCTACTTATACATAACCAAGTCAGTACCTGCTGATTGAGTAAAACCTAGTACATAAAAGGCATGATGGTAAATCAATGAATTATGTTCTGATGAAAATATACTGCCACTAAAAATTTCTTCCAGGGTGACGGGTGTAAATGGGGGATACGTGAAGCCATGACACGATGAAATATTCAGTTCCCCCTCTGAGCTCAACATATGTTTCATTTATTATGCCACATAGGTATGAAAAATGATTCATTTTCTCTTCATACATATAGTCACATCTCCGAAAAATGACATTTGGATTACCCCAGAGAACATTAGGAACATAAGGTCGAGTGTCAGTTCTCCATTATATTCTGGGAACAAACAACTGTGGATAGATGACGATAACAATGGAGAACAACTTCAGACGATCTACATGGGGAAAAAACTGGAATAATCGATCGAAAATACATCAAAAACTTTTAGTTTTCAATGAAACTTTTGAATATTTAGTGTGTGGTTATAATTATTTTCAAAAGTAAATTCTGTGAAATGAACATTCTAGAACAAGATAAAGGAACATTTGCCTGGGATGAATATCTAACGATACATCAATATACAACAAACAACATACAACAAACAGCATACAACAACATACTCCATTCAATTTTATGAAGTCTCTTGGTTGGCCATGAGACTCTGACACATTTCTCCGTGTATATCTTGAAAATGTGAGGTTATAGTGATTTCCTTCAGTCAGATAACTACGCAACGTGGTCTTTTTTACATCGAAAAAATTAATTTGTGAAGATCTGTTGATCCAATAATTCCAAACACCTGGCAAATGTTGAAGAAACTGTTTTCTCTGTAACTGGAATATTTCACGTATATGAACTGGTTGGGAGATTCATTATGCTTCTTTGAAGAGAAATCAAGAGCCGGAATTGTAATGAAAATAATGGATGGAGGTGTCGGCTACTTTGCGGTAGTTTGAAAGCAGAATAAAGTAGCTGAATTGCCCGACAGTAAAACTTCTTAACGAACAAACTGACCTATGGAATTTCAAACTTTGCAAAATTCACGAGAAATAAGCCTACTGAAGACATTTAAACATCTTGTTGCACAACTTGAAATACAGTAGTTTGAAAATGTAGTAGTGTTATGAAACCTGTATCACTGCTAATCCTTGATGAAATATAGTAATAGGGAACTAAGTATTTACATCATCTTCTGAGACAGAATGAAGTTTTCCCATTGTCATCTACCAAATATGCTCTCAAATGAAGAATAATTCCAGCTCGACTACCATGAATAACTTCAAACATTTTATTGTAATTGTTCTGTAACTCCCGCATGCTCATTCATGAAAATAACTATAATACCATTATTAGTTTCAATGAGAATACGAAACCTATTTATATCAGACAATGTCACATGTGAGTAATAATCTTTCAACCACTTTTGAAAGGAATTCATAAAACCAATCACCCAAAACATTAGAAATATCAAAAATTAGAAACCATCGAATTGAATAAGATACCGTTTAATTCATGTTAGTTTGACGCATAAATTTTCAATGTGATGCCAACATATAGGATATAAAAAATTTCAAAAAGCACTGCAGTGAAGGCAGCAACTTTTGCGCGCATGTTCAATGTAGATGACCGCTTCAGCAACGAATTTGAACGTGCGCGCGTACCAAATTTCAGTTCGATACGATCATAAGTTCTGGAGATATCGGGAAAAAATATGTCAAATTTCGAGGTTTTCTTCTCGATATCGTTGATGTTTTCGGTATTACTCGAGAAATACTGATTCAGTCCTGATTAAACTTCACAGCTAGTTTTAAGATACTAAAAGACAACTTTATGCACAATTTCGTGATAATCGTGTTATCAGAACAATTTGAAAAAAAAAATTTATATGATTTTCTCATCATATCATCCTCATTAAATTCTGTATGAAACTTCGAACTGTTATTTTCGATGAAGTACTGAATTTCAATTCGATCTGATCTGTATTTTTGGAAACATTGGAAAAATAAAATTTTGATTGGGTATATCTACGGAATCATTGGGCGGATTTTACCCATTCACGAATTCGACCTTCGTAATTAAGCCCCAAACCTACTCTACAAATATCGAGTTTCTAAGTCGTTTCTTCCGGAAGTTATTGTGTTTACGGTCAGCCTAACGGCCGACTGCGTAAACACAATAACTTCCGAAAGAAACAACTTAGAAACTCGATATTTGTAGAGAAGGTTTGGACCTTAATTACGAAGGCCGAATTCGTGAATGGGTGAAATCCACCCAATGATTCCGTAGATATACCCAATCAAAATTTTATTTTTCCAATATTTCCAAAAATACAGACCAGATCGAATTGAAATCCAGTACTTCATCGAAAATAACAGTTCGAAGTTTCATACAGAATTTAATGAGGATGATATGATGAAAAAATTATATAAATTTTTTTTTTCAAATTGTTCTAATAACCCGATTATCACGAAATTTTGCACAAAGTGGTCTTTCAGCATCTTAAAACTAGCTGTGAAGTTTAATCAGGACTGAATCAATATTTTTCGAGTAATACCATAAAAATCAACGATATCGAGAAGAAAACCTCGAAATTTGACATATTTTTCCCGATATCTCCAAAACTTATGATCGTATCGAGCTGAAATTTGGTACACTGCTGTGAAATTAGAAGGTCAAAGTGTGAGTATAATTTTTTCTGGATATGATGAATGGTTTCCGAAAAAAAAATTTTTTTGTAAAAAAATTTCGAAAAAAATTTTTTTTTAAATTTATTGACAATATGATCTTGACGAAATTTGGCTCAAAGTTGCGCGTCGTTATACTCCACCAAACTGCCAAGTTTGAATCCAATTGCTCAAATAGTTTCTGAAATAAAAAATAAATAACTTCAAATGCCTATAACTCCGAAACTATTCGATCGATTTGGCCCATTAACAAACTTAACCGCGGCATTCCAATGCGCAACCTACCCTGAAAGTTTCAAGTCGCTAGCTCACTTCGTTCGACAGTTATCGTGTCTACGGCCGGCCGGCCGGCCGGACAGAATCGATTTTGACACCGGATTCGTCATCAGTGAGTCCAACCTAGTCGATTGAGACCATTTTCGGCTCAATCATCCAAAATTACAGACATTTGGACAAAACGATAGCACGCTGTTCCCCTAGAACATGCGCGCAAAAAGAAGTAGGATAACATATTCATAATAGAGGGCATCGTTTTCAAGGAGAAAATTTCTGCTTTCTGTTTGAATTGAAACTGAAGGAATATCTTGAAATCATATCTGCAACAGAACAGGAGATGGAAAATAAGCAGAAAATCTAAAATAATTTTACATAACTACATTCGGTACCCGACTGGAAAGGTCTGTCGACCAGATCTGGCCATCGAATATATGATTTTTCATGCCCTCAATATTGAAGAAACATCTCTAAAATAACTTCAAATGGCTACAACTCCGAAACCGTTCGGCCGCTTTGGCCCATCAACGAACTCACCAACTCGGTATTCAGTCCGATTTAGTCGTTTAGGAACCATTTGGGGAAAAAAATTGAGAATTACAGACACTTGGATAGATCGATGTTCTAGGGGAACAGCGTGCAAAAATAGATCACTATATGTTTTTTAAATAGGGATGTAGAACACCGTGCCACTGGGTCGAGAAGTGAAATATAGTAGAGTCAGGATGGAATTGAAAAATTCCTGATGAAAAAAATTTATTGCGGGTCAGTCAAAAGTTTTCGCCAATTCATATAGCTTCACATCTTTTTTTTTTCTTCTGAACAGAAAAATGACTAAAAGTAATTTCCCTAATGTTTTCATCAAATGACTTTGATCCCTTATTATCCCTGTTCCTGACACCCTATTCAAATAAGTGTAATTTGCAAATAGGCTTCGCACGACACACCACCCTAATTGTCATTTCTGTTACATGATTAACAGTCAGGACATAGCTAACAATAGGGTTTAATTAGATGGATATCATTTTCCCCTAGGATTCCCACTATTAATGTGGCCAGCTTGTTGTGTATAGTCTACACCCCAGTAGCACTTAGGAACATGGGCCAATATCTCCACTTAAAACATCTCTTTGGTCACAGTCTGTGGACTCATAGTTACCAGAGTGAGTAAACAGATACCTCTATAAGTTTGTGTTTCAAGGAATTTTCAACAAGCAAGTGTTCAGGTTTTTTCGGTGAGAGGTGTGAAACGTAATATGTTGTACATCAAATATTTTCCAGTGTTTTTGCGCGCATGTTCTAGGGGAACAGCGTGCTATCGTTTTGTCCAAATGTCTGTAATTTTGGATGATTGAGCCGAAAATGGTCTCAATCGACTAGGTTGGACTCACTGATGACGAATCTGTTGTCAAAATCGATTCTGCCCGGCCGGCCGTAGACACAATAACTGTGGACAGAAGCAAGCTAGCAACTTGAAACTTTCAGGATAGGTTGCGCATCAGAATGCCGCGGTTGAGTTGGTTAATGGGCCAAATCGGTCAAATAATTTTGGAGTTATAGGCACTTGAAGTTTTGAAGTTATTTATTTTTTATTTCAGAAACTACCGAAGCGATTGGATTCAAATTTGGCACTTATGTGGAGTATGACAACGCGCAACTTTGAGCCAAATTTCGTCAGGATCATATTGTCAGTAAGTTAAAAAAAAAAAATTTTTCGAAATTTTTTTTTTCTGGAAACCATTCATTATATCCAAGAATAATTTCACTCACACTTTGAACCCCATATTTCTCAGCAGTGTACCAAATTTCAGTTCGATACGATTATAAGTTTTGGAGATATCGTGAAAAAATATGTCAAATTTCGAGGTTTTCTTCTCGATATCGTTGATTTTTTCAGTATAACTCAAGAAATACTTATTCAGTCCTGATAAAACTTCACAGCTAGTTTTGAGATGCTGAAAGACAACTTTATGCGAAATTTCGTGATAATCGTGTCATTAGAATAATTTGAAAAAAAAAATTTCTATGATTTTCTTATCATATCATCCTCATTGAATTCTGTATGAAACTTCGAACTGTTATTTTTCGATGAATTACTGAATTTCAATTCCATCTGATCTGTATTTTTGGAAATATTGGAAAAATAAAATTTTGATTGGGTATATCTACGGAATCATCGGGTGGATTTTACCCATTCACGAATTCGGGCTTCATAATCAAGGTCCAAACCTTCTCTACAAATAACGAGTTTCTAAGTTGTTTCTTCCGGAAGTTATTGTGTTTACGCAGTCGGCCGTTAGGCTGACCGTAAAATCGAAAAATCGAAACAATAAAGAGGGGAATATAAAATGCTCCGTATTTCAGAAAATACTGCCCCATAACTAAAACTCCATATAAACCTATCTATCCTGAATCATTCATTCATTCTCTCTCTAACTCTGTATAAAGTGATAAAGTTCCAAAAGCACTCGTAACTTCATTCAATGCAATATAGAATATATAAAACAAACGCTGAAAAACTCCCGAACTTGATGAAATTAATTCATTCACAACCAATTCATAAATAACCCAAAATGGAGAAGCGAGAAATTGAAAAGGCTAATTGCGAAACTAATTTGAAAGTTGAGGAAGCAATTTAATCTGCATGAACAACCATGTAGATTATGAATTTTTAGTTCGAGTGCCAAAGTCAAGGGTCATGGTGGATTTGTTTAACACCTGACCGCATTCACAAGAACGTTAGGAATCGGAAGAGAACGCTCATATAGAAATGAATGATAGGTATTTGCTCGCTTTTCTATGAAATAAAGAGTCCAGTGTTCGTAACTGGCGAATTTTGAAATAGAATTGGTCCGAAAAGCTTGAAAAAGTTCCACTCTGTGATTAGGAGCTCGTTGTGAAATTCGATTCTGTGAACCCGTTCGGCAGTGAAAGTAATAACTTTCCATTCTATGAAAATGCAACGTGGAAGTTCATTGGTTAATTTAACTTCTGTGATTATACCATGGCGTTTACAATCATTGAAAATTAAAACATATTTTGATCAGGTGAAATGAGGTTCTTCTTTACCGAACATACAGAATGAGTCTTCAAGATGGACATCAGTATCAACCATAGATCTATGATCCCTCTCTTCGAATAAATTACTTGACATCTACCATTTAAGTAAAAAGAAACAGGCTGTGGAAATTTCCGAAAAAATAATTTTTTATGTAGCTCAAAAATGGATATTCCGAATAAAATGAATTCTGTTGTGAAGATTTTCATAACTATGACATTTTTTTACATCATTTTTATACCACATAATAAAAGTTTTGTAGTAGTTGTCCTGCTAAAAAAAACCTGTCGAACAAAGCTATAAGGAACCAGAATATAAATGTGATTTTCGGAAGCCATCTCCAAAGAGCATAAAGCAATCTTTCTGAATAATTATGCAGAAATCTGTGCATGCATACTCTATTTCATCTATTTCAATATCGATATCAGAGCCGGATCGAGGGCGTGGCGAGGGAGGCATTTGCCACAGGCGCCAACCAAATAGGGGAGCAAAATTATGATTTTTTTTTCTTGAAATGATGTTTTTTCAGTTCAAAGTCCATTCATATTTCAGAGCGGTGCTATAGTACATGCACCTGTTGTACAATATGCGGCGACAAGTAGTTACCAATAAATTAACAGATGATAAATTAACACTTGCCGGTCGCCCTACGATTCTTGATCGCGTCCAGATGTTTGTTATTCGAACACTGAAGACCTCAATTAGCGGCAAGTTCAGAGGGAGTTTAATGTTCGAGCTAGCGGCATGACAAAGAGATTCAGACAGTCCACATTATTCGCCGAATCGTTCATCACACCGGCTTTGATAAGGGTAATGTATTGCGAAGACGTTTACGACCGATAGGCTTGATGAAATCACCCCAGTATTATTAATACCACTTTTTTTCTCGCATGTGGGGTACTTCCATGCAGCGGCGCAGTTGATGGCATCCACAAGAAAAATAGGAACCAGGAACTTATCAAAATATTTTATATTATGTGCAATACCGCAAATAGCGTGATCGTGCAAGCGAGACGGGAAATTATTCGTGCTGGGAAAAGTTTAAAAATTTCAATCAGGTATAATATTTGAATAATTCAATCTTGAGTTGAGGATTTTTGCGCGCTCGGTCAAATTATATTCTGTCCGTGCACACGACAGTCAATCATTTTCGAAAGATATAACTTAGAGACTGCAAAATTTATAAGGTTATGTTTGGGTTGGGAATATGTCGGCGATATTATCGTTCGAATTTTATTTGCGAGATCCCAAATTATACCGATTCAATTAAAATTGCGTTGTACCATAATTACACGAGTTTTCATATGTATATGAAGAAGTTAGAAAAAAAAATCAAAATGTTGAGAAAAATACGATAAATTTATCGTATCTCTAGTATTTTATTAATCAGCTATGGGTACTACAGAAAGAGGATCAAATGTCGATCAAATGAATAGTATGATTCTTGAGTTTCACTGAAACATGAACACTTTTTCTGTCCTCCTGACATTTGTCGAGCATTGAGACAATTCAGATATGAATATACACGAGCGCGCAAAACATTCCGATTCGACGTCCATGCATTTTCAGAATCTTATATAATTTTAGGTTGATATAACCAACTGAAATGCCGCCCAAGAAACTATCAGGATCGCAATCTCGGAAGATCAGGGATAAAAATTCTCAGACCTAAAAAAAAATACTAGTAAATCTCAAGTTACTTTAAGAACGATCTGGGTATTGTAACGACAAAAAGTGGTTCCACTAGCGAAGCCCATCATGTAGCGGAATTCCCTTCTAATTCTTCAAGTACCGAGCCTATCGTAAGAAAGTATTCCATTTCGGATAATTCGGACAAGGAAAATTCTTTTGACGAGGAATCAGGGCTTCCAGAGGTTAAACCTGAACCAGTTGATTTTAATGATCCTCCATCATGGCAAATTACAAAAAGTAATATTAAAATGTTCGTTATGACCTTTGTTGGCATGTGTGTTCTCTAATGTATTTCAGTTTTTCATTTATTCTTTCATTTATTGTTTTGTTTGAAGCTTTGAATGCTTATATATTATTTTGAGAATAAATTATTCTATTCGCTTCCTTTTTGTTTTCTTCATGTCCTCATTATCGTATATTAATACGTTCGTGAGTTCTCTTCACTACCTTATAAGATACATGGGAGATTATAGTAATTTCTCTACACATATTATTTGTTATACCTAAGAATCTGATGCTCGTTCTCAAAAGAATAAAATAATAGTAAAATATCTTAGGAATAAAATAAATACTATCATTCATGAAAAGTATGTAGTCATTGAAAAAAAAATTGAAAAGGGCGTATTTCGATAACTTGCCACGGGCGCTGAAATCCTAGATCCGGCTCTGATCGATATAGATGAACTTTTTTTTGTCCGTTACTTTCATTATAAATATTAGTAAGGATTCTAAAGCTAAGAAACAATAAGGTTCACAATAAGATGTTTCTTTGGTTCACTTCATCCTGGTCTATTGGTTATCGTTCCATAATAATTTTTTCTATGGATTGATGGAGGTAACTCTGAATTCAATGTAATCAGCGGCTATAACTTATGGTATTCATAATGGAAACTCATTACAGAGTCGTGATACGAGAAGATATCAGTTGTAACCTACTAACATGCACATTTTCAACCTAAAATAAACTCGTAATAAGTTACATCTATTTTCAAAAGACATGCATATGGTTTTGTTCTATTATTTCATTATCAATACCAGATGAGATTCCGTGTGTATAATGCATTAAGAAATAAACACATACAGCTCTTCTTACCTGTGAAGCGATTCTTGACCAAATCTGCGCGAAACAATTCGAAGGACCGCAAAGGTCTTTTTTGAGAGCAAGCACTACCATGTGCTGATAAATTGAGGCTTTGCGCAATTCGGTTACACAGTAACATTCAAGGATCATTAAATCTCGTTAACATCTCGAGGTCAGGCACCTGCCAACGGTCTGCATGCTCTATCGTTGTCAATAGCCTCGAGAAATATCAGAATTCAGAAAAATTTTGAAGTTGATAGGAGAAAACAGGTTCTCGTTCTGCTGGCTTTAATGATTATATTTTGGAATTTTTTTTTGTCGGGATGTACTCAATTGTTTTGCGGGAATGCGCAATGTTAGTTATTTTTCCATTCTTCCCTCCATTTCAGTTTTATTTTCCCGAAAATTCATGAATTTAAAAAAAATGGAAATATTGCGCATTCTTACTGTTTTTTTTTTGATCATTTGCAACTAAAAAAATTGATTGTGATAATTGCAGAAAACAATTACTGGAAACATATTCAATAATAGAAGATTAGGCACGTGAAATCTGACAGCCTTCATATACAAAAAATTCTTTAACTTTCCGTCTTCAAGTTCCCAATTGATTCTATTACCTCGGGAAGGTCCAAGAAATATCGGAGGAAGAAAACTTTTCACAGATCACAGAGTCATCTGCAGATAGCTAGTCGCCCAAAAAACAAATCACAATCAGGCATTTCATGAACTTTCCCCTGGTTTTGAAGAATGACTTGGATTTCTTGAAACTAATCAAATTGAATGAGTTTGAAGTTTATTTATGCAAATAATTAGGGAAGTTCGTTCCGCAACTGTCGGGATCAAATTTTAAATCACCATCAGTCTAACAAGCCGAAAAGTCGAAGCGAAAAATAACTTCCTGCATTCGTTTGGAGTTAAAGCCTCACTGGGAGACTTAACTATTAATTCTCTGCTTCGACACGACAACTTGCCAAGTCCGGCATCTGCCTTGGGAAGTTTTCGGACGTGTTTTCTATTCTTGAATTTTTTCGAATAGAAAAACTACGCTGCTTATCCATTTCGGTGGGGAAACTGAATTTTTTCGTACACTAATGAGAGTGTATGTAGTAACTTCTCTAAGTTCTTCACGAAAAATCATTTAAAATTTTTATTGTATTGAATACGTACCCAATTGGATTCAAGAATTGATAGAAATCAATTACCGAACGATATAATAAGAATTTAGTGACAATTCAAACCTATTGGTTCGGGAAATTCGAATATTTTATTTAGATATATTTGAAGATGCATATTCTAGGAAACAGTGTGCTATCGTTAGGGCTAAATGTCGGTTATTGTCGATTTTTGAATTGAAAATGATCTCAAATGACCAAGTTGGATTTACGAATGATAAATTCAAAGTCAAACTAATAATGTCTGGCTCCTTGTTGCCACGATAACTTAAAAACCTAGAAAAGCACTAACGTGAAGGCAGCAGCTCTTGCGCGCATGTTCAAATTCGTTGCTAATGCGGTCGTCTTCATTGAACATGCGCGCAAAAGCGGCTGCCTTCATGGCAGTCTAGTTTTTTTTTCGAGTTTTTCTAGAAAGAACCACGAAATTTTACATATTTTTTCAAAATTTCTCCGAAAATTATAACCATACTGAAAAATTTGAGTATATTTTTTCTGGAAAAAGATGATTCAGGAACTATAATTTCACGCCGAAATGTATTTCCCATCTTCATATCAATTAATATATTTGCAAATATAGTAGTATATAATAATTAGTAGATGCGGTGTGAGTTTTACGGAATCATGTAATCAAGAAATCGAAATGTCCGCGTAAATTTTGACTCTTTTTGTTGCAAGCTTAAACTTCTCACTTAGAGTAAGGCAAAAACGAGTCTTCTACACGATTTTCCTTTTTTTCAGACGAAAAATTGAACATCCAACGGACAAAAACTTGCCTTGTTCCTTCGCCATTTTGAAACCCTAGAAAATCTACTGGATATCGATTTCTTATATCATCACCTACTACAATCATAAGTTGAAACAGTCAGATTTGGCGTAAATTTCACTGTGATCAAAAAAGAAACAAATCGTCCAAGGATTGCCCCAAAAACCACGGCCCGTGTAAACCAATCACTCATATTACGAAAAAATATCTCACAGGTTGCTTTCACCTCCAAACAAAGGAATGAAAATATACTGAGTTCATTCTCAAAACAGTAACGCTTTAAATGAATCAATGCACCATTCGATTGCTTAGAAAATGTTCTTCGAGAAAGCAAAAAGAGCGACACCATTGAAATATCCGAAATAGTATTTTATACGGAATCGATTCCCTTGCATATTTACGCTTCCTTAATTTGAAAGCTTGCCAAAAGAAATGCGTTTCCTATTGTTATTTTAGAAGAATTATTATGACTACTGGAACCAGATAAGGAATGGTTTCCGCTTGAACTCGATACACGGTGGAGATAAGATGTAATCTATGGGGTCCGGAGATTTCTTGTGTATTTTTAAAGGCTGCATATATAGAAAAAGTAGTAAATAGAAGCTTTATCGACACCGAGATTTTTGGTTTCGAGTAGCTCGAGGCATGCAGATCCGATCGAATTGAAATTTATTAGCTGGTTTACAGGGTTGATAGAAAGGGGCGTGGATAATTTGCTGACCAAAATATAATCCTCTGAATCAAGACCTTAAAGAATATTTAATTGAACCAAACTCTAAAACTGAGTTGTGTACATTGAGGTGTTCATGCCACCACATTCAAATTTCAAACCCACCCCAAATTGGGGGTAGTTTATTCCTGTAATTTTTTAAAATAATTTGCTGACTGGAGGTTTCCAGTGGCGATATTTTATCGAAACGCTATATTATGATGAAATATAGCATACTTTTTGTGCCACCATAAAAAAATTTAGATCCGCCCCCGTTAAAGGGTTGTTTATTCTTGTGATTTTTCAGAAATCCTTGCTGATCGGAAATTTCCCGAGGAGATATTTTATTGAAACGATGTATTATAACTACCCGTAGCATAGTTCTGGTGCCATCATGAAGAATATTCAGATCCACCCACTATTAAGGGTAGTTTTTTCGTGTGACTTTTCGGGAATCCTTGCTGATCGATATTTTCTAGTATAGATATTTCATCGAAACAAAGTAAAATAATTGCAAATCGGATACCCTCTGTGCCACCATACAAAAATTTCAGGTCCGACTAGCTTAAGGGTAGTTTATCCTCGTAATTTCTCGGAATACTTTGCTGACCGAAAATTTTCAGTGTAGATATTTTATTGAAAATTATGAGCATTAATAAGTCCGGTCCTGGAATACCAAATAGGGATTATGAGTTGGATTCACACAGTCCTGATATAACTTTCATGGAGATATCCTTGTCGGAAATCCTTCGTGCAATTCTTCGAGAACTTATAGGAGTATACTACGCTAGAAAGGCGGTCAGAACTGTAATTTTTGTATGTTGGCACAGGGTATACCCGATTTGCAATTATTTTACTTTGTTTCAATGGAATATCTCTACTAGAAAATATCGATCAGCAAGGATTTCCGAAAGATCACACGAATAAACTACCTTTAATAGGGAGTGGATCTGAATATTTTTTATGGTGGCACAAAGAGTATGCTACGGTTAGTCATAATACATCGTTTCAATAAAATATCTCCACGGGAATTTCCCGATCAGCAAGGATTCCTGAAAAATCACAAGAATGAACTACCCATAATAGGAGGTGGATCTGAATATTTTTTATTCTGGCACAAAAGGTATGCTACGGTTAGTCATAATGCATCGTCTCAATAAAATATCTCCACTGAAAATTTTCGGTCAGCAAAGTATTCCGAGAAATTACGAGGATAAACTACCCTTAAACAAGTCGGACCTGAAATTTTTGTATGGTGGCACAGAGGGTATACGATTTCCAATTATTTTGCTTTGTTTCAATGAAATATCTCTACTAGAAAATATCGATCAGCAAGTATTTTCGAAAAATCACACGAATAAACTACCCTTAATAGGGGGTGGATCTGAATATTTTTTATGGTGGCACAAAAGTTATGCTACGGTTAGTCATAATACATCTTTTCAATAAAATATCTCCACGGGAAATTTCCGATCAGCAAGGATTCCTGAAAAATCACAAGAATAAACTACCCTTAGACAGAGGCGGATCTGAATTCTTCGTATGGTGGCACCAAGGGTATGCTACGTTTAGTCATAATGCATTGTTTCAATAAAATATCTCCACTGAAAATTTTCGGTCAGCAAAGTATTCCGAGAAATTACGAGGATAAACTACCGTTAAACGAGTCGGACCTGAAATTTTTGTATGATGGCACAGAGGGTATCCGATTTGCAATTATTTAACTTTGTTTCAATGAAATATCTCTACTAGAAAATATCGATCAGCAAGGATTTCCGAAAAATCACTAGAATAAACTACCTTTAATAGGGGGTGGATCTGAAAATTTTTTATGCTGGCACAAAGAGCATGCTACGGTTAGTCATAATACATCGTTTCAATAAAATTTCTCCATGGGTAATTTTCGATCAACAAGGATTCCTAAAAAATCACAAGAACTAACTACCCTTAGACAAGGGCGGATCTGAATTTGGCACCAAGGGTATGCTACGTTCAGTCATAATGCATTGTTTCAATCAAATATCTCCACTGAAAATTTTCGGTCAGCAAAGTATTCCGAGAAATTACGAGGATAAACTACCCTTAAACTAGTCGGACCCGAAATTTTTGTATGGTGGCACAGAGGGTATCCGATTTGCTATTATTTTACTTTGTTTCAATGAAATATCTCTACTAGAAAATATCGATCAGCAAGAATTTCCGAAAAATCACACGAATAAACTACCCTTAATAGGGGGTGGATCTGAATATTTTTTATGCTGGCACAAAAGTTATGCTAAGGTTAGTCATAGTACATCGTCTCAATAAAATATCCCCACTCAAAATTTTCGGTCAGCAAAGTATTCCGAGAAATTACGAGAATAAACTACCCTTAAACGAGTCGGACCTAAAATTTTCGTATGGTGGCACAGAGGGTATCCGATTTGCAATTATTTTACTTTGTTTCAATGAAATATCTCTACTAGAAAATATCGATCCGCAAGGATTTCCGAAAAATCACACGTATAAACTACCCTTAATTGGGGGTGGATCTGAATTTTTTTTATGGTGGCACTAAGAGTATGCTACGGTTAGTCATAATACATCGTTTCAATAAAATATCTCTACGGGAAATTTCCCATCAGCAAGGATTCCTGAAAAATCACAATAATGAACTACCCTTAAACGGGGGCGGATCTGAATTTTCTTTATGGTGGCACAAAAAGTGTGCTACATTCAATCATTATGTAGCGTTTCGATAAAATATATCGACTGGAAACCTCCGGTCAGCAAATTATGTTGAAAAAATTACAAAAATAAACTACCCCCAAATTGGGGTCGATTTAAATTTTGAATGTGGTGGCAAGAAGGTGATCCTCGATAGATCTTTGGTTTGCATTATGAGTCTCATATTCGTACTAGAAGGCTGAAATTAACGGTACAATTCTATTTCAGTCAGCAAAGTATTTTTACCCGATACAAAGACTTTGCAATATTTCCAGAAGATTGCATATCAGAGAGAATTCTAGATAAGCGCTGACGCAAAGTCAGCCACTTTCACGGAAATGTTCAAATTGTTTGCCAAAGCAGTATTTTTTGAGTGATGTAAGAAATAATGACGTTAATGAGAAAATAATAATAATATTCAGAGCAGATTGAGCAAATAATAATGATAATGACCGAATGAGAATACCACCGAAATTTCACCTATTATTGTCGAGGAAAGATATCCGATCGTGTTGAAATTTTGCACTACGTTGTAACGTATCAACCAACCTCGAGGCTTTCAGCAAATTTCTTGAAATATGATTGATAGTTTGGTGTTTTTTTTCGATACATCAGATTTTGAATTCTTACAGTACGATGAAGAGGAATTTTCCCATAAACCTGCGTCTCGGTATTCTATAACTAACTGTCATGTTTCGATCTAATCTTATAGGTACTTTCTGAGATTTTCAGGAAAAAAACTTAATCATTCAAATGAGTATAACTCTGAAATCGTGGAGCAGATCAAACTCATTCTCAAACTTCACCGTCGTATTCGAATGCGCGAAAATTTAAAGTCGCTAGCTTGTTCCGTTCTTCAGTTACTGTTTTCTCGGACGGCCAGACAGAATTAAATTTTCCATCGGATTCATTATCAGTGAGTCCAAGCTGGTCGTTCAACACCATTTTCAGGAAAGAATACAAAGATAACAGATATTTGGGCAAAATGATAGCATGGTATTTCCTACATTTGCGCTAAATTGAAAATGAATATTCATCAATGATATGATTTCTCAGAAACTATCATATAGTTCTTGCCAAAATGTTTGATCCAACTTGCTCTCATTCTCTCATTCTTCAACCAATTGTTGATTTTCAATTCGATCAGAAGTGTTTTCTCAAAAAGACTGAGTGAAATTAAATTTCACATTTACCTATCTAAGGAATCTTTGAGTGGATTGTCCTATTCTTGACTTTAACCCTTTTTATTAATTCTGTAAACCCACTCTACAAAATGAAGTTTCTATAATAGGTTGATGTTTTTATGGTCAGTGTAAGGTCTGATGGTGAACTTTTTGAAAAAATATATTTTCAAACGATTCTGGTTCAAATTCGATTCCCCAATATTTTCATAAATACAAATACTGAACAACTCAAAAGCTTTCAAAATTTCAACATAATTTTATATTCTACATTCTATATTCCCTAATTAATAAGCACTGCCTACTCCACCGGTTTTAACTTTTCATTCCATCGAATTCATTGCTTTTATCGAATATTAAATACCAAAATTTAATGAAAGTCGACAAAACCGGATTGGAATTTTCATAGAATGAATACAATGATATTCCATTTTTCGTTCATGCAATTCTATGCATTATGGCTCCAGGGCAAACGTGCCGAATTTGAATATCTCGGAGCAGCTCATGAATCTCAATGACTAACTACGTTAATTGATACCACTCTGCCACCGTTCGACATGATCCCAAAACTCAATTATGAATTGTAGTCTGACTCTCAACCTCTGAAATTCCTTCATTTGCACTTACAGATCGCTAGTCAACTTCTATGACAGACACAAAATTAATGAAGAAATGTCACGACCTTTCCATTCTTCAGCTTTAAATATAAGACTGCTGTCCTCAGACAGCTTTGAATTTATGTATAGAGAGGTGGTTAGCGAAATGCATTAGTTTCTTTAAGGTACTGTCAAGACTAACAAACTGCCAGGCAGTTCTTTTAATCAACTAAAGATTCTCTTGTTGGAGAGGTTTTCGTGAATTTACGTCATGAAGAAAGAGTGGAATGTATGTTTAAAGCTTTTAAAGGTTTTATAACTGTTGAAGTAATAGAACTGGACAATTATTTTATTTTGTGCTAATTAAGTAAGATTTGAAAAGTGGTGAGCTCAAACTGGAAGTTGAAAATTCGGACGATGTTTTGGTTTCTTTTGGAAGAAAGTTTTAGGACTATGCAAACAAGTTCACCAAAGAACCTGATTTTTTGAAGATTCCGGGTATTTTTGAAGAATTTGCAAAATAGACATAGTAAGAATTCGATCTCGAATTCTGCACCTTTTTGCCACCTAAGATAATAGTTCTGATAATTTTGTAGTTTTTTTTTGCGTTTTCACCCCCCAATAACAGAACTATTAAAAATTAAATAAAAATTGATTTTATGGAAAACGCCTTTGCTGGTTGCAGTATTGAACTATTTGTCAAGGGCAGTTTCTTGGAAAACAGATTGGCCTGATGAAAAATACCGTAACAATACAAATATTCCCGATTCAAACTGTGACCTTTCAGAGTACAAATCTGACTCTTTCATCAGACAACATTTTCAGAATTATTCTCTTTCGATGCATTGAAAGAAATAACTCAAATGAGGAATGTATGAGTTATCACGTCCAACTTGCAACAATAAATATATAGCAGACAGGACGATCATTCAAAAGAAGATTCCATCGACATCGAATGGATTCCAGCAAAAATAAGAGCAAGTCAACCGTCGCAACCCCTTGCATTCAAAATGGCCACTCATTTCCATCAAAAAATAATCTGGAAATATCACGTGTACAATCGAAAGGAATGAAACTCAACTGTATGGAGTCCATTGAAATTTTTAAATTAGTGCAGAAAAATATTCTTGGAATCAAATTTTCAATTCTTTCGAATGAAACTTATACCCAAAAGAGTTTTTTAACATCTGTTGCAGAAAAAATTCCTCAACTGACAATTTTTATCATCACGTCATTTCACCTGAATCACATAAATACTCTGTACCGGGTGCTCAGAGGTCAGTTGTCTGAAAATGAACGAATAAAGTTCGAAATTAGTCACAAAAATGTAAACCTCATATATTTTTGCGCGCATGTTCTGGGGAACAGCGTGCTATCGTTTTGTCCAAATTTTCGAATTTTTTACCGAAAATGGTCTCAAACGATTAGGTTGTACTGACTGATGACGAATCCCGTGTCAAAATCGATTCTGTCCGGCTGGCGGCACGATAACTGTCGAACGAAGTGAGCTGGCGACATGAAACTTTCAGATTTGGTCGCGCATTGGAATGCGAAAGTTTAATTCTTTAATGAGACAAATCATTCTAATGGTTTCAAGGTTATAGTCATTTGAAAATTTGAAATTAACTTGACAGTTAGTTGAAGCATAATACCGCACAATAGTGTTCACACAATCTTGTTGAGTTCAAACTGTCATTAAATTTGTGTACAAATTTTACGAATTTTTTTTTTGAAAATAATTTTTTTCGGTGACTGTTTATTTAATCCAGAAAAAACTTTCCCTCTCACTTTGAACATTATAGTTCACAGCAGTGTATCAAATTTCATTTCGATATGATTATAATTAATATCTGGAGATATTGGGAAAAAAATATGCAAAATTTCGTGTTTTTTTCTAGGTATCTTGTTTTTCTCGCAATTACTCGAAAAAAAGGAATTTAATTATGATGAAACTTGGAAGCTAGTTGGAAAATGCTGAGGGAAAACTTCGTGCAAAATTTCATGATGATCGTGCCATCACATCAATTCGAAGAAAAAAATCTTTTTTTTCAAATATTGAATACTCTGTTATCTTCTGATCATATGATTCTCATGAAATCCGGTTTGAATCCTTAAATTGTCATTTTTCGATGAACGATTCGATTTCAATAGACGACTTCGGCCCAAGTTGCCAACCCACATTTTTCTTCACTAATTTACTATCACTGGGGAACGGGAATTCCTTGACAAATTCGACATCATAAGGTTCGCGTTATTTATAAATATCCGTAGAAGATGCCTCGGCTCCTCAAACAAGATGATTCCTTCCAAATGTAGGATTCCTGATTTCATGTTAATAGTGTCACATTTATAAAGGATATGTTCCACAAATCAACTTGGTTATTTCGATTGCTGTAATATGAAATATTCGGTTGGTTCCTGAAAAAAAAAGGTAATTACGGAATTTGATTGATGAAAAAGCAATCTTTCTATCACCAGAACATAGACATATTAAGTCTATGCACCAGAACGACAATCTATATTTTATGGTAACATATCCATAGCAAAGAACAATATTTATTTGCCTTATAATCCATAGACCATACCTAGTAATTTTCCGATTGTTGATTGTTGTCTCTTCTATGTGCTATGGATCATAAAGTAAATGAAGATTGTTCTATACTATGGATATGTTACCAAAAAACATTGACTGTCGTTCTGGTGACAGAAAGAACGTTTTCTTCATAATTCAAATTCCGTAATTAATTTTTTTTTAGGAACCAAGTGAATATTTCATATTTACGGAATGGAAAACTGGCAACCGAAATAACCAAGTTGATTTGCGGAACGTGTCCTGTATAAATTTGACATTACTAACATGAAATCAGGAATCCCAACTTAAATTTCAGCCAATCAGAGATGATCTTAACAATACCCTACATTTGGAAGGAATTATCTTTTTTGAGAAGCCGAGGCATATTTCACGGATATTTATAAATAACGCGAACCTTATCATATCGAATTTGTCCTGAAATTCCCGTTCCCCAGTGATAGTAAATTTGTGAAGAAAATTGTGGGTTGGCAACTTGGGTCGAAGTCGTCTATTCTATATAATCTGTATTTTTGAAAATATTGAAAAAATAAAGATCGAATTGAAATCCAGTATACATGGAAAAAAAACCTGAAAATGCACAGACGTGAAGTCAGCAGGTTTTGCGAGCATGTTCACTTTTGGTGATATACTATGAACATTAGCGTAAAAGCTGCTGACTTCACGTCAGTGCCTTTCTAGTTTTTTTCAAACATCTCATAATTGTTGGTAGTAAATCATAGCAAGGAAGAATTTGAAAAAAAAGCTTTTCTAGAATTCAACCAAAATCTTATTCCTACTGACGTATCTTGAATTCACAAAAGATTTTCTGTATGTATGAATAGATTAATAGTATCAATTAAAAATAAATCCCTTAATTCCTTCAGAATAATAATCATCGACCATTCTGTTGCTCTCCCAAATCTCGTTTCCTGTTTTTCCTCGTCGCCTCCAATCCCAACATTATTCGATCCTGAAATGAGCAACATTATCAGATTTCCACTGCCTCCATCGAATCCTTCGATTCCCATTACATCTCGATATTAGAAACGCAGAATTGATTATTCAAATCCCCTCAATTCCACAAAGAAACATCAAACACCAGACGTAACAAGACGTTGTGGTATGCAAATAGCGAACGTACCCAACGACCTTTAATGCCTCCTTCATGAATTTTCCGGCATTTCCCGGTTATCGAACGTGGCCAGCCCAAATGGCCATAATAAAGTTGAGTAATTCTACTTCTGGAAGTTCAATTTTCCTATCTGATCGATAATACCAATGAGTATTCAGGCCGGGTATAAAATAACCGACTTACTCACGTCTTCGACGAAAGAGTTATTTTATATTCGTTCTCATTTGAAACCGATAGAGGAGTGAATTTTAGGACCTTGTTCAGTATCTCGTGAATAATTTCAGAGAATATGGTCTCGCTCTACGGAATCGTTAATGTGAAACAATGTTATTGCATTGGGAGTTCGCTGTTGGAACTTTTTATTTGATAGGAGAACAAATTCGTTTTCCCCTGGAGTACTATTACATTTTGTGTGTTTTTGTTTCGTATATTGCTAAGCGTTTTCGAACAGCAGCGGAACTGAAGTGAACGTGAACGTCGGCGACATCAGCGATATTTAATTTCCATTCGGGAAATAATGACGTAAAATAAAATGGGAAGAACTTTCATCAAATTCAGCAGTTTAAAATCTACCAAATTCATGCCAAGACCTTGAAAAGCACGAGAATAGGTAGATATGAGCAATCCGGTGATTCAAAGAAAATTTTCTTGAGTTATGTGTGTGATTCATCAATCACTGTTATATGACTATAATCACTGTATTAGAATTCATTATACCGAATATATTTAGGCACCATGGTTATACGATGGAACTGTGGCTACAGACGTAGAACTATTTATTAGAAACATTTTGACCCTTTAAATAACAATGCCTGTGATGTTCGATTTTATGTACACTTCAAACCAATGAGTATTCAGGCCGGGTATTAATAACCGACTTACTAACGTCTTTGACGAAAGAGTTATTTATATTCGTTCTCCGCTGAAACCGATGAAGGAATGACTTCAGGACCTTGTTCGATATCTTGTGAATGATTACAAAGGATATGGTATCACTCTACGGAATCATTAATGTGGAACAATGTTATTGTATTGGGACTTCGCTGATGGAACTTTTATTTGATAGTAGATCAAATTCGTTTTACCCTGGAGTACTATTACGTTTTATTCGTTCTTATTTTCTTATAAAGTGCGCGTCAAAATTATGGAACAAATTCATTTTCTCAAAAGAAAAATAAGGAAATCCTGGAACAGATTAATTTTTGTTTCAGTTTATCAAATTTCTTTGCATTTTTGAAGGATTTTTGTTGCACCCTGTGCCATTCCCATCAACCCTCTAAATTTTTTGGCAAGGTCTTTGTATCTTCTTTACAGGCGTGCAGAAATTTTCAAGAAAAAAACTAGTTAGTTCAAAGAGTTTTTCAATATGTGCCCTTTGTCATGGCTCATTTACTTTGAGATGATGGTACCTGATGAAATTTGTCACCGAATGAAAGTCGACCATTACAGTTTTGTTCATGCATTACGTCAACCCCTTTCAACCCCCTCACGTGAATAATTAGAATGTGTGAAACACTAATTTAACTCATCTTGTAATGCACAATGATTTAATGGGTGGTTCTTCAATGCCGAAATAAATTTCCAATGTCACTCCATTTTTTTCCATTAAAGGGTTCGTAGGGATGAAAGTTGTGCATGAACAAAACTGTAATGGTCGACTTTCATTCGGTGACAAATTTCATCAGGTACCATCGTCTCAAAGTAAATGAGCCATGACAAAGTGCACATGCTGAAAACCTCTTTGAACTAACTGATTTTTCAAAAAAAAATTTTTTCTTGAGAATTTGTGCACGCCTGTAAAGAAAATACGAAGTCCTTGGCAAAAAAAAACCACATGACCCACTTCCCCTATTCAAAAAATTTTGAGGGTTGATGGGGATGGCACAGGCAGCAACGAAAATCCTTCAAAAATGCTTAAAAATTTGGTACCCCCACCACTGGACAAAAAAATAGTTTTTTCCTAGAAGTAGGATGGCATTCCATGTTTTTTCGTACATGCTTTAGGGGTGCTGTAACTCTAACTGTAAACTTCGGGATTACGCGATTAGTTCAAAGTCCTGGATCTCTTGAGAAATAAGAATCTAATTCGTACGGGGCTGAGATGCCATGTAATTTAGTTCCGCAAATCTGCAACCATTAAAGTTCACCTGAACGTCACGTAGAGAGAGAAGAACTATGGTCAAGACGTTTCTTCGCGTTACTAACTTAAAGCTTGCCTAGACCTTGAGATTTGTGTGAATTTTTTTTAAATCAATGCGACTACAAAAACATTCACCCAAAGAAAGTTTAATGTAAACTGATCAAAATTAACTCATCACATTGAATTGTAGAAAGCTTTTCATGTAGACATAATTCAAGGTGTTGGCTTAAATGCTTCTTTTTTCAAGAGTACAATTATTATCTCCATAATGCCTGCGCATTCTTCTACGTTTCAGAATAATGGTACTGTTTCACAATTTTCTAAACTCTAAAGAAGGTATCTGATATATCATTTCCACTTTCCATCAACATACTCGAAGTAAAAGTGTGATATATCCTCACCTGTGTTGATGCGTGGACGAGATCGATCGATTCGGGATCGCCTGTCGATGTAGTCTATCTAGATTTTTCACGTGCTTTCGATCGTGTTCCACACAGGCGCCTGCTCCTCAAGCTTGAGAATTTGGGAATCCGTGGTGACCTCCTTCTGTGGATTGAGTCGTTTCTGTCCGATCGCAGCTTTCGCGTGCGGGTTGGGAATTCCCTGTCGTCTTCTAGGCGAGTTCATAGTGGGGTTCCGCAGGGGTCTGTGCTGGGTCCGATTCTATTCCTACTCTATACTTCAGATTTGCCTACTATCGTCCGATTCCAGAGTTCACTTTTTGCTGACGATGCTAAGATCTTTGGTGCTCCTATCGGTGATGCGGGTGCCATACAACGTGACCTTGACGCTCTTTATGGATGGTCGGAGGCCTGGTGATTGCCGCTTAACCTTCTCAAGTATGCAGTTGTCCATATGGGTAGGAAAAATCCAAGACTGACCTTTTATTTGAATGGTCAGGTGGTTTCCACCAAAAGCTCCCATTGTGATCTTGGAGTGATTATTTCTGAGGATTTGTCATGGTCAAATCATATCTTGCACACCGTCAACAAAGCAAAGCGAATACTTCACATGTTGCGTAGGTCCTTTTCGCGTTGTGACCCTGCCACTGCAGAATTCTGTACGTGATATATGTTCGCTCTATTTTGGAGTATGCGGGGCCGGTTTGGCCGCCATCGCTTGTTCGAGACGTTGAGCTTCTGGAAAGTGTCCAGCGGAGTGCGACAAGAATGCCTTATGGTATGCAGCGACCCAGCTATGAGGAAAGGCTGGCTCTCATGAATCTCCCCACATTTTCTGAGAGGCGGCTTCGTGGTGACCTCATTGTTGTCTTCAGAGCACTGAGAGGTCTCTTTAACTCCAACCTGGGCTCGCTGTTTACCCTTAATACTGATGCTCGTCTTCGCGGCCATGGATGCAAGTCGCGGAGGGAGAAATTTAGGACCGCTCAAAGAGAGCATTTCTTATCGAACAGAGTGTTTGCCGATTGGAACCGCTTGCCTTCTGCTGTGGTGAGTGCTGGTTCAGTGAATGTGTTTAAGAACCGGTACGACGAGTGGTCGATGGAATGATCTTGTTATTTTCATTTTCTTATAAAACCATTTTTTCGTATATTATTTCATTCAGCAATGTTTTTCTTCTGTTTAATTTTTTTGCTTGTGACATGTAGCTATGACCATTTTCAATTTATTTTGTGAGTTTATAGAATTCCTCTTAACTCTTACCCAATAAATAATAATAATTATAATAATAATAATATTTCTATGTCTAAAAGTATGAAGTTTACCAGCTTTTCAGGTTTTTTATAGCTCGTTTCCCCCAAAATATTCTGAATATAGATCCACTTGACAATTCAAAACACCTAGAATCGCTTATTCCTGTAAAATTCAGTGACACTGATGAATCTGAGTAATACTGACGATGTATTGCTCATTTTTCACTTACTGGTTTTAAATGAATTTTTTGACTGTTGTTTCAAGTTATCATGGATACCGTCTTGAATTGTGGGGTATTTAAAATTTCTGACTTCCATCGCAAAAGCCTGCCCAAGGGAACTGAAACCAACGTTGTTTTGAATGAAATTCACAAGGATTAAAGCTGGTTCACAGAGAAAGTAATTTGCTCTACACCGATGTTCAATTCTGAGTTTAATATTTCACAAAAGACCTGATTTCAAAGGTATACGTAATTCGAGAACTTTTGTGCCGCTAAGCAGAATGAATTTCTTTCTCACTCGGCTGATTCATTATGAAACCCATAGTAATCTACCCTCAACGAGACAGATACTCATCATAGATAGGATGTCCGAGCCAACAAATCGTGTTCTTTTTCTGATTCATTCTGCATAGACATTCAACGATTGGCATTCAAATTTGCTGTATAATTGAACAGATTTCACCCTCTACTTCGTGATATTTGAAATCATTGGAGCATTTCCAGCTGTCCTTATGAATGGCAAATATCTGTTTTGCCCACGGTTGTGTCAGAACTAGAGAAAAGTCCAACGAAGCATTATGAAGTTGAGTTCTCATTGGTGTGTTTTTTCGTTTGTTTTTGTGATAACATTCGAGATAGCGCTGCTATTATGAATTCTCTAGAGAATTCTGTAACTGGCATAATGAATCATGAATTTATTCATCCTTTGAGACATTCACAGTGTATAGGATAGGTCAAGAAAGAAAAAATGAACGAATCGACAGTGAACAACATTATTAACAAAATCTATCATCTAAATATTCTCACACGCTATAGTAACACTTCTCAACATGATTTTCTTAACAACTGTACGGAAACTTGATCTTTCCAACCTTTACACTGTATCCGGAAAGTTATTGAACAGTATAATACAACAGTAAAATAGAGATATTTATAATTCCGCTGTTCTGTGCCAAGGCACAGAAAGAGTAACAGCGCTCCTAGTATTATATTCATGAAAATTAGATGAAAGCTCCTAATTCTGCGTACGGTAAAGACGGAGGAATACAACATTCCGCAGAAATAATCAATATGACTGCATCACCTCATACCACTTACATATCCAAGAATTTGGTCGACACGCCAGAATCCAAAATACCATTCTGGTGTTTCACAACTATTCGAGAGCTTTTCCTGAACTTAAACCTGGCAATAACAGCTTTCCCCACATTAACAATAAGCGAGTTGGCTCGACACCACCCGACGAAACTACTCATCAAAGATTAACAGATCTCCACGAGTTCAGCAGTATTGGCAGCTGAAAGTGAAAGGAATATGGGGGTATCATCGACGAATATTATGAACTCAACAATTTACTGAGTATGAGTACCAAAGGGAAGACCACCTTGTTGACAAAGAGAATGAAAAGAAGCGGTTCCAGGAAGGATCCTTGGAGTAACCCCAGACTCAATCCCTGTTCATCAGACCAAGAAACCCCACAGACAGAAATTATACGATTCATTATGAAACTCATGACCCACTGTGAAAAAACTCCCCTGAAGGTACATGTGAAATAAATTGGTTGCAGACTTGAGAATTTATGAATTATGTCAGAATTCTGATTTGAAACTTGAAACCAATTCCTATTTTTGTCAGATATTGGACGTTACCGTCTTGTGGAAATCTACATGAACCAAGTATTTCCAGAGTCGTGACGGTTGTTCGTAATCTGCTAATTTGCAGATACTGCAACCTGATGCGACAAGAGGATGAACGCCATGCAAGTCGATCAAATTATTCTGCACACGAAGGTGGGAATCGCAAGATGCTCCTTGAAGATGGCGTGCTGTACGTTGTTATACTTCAGCGATCCGTCTGAAAAGTGACAAGTATCGGGATTCCTTCTACTGTTTTGTCCGAGGTAAGTTGACCTGATGATCAGTAATGACTGTGAAACAGCTGTAGTCATTCTCCTTGGATCCGCTTCTTCGGTGTGGATGTTCTTGTTGATTGGATGGTTAGCTCTGATCAAGGGGGTAGAAAATTTGTTGATTTATTTACAGATATTCGTCCTTGTGATTATGTTATTTCAGTATTTAATTGTGTGTATTCTCCTCGAATACAACCATTGCCACATTCAAGATTTTTCCTCCACAAAGGGTGCAATAATCGCAATTCCAAGCGTAAATCGTGAAAGTGTCCGAGTTGAGCCGTTTAATACGTATTTATAATCGTGAAAAAAGGGGAAGTCTTTCATAATGGCTCGGTGCGAAATTCACCCTCGGTCTACATAATTTTGGGCCTGTATTGTATGGCATACTAATGACCCATAATTATATCATTTGGTCAAAAATCGGTAAATGGCATCTCATTTGTATTCCACCCCGGAAGTGGTAATTATCATGAGGGATGTATTCGTACGATGCGTGAATTATTCATCTTTACACGATTAAACTGATTTTTTGTACTTAGAGTTTTTCAGTTTAGTTCGAAATTAGGATTATTTTATCACTCTTATTTCAGAGTTTCACCACAGACCAACAAGACAAATCACTTCATCGCTTGCGGGAATCTCGTAGTTCCGATTTTGAGAAAAATAACGGACATAACCACACTTTATTACTCCTCAAAAGAGCTGTGGAATTGTATACTTAAGTTTCGGATTTCTTAAATCGGAATGTAAAAAAAACGGATTTGTCGGGACCACAAGATGAAAGTCAGACTAAGATTTTCGATGAAACCGGAAACCATTTGAAACGAAAGCGAGTGTTTTGTCTCCGCTTGAACTACTGTAAAAAACGAGTTGAAGAACTCGGTTGGGGTAAATAGAAATAATGGACAAATGTTATGGAAAACCTCTTTTACTTGATCAGAGAATCTCTGTCGTGACTGATACTTATTGGTCTCTATGAAAGCCCTCAAAAGCTTGTGGAAGTTTGTGTTCTATTTAATTGTAACCCTTCTTCTTATATGTGGATGTATTTGTCAAATTATTCATGAAATAAATAGAACAAAAATTTCATTTCTGTTCGTTTATATGTTTATAACCTCTTAAAGAGAGTCCAAAAGCGGCGAGAGTGACGTCATTCTATGTCTGCAATCTGACTGGCACCCCAAAGCACCCCAAACGTCTGCTAAAACTCTGATTAGGTCGATTCACGGTCATATACGCGTTGACATAGATTTCCTTAGTAAATGACGCAAGTTGTATAGCTGGTTGGTCTGCGGTTTTACACTGGGATGGTGTTAAGTGTTTATCATTCAGAACTGTCCTCCTTGTTGGTTGAAAGTTGCAATCGAAATCATTCTTCAATTAAGTTCTTTTCTTCATTTTGATCCAATCTGTATTCATGGAAATATTCGTGAAAAACTTTTGCATCAGTATATCTGCGAAATCACAGTTAGTTGAAAACTTGAACTCGATATTTGTACGGTAGGTGTGGACACCAGAAGAAAGACGATTTCGTGCATGGGTGAAATCTATCTGATTTCGCAGATATAAACAATCAAAATATTCCAATATTACCAAAATATGGATATTATTGGATTGAAATCGAGTAGTTGAATGAGTGATGACAGCTTGAAGGTTCATGCAGAAATTTGTGTGAATAATCTGATGAGAAGATCGCAGAAAATAAAATATTCGAGAAAAAAATGAATTGAAATTAAGTATACTGTTTTGAAATATAAAGTTCATGGTCTATTCAAATTTTACATTATAGATTTCGAAAGAAAATTTGTTTTGACTTCACTAACAATGCGATCTCAATAAAATTTCGCAAAAATTTGAACCTGTTTATAATTCAACTTTCAATCAAATCTCTTGAGTAGTTCAGAAATATCATAGAAATAACCTTCAAACAACTACGAAACTATTTGGCTGGTTTGGTCCATTAACGAACCCAACCGTTTTGAAATGTAACCTGCCCTGAAAATTTCAGTTTGAATGGATTGTCGTTCTAACGTAATCAATTTTGACACCAGATTAGTCATCGGTGAGTCCAACCTATTGCCTCGAGACAAATTTTAGCTAAAAACTCGAAAATTTCAGTCTTTTGGACAAAACGATAGCACACCGTCTCTAAAAGTCGTTCAGCTTCTTTTGTATGAATTTGGATTATGCAACTCCCAGCTAGTGTAACCTAATCTAACCATCATGAACCAAAGGATGAATAGTCATCAATAAATTAACTAATCTTTCCTTTGACCTTGGCCAGTCATACTAAAAACTAAAGCATCTACAACGAGAAAGCATCGTCCAATAGATTTCGGAACTGCAGTTTCATGGTTTCAAAAACTATTAGCACTATTCACCTTGTCCAATATCGAAACTGTTCTAAGTAATTGAGAACCTTTGTATATCAGCTAAGTGAACAAAATTGCACCAGCGCCATCTCAAATGAAACGAATGAATCATAATCATCTGTAAAACTTTTGAGCCATCTGAATGATATTTCATTGAGTTTTTCATTCATAAGTTTTATTCGAATTCGATTTCATCTCCATAGTATATTAACCGTGGGTTTCACAAAGCTTAATTCTCTGATCAACGCGTTGATATTCTGTGGTATTGCTAAAAATGAACTGAAATTGAACATAGAATTGTCTTGATCAGAACAATCAAGTTAATCAGAGCTTTGTGAAACCCGCTGTAAGTATCAAAAATAGTAAGCATATTCAAGTGAATCATATCATATTTTCAAGAAGGGAACATGAACTGTGTTCGGCTTGTACAGTGATGAAAAGACCATTTTAGTGAATAGTGGTATTTTTTGAACCACGTAGGAAAAATCATTGCTTTTGTCAGATGTGACATTGGGATATTTCACGAATAAACTACATAAGAGGTTGAAACCCTTTGGTAATACCATACGGGAGTACAAGATAAAACATCCAAACCAAACTGTGCTGGTTATTTCCCTGCATTTCTAGGTAAATGTGCACATAAATATGAGTAGACCCCCTGATATATTAGGCTTTCTAGGGTTCATTTAGCCTCTATAAACAGAAACTCTCAGCATGTTCTCGGCTCGGCACATATATCTGTGGCAGTTCTGTGTGCATTTCATTTACTTTGTGCCGAATCCTTAGCGAGTACATGTTTTTAAAATATTGATGTTGGTTTTAGGTAGCTCCGGGTCAGAACTAGATTATGCTCTTACGGACGTTATCATTTATTTACCTGGTGAAAGCTCTTGGAGATGATTGATTTATCCTCTGAATGATTGATGAAATGTTTGGAATATAATATTGAGCCAAAATATGTTGGATTTCTCTTTGATATCATAACTTGGTACATTCATCGACGTCGCAACAGACATTTCTGATTCACGTGCTGGCTGCTCCGAACCGGAAAGGAACACGGAATACGCTTTTGATCATTCAATCCAATTCTATGATTAATGGCTTTGACTGATTTGAGGAATAACATGAAGATCTATGAGAGTCTCATATTCAGGAAGAAGCTATGAACTTCAGAAAAAGGTTCTGTAACGGTTCCAAATCGAAGGTTGTATATGTAGTTCTGTTTTAACGTTGGTACCCTTGTTTGGGTTGGCAAGACTGATTGTCATGTCATTTGTTCCTTAGACAATCTGAATCTCGGAATAGAATTCATTAGGAGAAATATAATTTACCTTACCTTTATTGGAGTAAGACTGCTTCCTACTGTTAACAGTATAACTTTGATAAGGAATTACTTAGGAACTCGAGGGAGGTTTGGAGCTCGAATATGAAAGTTCCAAATTCGAAACATCATGGGTCATGTGAAAACACTAAGTTCCTACTCAATTAAAATACCGCTACCTGAAATTGAAACTCCAATTATCTGTTTTTCCAATTCAGCAAAATAACGAGAATATTTCGTCATTCATATATTGACACGAATTCAAATATTTCCGGTTTGAAATTACGATTTGTAATATAAATAAATGCTACTATAACTACGAGAATTATATTGATAATTGTCTCTATAAAACTATTGTTTCAGTTTGAATATTAAATGCAAACAAGTCTACTTGATAATGGATACTAAAACAATCAATAATTGATCCTGGTGAATAGTAGGATGAATATCGAGAGGTACCTATTATTCGAAACCATGAAAAAATGGTAGCTCAGTGGTTAGAGCGCAAGCCCCATGATCGTAAGGTCTGGGGTTCAAGCCCTTGGCCGGGAAATGACCTTTCCGGTTTTTAGGGGACCGTCCAACCATTCGCTGTTGGGTAAACAATTAACAGTGCTGTTCCTAACGTGGCGCAAGGAATTAGTAACAAAGCCTACACAGAACACACCCGGTATCCTTACTCGCACAAGCTTTAAGCTTCTGAGGGGTTTCGTTGAAGCCTAGGATATTCGGAAAAAATACAAAAAAAAAAAATACAAAAATCTAATGATCTTACTAAATAGTCGAGTAAAATCATTTGAATTCGATATTTGAAATGAATCAAAGTTTGTATACACTCAATAATCAACAGTCTCATAATTCTTGAGGTTCTAAATATTTTAGTTAGTGGTATTCACGTCGGTTCATTCGTGAAAAATAAGAAACTGTGAATTCAGTGCAATATTATTCTATGGTTCAACAGTTTATGTCAGTCTGGTTCAAATTGAATGAAGTGTTATTTTTGTTTGAACCACTCAGCTAATATTTCGCATAAAATAAAATTGATACTTCCGATGAGTCTGAATCATAGAGTTAAGATGAATCACTTCTCTGATTTTTGTTTGGTATCACATTCTTCACATTGCCTTAGTCTCAAATTTATGACCTGTATTCATGCAATAATTTTAATTTTGTCATTTAAGACGTAGAACGTTCCAGATCAAGGAAGATATCATGCTTAGGTATTATATCGAATCTGTATCAATTAATGATTGTATAGCCGATTAATCCAGGCTATCACAATTTCATAATAAATTCTGAAGAAGAATTTCGATTGTGACAATCAAACTTTAATGAATTCATGAAGCGTGTTTTTTGGACGTTTGGTTTTTAAATTGGCAACAATGTTCATAGTGATTGCCAACTTGATTATTAGTGGCATATTCAAGATCAGTACGTGTTCATATTTCACAATGGACTGACTTTCGGAAAGCGCTTAATTTCGTGTGAGGGACCTGTTACCTAGCCTTCACGATAGTATGTAACATAATCACAAATAGGAATATCCGTCGATAAATCAACAAATCCCCCTTGATCAGAGCTAATCATCCAATCAACCAAAACACCTACACCGAATAAGCGGATCCAAGTAGAATGATTACAGCTGTTTCACAATTGTTATTGATCGTCAGGTCAACTTAACTTGGATAAACCGCAGAGAGTTCTCTAGATACTTGTTACCTTTCAGAAGGACCGCTGTAGTATAACAACATACAGCGCGCCATCTGCCAGGAGCATCTTGCGAAACTCACCTTCGAGTGCAGAATACCCTGATCGATGTGTATGACGTTCATCCTTTTGTCGCATCAGGTCGCTGTGACTGCGATATTGCAGCTTTACAAAAACCGACACGACATTGGAAACACTCGGTTCATGTGGATTCCCACCACAAGACGAAAACGTCCAACATTCAACAAAAATAGGAACTGGTTTCTCGGATGAGAACATAGTTTTGGTTGATTGTATGATCAGCTCTGATCAAGGGGAAATATTTGTTGATTTATCGACGGATATTCGTCCTTGTGATTATCTCCGTGAAACAAATTCCTATCTTTGTTAGATGTTGGACGTTTTCGTCTTGTGGTGGGAAAACACATGAACCGAGTGTTGTCAATGTCGTGTCGGTTTTTTGTAAAGCTGCAATATCGCAGTCACAGTGACCTGATGCGACAAAAGGATGAACGTCATACACATCGATCAGGGTATTCTGCACTCGAGGGTGAGACTCGCAAGATGCTCCTGGCAGATGGCGCGCTGTATATTGTTATACTGCAGCGGTCCTTCTGAAAGATAACAAGTATCGAGAGAACTCTGCGGTTTATCCATGTTAAGTTGACCTGACGATCAATAACAATTGTGAAACAGCTGTAGTCATTCTAATTGGATCCGCTTCTTCGGTGTAGGTGTTTTGATTGATTGGATGATTAGCTCTGATTAAGGGGGAATATTTGTTGATTCATCGACGGATATTCGTCCTTGTGATTATGTTACATATTATTGCTGGAGCTCTGTTCTTCTCCGAGAAACCAATTCCTATCTTCACGATAGTGTGATCTCACACCTATAGATTCATTTCTTTGGGGATATGTGGGGTCACAAGCATTCGTGGATAAACCACAGAAGTTAGACCTCTTGGAAGCCATCATTTGCCGCGTTATTTATGATATACAACCCTAGTTGCTCTGAAAACTGGTGAAAAATTGGACCCGATTACTCTTCACCCAAACCAGTTGTGGTGCTCATATGCCCGAAACTATTTTTGAACCCATATGGCATGAGAATATGTTTCAAATGAAACCAATACCATTTTCTTTTTTTTTTCATTTTTAGGTCTTCTATTTTATTTTGAACTTGTATACCTGTGAAAAAAACAGCCTCTTAATCTGATGAAGAACATTTTTTCGGATGATTACAATTACCACCAAAATCACAAAAAACTATTAAACAAATTCTGTTGAGTTGGGATATTAATATTAAAACGAACATTTCATGGAAATATTGTCTGTGCGAATTATAAAGTACCTATATCCATCCTGAGATGAACAGAATAATGATGCTTTCACTTTCATTTGTCTTCTACTGAATTATTAGACTAAACTGGGAGCTACCAGTTGTATTTCATCTTTTCGCCACCGACGCAGACACCACCAACCGACCAATCAGAATGCACGATACTCTTAATGTTAATTCAGCAATTGTCATTTTGCTTTTTAACGAAACTTGGAATGTCAATTCAGATAGATAGTTGCCTTGACGACCAGTCATGATTTCCAAATAGCGCCTTCAGTGGAAAAAAAACGAATTCAAGCGATATCCTGTGCATTGGCGGAACAATAGCGCATCTTCGAATTCACCTTATTCATATTAATCTTCATCCATCCCCTTCAGATTCTAAGAGAAGTTAATCATCTGTTTGAGGAGTTTCGATTGTTCTTGTCTACGGTTTGACTATTGAGTAAGTCAAACTGTGCGGACATCTCTATTTAGTAGGGTTTGAAAATTCATCCAGTATCGTTGAGCACTATAGAACAACGGTTCCAAATTGTGGAAATTCACTTCGAAGTTCATAGAACACGGTTAACATAATGGGCCTAGTGAGCAAGCAAGTTGTGCAGTTTTGATCGATATTCCACTCTTCAAATTTTTCGATTCAAAACCATCAACAAGATGATGAATTGTGCGTGACGAAGAGAATATTGGTATTTTAGCACGAAGAGTTGAAAAAAACACCGAATTGTCGGAAAGTGGAGATATACTGACAGATTTTCTGTTGCCTGAAAATAATCAGCTGAACGGTGAAAACATTCGGAACCAACAAGATGACTCAACTTGCCGTACAGCGCGCTCAAAATTCAATTTTGCGACAACTTCATTTCCAGAAGTAATCCTGTTTACTGGCCTCCTCTTTCGTGAGACCTATCATCACTCGAATACTTATAATGAGTCGTTGGTTGATGACGACAGTTCAGTAACTCAAGGAGCGTTGGCAACCAATATCACAGCTATTACGATGCCAAACTACCAAAGTTTTTGTTAATAGTTATGAAAAATTGGACTGATCCAGTAGACAGAGTAATTCATAGCGGCATCAAGGAGATGCCGAAATTCCAATTCGAATAATGAATGTCATGATATTACCTGCCATATTATAATAACATAAATTTAGTTCAAGAAAATTTCTGACTGTAAATGTGTTGATAGTCATAGTTAAGCTCTTGAAAAAACACCATTTTATAAGTCAACTTGCTGAGAATTAGGTTAGATTCTATAGGCATCACTTATTAATTAATCTTCTAAGACGAATAGAAGCGAACTTAATTAACTTCAAAATAATCGACAACCTGTCGAAAGGGAAGCGCTATTTTCCTTTATATCTGAATTCACTGACTCGAACGGATCCACAGGCCCCTCTGAAATCTATGCGCGCACCACAATTTTCCTCCCTCAAGAGGAAAAATCTCAATGGGAGCCTCATTACTGAACTCGATCCTTCTTCTTCTTCTTCCTGAACGAATATTATTCATTGTAGTCTTAATGAAAGTCTACAACGTATTCTGCTTATTATACCCATATTTCCAGCTACGCTCTGCATAACTCCCTCCTCTCGTTTAACAAATTTGATGGACTACGTTGTTTCCTCAGATTTGATTTGTATACTCTGAATTTATTAGCTATCGGGTTCTTCTCTCTCATTTTGAATTTTGAACTCAAATATGCGATTGAAGCTCATTTCTCGTATGATACGTTTGACGTATCTCAGGCAATTAAAAAGATAATTTCTCTGTAGAGGAAAAGACTGCATGAGAGAGCAGTAACTTATTTATCGATTAAAGATTATTTTGGAAGAATTCCGCATCATTTTTCGGTTTTTTTCTGGGTTTTCACTCTCAGTATCTGAAACATTAACTATTAAAACTATTGAAATTATACAAAATTGTTTTTTTTAAGGAAAACGCCCTTCTGGATTGTAGGATGATTATTTTCTTTCAATTTTTCGTTTTGAGACTTTTGTCTGATCAAAGAGTCAGATTTGTACTCTGAAACGTCAAAGGTCGCTTTGTTTATCGTTTATACTATTCCTGTATTGTTCATTGGGCAATCTGTTTTCCAAGAAGCTGCCCTTGTGTGGCTTGGACGATTCTCTAAGTTTTACAAAAGAAGCTTTCGAAAGTTGTTCGCTAAAACAAACTTTTCGTGAAATGGATGTAAAAATCTTGAAGCTGAACTAACTGAAGCAGCATTTTGTTGGTTACCATAGTACGTAATACAAAAAAGTAACTGTTTTGGGAAACAAGTACAATGAAGAATCCAAAATTTTTAGTTTTTTAAAAAATTTGCTAACTTCTATAAGGACCGAATTTTTTGCAGACAACCCTATATCAACGTGTTCACAATTAAACAGTGCTGATGCTGATATTAAAGTTTTTCTATTCATCCCATAAAGTGAAAGTAACTGGCGTCGGCATACCTGTTCATGCCTGGTAACCCAGTAGTTTGTTCAGGTAAATAATAGATTTTTCAGAAAATAATTAAAATATTCTGTCCAGGATTCTGAGGCAACCCATTTTTAATATATTTTCTTGTACACTAAATTTGTTATAAAATAAGTTTTATTTTATTATCAGCTCGGTGAAGGTCGACTTTGGTTCGGATCTTGTACTATGATGTCTGCACTTATACTGCCGGTTTCACAAAGGGTTGATCACGGTTCATCAGGGAATATCACGCTCTTAATTCGCCGATCAACACCAAATTCTATGCTCAATAATCTCAGTTGATCGGGAATTAAGGATTTGACGTCGTGATTAACAAATCATCCATTAATTTCCGTTGGTTACCGATAAAACGGTATTTGCGTTACACAAAACATTTTTAAGTCCAGATTAAACAGAAACTTCACTTGATCGTCGGATCTGGTTGATTGGACGAATTCGGACAATAAAGCCAGTTAATCAGCGTATTTAAGTGTAATGTAATGGATCATAAGTCAATTTTGAAATGTCCCACAAAAAAGCCACTTCAGGCATATGTTTATAGGAATTAATTTTGAACGAATAACCCTCTGTAGTTTATCACTGTAGTTACGGTGCCATTCCAAACAAAAATACCCATTCTATAGCTTGGTCATCCAAAAGTATGTTCGTCAAATTATTCGAATCAAGTTTGTTATCAGAAGTAATAATCACGAAATAAAAAAACCTACAATCGAATCTTGAACATTCACTTTGAAGAGTGAAATGCTAACAAACTAGGCTCCTGGTCCAGTGCCGGAGGAATTTTTTTTATTTACACAAGCATAAAACGAGGACACTATCGAACGGAATCCACGCTTTAATACATTTAAATAAAAAATAACATGACGTTGAAGCGAAAAACCCTGTTTTTCCCAGGGCGACAAGCAAAGTCTCGGATACATCAGAATGGTTCTATGAGGAATAGCGCGGAATCGAATTATTCAACGTTATTTTCTGAGGGAGTGGAAACATACGAACTTTAAATCCGAAATGAACTCGGAAACGATTACAAATGACTACAGGGCCACCTTTGATTGCGCGAATCGTGATTCGGCAGGATGTTAGGTTTTTCCGAAAAGAATTTTCAAATATGTACGCCTCACGGATTTTCCGAGGGTAGGAAATCCGTTATGTAGACGGAAATTGAAATTTGCTACACCTGCTCCAGTTTGTTTTTCGTCGAAAAATAATTATGTTTGTTTTTCTGGCAGAAAGGAATGAATCTTTGGAAATAAACTGGGTGAAGCTCGATTTTGGACCGAATTGGCAATTTCGTATGAAAAACAACAGGGAAGAGCAAATGATATTTTTTATGGGACGTAATGTTACATATATTTTTAGTTGGATATGAGTATGAGAGGTGTAGCTAGACAGAATCGATTTCGACATGGGATTCTGTATACCAGCAAGTCCAACCTAGTCGTTTTCGGGTAAAAATCTGGAAATTAGACAACGAAAGCACGCTGTTTTCACCTTGTGAACTGGAATCGATGAAAATCACTAATTTGAAGGTTAATAGGATCACGTCGTTATTGATTGACTAGAAATGCTTGGACAGCTAATCCAATGAGGATTCATATAATTGTCAACCCACACTACAAGTCCTGACGATGATTGAGAGCCGGTAGTTAATGATGTCCTTGCTGGCGATTGATTACGCCGGAAAACGGTTTGGATCCGTTTAGAATATCTGTACTCTAGGGCTTCAGATCTGTATTTTCCAGATTTTGAGCCTGAAAAGGTATCAAAAAATCTTGAAATATAATTTCCAGAATACAGGGTGTTTCAACATGAACTGGACAAACATATATAACCATGTAGATGACATTGGGAAAGTCAATTTTGCCGTATGATATATACCCCGTTTTCGAAGCATAAGAGAGATACAGGTTGTGTGATGTCAGTCATTAGGAATATTCTGATAACTGTGGTGATCTATGCGTGACCTTTGAATCAACGCTTTTTGGTCATATTTTGGTATTTTTTGGCGGTTAAGTCAATTGTGGTGTAGAACTCTGAAAAAATTAACATGACGGAAAATCTCATCTCTTTACGCGCTTGCACTGTTGAACAGCGAGTTATTTTTCATTAGTATACACCGAAAAAAATCACACCCAAAATTGTTGAGATCTTTCGAGATCGAATGAACACTGAAGTGAAAACAGAATAAAAAAATTTAGAAAAGCACTGACGTGTAGTCAGCAGCTTTTACGCGCTTGTTCGCATTGCGAAATGGTGAAATTTTAATGAAACATACAATTTTCAAAAGAAAAAAAATTTTTTCAAATTTTTCCATGGATAATTCTTCTTATTGACACTGTTCATCTTCCAACCAAGTTTCATATCGGTCAGATAAATATATTTCAAGTTAATGAAAAATCAAAATTTCAAATGGCTGTAGCACAAAAACCATTCGGCAGATTTGGCGCATTAACGAACTTAACCGAGATATTCAGGATCTTAACCTAACCTGACAGAACGGACGGACAGAATCAATTTTGACCACGGATTCTTCATCAGTGAGTCCAACCTAGTCGTTTGAGACCATTTTCAGCTCAAAATTCGAAAACTACAGACATCGTGACGAAATGATAACGCGCTGCTCCCCAGAACAAGCGCGTAAAAATATACATTGGTTTTCATTCTGTAGCCTTCAAAAGATTCCTCTCGGAGTAAGTGAATAATTTTTGTTAAAAGAACTGGTAGCCCTATGGATACCAACATTGTGCTTATAGGCTTCCAGAATGACCTGGATAGAAATTTGAATCTACCAACAAAAAAAAATAAACAAAAGCTCTGGTGAGAACCGAACTCTGTCCACATTCGGATATCACGGGCGAATTCGATGAACTACCGTTGCTTGGTAATGGACATGATCTCTATCCAGGTCATTCTGGAGGCCCATTAGCCCATTTTTTAAACAATAATTTTTCTTTCTGCATTGTCTCTTCGGAATCGGTTATCATCTTATGTAACATACGGCTTGACCCGTCTTCAAAGTAAAAAGGTTGAGTTCGGCGCGCAGAGATATGAAATGTTGTGGTGATAGATTTTATGAAATAAAATGTTCCAACTGATATCCCCAAATCTTAGTTTTTCTACTGCAAAATATCGCTTTTTTTCCAATATGACACCCTGCATTGGGGACAAATATTGAAACAAAATCTGTTCAAGCAAACCTTTCCAATGATCAGTCCCTGATTCTTAGTTATCAGTATGCATATTAAAAGTGAAAGTTCTTGGAGAAAAGAACTCTAGATTATATTCTGGTAGAAATATCACAAGAACGTATATCTATCGATAATTCAAAAGCATTCCACCTTGATCTGAGCTAGTCACCTAATCAACATAAACATCTACACAGAAGAGGCAATGCCTTAGGAGTACAGATATTGCAATTTCACGGTCCTTACCAATCACCAGACTGCCTTACCTCTGACAACCGCTGAAAAGGACTCCAGATACTTTCTCCCTTTTAGAAACAAAACTGCAGTATTAACCACATACAGTTCGCCATCTATCGGGAGCATCTTATGAACCCTACCTTCTAGTGCAGAATACTATACGTATATTAGTTGAAAGAACTGCTGAATGTTTTACTTGTAAACAGACTTCTAGCTCAGAAATTATGAAAACTAGTTTCGTTACCATGAAGGCTTGTATGATGCATACATATTCACGTTTTCCAGCATATGATCCTCTCAGAAGTGTATAATATGCATGAACCCCTCAAGTGAAGGTCCCGTTTATATTCATACTATAATTGTTGGAATTAAGCAAATATGAAACGTTTACTCCACATTGAAACATATCCCGAATGTGATGTTTGCGTCCTATTCAGTCCCCACAGAAATAGTTTCTAAGCAAAAATTCAAACACAGCTCAAACTCCAATACCCGCAATGCATATTTGCACTGCAGTAATTCCAATGGAACCATCTCCATCTATTAAGCTAATGAATAATTTCAATGATTATTATACTTTGAGAGAGCATGAGTTCGTGGTTCAACAGCCGAATCAAACTTTAATTTGAACCTGAACGGTTGACTTCATTATTCTGATTAAACTGCAGCATCAACTATTTCTGCGCCATTCTTTAGATTGTTGAGAAGTGAATACCGCATACACCATTTTCCTTACCACTTTACCATCAGGATGAAGGATCAAAAGGATTCACAGTAATGAGTATAATGTATCATGGAGTATTCGACGTTCCTAATTGTCATCCAATACCTTTGGATATAGTGCATAGCATCGTTTATCCTGAATTTCATCGAAATAAAGAAGTATTGGCCAAATGAATACAATGCGATTACAGAATAACTTGCTACATTCTTGCATATGTACTCAGTGGCACAGGAAGACTTAAATGGTTCATGAATCGTAGAATTCTTTTAGTTTTAGTCAACTTGTGTTGAGTCGTAGTTAGCGGAACAAAACCCCTCTAGGTCGAAGACGTCAATGTCACTGAGTATAATTGACACAAATATGAAACTGTTTTTGAAATTTCCTTGGTGGACCGCATATGTCAAATATTCAAAAAGAATTTGGTAGACATCAATCAATCCATCAATATTTGAATTTCATCTCTAGTTCATTACCTCCAAAAAATGCAGAACAATAGTTATACCGTAACATTTAATGGATTTTTCATTTTTGTAGTTGACTTCAATACCTTCGTGTAGCAATTAGAAAATACAGATTTCTCTGTAGTACCCTTGCATAATATCTTTCGATATTAATTTGATATCTTACGATATACATTCATTGTCTTCGACGTACCACGTCTTCAATGATAATTTTTTTTTATTATATCAACTGGCATACAATGATTGAAGTAAAAACTTGAGAAAAAGGTAACAAAATGAAATACAAACTGAAAATAATACTAGACACAGCGTTGGATCTTCTTTCTTTCAATATAGAATCGTCAGTAGCATTTATTCTACATCATATGTCAAAAACTCACCACGTGTTTTTTTCACGTACACTTCACTTCAACGGAATTAAGTAGATATAAGTTCATGCGCAAGCTTGTTGAAATTGTGCATAGAAACAATTTTGCCACAGAGTTTACTTGCACCTTCTTCTTTCCTTGACAAAGGAATTGCGGTAAAAAAAAATTTCAAAAATCTTTATAACTTCAAAAATTGAATGACAATTTATATTGACTCTTGAAATCTCTATGTTTTCCTTCAAATATTAAATTTAAAAAATCTAAACTTTTTTTAATTAAACCCTTTGTGTAGCTTGTATATTGGTTATCGGGTCATCTCAATATTTTCATTGAGCTGAATTTAATTTCTGATTCGAAATGAATGAGTCGAACAGAATTTGAACCATTTCAGCAGACTGCAAAAAAATTTAGTTCTATAGTTAGAAATCCATAGTTAGAAATTTTTTTCATGAAAGAATTTTTTCGAAATTATTAACTGTTAGGATATTTTTTATGGAAGTGGCTGAAAAAATCTGAAATTTCACTTTGCCAGTGTTACACGAGTTAATAACTCTTAATTTATTGCCGTTGAATAACATAAATCACAGGCGTTACTTATCGGGGAGAATGGTCATTCTTCGGATGAATCTTTTGTTATTTCTGGGATACAGACTAGCGAACAAAGGAGCTACTAAAAGCTTCTGATTTTTTGTGTGTTATGATAGGAAGCCAGAAATAAATGGAGAAATTGTCCAGAGGTGAAAGGAGTTGAACTGTGTTTTTGGCCTGCTTTTCTCGTGAAAGTCTGAAGTTTAGATGAATCATCGATGGGATCATCTGATTTTTATGTTCGTAAAATGAAATTTGCATAAGGGATTATTGACATTATCATCTTGAAAGTATGAGTAATTAAATCTTTCAAATTTTCCTACTTAATTATTACCTAGATACAGGATTTCCGGTAAACGTTAAACAATATTTGAATTTTGAAGAGAATCAGTACTTCAGTACTCCCAAAGTGAAGAACTGATTCTCTTTCATTTTCATTATCTGGTGTGCACAACCATCTTCATAAAAAATATTGAATTGGTTATATTCTGAGTCATGCCCACTCAGAATATCAATAGCTTATCAGGTAAAATTTTTACCGTTTTCGGTATAATGGGTTTTCTGGAAATTCGTGAAAAATCGCTAACTTTCCTCGATGTTTTGAACGCCATGTCTCTTATAGTCAACATATCCGAATTTTTTTTTCTGAACGTGGCTGACAATTATTGCTTTTTGGGAGTATAGGGAAGTTTTCAAAAATGCATACTATTTTTCGAGGAATGAGGATGAAAAGATCATTTCATCATCGCAACTTTGAGCCCATTTTCTGAAAAAATTATACCTATCAATATCCACATGAGTTCACTACAAAAATATGAGCACCTCGTCAAGTCTCCAAAATTGTTTGAAACATACTCTCCTTGTTTCTTGAAGGGGTGATATTTTCGTTGCAAGAGAATGCGGAGATATTTGGGTCTATCCTGAACGTTCACAAATATTACGAAGCAAGAATTTTCAGAATTAATTGATGAAATAATGAATTCGTTGCTCACAGGAATTTTCAGAAAAATGAAAACAATTTGGAACCGTCTTTCGAACATTATCTACGAATCAGAGTTTCAGTGAATGAATTCCACTAACAAGTTTCAGAAATTAGAATTTGATTGTTTCCTATCCGTTCTGATGCCGTGAAGGATTTTTCAGAACATGTTTTGCCACCCTAACAACTATACTCTGAATGTCTACGTAGATACACCATCTCAGTTGTTCAACGTCAGTTGTATTTAAGTGAAGCGGTTCTTCTTTAGCAATGTTCTAACTGCATCCAAAACATTAAAAAAATAATTGAAGTTTTTTTCAGAATATTTTTCAGGAGAATTCATTGCTAGGTTTGAAGATATCAATTGAAAGCAGGCTCAATTTTATTTTAATTTTCCTGAAAATTCCTAAGCAATAGATTCATTACTATTAATCATTAATTCATCATTTTATTTCGATGAATTTGCAACAGAACATCCCCTCTGCCGAAATTGTTAAAGCTTAAGGTATACCTGAATATCTCCTCATCCTCTTGCAATGGAAATATCACCCCTTCGAAAAACAATGAGAGTATGTTTTATACAATTTTGGAAACTGGACAAAGTGCGCATATATTTGCAGGGAATGTTCACATTCACGTGGTTGAAAAATATTGGAATCAGTAGAAAATAAAAGACATGGCATTGAAAACATGAGGGAAAGAGAGCGATTCCTCACGAATTTTCAAAATGCCCTTTATCTCGAAAACGGTGAAAATTTTACCTGAAATTATTGGTTATTCTGAAACGGCATGATCTAGTCTATCAGTAATTCAAATATTGTTCGAGGATTACAGGATACCCTGTATATCCATTCACAGTTTCATCATCACAATATTCCTGAAAAACAATTTCGATAGGAAAGTGACAGCCTTACAGAATTTCAAGACGATCATATGGAAAAAAATCGTAAATCGTTCTATCAGGATGTGAATCTCTGTGATTTTCTAGGATCTCTATTTATTTATTCATTTGAAAACTAATTCATGCTGAACGTATCCCGGAATTTCACTCGCAACTCCAAAGTTCAAGTAACTGTTCGTGACAGTGGATTAATTCTCAATTTTCGATTTCCCATTGATTTGGCTCCGAAAATCGAGATATTTCAGCAACCTGCATTCAAATTGTTCAAGCAAATTCCTGTACCGTGGAATCAGACGAGAAAAAGTAACAAGCGCCTTGATGCCCATTGCAATTTCCATTTGCATTTGTGCAGTTGGGAGTTGTGCACACAATGTCGTCAGGGTTCAGTAATGAATTTGGATTAGGCGTGACTTGGCTTTCTGGTTGCGTTGGTCCATTGCTGTGTTTTACCTTCGATAAGCACGACCTCACTTCTCATGATTTCGATATTGATTACAACTCGATTCTGTGGCTGAATTAAGTTGAAATTATACCAAGTGGTTCCCGAAAATTAAATTGACACAGGAAATAATAAATCCAGGATCCTGAGCAATTCGACAGCTCTAGAGCTTGGTATCGATTGAAGCTTATTTTGGGAGGAATTTGCATCATTTTGTAGGTTTTTCTGGGTTACTCCCAATATGTCAAAAAGGACTATTGAAATTAAATTAAAATGATTCTTTATGGAGAACGCTCTTGTGGATTGCAGGATTGAACTATATGTCAGAGCAGTCTCTTTGAAAACAGGTTGCCTCATGAACATAAGTGGAACAATACAAACGATAAACAAAACGAACTATGATGGTTCAGAGAACAAATCTGACTCTTTCATGAGACAAGGAAGAAAATTTTCAGAATTATATTCTTAAGATTTTTCGTTTTGTGAGACTTTTGTCAAATTGACATTTTTGGGAAAACACAGCAACACAGATTGACTTGGTTTGAAAGTTTTTCAATTTGACCTCTTTTTGATTGAATTCAGCAAAATATAGTCCATGTCTACAGAACAATAAGCAAAATATCTCTCCCAATTCAACAAAATTAAGGGGGATTCTCAATTATTTACTTTAAAATCATCTGGTTCCGACATCAGTATTTTTGTTTTGTCCTAATCTATCATGTGATTTCCAAGGGTCGAACATACCTGGTTCGCTGTTTGGGAATATCATGATAGATTTGGACAAAACGAAAAATAATGTCGGAACCAGAGGATTTGAAAAAGAAAAATTAAGTGTCCTACATTTGGACAATGGAGTGATTAATTTTGCAGACTGTTCTGTAGAAATGGACCAAATTTGGCTGAATTTACTTGAAAATGTCAATTTGACCAAAAGTTCCATTAAAGGCAAATCGAAAGAAAATAATCCTGAAAATTTTCTTGTTTGTCTGACGAAAGGTTAGGTTTGTACTCTGAAACGTTACAGCTCGCTTTGTTTATTGTTTTTATTGTCCCAGAATTGTTCATTTGACAACCAGTTTTCCAAAGAACTGCCGTTGCCATCGGCAAGCGCGTTTTTTACATTTGGGAGGTTTTGGCACCGAAGCCTCAAGAGACGATAATAATCAAAAGCACATAATTATGCAAAATTTCTCATTTTTCTGATGAAGGACTAAGATTTAGATTTTGAAAGTTACAGTTCACTTGGTTGATTGTTTACATTGTTCCAGTATTAACCATTAGGCAACCTTTCTTCCTAGAAACTGCCCTAGAAAAACAGTTGAATCTTGCAATCCGCAAGGGCATATTTCATGAAAACCAATTTTACTTAACTCTAGTTATATTTTAGATATTAGAAGTGAAACCCCAGAAACACATACGAAATAATGAACTCCACCAGTCGCTGATATTTTCTTCCTACCATTCTGTAAATTGAAGTTATATTTCTATGTCCATCACCCCAAACCCCTACAACATTCAGTATTAGTCTAAACTCTAAAACTCAACTGAGAGCACTTTGCCGAACTGTATAATATTCATTTTGCTGAACGCTAACTACCCTGAGTGCTTGTAGTGAGAATTCTCTCATGTTAGTTAATATCCCTAAGTTGCATTCAACGACAAACAATGACGCTGTACAGGAAATTTATAGAAGTGTTCACAACCGCAGGCTTTAAGAGATTTTAGCGAGTTCCAAACAGATGCAATCAAATATCCTGTTTCCATTCGAATGTCTTGGGGTGTATATTGATTTCCAGACCAGACGGGGTTCCACTTAGTGTTCATGTGGGAGGAATTGGGGTACATTCCTGATTTTGGAGGTATAAGTTAACCGAAACATTCTGTCTGGAAAATTTATTCCGAAGATGAATGACTCTGGAAAAATTCTTGGTATTTTCTTCTTGTATCAGATGTTGAGAATTTCTGTTTATCTCCGGTCAGTTATCTATACATATACATCGTTCGGTCCACTGTTGTGCTCACAGATGGCTGAATATAACAGAATACATGGTACGGACATTCTTGAACATATTTCAATCCGAAACGGTGTCCAAAATATTGAAAAATGCTACTTCGATTTAGGCCCATGTGGAATCGATGTTTATGATTTTACCGACAGGATATAAATAAGTCACAACTTCCTCTAGATGTTATATCCTGATAATTCCACAAACGCCGTCACCAATAGGACGAGAATATGAATTCAAAACACTCAAGTTACGTCGGAATACATACCTACACATTTCAAACTTGATATATTCATTTGCATTCAGTTTTGTCGTTTTATTTAGGTTCAGAAGAAACCTGTTACATAAAGTATTGATTTTTGTATTGTTTCGTGGGGGAAATCTCCCATTGGAAAAGGGAACGAACACAAAAACCTTACAAGAAAGTTGAACCGTTATCACATAAATATACAATATATTATATTCAATCGAACAGAGGATGACATTGAGTCAAGTCTGAACACTTTGCACAGATGGCAAGTCGTTGAAAGCACTGACTGCATAGAAAATAAATTCGTTTTCAATAAATTTCCGAGAAAAACACTTCAACTGAAATGAATAAAATAGAGGAGGCGATGAAATAAAATGGAATATACCATAGATTATGGTGGCAAGTTCCACAGATGGTAAGGAGAAGCAACGATTCTGAATGCAAACCTGTCGCAGAGAAAGTTAATCTATTGTAGAGGAAGTTCGGAATGAAATACTTGAAAGGGATTGAACTGACATGAAATCGGCAACGCCTGTCGCTTGGCCTATATAACGATAGTTGTATCAGGAGAATTTAAATTTATTGAATATTATCATGTACCATTGCCGTTTATTTTACTGATATTCTCCATTTAGTATAATCGGTTCAATACAAAATAAATCTGTCTCCATGTAGATTAGGCCAGATCAAAGCAAGATAGATTGGCATATAGTTAGTGGGAGATTCCATACCCTGAAATAGTTTAAATTAAATGGAAGACAGAATCACTATTGACAAATCCTCGAGATTACACCTCCCCTGAGAGCAAGCTTCAGACAAACTCAGAAAAAGCAGAATGCAGTTCATGCCTAATCTCTCTCTTACAAACTGAGAAGCTGAAACTACTGAAAATTTTTCACCCTGCCAGACTGCAACATCAGCAAAGATTTTATCCTTGCACAAGTTGTGTTATGAATATTATTCCTACGTTAAAAATTTTAATACGAACGTATAAATGGATTACTTACCTTTATAGGGGGGAAGGTTCAGAACCCCTCATCCCTTCTTTTCAGTGTTGCTCTTTTATCAAAAGCGGGGTAGGCAGCCAGATAAACTAGATTAAATCGAAACTCTGAACCTTTGATTGGAGTATTTTCAATACTTTCGGACTTTTTGTGATGATAATCATGAGCAATATGGTCTACCTAGGTAAAATTCTCTCAGAAAGTTAGATGGATCACATAAATATGAATTCAATAGACCAAGAAATGAAATTGAATAAAATACTCTATGGATGATGTGGACACATCCTACTTATGACAAGAGAAACCACTGATTGTGATTGCTAACCTGTCGTAGAGACAGTATATCTTATTCAGACCGAATTGGGACTGAATAACCAGAAGGAAATTGCCTTAAAAAAATACTAGCAAGACCTACCACTCAAGCTTGGGTTTCAAGTTTTGAAGTAGGCCTATATACGAATTTTGTATCAGTTGAAATTCGATTTATTGAATTCTGCCATGTGTTCCGTTCATTTGACTGATATTATCCATTCAGTATAATCGGTATAGTACACAAGCAGCTGTCTACTTGTGGATCAACCCAGAATAACTCAAAATCAATAGGAATTTATTTGGCGAAAGGTTTCATACGCCCAAAACAAAATGAAATAAAATGAGTATATAGAAATTTTGGAATCTCACCCCAATCGAGATCAGGCTACTGCCCTATCCAAAACAAGCTGAATGAAGCTAATGCCTTATCTCCCACCTCTGCTAAGAAGCAAAAAAAACTGTTCGATCCTTACAGACAACAGCAGAAATACACCCTTTGTACAGATCATGTTAAAAATATTTTTTCTATGACAAACCTTTTAATACGAACGTATGAATGGATTACTTACCTTTACAAGGGAGCTGTTTCGTGAGAACACATCCCATCTCCTTCGTGCTGCTTTAATATCAAGAGCGGAGCAAGCTGCTAGATAAACTGGAAGGAATCTTGACTGCTTATACATATTCATTCATGCTATTGAAGGGTGGATAAAATATTCTTTCAGAAATTTGGAATCTTCGATTGGAGTATTCTCAATACTCTCGGAATTTGTATGATCATAAGCATGAGCAATATGGTCTGCATATGCAGAATCGTTCGAGACAGTTGCAGGTTAATCATTTAGATATGGATTCAGTCAAACAGTAGATCAAACTGAAAGAAATATACTGCGGATTGCATGGACCTGTTTCACAGATGGCCAGAGAATGCACTGATTGTAATTGCAAACCAATCCCAGAGGAATTGAATCTAGATCAGAGTAAGTTTAGATTAAAAGAAGAGAAAGACATCTGTCAGAAAAAATATGAACACGTTCCACAGAAAGAAAGAGAATATACTGATTGTGATTGCAAACTGGTCAGAAAGATATTAAATCTATTGTAGATGAAATGGAGGAATTGGCCTGACATAAAACTGGCAACACCTGCTGCTTATGCTTGGGTTTCCAGTTTGGAAGTAGGACTTTATGCCGGAATTTGTACGAATTGAACTTCGATTTATTGAATTTTGTCATGTGTTCCGTTTGTTTTACTGATATTCTCCATTTAGTAGAACTGGTATAGTCCACATAAACCTGTCAGCATGTAGATAAAGCCAGATTCAAGCAAGATAAATAGATATATTCATTTTTCGAATGGTTTCATCCCCTGGAACAAAATATAATAAATGTCTTCAGCTCGATATCCCAATCCCAAATCAACACCCTAAGCGAAAACATGCTACTGCCCTATCCAGAACAGGCTGAATGTAGTTAATACCTAATCTCTCGCTTCTGCTCTCAAACTGAGAGGCAAGAAAAGTACTGAAACTTTTTCACCCTGCTAGACTGTAACAGCGGCAAGATTACCCTCGACGCAGATTATGTTATAAATATTATTCCTACGGCAAAACCTTTTAATACGAACGTATAAATGGATTACTTATCTTTACAAGGGGGTAGGTTCGTGAGAACCCTCATCCCTACTCCTTCGTGCTGCTCTATTATCAAGAGCGGAGCAGGCTGCCAGATAAACTGGATTAAATCGAGACTGGTGATAGATATTTATTCATGCCATATTTGGGGTAAGTCGAACGTTTGCGGTTTTAGGGCGATCCTGGAGTTTAGAGCGGTTCACCCGTTCTATCGTTAATACGACAGATTGTTATTAATGTATATGAAATCGATTTCGGAGGGAAGCTTGGCTTTAATAACATTTGTGGTATGTCAGTTTTTGCTTTGATAAGGAATGTGTTTGATCTGCGGCCTGCTGTTTTGATAATTACGCACGGTGGCGACCGCAGGGGATGCTATGAGAGAATTATGAGTGTAGGAAAAAACTTGGGGCAATATGTGAGCAATTAATTGGATGGTGAAATTTTAAGCACGTTAAAATGTCATGGCGAGTTTGGAGAGGTATTTGCGTGAACTTCGATCGATGATAATTGGCTATGTATTCCAACTCTCGATTACTCTAATGAAGGACATAGGTACAAGAATAATTTTTTAGGTGACATGAATAATTTTTGATTTTAAGATTTCACAATGGATATATAGGTGAACTTACTACTGGAACATTTTTGGTTCGAAGAATTCAGAAAATGAACACAATTGTTCCTTTCACCTCCAATTAACTCTTCGGAGTTAAACTCATTAGAAATTTCGATGTTACTTCCTTGATATCTCAAGAAGTACTGACTCAATCGAATTAAAACGTCTTACCTAATCAAAGAGTAACAAAGCACAAATAAACACAAATTTCGTGATAATTGTTCCGCTATAAATCAAAATGAAATTGTTTAAAAATTTCACCAAGTTTTCGTTCAAGAAATTTTTTCCTCGGAAATTATATATCAGATTTTCATACCATCTGGCAAAAACCCTGTGGTCAGTATTCTACCAAATTCTCCAACTCAATTCGATATTTGTTACCAAAAATATTGTAAGAATTTTATGTGAAATTTTGCTTCCGTATAGAATTGGAACAAACACAAGGTTTATTTTCATTCATTCCATAGAGTTCTCACCTCATCTCTAAAAAATGATCTTCATCACAACATACATGACTTTGGAGAAAAGGGCGGCATATTACCGATAAAATAGGACAGGATGCTCCGGAAATCACTGAACCAATTCCTATCTTTGTTAGATGTAAGACGTTATCGTCTTGTGGGAACTACAATAACCGAGTGTTTGCAAGTCGTGATGGAGATTGTAGACTGCAAATCGCGAATGCAGCGACCTCATAGACAAAGGATGAACGTCAGGCATATAGATCAAGGTTTTCTGCATTCGATGCAGATGCTCCTGGAAGATGGCGCCGCGCTATATGTAGTTATACCGCAGTGTACCATTCTACTGGTGATATGTATCTAGAGTCTTACTCTGCGGTTTACCATGGCAAGTTGGTCTGAGGATCAGTAAAAATGTGAAATAGCTGTCATCATTCTCCCTTGTACGCCACTTCTTCGGTGTAGATGTTTTGGTTGATTGGATGATTAGCTCTGATCGAGGTGAGATATTCGTTGATTTATCAACTGATATTCGTCCTTGTGGTTATATAAGTACTATAAATAGAGCTCTTTTTCTCCTCAGAATAATTCCTACATAGGTTCGTGTCTATGCATCTTCGATTATAGGTATTTCTGTCTGAAAAACACTGGAGTTGGAACCTAGAGATAGTGTTCACAGATAGTGTCGAGATATTAAGGAAAGTACCTGTTGAAATTGACACACTGTATATTCAAACCCAATAAAGTATTCGTTCAACTCGCTCTCAACAATCGGAAAATCTATATCCGACATAGGGCTCGTAAAATCTCTGCGCGACATGTTTCATAAATTAAACCCAAACCAGGTCTAAATGAAGATACCGCAGCAATTATACTCAATTAGGGCTGGAATTTTACGCGTTTCTATAAATCTGCGGGACGACAGTTATTGTACCATCCATATTTCTGGTCGACTATTATTGTGAACATCATTTTTGAATGGTTAATACTGCCTGAATTCGGCAACTACACCCCATTCTACGTGCCGGATGCGATTCGAAATCGCTCATGACGAACAACGCGATTAAATACTTGCGACAAAAGATCCGGGTATGGTTTTCGGTCTATTATGTTGGTGAAATATGCTTCAACTTCCCAAATGACTCGGTTCTACAATTTGCGAGGCCTGAGTGACCGTCATAGAACATTCTGATACGAGAGATCGACTAAAATTTATAAATAAAACAGAAATAGGGGGATTTTTCCTGTGAAACAAACTGCACAGACAATAGAGGTTTGAAATACTGTCATATGTTCAGCCGTTCAGCTATTTTAGTTTCTGTTCATAATCAAATTTTTCATTGGTAATAGAATTGTTTCAGAGCTTTCATGAAATAATACAGATACATTCTATAATACCTTCACATTATATCTTTCGATATTGATATCTTGATACTTACGGAACACTTTGTTCATAGTATTATTTTTGTATGGTATTTTTTTGTGCCTTTTTCTCAAGCATTACTGCAGTCATAAGATGCCAGTTGATATAAATTTTGATACTTTCATTCTAGACGTAGTTCGTTCGCGGACAATAAAATATATCGGAAATTATTATGTCAAGGTTTTCCAGATAAACCACGCAAAAATAATCTTCTATCATGGTACCATATATTTGCACTTTTGATTTTGTTAAATTTTCATTTTGCTTGATGACTACTTCATTCCCAACTTGTAGATTAAGATGTAGACTAAAATCTCTGAAGATATTGGTCGAATATGGTTTCTTTTTGATGAATCTGTATTAATTATTAAACCATTGTGAAAACCTTTATTTAGTGTTATCGTGCGGATTTGCTAGTAGGAATAAGATAGAGGTTCCACAGAGTCAAGAAATTGTCATATAATTCCTGAAGTTTGAGACTTTTTAAAGCGGTTTTGAAGTTATACATTTGATGAAGTGAGGAAGATATTGTTCTATGAACAAACATAGAAACCTTTCCGTTAAATGCATGCCGATCTGTTTCGCTTGAGTCATTTACTGTCGCAACTACGTGAGTGAGATTTTACATATAATATGAAATTGATCGAAAAATTGATGATGAAATATTTCGTCTAATATAATATTTCATTATTTTTTTTGTAATACATTCGTTTCGAATTTATGACCCAAGTCATTCTTTGCCAGTTAAAATAATCAATTTCTTCATTCAACTTAGTACGAGGACAATGAAGTACAGCGTAAGATATCATTGGAAAAATTTCATGTAAAGGCTTCACAGAATCAATTTATTATTTTTAATGATAAAGCATAAATAACCTTCATCAGGTAAACCCCTTTGAATTTGATATTCAATGAACTTTTTCTCAGGACCAAAAGCAAATCCGGCCATTCTTCATACATCCTGTATTTCCAAAACTACCAAAAGTACTAGTCGAAATACAATAAACGAATCAAAATTGTTAGCGTGAAAGCTCCTGCAAAATTTCAGTGGTATCTGGTTGATAGATTCCCGAAATAAGTTTTCGAGACAAAATTTCGCAAATTTGTTCTGTTTTTTTGCAGTATCGAATTCTCAAGAAATTTTTCGAACGATTTCACGCTAAAGTCTTACAACTGTTTACTGAGTTTCAATTTGCTTTCATATGCATTCTTTGAGATGTTAAAAAAATAGCCTCAAAATTTGGAATGAAAAATACTCGTAGCATTTGGCGGATCTCGCCCATTTATAAAGCCGCGAAATTTCAGTTTTAGTCTAACCTGAAAATCACAGAGTACATTCGTACAACATAACGGAATTCAGTTTGAACCTTCTAAGCGAGTGTAACCTTATCATAGTAGTTTTGTTTCGGCTGTAAGTTTCCTATAACAAGGGCGTGGAAATATATCGAGTTTGTTATCTCTTTCAATCCACGATGATCTGAATTAACCAGGAAGTTACCTTTTAACTACATGAAATGTTTATATAAATCATATTCATCTCGTGAAATATCGTCAAATTCTGTGAATCCACCGTAAAAGATCTGGAAAATTTCACAAATTTTTCAAGCTGTATTCTTAAACCCCCAAGCTAGGAACAACCAAAACTTTTATCTACTTTATTTTAGACGGACTTCCCCTTTATATAATTTACCCGAATCCACTGAGGTCGTCTAGTTCTTCTTTGAGATATTCATTTGTCTGAAGATTTATTGAATAAGTTTGAACGTTTCATTGTATACACTGAAATATAAATTAAACTCCGTGAAACGCGAACTTTCTACAAGTTTTGTCGGATATTTTACAATATCAACGTGGAATTACCTGAGCAGATAGGGAACAGTGGATTCTGTGTAACAGAATAACTCGACATCATTTCGAATTCAGGTCATTAATTCTCTTTGGGAATCTGTTCACTGGAATCAGTTTCATTTAACGTTGAATAAGTGTTATATATATCCATATAAAATCTGATGATGAAGAATCCGCTATAAGATCCGTATTGTTTCAATAGGATATCGAAGCAAAGAAAAGAATCTATCGAGTATATCCGTTTATTATTCGACTAACACAGGATGTTCCTTAATTGGAGGTTATTTTTCGAGATACTGTTGAAGTTTGAATTTCTTAGAATTTTTTTTTTATATTATCTGAATTTTACAAGATATTCAACTGAAACCTGAATCGATCATACCCGGTTTATATTTGCTGTTAACAGCTATTTGTTTATTTTATAGTTGCTATTAAATTTTGTGGAAAAAATGTTTATCATGGCATCTGAAAGTTCTGTTTATTTTTCACTCGTGAGATTCACTAGTACTCTACCGAATGCTATCAGTGAACCTATTAGTAAGAAAGATTTCATTATTTTCATGTTTCATTGCTATCGACATTATTCTTCTCTTCCTTTCTTATTTTTCGGAAGTGCTAACAAAAAATGTCAAGTTTATGGAAATTTGAGAACGCCATCTCAAGAGGTTGACCAGAGATTATGGGTATAAAAGCACAGTTCCACAGAAAATAATAAGCTTTTTCAGCGGCCTGAATACTCACAGAACAGTATTATCCATTCGCTACGATGAAGTCAGTCGGCTGACCTTGAGAATGAGTTTTGTACCTAGAACTGAATCAGGTTGGCACTCGAGAAATGTCAAAATTACGTTGCCAACACTCACATATTTTATCAACAACTCTATGGTTTGGTTAGATGACATTGTAATTATTGTGACCTCTATGTGTAACGAAAAGAGTAGAGTAGGTACCTGACAAGATGCTGAGTCCAACCTCACTTGTGTCAAACTTGCATAGCCTACTTACATACTCTATAAAAGTGAATGCATTATAGCTACCTAGGCTAACTTAGTCTCAGAATCGAAAGAACACGCCTTATTCGATGTTTTCTTTTCGTAATATGCGATGAAAGGTTTTTAGTATGAGGTGTTGATTACAGGGCATGGATCCCTCGGTGATAATCGGTTCCACCCTGTAAATATCTGGTGGCTCAAATGGATATTATAACCCTTGTTGATTTGATGGGTTATCTCTTACTTAGTCAAATCTAATTAGAGTTGCGTCAAGTTTTCCGAGATGCATCTTGCAGAGTTTGATCATCTTAGCCCATGAGGGATCATGAGCCGGAATAAATTAGGTTTAGTCCCACCTCGCAACAAATTAATAAATCCTCGAACAGTTTAGTGTTTAAACCAGACGTATATGATGAATTAGCCTCGAGGTTCTATCTTGGGTTATATTGGGCATCATTAGAGTTATATGATGTAGTAGTACAACAAACTCCAGCATATTAAGCAGTAAATTTGCTATTGCGATTCAGGAAAGAAGATTTGATGTGTGTTTATATTCTACTATGCAAATAAAGCGAAAATTCTCTGTATCTGTTCGAATGTCTATAACAAGTTCAGTGCATATATCAGGGAAAAGTATGAACTTTATAAGTAAATAATAAGATAGTATATTACATCAGAGGAGCATGTTCAATCTGCCACAGTTTATACCTCATTATTCGTATAGTATAAATCAGAAGAAGAAAGATCTTCTAATGCACAAATTTAATGAATATACTAATTGCAATTCAGATTTTCACAATATGTCACAAAATATAGATAATAATACTTGGTTGCAGAATTCGGACTTGATGGATTATGCGAAATATCCGTGAATTTCAGCCCATGGTAATCGAGAAATAAAATTATTATAAATTTGTCACCCTATGACACAATCCTCACGATATTTCGTATGAGTCTGCATGTTTATACAATCACAAACTGAGTTTCAATTGAATGCCTCATATATAATTTGATTATTGAATTCGAAAACATTGAGTTTTGTTAGTTTTATTGCATCCTCCTGTTAAATTTGACCTCAGTCTACAATTTTTCTGGAAAATCTAAAGGATCCTTGAATACACCTCAAAAATATTGGGGAATCTAGGAATTTTCATCGACCAGAGTATTTATGTATTTGAAGACAAAGATAAGTAGACATATTTTGCATTATTTATTATGAGGTGAAATTTGCTATCAAAAATATATACCCTTATTTAAGGATAACCGGATAGTTGAATTCATGAATGTCTTACGCGTGGAAAAAAATATATTCATATTTTCTCAAAAAATTTTCCATTTTTCTGAAAATCTTCACTGAAATTTTGCATAATTTTTCATGTCATCACTATTGAACTACTTGTCGAGTTCTGATGGGATCTCATATCAGAAGAGAAATGTTGAATAAATATATTAACATAAGCACAAGGACAAAAATCTTTTCATAAATCAACAAATATTTCACCTCGAACAAAGGTGATCATCCAATCAACCGAAGCATTGTTTGGATGATAAGCTCTGATCAAGGTGGAATTTTTGTTGAGTAATTGACAGATAGTCGTCCTTGTGTTACCACACCATGTCATGAAAAAAGCTTTAATGATTTCATTTAAATTCTGAATATACATCAATTTATAGTTTCTGAGTTTAACTGCGTGGGTAAACTCAAAAATTGTGAGTTTGCGAATTTACAAACTTAAGTCAACTACGTACGTAGTTGAGTTTTTGGAGGTGCGCGAATTTATAGAAAAACGCATATATTTTATACATATTTACCCTTCAGAAATACTCAGAAAAGTTCAACCCTATGAATCTATCGATTAGCGCTCATTTTGGGAGGGTTTCGCATAATTTTTCAGGATTTTTCTGAGTTTTCACTCCCAATATCTTAAACAGAACTATTTAAATTAAATAAGCAGTGTTTTTTCATGGAGAACGCCCTTGCGGATTGCAAGATCAAACTATTTGTCAAGAGCAGTTTCTTGGGGCACAATACTGAAACAATACAAAAACGATAAACAATGCGAACTGCAACGTTTCAGAGAACAAATCTGACTCTTTCATCAGACGAAGGAGGAAATTCTCAAATTTGACAAAAATCTCAACTCAAAACGAAAAATCTAAAGAAAATAGTTCTGAAAATTTCCTCTATTGTTTGATGAAAGGGGCAGATTTGTACTCTGAAACGTCACAGTTCACTTTGTTTATCGTTTGTATTGTTTTTGTATTGTTCATTAGGAATGTATTTCAAGAAATTGCCCTTGACAAATAAATTAATCTTGCAATTCACAAGGGTGTTCTTTATAAAAAACCAATTTTATTTAATTTTAATAGTTCTGTTTCAGATAATGGGATTGGAAACCTCGAAAAAACCTGAAAAATGATTCAACTGTGTGAGTTATTTCGTTTCGAAGTCGCATAATTATGGTATAAAAAATAATTAAAAATAATTAGAATTTCTAGTTCAAAGATTAAAGAAATGAAGAAAAATCTTCATAGGTTGAGATCATCGCCATCAACTTTGGATGTTATATCTAGTCCATTCACCATGGATGAATTGAAATCTGCGATAAAGTGTACAAAATCTCGGAAGGCTGCTGGTTTCGATGGGATTTATCCTGAGTTCATAAAACATTTGGGCAAAAAGGCATTATCTTGGTTATTATCTTTCTATAATGATATTTTGAATTCTGGAAATATTCCAACGGAATTTCGTAAGGCAAAAGTAATAGCAATTCTGAAATCTGGGAAAAATTCATCAGACCCAAGTAGTTATAGACCTATAAGTTTATTGAGTGTACCTTTCAAAATTTTAGAGAGATTAATTTTATTCAGGATAGAATCATCTGTTGAAGATATTCTGCAAAATTGTCAAGGTGGTTTTAGGAAAAATAGAAATTGTTCTGATCAAGTTGTTAGTCTCACTACTTTCATTGAATCAGGATTCAATAAAAAGTTGAAAACGGGGGCTGTATTTGTGGATCTTTCAGCAGCTTACGATACGGTGTGGAAAGTAATTCAATTGATCGAAAATATGTTATCTGACAGAAGACTCCGTGTTTTTGTTGATGATGTTAGTAGTAGGTTCAAAACATTGAATAATGGACTCCCACAAGGATCAGTTTTAGCTCCCCTTCTATTTAATTTATATTTATGTGATATTCCAGCAACTTCTTCAGAGAAATTCATCTATGCAGATGATATTGCTCTGGCTTTTCTTCACTCTGATTTCAAAGTCATTGAAAACACTCTAAATACTGATTTAGAAATTTTGAAGAATTATTTTGTTGAGTGGCGTTTATGTCCAAATTCTATTAAAACAGAAGTTTCTTGTTTTCATTTGAATAATCAACAGAAGTTTAAAACTTTGAATGTTACTTTCAATAATGCCGTTCTGAAACATAATTTCACTCCTAAATATCTTGGAGTGAAATTGGATACCTCTTTAAATTTCAAGGCCCATTTGGAAAACTTACGCATGAAGTTGAAATCTAGGAATAATATTCTTCAAAAACTAGCTGGTTCTTCATGGGGGGCTGACCCTACAACTCTTCGTACCGCAGCTTTAGCTTTGGTTTTTTCTGCTGCTGAATATTGTTGTTCGGTTTGGTTTAATAGCGCTCATGTGAGTAAAATAGATGTACAGCTTAATGTTGCTATGAGAATTATTAGTGGGACCATAAGATCTACTCCTTTACAGTGGTTACCAGTTCTCTCAAATATTGTACCGCCCCATATTCGTAGACAGGTTGCAGTGATAAAGTCTTGGGATAAATATCGTTCCTTTCCGAATTTATTCCCAATCATGTCTTATATTTCGGATTCTAAAATTGCTAGATTGAAATCTCGTAAACCTTTATGGACCAACGATTTTCTTTACACCAATAAAAGTGACAAAGAAATTTGGCGTTCGGAATGGAATTCGTGTAATGTTTTTTAACAAAGGTTTGATCAGCGATCCTTCAGAAAAAGTTCATGGTTTCAATCTTCCTAGGAAAATTTGGTGCATTTTGAATCGACTTAGAACCGGTCATGGTCGCTGTAATAGTTTCCTCTTCAAATGGAATTCGGTCGAAAGTCCAAGGTGCGAGTGCGGAGAAGAAGAGGAAACAATAGAACATTTAGTAAATACTTGTCCAATATATAAATTTGACGATGGTTTCGAGGCAATTCATTCGGTGTCTGATTCTTTTTTGAGATGGATTGCGAACTTCAAATTAATTTAATGAGTACTAAATCATTTACTAGTTCATATTAGTTCTTTCGTCTCCTTTTTTGTTTTCAGGTATGTTTCCAAGATTTCAACCTGCATCGCATAGGAAGGAGGAAATTTTGTCAATGAAAAAGAAGCCCTTCAATAAAAAACAACAATTTCATTACACTAATACGGGGAGACAGAGTTTTTCCTGAGGTTTTTATCTGTGCTCTTGTATCATACGTAAAAATGTATGGTACCCCGTTGACATTTCCTCAGCTAATACTGTTATGACACAAATTGTTTGATATAAAAAAAATGTAAATGCTCATCTCAAAAGAATATATATATATATATAATTATGGTTTAACTGACAAAGGTATTGATAATATTTTGTATTGTGCATATCTTAAAACGACCTCGAATTTATGATTACTGTCTTTTGCCTTTCGACTTTATCCATAGAGCTGAATTTTGTTTATATACAATTCAACTTACTGAGCAAAAACCACTCGCTCCAGTACTACAAAAAAAATTTTCAATTCGATATCGAACCAATTGACAAAATTCAGATATTTATTACCAAAAGTCTATTTTCGCTTTCAGCAAAAAAACAACAATCTCACCCTAATGAAATTCTATGCCCCATCCAGCACGTGCGGGTTGAAATGAGCTCACTGCGTGACCAAACGGTAAATATCACAAAACCCCTTTACGTTTATTTGTTTTTTGTACCAGTTCGCCTGATTGGAGATTGAATACTGCACTTCTGTGTGGTCCGATTTAGACAGGCAGGCTCGATATTGAATAGTTATGGCAGCTGAATGTTTTGAGTTCCGGGAAAGGAAAAATCCTATATCTGGCATTTTTAGCCTTGGTGAAGAATTCTTGTTGGCATTGTGGATTGGTTGGATGAAAGAATTCCATTGAAAAACTCGGATGTGATGTTTTCTTTGAATAAAGAACAGAGGATTTTTTAGAATGAAGTACAAAAATTTAAATATCATCGAATATTGGAATCGAAATGATGAACATTTTTTAATGTGCAGTGTGAGTCTGGTTGCCACTGATTTTAATGATAGATTTTTCTCATGAAGTGAAACGCTTTTTTCATTTACCATTTTTCAAGATAAGGCTCCTTAATAAATATTCGGCAATTTTTCAGAAAATCATTTTTTTAAGCTTCCGGAGGGTCACACCGAATTGAATTAATTTTGGTATGAAGTTTGACACATGTTTTTCAGTTATCACTTTCATTTTACTTCATACGGTTCCCCAGTCATAGACTTGCCGATTCAGAAAACTATATGGAATCAGCATGAAGAATAAAGATAAACAAAGACAGGAATTGGTTTCACGGAGAAGAAAGAGCTCCAGTAATAATAAATTACATAATCATAAGGACGAATATCCGTCAAAAAATCAACAAATATTCCCCCTTGATCAGAGCTAATAATCCAATCAACCAAAACATTTACACCGAAGAAGCGGATCCAAGGAGAATGACTACAGCTGTTTCACAATTGTTATTGATCGTCAGGACAACTTATCTTGGATGAACCGCAGAGAGATCTCTCGATACTTGTCACCTTTCAGAAGGACCGCTGCAGTATAACCACGTACAGCGCGCCATCTGCCAGAAGCATCTTGCGAGTCCCACCTTCGAGTGCAGAATAGCCTGATCAATGTGTATGACGTTTATCCTTTGGTCGCAATATTGCAGCTTTACAAAAAAACCGTCACGACATTGGAAACACTCGGTTCATGTGAATTCCCACAAGACGAAGACGTCCAACATCTAACAAAGATAAGAATTGGTGTCACGGAGAAGAAAGAGCTCCAGTAATAATAAATAACATAATCACAAGGACGAATATCCGTCGATAAATCAACAAATATTCCCCCTTGATCAGAGCGAATCATCCAATCAACCAAAACATCTACACCGAAGAAGCGGATCTAAAAGAATTACTTCAGCTGATTCACAATGGGGGTTTTTCTTTTAAACGAAAATGCAGTTATTTTCATGAAAAACCTTTAGAACATCACTTTTCAAACATATAATTCCAATATTATATTTTTAAAAAAATGTTTAATCACCTAAAACTGAAAAATAAATATGGGGATTTGCATTTAAAGGGATTTGTCATGAGTGCACGATATGGCAACGTCGAAATCAGCATTCTCGGGAAGAAAAGGACGTCAAACGTGTTACTTTGCTTAGGAAAACAGAGATAGCTATACTTCGTTCTGGTTAGAGTAGAAGACAACGACCAAGGAATAGAATAAGAAGAGCACAGACTGTCATACTGTCATATTACTGACAAATCGCAAACGGAAATTGTTTGGTTATATTGACAAAGAACACGTGTGTACCAAAGAATAGGAATAAATATTTCGTTGTTCTATAGCAGAAAAAGCAATTCTACTAAACAATGTTGTCACTTCGTGCATGCATGACAAATCCCAAACCCCAAATTTGAAATCTGATTTTGAATACTTTCTGAAGGTAATTTGGGAAAATGATGAAAAAAACTCATAATAATTATGTTCAAATTTGCATTCGCAGTAATAACCCATATTCAGGAACAACCCCCATTGTTATTGATCGTCAGGACAACTTATCTTGGATGAACCGCAGAGAGATCTCTCGATACTTGTCACCTTTCAGAAGGACCGCTGCAGTATAGCAACGTACAGCGCGCCATCTGCCAGGAGCATCTTGCGAGTCCCACCTTCGAGTGCAGAATACCCTGATCGATGTGTATGACGTTCATCCTTTTGTCGCATCAGGTCGCTGTAACTGCGATATTGCAGCTTTTCAAAAAAACCGTCACGACATTGGAAACACTCGTTTCATGTGGATTCCCACATGGTTTAACGGAGAAAAAAGAGATCCAGTAATAAAAAATAACATAATCACAAGGATGAATATCCGTGGATGAATCAACAAATATTTCCCCTTGATCAGAGCTAATCATCCAATCACCCAAAACATCTACACTGAAGAAGCGGATCCAAGGAGAATGACTTCAGTTATGAATGACATTGTTATTGATCGTCAGGTCAACTTACCTTGGATAAACCAAAATGTTTTTTTTGTAAAGCTGCAATATCGCAGTTACAGCGACCTGATGCGACAAAAGGATGAACGTCATGCACATCGATCAAGGTATTCTGCACTCGAAGGTGGGACTCGCAAGATGCTCCTGGCAGATGGCGCGCTGTATGTTGTATACTGCAGCGGTCCTTCTGAAAGGTAACAAGTATCGAGAGATCTCTCTGCGGTTTATCCAAGGTAAGTTGACCTGACGATCAATAACAATTGTGAAATAGCTGAAGTCATTCTCCTTGGATCCGCTTCTTCGGTGTAGATGTTTTGGTTGATTAGCTCTGATCAAGGGGGAATATTTGTTGATTTATCGACGGATATTTTTTTTTTCCGACTATCCTAGGCTTCAATGAAACCCCTCAGAAGCTTAAAGCTTGTGCGAGTTAGGATACCGGGTGTGTTCTGTGTAGGCTTTGTTACTAATTCCTTGCGCCACGTTAGGAACAGCACTGTTAATTGTTTGCCCAACAGCGAATGGTTGGACGGTCCCCTGAAAACCGGAAAAGTTATTTCCCGGCCAAGGGTTTGAACCCCAGACCTTACGATGGGGCTACCGCTCTAACCACTGAGCTACCGCCGCTATTTATCGTCCTTGTGTTTATGTTTGTTTGTTATGATTACGCTATTTATTCGTCCTTGTGATTATGTTATTTAATACAGATAAAGCTTATCTGAAGTTATAATAAGAATCTTTGACCATTCAAGAAAACCTAATTATTCCTTCTAATTTCTCCTTGAACCCACATATTCAACTGCGAATGTTAAATCTGATAAAATTCGAGAAATATTATTTTTTTCTGGATATGCCCCTGAGCTTGTGAAGGCCACGAATTAAGCCTCGCCCACGTTCAACCTGATCACAGAATTCACAGAAATATTTATTTCTTTTCAATAAACCCTGTAATGACACTGACATTGTATTAGGTTCAATTATTTCTTATGACCAGACCGAAAAAATAGAGGTTATGTCTCCATGTCTAGGGACCAGGCATTCCATAGAATTCAAAGATGCCAATTTATATGTAATCGCTAATTATTTGATTTCATATTATTAATTTCTGAAGTGGGCAAACATGGAATTGTGTATTATCTCATGGGAAAACACATATATTCTTGAGTATCAAGTGTCAAGTGAAGTGAAATATTTTCTTCACAAAAATATCGCGAAGAGTACCAAATCATAAAAATAAGGTCAGTAAATGAGTATTTTCCATCATGTTGCTATGAATTTCAACGTAGAAGATGTGTTTGTATATAATTTGCAAACTAAGTGCAGGAGTGTATTAAAACATTAGTTAATATTTAAATTCCCATAACTTTTTCCTTGAAATATTATTAAGTGGAGAAATGTTCAATTATTTCAAGAAAAAAATGAGTGTTGATTTTGTTTCTTTTCGACGACGAAACCCAAAAACACGCGTGTATATATCCGACTGAAAGTTAAAAAATGATACCCATGAATATGCCGTAGTGCGTGGGACGCTGTGCTGCAAAAAATATGGTACATGATTCTGAAAATAACTGAAACACCACGAACTATCGGATCTTGAGTCGATATGAATCCATTGGAAAAGGTGAATTTGTCGTTAAAAATATTCGACTCCTTTCACTGTTTCTGAGTAGAAATTTTCACTACTCGAACACAAATTTCCAATTTCTTCATAACTAAAATTTCGTCTTTGGATCCAAGAAAGTTTCATTCAAGTGCATGTGGGTTCTAGAACTTGCATTGAAGGAATATTCATGCATGAGTGCATGACTCAGTGAGTCAATCAGCCAATTACAGTATTGCCGGACGAGTTTTCGGACCGAAATCCTGAAGAATCGATGGAAGTCCATTAGGATGATTATTCGTTGGATTCAAACGTACCTGTGTAGTCCTAACTAGCAGAAAATTGCTTTGCATCGATAACATTCGTCAAAGCCCAGGCTCTCGATAACCGAAAAGCTAGCAAATATCCATCTTCGTTTTCAGAGTAATGAGATCTTAAAAAGCGAATGTATCAGTCTGATTCGGCCGGAGAAAAATGTCACAGGCTGTGAGGTTTGATCTCTTTGAGATTTGGTTTTAGGCACGCGTAAATTTGTTGGAAATTATCTTAGGTATTATCGGATTATCACTTATGTGAAAGGACTGTCCGGCTTCACGCACTGAACTGTTCATTCGTATTATCCTTTCATCGAAGTAACAGGACACTACACTTTCCTTTAGTTATTCGATATTTTCATTGAAGGTTTTTTGACGTCCTCATTCCAGAAAACTTGAGTTGTATCCAAATATCCCTATTTTTACAACTGAAAGCTGAAATTGTTACCAACATATGATTGCGCTGGAATTTTTCATTCTGAATTTCGCTTCAAGCTTTAAAGGAATGGATCTATCTTTGCTGAATGTTGATTTGACGGAATTCTTGAAATACAAAATTACAACATAACATAATTCTACTGATTTTCAATTTATTATCCAACGAGAAATTCAGATAAAGAGCCCGAAACGTTACAGTTTTTTTTTGATCATTTGTATTGTTTTGATACTTTTCATCAGGCACTAGTTTCTCATGAAGCTGGCATCAATAAAAACAATTCCTATAAATGATAATTCCTATTCAATTTTGAGTTTCTAATCAAAATTTGAAAGAAAACCCTGAAAACTCAAAGCAAAATCTTCCAAAAATACTCGTAAATTGATAAAACAAATTTGTTTTTGAAAATCACAATTATGGCCGTCAATAATAATAATTTGAAATTTGAGATAAAAAACCTTTTAGCCGGTGAAATTACACATTACACATTCCTAAGTCAATTCAATTTTGTCCATTCGGAGGTACAAGGTCGGCCAACTTGGACAATTTTGAATGGGAAGTCCTCTTTGTGTAATAAGTAGACGAAAACTGATGTGGGTATCTGAAGACCTATTTTCACTAGAAACTAATTAGCAGGAACCACAACTCCATAGCTATCACCGTTACATAGTTACCAGATGTTTTTCGGAAATGTAAATTGTGGGAGTATCGATGTAATTTTTCCTCTGTTGAAAACTTTTGGTTTCTGTGAATTTCTTGTAGCAACTTCTTACGTAGAATTCGCTGACGTCAATTGAAATATTTGCAAATTGATATTTCATGAGATATCACTATGAAAATATCATTTCCAAATGGAAGTCCAGTTTATTTCTACATATTTCGAGAGAGCTTAAAATTAACTTTTCAAAAATATAGCACACTTGATATTTTTCTGGAACTATGTTTGTGATATTGAAATACCATCATTTTTCTCTTAGATAAGTCGACTTTGGGGGATGCGCTGGTTAACATCAACTCGTGTTATAGAAGAATGATATCAGAAGGATTCTGAGAACTCACAAATTAAAATTTTATAGAGCTAAATGAGTTGATCACTTCGTGCCTGGAGAACTGGATTGCTGCATTGAATTTTGATGGTTCTTTGATAAATTAGTGAATGTTCCATGTTCGCATTATTTTATTCTCACTGCCGTATGGTCCAAAGCCTACTTATCCGAGAGATAACATTTGAAAATTCAATATCTCGAATATGAATTTAGAGAAACATGCTTTATTTGTGAAATGGTCATTAAAATATCTATCGAAATCTGTGAATATATACTGGAGTTTCCATTTGAAGAGATTTTTTCATAGAGATATCCCATGAATTATCAGTTCGCAGAAAACTCAATCAAGGTCTTTGAATTTTTCATGAGGAGTTGCTACGAAAATGTTCTTGTAGCAATGAAAAATTTTCAACTGAAGAAATGTATTATAGTAATATTCTTGAAATGAACATTCTCGAAAATCACTCGGTAACTATTTAGTCGTTAACAGCTATAAAATTACAGATTTCACCGATGAGTTTCTCATGAATATTGGCCCTCAGAAACCGACATCAGTTTTGGTCTGTCTAGTACAAAAAAAGAACTTCCCATCCAGTAGTGTCCATTCCAGCCTTCCCTGTACATTTAATGAGTTCTGAAGAAGGGCATCTTGCAAAAACGGTCAAGTGTTTCAGCCTAGTACATTTCAATCATTATATTCGAATGATTTCTGTAGCAACAATACATGGTGATATCTTTACTGTCTAATCAGTTACTCTTTCAGCATCAATCATATTTAATCGATGAAAAGAGCATGTAGAGCATTTTGATATACATGTCACGAAAATAATATGGAAGAACTGAAAAACATTGAAGAGTTGCTGCAAGATATTTTGAGTTTGTCACATCTACATTTCTGGGAATATTGGTGAAATAAAATTTAAAAAAAAATTCTTCGCACTGCTTTTTGAGGGTTTTTGGCATTTCGGAGAATTACGGACTTTAGAATTACTGAAAGAGAAGATTCATCCATGTTGTGAACAAGGAAAGATATTGCCAAAATTCACGATAATCTCCGACTAATATCTTTAATAGAAACGGGGAAAAATATGACCAGGCTCTTTCACCAATTTGCAATTTCTTAAAACTGTGGCGTTAAAGATTTTTTCTAAATTGCCAGATAAAGCTTTACTTCTTTTTCGTCTAACTGTCAGAGAAGTAATGATAATTCTGGGGCGTTTCCAAATGTTTTCGAAAATTTCACCTCGTGTCGTGAGATGTCTTTCACCCATTCGCCATTCCGCAACCCTAGACTATTTTTGCTGTTCTCAACATTTCACCTGCTCTATTTATATGTTCATAAAGAGAATCTATCACTCGAAAAATTTATGATATGTACCACATATTATAGAATGAATACTCCACATTAAAAATCATCGTCTGTTCTCTCACCGTAATTGTAATATTTCATTTGTTTGTTTGAAGTCGATGGCTTCAGATTTCCCATGTGGAATTCCCGAATAATCGGTACAAAAATGTTCCTCTCTTATTGATTTTCACCGGTAACGAAAATAAGCAATGACAATTGATAAACAAATCTGTTCTGGAATCTGTTGAAAGTACAATGCTGAAATGAAGTACGATTCATGCTCCATAAATTCGGGTTGCACTAAATTTCTCTCAATTTGTTGTGTCAACGCAGTGAACATGGAATTAATGCATTGGATATTCGATGGATAATTATTACTGCATTGAAATATTTATCACAAAAGTTTAAATAGTTTACAATGATGAAGTTTAATGGTGCATATCTTCAAAATAATTGGTTTTTTATACTACACATTAATGAATCCAAATGAATTTTATGACATACATCCCTACTAGATATCAGATTATTCAACTGCGTTCCAAAAATAATTTGGTCCTCGAAAAATTACATTTCTGTTTGATGCAATAAAGAGTTCTCATCTCAATCTGAATTTCTCGAAATCTTGATTAGAAGCAGACAGCGTAAAATGAGTTGATATATGAGTATCAGAAAATTTTCATATTATCGTGACGAATAATGGAGATTGCGAAAGAAAATACATCATCATACATTTTCATCTCACAGAGGTCAGCAGTGAATATTTATGCCTTTGAGTTGCTCATTAATTCTTACCACATATTCCTCTCATCAAATAAAACAATTTCGTCATAAACCGTTTCTCCAGATTCGTATGAGTTGAAAGATACAGACTGTTTTCAACTTAGATATGGATATTACCAATGACATGAAGTTTAGCTCGGTGCTTTCCATGACTAAGACACATTTTCTTCAGAAAACACAATTCCTCCTCAAAACCCATTCTAAAACTCATGAAACTTCATGAAACTATAACGAATCAGCCTACAGAATGTAGATAAAGTTCATCAAGTCATCATGAAAATTTTTATTTAAGTCAGAATAATTATAATAACTTCTTATAATCTCACTTGAAATGCAGCATTTTCGAGACGTTCGACGTTGAATGTTATAAGATCTGATGAAATTCGAGAAACTTTCCTATCTTTCCGAATCGCCAGTGAGTGCGTAAGCAACTTCAATTAAGTTCACCCTACGTCCATCCAGACCACAGACCACACAGGGATAGGTCTCTATTGGTTTATTATTTGATAAAATCAAATAATAAACCTCAGTGATCGACCAACAAAAAAAAATTTCAACCCTCTCTGAAAATTTCACATCTTACGTTTTGGAGTATGTAGATTTGAATAAACGAATTAAAAAAAATCCGTCCCTCGGCCGTCCGCCGTCCGTTGTCCAGGGCTTTCCTCAGAAAGTACTGGACCGAAATCTGCGAAACTTGATGAAAAAATTGTGTGTCACTCGGCATTGATCCTCCAAGCTTTTCAGCAGGATCGGTGAGTAAATTTTTTGATTTTTGTAAAAGTGAATTGTTTTGAGTTATGTATTCTGTTTTTACGAAACCAACCTTATTGTATTTTAATAAGTCTCTGATTGAATAAATATATTATTTTCATCATTATTATCATTATTAATCAATAAAAGAATAATGGTCTGATCACAGTACCCACCTAACTGAAAATTCTAAATTATTTCCTAATTTTTCAACGAAAAACTGCACAAGCAATTCTACTTCAAGCTACATCGCTGTAGGGGTAATCAAATTACCTTTCATTTGATGTATCACAATCCATATATTCTCAGATGAAAAAATAATGTAGTGAATTGAGAAATATCACATTCAAAAAAGCACAGGATAAATTGGTTTTGAAATCAAAAATCGACGGGTGCGAGGATATTCCTTAATAGTTTTTCGTACACTCATTATTGACGAGTAATTTTACTTTTTTGGCAAGCTGTATAAGTTTTATTTAAGATATCAATGGTTTTGGGTTACTTAATTGAGAAAATAATGAGCCCTTGTGTAAAATTTGCAGCTTTTTTTTTTATTAAAACCGAATGGTTTCGATCAAGGATGTCTACGGACCAGAATTTACAGAGTATTCACAGAGTTCAATTAATGTGTTCACGGTGATTGAGTGATTTCAGTAGTTCAGTAGAGTGAGCGTTGAACAAAGCGCATAAGTGTATCAGCCTATAAAAATAATTTCAAACTCTTATAGAAATAATTATAAATGCTTATATCTTCGACCTGAGGGTAATTTCAAAAACTGGTAAAGAAAAAAGTGTTTTCGTTGACGAGAGAAATCTGTTCAAAATATTGTGTGTACAACTGAAAGAACTAGTGATTTCAGATTCTGCATGAAAAACATCTTTCACGCATCGAATATTTTATTGCAATATGGTCCCCAAAAAATCAACAAGATTTATTCCATTATCAACAAAAAGCCTTAAATGTGCCAAAACATAATGAATTATATTTAAATAATAAATAGTTGAACTGAAAATGGAATAACAAAATTATATTTCAAAGATGAAATTTCTTCCACGTTCACTCAAGGATAAAACAAACAGTGAAATAATATCCAATTCCACAATATTCGTCCAAGTTATTTTTTCAGTAAATATTTTTTCATCGACCCTTCTTCACTCAAATTTCGAATATTGAAGAAAAGCGACAACGAAAAATTACTTTTTTGATGAATTCGCGTGGGCTAAATACTTGAATATCGAAACTGAGTCTCGAAGTCTAAAGCAAACATAAGTTCCAATAAGATAAAAATGACTTTCGCGCTATAAATATCCAGAATGATTGGTTCAAGCGTAAGAAAACAAGAAAGTGGAAAAGGATGGACAGCTATCGATCTTGTTGATTGAAACGAACTGTTATTTAGCGCATCGGCTTGGAGAAATAGGCGCTTCTATCCAACGCAACCGGAATGGGAAATAATATCTTCAAGACGCTGAACGAGATATCAACTATTCTCTAAAATACTCCCTCAGGAGCGAGGAGGAAGAGATCATATAAACTAGGATGAATGTGTGCAACATTTTAGTCGATGTGTTTCCAAATCTTTTGTATCGACGGTTCTTTTTCTGGAAGTGATAGCCAATTTCCTGAGATTGCACCGTAATGAAGAAACATGATTATAAGAGGAATACCAACACAATTCCTTGAAAAAATTGTGTCGAAATATTGTTACAATTCAGTTTTATCATTTTAGGTAAATTACCGTTCTTTGGTTAATTTGATCAATTTTTTTATTTCAGAATTAAAATTCTCAGTATTGTCATTATATAATAATTCTTTTCATATTTCATTTTCAGGTTCATGTTTTCATTATATGAGAAATGTTGTCACTTTTACTCAAATTTAAATTATAATTATCTAATTGTAGTTTTTCATTCCCTTTCAAGACTCCTTAGAGAATAGAACTATAGAAATAGTAAATTACAGTCGAGTTGTTGACGTCATATTTTGGATATTGGTATCGTTTGGCTTATAAATTTAGCTGTGAAGGCATTATTGGAAAACGATTATATTCGGATAGCCTTGAATTACTTTTTATCGATTCTGGACATATATATTTTGGATATTAACAATTTACTGGACCAAGGTTATGGTTATACCAATAAATTCATTGACGAGCTTCCTCAAAATCATCATAATTACACAAACCAGGAAGAGAAATAAAACCATACCTATCATCGACCAGAAATAGGTAAACCTTGGAGATCTTAAAATGGCATTCATTTTAAGTTGAGTCCCTCCGTATAGTTTATATTTCTTGTATCTTGCAATTATTTTTTCATCAGTGTAATTTGTTTTCAATTTTCACTTTCATATTTGATATTTTTTAGTTTTCTATTTCATCAAATTCACTCTCAATTTTTTTTTGACATTTTCATTTCATTTCGGCTGAATTCATGAAAGATTGGATTGTCCCGCTGTCGGTCGCAATAATTCGGCTTTCTCTCAAAAAATCGTCCAAATTATCGAATGAACTCTCCATTTTATCCTGAAGCTTTCTCAAGCCGATATGAAATTCACAGAAAACTGCTTCTGTATATCTTATTGAAACAAGATATCCATCCCTTTCTTGAGGACCTTTTTCCGGGATATTCATGAATAGTGGATTCCTACTTATCGAAGGATATAAAGCACTCCACATTAATCAGATGGTTCGATAGGACAGGAAAAAGAGAATATAAATGGATTAGTTGGTGGATTTATATCACTTGAATTCGAGAGAAGTCAGATCTGCTCTTTCCGATGGATTCACTGTTTGATCCACTCGCATATTTCTTTTTATAATCATCCCGAGTTGATTCTAGAATGCTGTGAAATTTTTTCCAGACGAAGTGACCTCAAGCGAAACATAGAAGTCAAGTGTAAAATATGTCGAGAAATTTCGAATAAGATATTAAGTTCATTCATCCTTTCTTGTGGTCGTAAATCATCTATTTGAGAGAGTGTGCGCTGTTTACGAAGGACTGCTTTTGTTTTTGTATTGTGCTACGTGCATGAAATATACAGCCCGACATTAGATGAGTTATGTTCCTCGAGGAATGTTTTTATTTAAAGGAGAATATTTTTGCATAAAATTCTAGATAGAAGCATAGGTATTTGTTCCATAATATGGAATAAAGTTGAAAAACTTATGTGGAGAGGGAGCTGAGTATCGCTCCAACTCAATTCTTCCTGTATTTTATTGTATACTATAATAATTGAATAAGACGTGCATTCGCCATTTTGCAACATTAGACAATATAACCGCTAGGTCTTTTACAATGCTGTCTTTCACATTTAGAAATAGGTGAATCTATCTCTAAGGAGATCCGATGGCCTACACTAGTATTCAACTAAACCGATTTCATCAAGAATATAATTCGATACTGACAAAGAATGATTTTTGTCACTTAGTATACAACTATAATTTAATTCTTTCAAACCTCTCGAAATCATGTGATTGTCTTCATACATTAACAAACTGAAAAAGTGTTGGAAGAAGAAATACTTAAGGTTATAAAATAAAAAAAGATTCCAATACTGAAATATTCGCAATAATAGATATTTGAGCTTTTGAGTTGAAAATCACAGAAGTTCGAAGATTCAATTTAATGAGCAAAAATTGATTGAGCAGATGGTGTTTATTTTTCGAGCTGAAGTATAACTCAATAAAAATGTCCTCTTACCGGAAATTTTGAACAAGAAAGTAACAAAGAAAGGATAGTTTTGAAGTACCTAATCATAATAAACGTTACCATGACTACCGTGGACATAATCGTCTTGCATAAAATTCAGCTTACTGAATTGCCTAAACTTATTCGAATGAGATCGTGCAGCCATTTGAAAGGAAGAAACCTTCCTTATGGACTTTAAAAAAAATGTTGACAGTTCCTACTTGAACAATCTGAAGAGACAGAACCCAAAATAAAAATTCTGCAATGATATATCAGGGAAAACGGAAGGATAATTTTCGGATTGACAACTCTTTCCTTTTGCAGATGAATAAAAACATGAGGACCACAAACTCGAAATAAATTTTTTTTGGTGTAGCTCATTATCATGAAATACTCATCTGATTACAAACCAAGAAAGCTAATAAACTTAACTCATCAACCATAAAAAATATTCCGAATTAGTACCACTATTCTTTGTGAATTTTTCCACCGATTTCATCGAAAGATTTCATTCTTTGGTAGATAAAATGCTTTATAACTTATTTCTGTATGTCACTTGTTTAGAATGCAGAAGGGTTTCTAGCTATCAGATAGAAAATATTTTCGATACTCGCTTATTCAACCAGAAAATTATTTTCAATATTAATTTCTTCGGTTTTTCTTTTCAATCTATATTACTATTTAAATTACACAGGGAAATCTGAAATGAGACTCACGGTGAATGTTATAATGGTAAAAAAATTTTTTTTGTTGTTATGTTGTTCAATATGTTAACGAACTGAGTAATTTTGAATGGAATATATCTTCAAAAGGTCCACTTTATTTTGAAGAGCTATAAATTCAAATAGCCAAGACTAACTGCCTTGTACTCTGATGAAGTCCTTGATGTATGGAAGAAACGTAGGCAAGTACCATTCAAAATGAAGAAGAAATAATGAAGATGCGTTTCCATTTGATTTGTTAGCAATTTTGGTTTATATCGAAAGTTCTTTGAATAATCTTATCTTACTACCCAAAGGTTTTCTGAACTGTTTATATTTATTACAGAATATTTCGTTTATAGCATATTTGACCTGTTCATCTTCGAGGAGTAACAATAACCTTTCTCATCATTTTATAATCAACACTTTAAGGTTTTTTGGTTCAAATGGAAAATAACACCACTTATTCTCATACTACCCTCACCTATATTCGGATCCATGATACTGAGAACAGTTTTCAAACATCCTGTGAATACGACAAACGCCGTAACTGTCGCGCAAAACCGCATACTTCCTTGCATCTCTAGGATAACTCGGTATGGCACCGCGACGCGTGCAGACTGACGCCGGGACGCCACAACTTGTTTGGGAATCCCTCTTCTGAAGACGAACGCACGCGCGTTGGCAGTTCTTGACCTACAGCAACGGATTCCTATCATAAGTGAGCTTATACCATTAAGGGCACGTAGCAGTTGCTTCTTACGTCCACTGTCATCTGCGAGTGATTGATTCTTCCGATCCCTGAAGAGTACGGTGTTCCTTGTATTGTTTCCAATTTATTTCTTATGAGGGACAAGATAATGAAGGTGTCGGACTTGTAGGCCTTTCGGGCCATTAGGACGACCGCAGAAAGCGGAATGGCAAACTGTCATCGCTTTACAATTAAGGGCTTTTTTTTCTTCTTTGACTTTTGAAGCTCAGTCTTGTGCAGAATATTGAAAAAAATCTGAGTTTCATTATTGGATCATTATGAGTAGATATACAGAAAAGGAAAGAAAATATTTTTTAACCCTTGTTCAGAGTTTTGGAGATGCTTCAAAAAAGAAGGGTTATACGCGAAGGATTTCGCGCATTTTCAGATCTATAGCAAAAATTAAATATCCTGAATATTTGAGGAAAAAATAACAATAGTTGGAAGAAGTAACCAAATTTGATTTATTTTTTCTCGATTATCCCCGGAAACAATTCGATCAATGGAAAATTTGACATACCATTGTAGTAAATTGAATTCAAGGTTTGTTATCCATTTCATAGAAACCTAATATAATAGATGGTTTTAGAATTCATCCATCGAAAGTTGTGCAGTTTTCAATTTTGGTTTATTATTCGATGGAATTAAATAATTAACCTTAGTAATCGATCAAAAACTTTGGTTTGCGTTGTGCAGTTATCGTCAACATGTGGATATCCTTCATTGGTTTCAATCGATATTCAAGATTTTTCGTACTGGGACATTGAAATAGGGTGAATATAAAAGGAAATGAGCTTGTATATGATAAAACTTATTGGAGGATATATGCAAAAAAAATCAATAACAAACCGGAAATCTCATCAATTGAAGAGAATCTAATACTGGGAGATGGAGCCTTAGGCTAAGGTAGGAGCCGATGATCCACCTGTTTCAGTTCTATGACTTAATTTTGGAAAGCCTCAATTTTTTCAGCCACGTGAGAATTGAAATGAGAAATGAAATGAAATGGTTCAAGAGATTTCTCGACAATATCGAAATGCCAGAGGCTTGATATGGCTGCTCGCATTTTAGAATTTTCTTCAGAGAAACTTCGAATCCCGCTGTAATATCCTATAGCCGATATTGGCGGATAATCCCAAAAATTGAAAATTGTTTCATTCCAACTTCAAACTTCTCACTTGTGGTACTCACGACAATGAAAGTGTGATAAATATCGCGAAAGAATTTGCACATTGAGCTGGAAAAATAATAAATCTTTGATAATAGAAAAATAAAATATCAATTGTAATGAGAATAGTTTTCTACTTAAATGAAATTTCATATTTTGTATTTCTGAATTTGATTTTCACATTATTACGAAAAGATTATTCTAGGTGCAGTGATGAATTCGGAGCTTATGCGAAATTCTACATAACATTTAACAAACTCAAGATTAGAGAACGAACAATATACTATTTTTGTGCTCAAACAAATTTTCTCGAGCGATAAAATTTGCGAAAATTCATGAGGAATTCTGATATCGGTGGGAAAATTAATATCGAAATGTTCATTTTTCGAAGTAAGATATAAAGATCGGTGGTCCACATCTAGAGAAAATGATGTTTTCACAAGATGAATCCCATGCATTTTAGAGGCCTATTTAGTTTTCGATTGTAATTGCTGATAAATAGGGATTACTATAATTTTTCATCGAGTTCTAAATGTTTCACTTGGATGCTCGCATCGGAGGGTATTTTACTTAAAAACATTTATTTTAATTATATTTTATTCATTTGTATGAGATTCAGTATTCTTCTCAATGGTAAAAACATATTCAAAATTTCGAATTAATTTGTCGATAGAATAGGTCTCCTGCATAAAGCAGGAAATATCATGCTCGAATGTTTTTCACAATCTATTTCAACATAAAATATATTCTTTCACACACTCTCACAGTTAAAAAAGATAAATCTAGACGTTTGGGTTGAGTAAAACTTTGTAGATCGTAGATGGTAGATTTTACAATCGATACAGCAGACGTGGAATTTGAAACATCGATTTTATAGTTGAAAATTAAAATTTTCGATTGCGTGTGAATGTTTTCAGTTTTTCCATAAAAAGAAAGTCGATTCAAATAACAAAAAAATACATCTATCATCCGTAAACGCTGCGAATTTCCTATTTAACCGATCCATTTCAACTGGAAATGAGCCATCCTGAAATTACGAAGCTTACATTTCATAGTGATCAAAACTAATACGTTGATTGAATGAACAATTAGCATACATGTTGAACGCCATAAGAGTAATACAATATTTCGTAGCTAATGGGGCTATTAATTGCTGAAATATCGAATTTTATTGTCTTTATAACCAAGATCCATATAGTTAATGATTATTCGATATGCGGAATGAATCTCTATGAGCTAATGTATTTAAATTAAAACACGTTCGGTGCAGTGGCTGGGTTCAGGAAATTGTGTGGATTACTTGGTAGTTTGTCGGTTGCATTTTGTGTTGGTAATGGCAGTCGGGAAGTTCGGGGATCTCTGGTCTGAAAGAACCTAATCCCCTGTAGCTGTAGAAGGAATTCATATCCCATTCTAATTCGTAATCTCCTTTTCTATTCAAATTAAACTGTTGGAGATTCAAAGATTTGGGAAGCGGTGTAACGTGAAATCGAAATTATAGTCGGTGCAATTTTATAATTAACACATTTTCTTTGCCATTGCTTAATACAGTGCTAGGTTATTCTTGTTTGGATTCCTACAAAATATACTGTGATTACTTCTCTGAAATATTTGTGTGGGAACTTTGTCAGTTCACATCATAACGTTATTAACAAGACTGAAAATTTTATATAATAATTCCAGAAGCGATACTCGTTCGAAAAAAATCTTCTATATCCGGCTTTTTGCTCCAGAAAAGAAGTGTTATATTTTTTTGTTAATCTCGTCGAAGAATAGGAATATCTTCTTCATCAGAGAATGGCTATCTTTGCTCAAATTTTTCATGCCAAATTAAAAAAAATCTGGAAATATATGAGATCTCTGATGAAGAAGAAATTCCGTTCGAAGACAGAAAGGAATATTAAAACTAAGAAATTTCTCATAAACCTTACCATGTTCTAAACTGATTAGTCCTATCGAATGATTCGATTAGATCGTCATTTACTCGTCATATTACAATGCCATATTCTTAATCTAATCTATCTACAATAGTTGTTATAAATCATCCAAATTAGCGTGAAACAGCCTGGCAATAAATTATTACCACAGTTTCCGATGTCACTTCCTCTCCAATATCCAATTTGAGGTACCATAACGGAAACATACAGGATTGATTGAACTAGAGCTGTCAAGACTCGAAAATTTAATTGGTTCCACAATATCTGCAAATAGGATAAGGAAGGTGAGATATTTCATCAAACTCGATTGTCATCACACATCAGAAAACGATATACTGTATGCTGGATATTTGTTGAGTCCTTGGTTTTATTTATTATTTTCTTGGTGCTCCTTCATTATTCTGCAAATAATATCAGCACAAGTTCAAAATTTTCGATGTCATGTAATGATAACAACATATTCATTGCCAGAAATAAGGCACATTAGGTAGGTTTGCTTCAGAATCTACGAGAAAGCAGTTTTGGATTTGATATAACTGCAATGATTTCACCATATATTGGCAAAATAGGAAGATTTTTTGAACGAGACTTCTACTGCAGGAATATTCCAAAAAGTGTGGTTACCCGTCAACACCATTGCTTCCATAAGGATTCAAATATCTCAGAAACTGAAGCAAATTATGGTGAATGTAATAGAATACGCTATCTTATGATGCAACAATATACTGGGTGTGCTATTTGAAATGAGGAAGTGGTTAAATTGCAGAGTTCCGAAAATAATTTAGAGAAAGCGTTCATCGTTGGAAAATACCAACAACAAAGTTTCAGCAGGAATTTATGATCTGTTCTCCTAAAACACCTACTAGGTAATCCACTGTAGGATACAGGGTCCGGCAGAAGACTGGAACGTCGTTGAAACAGCTCGTACTCCGCCACTATTGGGTCGACATAGATGCGGGAAAGGGGCCGTCGGATTCGGTAGGTCTCAGCTTTTACCAGCTGAAATCATGGAACTGTGGACGGTAGAGCTCCGCGTTTCTGCTAACGACAGTTAGTATCGTAATAACGAGCCCGTCACGGTCGTTCAGCATGAGTATCGTCGCCATTTCAATATCCACTGAAATCGGATTGTTCTCTCTCAAAACACCATTCTTCGTTGGGTTGAAGCACTTCTCACATGAGATGAATTGATGAGGAAAAAACCGCCAAGATCCCAACGAACAATTCGAATACCTAAGAACGTTGAAAGAGTACGAGAAGCAATTCTTCGCTGTCAGAGTCGATCAGCTCGCCAGCATGCTGCTGAGCTTCGCCTCAATGATCGTTCGGTATGGCGTAGTTTGCATTTAGAACTACGGTTTCACCCCTAAAATTGGCCGTGGTTCAATAGTTACAGCCAGGGTATTATACACAACAAATCACTCCACCCGTGAGATGGAAGCATTTGTTGAGAAATGAGCGATGAGGCTCACTTTCGCCCCAATGGCCACCTTAATCAGCAAAATTGCCATTGTAGGGCTGATGAAAATCTCCAACAATTACACGAAAGACCGCTGCATAGCTCTGAAGCGACCGTTTGGTGCGCTGTATCCCAAACTTTCGTCATCGGCCCTTTCTTCTTTGAGACGTCAATGGCAATGCTGATACCGTGAACTCTGAGCTCTATATCGAAATGAGAACCAAACTATTTTCACCTGAATTGAGAAGAAGTCGTTTTCCAATCTAACGCATGTGGTTTCAACAGGATGGGGCGACCGCCCACACAGCCAGACCAACAATGAACATTATTCGTCCTCTCTTCCCTGGCCGCCTCATTTCCAGGTTTGGTGACGTTCATTGACCTCCTCGGTCCCCAGAGTTGACCATTTGCGACTTTTTTCTGTGGGGATATTTAAACATCCGAATATTGGGGGAATTGAAGAAAGCAATTCACGTGGAAGTCGCCGCAGTTGAGAGAGCTTCGTCGGAAACAGTTTTCGGAAACTTCCAAGAAAGACTGCAGGAGTGTCTCGCGAAACGAGGACGCCACCTGACTGATGTGATTTTCCACACATGAAATTTCAAAATACTTTGTAAGTCTGGATCCACATTGTTTAATTTAAATTTTCGTGAGTAACGACGTTGTGTTTTTTTTCAAGCGTCCTCTGCTGGACCATGTACTAACCGAATTTCCTTCAGTATGACTTTTCCTCACATATAAGGAACTGAAGTTCACAGCACCTGAATCTCACTCGCTAACAAAATCTTCCAAACATCCCTAAAAAACAAACAACAAACAAACCACAATTCGAACGCTCTAAAACGGCGATGCGTCCGATCACACCAGTTATTCGAACCTTTTTTTCACCTCGGGGACATAATTGAATTGGATGCACACTCCGGAAGTGCGCCGTCGTATTTTATTGAAATGAAGTCGCAGGTGGGACGTCCGAAATGGGGTATAAAGCTGGCAATAAGTCACGATGCGATAACTTAATGGCTGTTATGAGGCTTGCGCCCGCAGAACAAAAGTTGCACAGGCTATCCAGGGCCGCTGAATAGAGTGTCTGTTCTCCAGACCGGGAGGTTGCCGTTAACCGGCCTGCTTGATTTATTTCGGGTTGCAGGGGTCGCAGTTCGAAAGAGAACAATCGATGAAAGGGTATAAGGGCTTGTTCATTGGGGACGGGTTCTAAATAATAACTCAAGAACAGGTAACTGATTTATGTTTCGTAGCGGATTTTTAAACGGAAACGTTTAGAGCTAATGATCAGGTAGGTGCAGATGACATGCCTGAATCCAATTCAATGAATTCAATATAATTAATCGAATAATAATAATTCAAACCACCACTTTTGAATTATATGTTCATTATTCAAATGCCTTTGAACAATTGATAGTAGGTATCTTGAAACAAACAACGTGATAACTAACTATAATAAGTCGTCAAAAAAATAGGAAAATCGTGGAACGCAAGTGTGATTGATTTATGTTTCGTCTTGTGGTTCGTTCTAGATTTTGAACGAAAGAGGTTAAAGATAAAGAACAGGTGAAAAGGTGATGATGCAAGATGACATGCCTGAATTTAAGTCAATGAATTAACGAGATGCATAAAACAATAATGATTCTATCTACTCTTTTTCAATTATATGATCATTCTTCCACTGCTCTTGAGCAATCAATAGTCTCTGTTAACAAACAACTTGAGTTATAATAACTCACTTTCATAACTCACTATAGTAAATTATGAAAGAAATAGGAAAATTGCTGAACGCCATTAAGGAATGTGCTTACCCCGCGAAAGCAACTTGCTTGGGTTATTGGGTTCACATCTACCGGATATTTTTCACTAATTTCTATAACGACATACGTTCAGCCCTATTCATCTGGTCGCTTCCCAAGATGAGTTCTAAAAAGAGAGAAATCTGATATTGTTTATATAGAATTTCTTGAACAAAAAATTCTTTCCGATTGTTTTTTCAACAAATGTTCAACAGGACGACATAAAATTCAATTGAATATTGTTGAATGTGTGATCTACTGCAGTGCCGCTAAATTCTCTGACGTCCTATAATAAAACGAATGCTGAAACCGAAAAACCATATGAATCGAACTCCAATCAGGAATGTGCTTACCACGCAAAATCAATTTGCGCGTTTTATTGTATTCACATCTACCGCAGGACGTATCGAATATTTCTCATGTATTCTTATTACGTCAAACGTTCACCCTAATCTGATAAATATTTTCCTAAAACGAAAATTTTGAATTCTTTCAAATATTTTTTTCGGAAATTATTGAACAGAACGATACAGATATTCAATCGAATTCAATTGAATTTTGTTGAATTTCTACTGTAGTGCCCCTAAATAGTCAAACAAATAAAGCTCTTTCGGGTAACAGTTACGATAAATCGAGTGCTGAATCCAAAAAGCTTTATAAATCGAAAGTCATTCAGAAATGAGCTTACCCCACAAAAGCAACCTGCGCTTTCGAATATGAGTTCTGGTAAAAAAAAATCTGATATTTTTCATTTAGAATTTCATGAACAAAAATTCCGAATCATTTCCAATTTCCTCTCAAAAACTGTTCAACGGGACGATACAAAATTCAATTAAATATTGTTAAATGTTTCGTCAACTGCAGTGCCCGTAAATTCCTCAACGATTGAATCCTTTTGGATAACAGTTGACCGTCCTACAATAAATCGAGTGCTGAAACCGAAAAACCTTATAAATCGAACGCCATTCAGGAATGTGCTTACCCTGCAAAAGCAACCTGCGTGTCTCATTGTGTTCACATCTACCGCAGGACGTACCGGATATTTTTCATAAATTTTTATAACGTCGAACGTTCAGCCTAATTTATCTACTCGCTTCCCAAGACGGGCCCTGGAAAAAGAGAATAATGGCCATCAGGCGCTGGCCGCCCGCTAGGTAAAACCGCGGAAAATTTATAACCCAGTTAGTCATTCAGGATTGCGTTGGTTGGTTTTCTCTCTATTTGGACGGTGCGAAAATTAATTTGGGTATCAGGATATTTTATCCTCTCGGAATCTTTTGCAATATTCAATTCGATTTGCTTTAATGGAACCCCGACGCGCTTTAACGGGAATTGGAAGGGTTCTGCTTCCACTTGGAAGTGTTTTATGTTTCTGGAGCAATGTTAGTTTCGTCGGAGTATTACGAAGATGGATATTTCTGAAATGAGATGTTCACAAATGGAAAGAATCAACTGTTTAAATGATCGCAGGAGTGATGCAAGGTTCTGTTTTGGGACCTTTGTCGCTTCCATCTCCAGGAGATTCCTCAGATTTTGATTTTTTTCGTCTTGCTGAAGAATCTTGAAGTACTACAGGGATTTTCCATATATGATTCCGGGAGTACCTCAAGGTTCTCTGCTGAGGCCACAGTTGTTTACATGTCACAGAAATGATCGCTAGAATATAATATTTCACAGAAAATAGCTCAAATGATTTACAGGAACATCGATAAGACTATTGCGCAACGAAGCTACAACTATCTTGCACTGAAAATTTTAAACCTCATTCCAGAAGAACTGAAAACTATTTTGAATATGAAAACATTCAAAAGACGAATGAAAGCCAGAATTATTCAAATATCCGGAAACCCCCTGGCAGGACATTATACTTACCGGATCGAACGTTTTTACTTACACGATTCTGATATTTTTCAGATACTAAACAAAAATCAGCAATTTGCACAAAATGGGGTGAAATGAATTTTTAATTCGCTGCTTCAATATTCTCTGTTCCAGTTGAAATACTCTTTTTTCATTATTTTCCTTCACAGATCCATTTCATAATGATTATTACATTGTTATTACTTAGTGGTTATAATTTTATTGTATACTTCAGGGTTGTAACTTGTTTGTACACTCGAACAAACTCTTTTGTCATTATTATTATTTTTTCTGTCTCTCTTCTTTTTTGAGGGTTGCTTTTACAGATGATTCATGGATCAACAAGAATCAATTGAATTCATCTGGTGTTCATTCTATCATAGAGTGCAAAATGGCTGCGTCTGCGAGATCACTGCATTCTGCATTTGTACGTAGGTTTTCTTCCGTACTTTTAATTTAAACAAATTTAGTTTAGGTGTTTTGGAAATGATGCCAACGCCAGAGATGGTCAGCGGTACGATATCTTTACTGTGCATGTCCCATATCTGTCGAACTTCCGGTGCTAAGATTTTTGCTGGAAGTGGGTACTGGGCACAGCAACATCGATGCGGTTAGTCTTCTTGTGTGTTTGGTTAATTAGTGTTAGATCGGATCCTTCATGCTGTACAGTTCTATTCTATTAGTATTTTCTTGTCCCAATGGATTTCGAACTACACATTTTTTCGGAAGTAATGTTAACTTTATTATTTTATTATTAATATTGATATTATCATCCTCCTTCTTTTACACTATTCGATTTGCTCCAATGAAAGCCCCATTGGTTCTAACCAGAATCGAAAAGTTTCAGTTTCAATTTGGAACTGTTTTAATCTTGCTGAAAGATGTGTATTCTTTTGAACTACTAGGAAGGTAAACACATTAATTGGTCAATAATGCGAAACGATAAAAAGTTTCATATTATTCCAGAAGTACCTGAAGGTTCCCTTCTCAGAAGACCACTTCTGGTTTTAGATTCCCGAAATGATCGCTACTATGAAATATTTTTTGTAAAATAACATAACTGATTTGTATAACATTATCCTAGGTCCGCAGTAACCTCAACATCTATCTATCATCAAATAGCATTGCATGGCATACAAATACATTGATGTTTTTCAGTGCCTTCGTTTTCAGATAGTTTAAAAGGGAAATGTCACGGATATTTAGAAGTATTGAGCAAAATAACCTACGGATATTGTAGCCAAACTGGCTACATCTTCTTGAAAGGTTTTCATTCCCGATATTTTATTAGATTTCTAGTTCGAAATGAACAATTATGGATCTATGGGAGATGATTCCCCAATAAAGGGGCCTGTAGAGTTCTTCGTTTATCTGAGGATCTGAAAATCATCGCTTGGAGGACTGAACCTTGTCGAAAGACCATCTCGGTCATGAGCAAATGTAGGTAATATTATTTACTGCTTCCTTCTGGTTTTCTGTCCCTCTTTCTGTTTCAGATATTATGTCAAGATATTTTGTCGAAATGAATTCAAGATGACGAAAAAATTATTTTCAAATGAATAAGATGCCATCCATCTTCTATAAACAAATTACTACACTTATGCGGGGAGACAGAATTTTTCCTGAGGTTTTTATATGTGCTCTTGTATCTTACGCAAATATGTATGGTACCCCGTTTACATTTCCTCTGCTAACACTGTGATATATCTTAGAATTGTAATGCTCGTTCTCAAAAGAATATATATATATATATATATTGTTAGTTTTTATGTTTTTTTGGGTTTCACTCACAGATTTATTGAAAATTAAATGAAAATTGATTTTTTCATGAATAACCCCCCTGCGGATTGCAGTATTGAACTATTTGTCAAGGGCAGTTTCTTGCAAAACAGATTGCCTAATGAACAATACAAACGATAAAAAAAGAGAACTGTGACGATTAAGAGTACAAATCTGACTCTTTCTATTTTAAGAATTATTTTCTTTCGATTTTCCGTTTCGATTTCAGACTAAAAATGATGCGAAATCCTCGCAAAATTTCTTTAATCGATACTTTTCATTGTTAGTTTCTATCAGTAAAAAAGCGGTGCTGCAAATGCCAATGAGCATTGAATACCACAATCAGGGAATGGTCATGCAAACCGCTCCAGAATTCTAGTTTTCCTGATTGCCGAAAACTATCTCATTCTCAAATCTAAAAGCTATCTGTTGATACTTTCTATTCAGCTCGGAACATTATTTCTTATCGAAAAAAGATAGAATTTCGTTTCATAATTACATGAATGTTAGATGCTTCACGGTGGTTATTGCAGTAATCATTCACGGACACATGAAAAAATTCCACACTAGATAAATCATATTCCTCAACAGATTCATTGGAAATTATTCACTTTTTGGTTGTTTTTCTCGATGCAGAAGTCCGAATTTCCATGCCTAGATAAAATACCTCTGAAGTTTGTGGATTATCTTTTGCGGTACAAGCACGTGGAATTTTACTACAGTCAGATAAAGCGCCCTCTCTCCGTTTTAATTGGGACGAATTGGACACATAGCGTAGGTCCTCCTCAAATGAGATAAGATTCGGACAAATGGTTGGCCACCTTTTATCTCGTTGTTCGGTGAAGTGTAGAAGAGTAGCCACCAATCTTCATAACTCCTTTCCTATTTTCAAGAAGTGAGCAACGTCATGTCCTCTTTCTATTTCATTATATGAAAAATGTTTGATACTGATGCAAAGGAGTTCCTCACAAACTAAGGGGTTTTGGAAAAATCAATTTGCATTATGTTTCAGGTGTTTTCTAGGTTTTCCTTCCAAATTAGCCGAATCATTTTCTTGTTCGTCTAATGAAAGAGTCGGATTTACGAAACGAGACGTGATAGTTTACTTTGTTGACCGTTTGTATCGTTCCAATATCGATCGTTTTTTCCTAGGAACTACCCTTAACTAATAGTCTCAAACCATAAATCCGCAAGGGTGTTATCTATGAATAGCAAATCGATTTTTCGGATTTCGAGAATGGAATCCTAGAAAAAGAATAGCTGAAAAATTATCAGATATTTTGGTTTTGAGCTTATAACTATCGATTGATGCATAGTTTGAAATTACCGTTTTTTCAAGGAATTTTGCCTGTTGAACAATATCGGAATGATGTAAAAGATGGACGAAGTGAATTGTAAGATTTCAGAGTCTATATATGGCTCTTTCATCAGACAATACTTTCGTATGTCAAGAACTTCAGACAAAATCTATCGTGTGCAGACAGCCATTCGGCTATTGCCATGAGAACTTTCGAACGGAAAGAGCAAGCTACTTAAATCTTGCAAGGTAGGTTGCTCATCGAAATATGGCGGCTAGGTCTACTAATGGGTTGAATCAATCTAATCAATTATACGACTTAAATAAAACTTGAAAGTAAGTTGAGAGATAATGACGTGCAATTTTCTTCAAATCGTTCTGCTATTCAATTCGAGAAGTTATTTTTTTCGAAAATTGTCCAGAATCTTGTAGACATTTTTTTTCGGAAACTATCTTTTAGATTCCTCTGAAATTTCCTCCCAAAGATCTCTAAGTTACAACTCCACAATAGTTTACCAAATTTCAGTTTGATATAACCCTAATTTCAGATGATAAAATTTGTAAAATTTCAAGGTATTTTCCTCGCTATCATTATTTCCGGAATTACTCAAAAAATATTAATTCGATCATGTTGAAACTTACCAACCAGTAAGCTTATGTACAATTATGTGCGAATCTCCGTCAGTATCCTCCAATAAGAACAATTGAGAAAAAAAGACAATATTTTTCGACCTCGAATTCGGAAATTCGCGCAAAAGCTGATGACTTCACGTCAGCCCGTTTCTAGTGTAAGTTCCGAAAGTTCTGGATCTTCGCGAATTCTGTTTTCGTGTAGCCAGCAATTTCAGGATCGCATTGTATATTTCACCACCCTAAATCAACGTATAAAAACGTTCGGATCGTTCCACATTCAGAAAAATATTGTCTCCCGTTTCGAACGAAGGAAGAAGGACCTCCGAGTATTGGAATGTTTCATATAAACGGTCGGAAAATATTTTATAAAACGCAGTAAATTGTCTTCATATATCTCGAAGACCGGGCGTGTTTAGCGGTCATCGGGGACCTTGGAGAAACGTCGAACTCTCTTTTTCCCGGAAACCGGAAGACAAATATACCCATTTAGGAAAACAAAGGCGACGTTTTTTTTAATATCTGCTTCCTGATATGGCCAATATGATGAAATTGCGGATTTCTTGCTGGCCCTCTTCGATTCATAAATTATTCGGCGAAACAATTTCAAAGCGGATTTGTAGAGTAGAGTCTATGCTCCATATGCGTTCTTTATTGTTTCTATTCTTCGATGGAATATTCTATCCCGTTACATCCTTTCAAAATTTGATCGGTAAAGGGCCTTGTCAGTTAAAGTCATGGTCCCTTTCCGAGAAGTAATCATTTTGTCAGCTTGAATGGACATGGTTAAGAGCAGCCAGAGTGGCGTTCTTTCCAACTACTCTTGTAAATACAGTTATACAGTGTCAATTTCAAGAGGTGGCACCCTTAGTATCTCAACCTCTATGCAAAATTAGAAAAATATAATAAAAATGAATGTTAGTTTGAAAGAAGGTATCCGAGAGCATAAAACACTAAAAATATAACTGGGTTGATTTTGGAGGCCAGCTCGTTTTTAACGCGCTTGTTCTAGAGAATATCGCGTTATCATTTCGTCACGATGTCTGTAATTTTAGAATTTTGAGCCAAAAATGGTGTTAGACGAATGGGTTCAACTCCCTTGAGAAGGATCCGTAGTCAAATTCAATTCTGTCCGTCCGTCGGTCCGGCCGTCCGTCCGTATGTGCTCTAACTTCCGAAGGAAAAGACTTAGCCACTTAAAATTGTCAGATCACGTTTGAAGTCCAAATATCTCGGTCAGTTTCGTTAATGGGTGGAATCGGTTAAATAGTTTTGGAGTTACGCCCATTTGAAATTTTAAAGTTAAGTATTGACTCAATCGACTTAAAACTTCGTGTACAGTTTTGGAATACCGACGCGCAACTAAAAGCAAAATTTCATGAGGATCCGGTCGTTAAGAAAATCTCAAAAAATTTTATTCGAAAATTTTCAAAATTTTCGATGAAAAATTTTTTTTCTCTAGGAATTTCGATTAGATTTCAATGGAGTTTGGCACGAATCTTAGGATCAGAATTTTACAACAAAGTTTCGAATTCAAATTCGATCTGATATTTACTTTCGGAGATATAAGGAAAAAAAATGTGCCAAATTCGTTGCTATTTGGAATTTTTGACGTTACTTCCGTAATAACTCAAGGAGTACAAATGCAATCCGATTGAAACTTTTTAATCAGATGGAGATTACCAACACGCAACTTATTGCAAAATTTCTTATAGTCAGAATTTGAACAAGCGCGTAAAAGCTCCTGACCTTACGTCAGTGCTTTTCTAGATTTTCTCATAACAATTGTGCACCACATATTTTCGAAAAGTTAATGAACGCCCATGCGCTAACCTATGAAACTTTATGGCTATCGTATCGTAAGAAAATTGAAAAAAATAAAATTTCTGTTGAAAAATTTTCATTATCGATTCCGATAAAATTCTACTGAATTTTGAATCGATTACAATTGTTCACCACATATTCCGAATATTGACGTACTCATTTTTGGATTTTTAGCCCATTATTGAACACGAACTGAAGTCAATAATATCTTGGCATGCTCCTCAAAATTCTACACACACAATAACTTACTGAAGGGTTTACAAAAAATCTTGATATCTTCAGACATGAAGCTTGATTGCGAAGGTGAAATTCATTATTATGCGTCGAATATGTATGAAATTTCCGGCCATATGATTCTCAATACTTGCTTGAGCCTTCATACCGTCATTTTTTCACTAAGAATCTACCCATCTTTTTTTCCAGAAATATTGGAAAAATAAAATTTCGTGCAAATATTCAAGCAAGATAGGGAGATTTTACCTATTAATGAATGCATCCTTCGAATTCAAGCTCTAAATTCACTTTACAAATATCGAGTGTCAAAGGTTGAACGAACGTATCTATTTTCACCATTAATCTACCTTTGCCATTACCATCCTGAACGTTCCGTATCCAAAAGAATTCCCTCAATGCAGTCCTTCTCAATACGGTTCACCGACATTTTCTCGATCGTATTCCACATACGAGATCGTAATGAAATGTAGAAAACCCAGAAATCATCCCACACAGGTACGAGAAAATTTATTCATCCGACCTCTCTATTCCAATTCGTACCAGAAATATCGTGGAGATAAGAATCGATCACATTCTATTCCGACAGTTTTTACATAATCTATTCAAATGATTGCTCAGAATGGGATCGGTTAGGTGTTCGCTTGCTTTCGATCATTTATTTCTCGTCATGAATTATCCGATTGAATTTTTAATTGAATTTCAAGAACAGATATCGACTTGATGAATGGCTATTGATCTGCACTTCATGACTCCACTCGGCAGTGAAGGGATTCCTAGTTTAATTGAAAATTTCCGTTATTTGTTCAGCTTTCAGGTTTAATACGAGGAAGATGTGTATCTAGCTACCCTCTGGATATTTCTGGTTGAGATTTTGGTTGAATAAATCGAGGAAATGTGTATCTTGAATGACAGATTAATTTTCAATTTCGAGAATTGAATTTTGGATGTATAGAATTTAAGGTATTATTTCCTGTGAAGAATTTTTAGGATTCAATTCACTAAGCGTTCATGTCAATGATAAGACGAGATAGGTAGTTGCTTCTCTAGATGTCGCTCACATGCAGGTGTACTTTGAAGTTGCGGACAATATTTTTGGATTCATTCATGAACACCGAATGAATTCTGTTGGAGGAAATATTTTTTAGTTGCCTTTTTCTATTTACTCCCACCAAATCAATCTGTTCGACAAGGAACTTGACGAAAAATTTCAATTTCGTCGAAAACCAAAACAGTAGAATTTCTTAGCAATTCTACGGTGCAGTGTTTGAAATAATCGAAAACAAAAAAAACTAGTTTTCAGAAATTTTCTGAGGAACACATCAATCTTCTCGAATTGTTACTAGGTGCATATGCGATTACACGAATTTCTGATTTTTTTACAGAATTTTCGAGCATGCAGTATTTTCTCATCGATTGAATGATGATTCAAAAATTTTTAGTAAACGGGGTGTTGCTCTTCATCATTTTCAGATACTACTATGACAGGACTTTATTCATGAACTCATTTGGTCATTTTATCATGCTTGATATAATTTAGGATGAACATTTGTTGTGTTCAAACTATCTATAATCACAATGTCCTGATGGGAGAGATGAACACTAGTACTTTAAAGACTAATCATCATCGAAAATTCCTCTGTTCAGAATTTCTTGAAACATGTAAAGTCCTCAGTTTTTTCAGTTTCAAGTGGCAATTTCAGAAAATAAAATAAATTCCAAAATATTCAAAGTTTTTCGTCGACTCTCATGTTTTGCTAGAGAAAATGACATACAAGCTTCTTGCTCGAGTCATCTGCCTTACTCTGATCATATAATGAGAATTATCTTTACTAATTTCCTTTAAAAGACATCAACCACTGAAGAAGTGAGATCGGAATTTTTCACGCGCTTGTTCAGTTTCGTTTCCAAAACGGTATTTCTCAAGTGTTTGAGGAAATACCACCGATGCTGGAAAAATATCAACGGAATTTGACGAGATATCTTTCGAAATATTTTCGAAAATAAATATTTGAGTGATCTGAATATTGGTCCACCATTGGTCAATTTTGAAATCCCCGCTAAATTTCATGAAAATCTCATTAATGGTTTCAGGGAAACGATCTAGATAATTTACGAATATTTTGTTTGAATGATATTTTAGTTTGGGTTTATTGGTTTAATACCTCTCCTCTTGTATTCATAATAATAATGATGATAATAATAATAATAATAATAATAATAATAATAATAATAATAATAATAATAATAATAATAATAATAATAATAATAATAATAATAATAATAATAATAATAATAATAATAATAATAATAATAATAATAATAATAATAATAATAATAATAATAATAATAATAATAATAATAATAATAATAATAATAATGGTTGAGAAAAGGTTACCTCTTCCCAGAAACAGAGGCCTTTATTATTTATATGCAAGACGGAGTAACACTGACAAGATATTATCGTAAAACAATCCTGAAAGAGCCTGTACAATCAGATGAATGCCGTGGATGCCATCAAACATTAGAAACATTAGAATACATCATAGGCAGATGCGCACAACTAGCAACAACAGAATATAAAATGAGGCATGATAACATGGAAAAAATCATTCACCGAGAGATTGCTATTTAATATCAACTAATAGCAAAAGACACTACACCAGACTACCAGTACGAGCCGCAACCAATCCTACAAGATCAGGAAAAGTGATACATTTTATACTGGGACCGTGCGGTCCTAACAGAATTGACGACATTAAGCAATAGACCAGATGTCATCATCTGGAAGAAGAGAGAAGCCAAAGCATACCTTGTTGATTTTGCTGTCGTGAATGCCAACAACCTGGAAAAAAGTAGAAACCAAAAGGATTGGTACCCGAGTTTCTCCTGGACTTATTGAAAAAGCTTAACACCCAAAGTAGCGTGATCGACAGACTCCAACACACCGTACTCCTATCTACAGCGAACATCACTCGGAGATTTCTGGACCTGAAATGAATAGCTTCCTAGCTGCACTTGATTGGTAACAATCCACAGCTAGGAACACACCAACCGAAAGGTTGTGAGACCGGAACCAATAATAATAATAATAATAATAATGATAATAATAATAATAATAATAATAATAATAATAATAATAATTATAATAATAATAATAATAACCTTAATAACCTTAGAGAATATTTCTTTAAAAACAACTCACCTCTCTTTCAGGCCATTCGCGAAGCTGACGATAATGTCTCTGCACTAAGATTATCTATGCCGGAGTATAGGCATTCTAGGCGAACAAACGAGGAACTGAGGGAGGATTGGAAGGCCATGGTTCTTCATGGCAGGTACCCTGGTCACCTAGAAAGTAATGAAATTGATAAAGTACATCACCAGCAGATGGCACTGAAACTGGGCTTGATTAGAGGTGAGGTCGCACAACACCTGTACTATCCTCAGGCATTACTGGAGAATCACCAATATAAGTTATACTGGGATGTCACTCTGATAACCGAAAGAGCAGTTGCGCATAACCGGCCAGATATAACACTGTTCGATAAAAATGAAAATACTTGCCTGCTGCTTGACATAACTATACCAGCAGATGAAAATCTTACTAGGGTTTATACTGAGAAGCTTAGCAAGTATGGGGATCTGGCCTTCCAATTGAAGGACCTCCACAAATTAAAGACCATAAGCATACTTCCTCTCATCATATCAGTCAATGGGCTGGTCGAAAAACACCTAGTTGAAAATACTGAGAGACTGGGGCTGGATAGGAAAATTATATCGCATGCACAGAAACACGTAATTCTTCACACAACGCGCATAGTCAGGAAGTTTCTGCAGGATCTGTACCGAGGCTAACTGCTTTGACGATTTGTCGTCCGGCAGTTGGTCGAATTCCCCGATATATGGTGATAAAAAAAATAATGATAATAATAATAATAATAATAATAATAATAATAATAATAATAATAATAATAATAATAATAATAATAATAATAATAATAATAATAATAATAATAATAATAATAATAATAATAATAATAATAATAATAATAATAATAATAATAATAATAATAATAATAATAATAATAATAATAATAATAATAATAATAATAATAATAATAATAATAATAATAATGATAATAATAATAATAATATTGATGAAATGAAAACACTTCGTTCCCTAGTGAAAGGAAAATGTGCTTCTCCAAGTGTTTAAAAATGTATATATGATATGTAGCCAAAATCTGATTTGCTTGCAGAATATGCTTTCTAGATTCGCTCATATTTGCCTTCTTTCTGCTCCTCACACTGTATCATTAACATTCATGCGTATACGAAATCACATTCTGCTACTATTTCATCCTATTTTTCATTCTGCGTTGAATTTCTACCTATTTATGAATTTTTTGTTAGGAATGTAGGTCCCAACTTTTCTACACTGCTCCAAATGAAGCATTTCTTGAATTTTAATATATAATAGGAATAAGTTATGCGAACTGACTGCATCTGACTACTGGGAAAAGAATTGGGAAAGTGAGAACTTTATATTCATGCTGTCGTTGAATGAGCCTGAATTAATGCGAAAAGTGGAAACCGATTGGGTGTTCGAAAAAGTTGAACGCAGTAAGAATTTTTTCAAATACATTCGCTTGAAATCAGACAGAAGTGAAATAATTTCGAACACACAATTTGCGTAGGCATAATTATTGTACTGCCGATTTCACCTCGAAGGAATAATCAAATACAGTGCGCGTCAAAATTATGGTACAAATTCATTTTTTCAGAAGAAAACTATTTGGCAACAAAATCCCGAAACAGATCAATTTTTGTTTCACTTTTACCAAATTTTATGCATTTTTGAAGGATTTTCGTTGCTTGCCAAAAAGCAACCAAATGACCTTCATTCCCCATTCAAAAAATTTAGAGGGTTGATGGGGATGGCCCAGGGTGCAACAAAAATCCTTCAAAAATGCATATAAATTTAGTAAAAGTGATACAAAAATTGACCTGTTTCAGGATTTTGTTGCCAAATATTCCTCTTCTGAGAAAATGAATTTGTTTCACAATTTTAACGCTGTATATTGAAATCTACCAAACGGTTTGTAAGTATTCAAAATGAATTAATTAAATATATTCTAACGAAATGATTGAAGTTATTGAATATTTTTATCAGTGAGTTTATTCGGTCTCATTCTGTAACACAACAATAATTCTTAGTATATGATTTTTTTGCTTTGCGAACAAATTTACATCTTATAATAACTTCATATTGTATCTCAGTTGAATCCATTATTCGTATGATGAATAGTTTTCGCCAGAAGTAGAAGGACAAGGTTGAAATGAGAAAAAATCGTCAAACCTGAATTTAGCGGATCAATACACATATGATAATTCTGTAGACAAATGTATACAATACCAGATAGATTGAGTTCCATCATAAACGTGAACTTTTCCTGTTCATTTCGATTATTTCATCGGAATGAACTTCTCAAAATAAAAAAAATCGTTCCGTCTGCTTTCGGGGGCTTTTCTATGAAAGTATTGGTCCGAAATATATGAAACTTGTTATGAGAATCCTAGGTTGCTAAAAAATAATCCTTCAAGCTCTTCATCTAGATCCAGCTTACCTTTGGGTTGAAAATTTGGGGTTGAAATTTCGTGAACATCCATTGATTCTCCGGAAATCTAACTTTATTTGAACATTTGCAGCATTTCATCACTTCCAATTAAATGTGATGATTTGAATATTGCGTTGATATATTGCATGCGTAGCATATACTTCGATTAAATTCACCAATAACTGATTGGTGCATCCTTACCACAGAACCAATGAATGTAATATTGAATGAGTTTTCATGTTGGAAAATATTCATGTTCTGATTAAGCAATCCATTAATTTCAGATTTAATCACGAGCAATACTGGGAGTTATATTTTGGTTGTTCAATTATATTTAATTCTAAAATGTTCCTAGTGAACTATCATCATCATTTATTAGGTGAAATTAAATCAGTATATAGAGAATGTATAACATGAACATATCTCCGGTAATTAATATTTGATTTCATCATACAATAATATACCTGAGTATCTGTGGATGATTAGAGTGAAAAGCACTCAGTAATATTTTGCAGAACACACCAGATGCGATATTATAGCATGCGGGGAAAATGCGGATAGAATTAAATAAATACATTCTGAAGCTCTTCAGAGAAGGTACAAGGCAAATCAGTATTTCAAAAAATTTTGTACGAGTCATCTTATGGTTTCGCTTCCTGAGATTTATGTTCCGTTTTCACGTCCATACGACACTCAATCCACACCAGATCCAATATTGCCTCCGAGTAGATTCAGTTGGAATTTTTAGGCTGTTTGGGTCCACATCCTATCAACCGTTTCAGTAAAGTAATTTAACACATCTAGTTCAGCTTATCAAAGTATCGTTTCAAACAACAACCATTTTCGAGACGAAATAGCACACTTTTGTCATTCAGATGTGAAGCCAAAATCATCTATATCTTCGAGTCAATCCACTTGAACACTCAAGGTAAAATAACTGAAGAAAAGAGCAAATTCTGAATCCTAATGGATTTATAAAACCATTTTTTATTTTATAAATTTTGTGTTTTTTATCGTTTTTATGAACGATCCTCGGAAAAATTCCTATCTTTTTTATACATCCATAAAGTTGTATAGTATTTTTCCTATTTTTTTTTCATTTAGTTTTGAGTTTTTCATACATTACGACTTTGGTCTGAATATTGATAAGATTAGTTCAATATCTCTTGAATTATCCTCCAGAAAAAGCGAACAAACAAATTAAATCTTGAATCTCTGAGATTCACACTACCAAACATTTTCGGGACGGGACCGCACACTATTGTCATTCAGAAGTGACGCCAAAATCATATTTATCTTCGAGTCGGTCCGCTTGAAATCTTAGAATGAAAAACCTGATACTTTTATAGAAAAATATTTTATATTTTATGAAATCTTATAATTTTTTTTTTATTCTTAAGAAATATCTTTCAGAAAATTTGCTTGACCCTGTCTATAGAGCTGATCAAGCACTAATGATGATATACCTGGGGAAAAGAACAGATCCTGTCAAGATGTATTTTATTCCATAAAATTAAATACCTTTTGAGTTTTATAAAATTTTATAGAACTTTTTCAATTTTTATGAGGTGAACTGCAGAACATATGTAGGTTTCTCTTGAATTATCCTCCAGAAAAAGCGAACAAACAAATTAAATCTTGAATCTCTGAGATTCACACTACCAAACATTTTCGAAACGGGACCGCACACTACTGTCATTCAGAAGTGACGCCAAAATCATATTTATCTTCTAGTCGATCCGCTTGAACTCTTAGAATAAAAAACCTGAGAAAAAAGCACACCTTAAACGAGCGCATAAAAAATACTTTTATAGAAAAATATTTTATATTTTATGAAATCTTATAATTTTTTTTTCCTTCTTAAGAAATATCATTCAGAAAATTTGCTTGACTCTTTCCATAGAGCTGCTCAAGCACTAATGATGATATACTTGGAGAAAAGAACAGATCCTGTCAAGATGTATTTTATTCCATAAAATTAAATACCTTTTGAGTTTCATAAAATGTTATAAAATTTTTTCAATGTTTATGAGGTGAACCGCAGAACATATGTAGGTTTCTTATATTTCTAGAATATTGTCTAAGTCTTGATGAAGTTGGTTCAATACCCATTATAATCGTTCTTCAGAAAAAGCGAGCAAAAAAATTAAAACTTCCTGAGATTTATGTTCGATACGGAAGCCAAACCACACCAGATCCAATATTGTCGCAGGCTAGATTCAGTTGGAATTTCCAGGCTCTTTGGGTCCCCATCCTGCCAACCGTTTCAGTAAAGCTGCTGAACGGAGCAGCTTATACAGCTTATCAGAGTATTCGCAGCTCCTTCGGTTTCAACTACCAAACATTTTCGAGACGGAACCGCACACCATTGTCATTCAGATGTGACGCCAAAATCATGTTTATCTTCAAGTCGATCCGCTTAAACTCTGATGATGAGATAACTGGAATAAAGGGCGATCCTGAGAGCTTGCTTCACTCGTGAGCGTAGCGAGACGACAATGTCACATGTTACTGGATGGAAACGATTAGATCGAGAGTGCTAAATCCATGTGTTTCGTCAAATAACATAAATTGAATCATTCATTGTAAATATTGATGTTCGTGGGAGTCGAAAGGTTCAATATTTGCATAAGAAAAGCGACGGGAGTGAAGGAGGTCGAATAAGTTGAAGGGGGAATTCAATGATAACAGGATATTGAAAGGAAGACTTTTAAAGCCGAGTTTGTCAAAGTTTCGTTCAATATTCACAATCAAGAGTTTGTTGATTTTAATAATCTTATTACCTTTGGTGCTCTTCGATCAGGCAATATCTGTATGGATTTGTTAAAGGATTTAGAAGGTATGAACTGCAAGATCGCCAGATAAAACTTAGTTTACTTTTTCGATTTGTAGAGAAAAGTAAAAACATAGCTTAGTTTGGAATGCAAAATAGTATAATAAGTATCGAGAATGGTGAGAACATTTTACCGAACGAAGATAATAGTTTGTAGGAGGAGCTCAATGACAACCCTAATTATTGTCTGAAATCGGTGCTTTTTAAAGTTCGAGATACCTATAGCATTTTTTGCACGATAGATAAATTTTTTAGTTTAACTACAAAATAATTATTATTATAATGTTCTTCTTAACGAGCGATTGTAAACACAATATCTTTTTTTTTTCAAATTTTTTTAATAACACGGTCGGCCCAACGGCCGACTGCGTAAACACAATAACATCCGAAAGAAACAACTTAGAAACTCGATATTTGTAGAGAAGGGTTGGACCTTAATTACGAAGGCTGAATTCGTGAATGGGTAAAATACACCCAATGATTCCGCAGATATACCCATTCAAAATTTCATTTTCCAAATGCTTCCGAAATAACAGATCAGACTGAATCCAGTAATTCATCAAAAAATTATAGTTCGAAGGTTCTTACAGAATTTAATGAGGATGAAATGATAATAAAATCACAGAAATGTTTTTTCAAATTGTTCTAATGATGCGATCATCACGAAATTTTGCATAAAGTTGTCTTTCAGCATCTTCAAACTAGCTGCGAATTTTTATCAGGATTGAATCAGTAAATTTGACATATTTTTTTCCGATATCTCCAAAACTTATAATCTTATCGAACTGAAATTTGGTACACTGCTGTGAAATATAGAGCTCAAAGTCCGAGTGCAATTTTTTTCTGGATATGATGAAGTGTTTTCGAAATCAACTGACAGTATGATCCTTACAAAATTTGGCTCAAAGTTGCGCCTTGATATACTCCATCTAATTGCCAAATTTGAATTCAATCGCTCGAGCAGTTTCTGAAATAAAAAATAAATAACTTCAAAATTTCAAGTCGCTATAACTCCGCAATTAATCGACCGATTTGGCCCATTAAGCAACTCAACTGCGGCATTTCAATGCGCGACCTACTCTGAAAGTTTCAAGTTGCTAGCTTGCTTCGTTCGACAGTTATCGTGTTCAAACGATCGGCCGGACAGAATCGATTTTGACACCAGATTCGTCATCAGTGAGTCCAACCTAGTCGTTTGAGACCATTTTCAGCTCAATCATAAAAAAATTACAGATATTTGGACAAAACGATAGCACACTGTTCCCCTAGAACAAAAATCAAAATGGTTAATGGGTCATTGGTTAATGATGTGTAGGAATATAAGGAAAACCGTTGTCTTGAATCAATTTCAAGCGACGGACCAAATACTCTGGTTATAGTTACGGTTATCAAAATTGACAGATTATCCTTTTTTTTCATATTGATACATTATAGACAAATGAAGCCTTACTTACCGTAAGCCGTTAGCCGTAACTCCCGAGTTATACTAGGCAGTTACAAATCTTTAACTCTCTCCAATGTATTACAAAAACAAACCGGTAATTGTCGAATTTTCCAGTTCCATTTGTATCATTATGAATTCTCATCATTAATTTTGATATTGACCAGTACGGGCTGAAAGAAATATAAATCAATTCACTTAGACTAGAATGTAGAAGAATAAATAGATACCATGTCATCGGTACTGTACGGCTCGACCTTTTTCAGCCTATTGCAACAAATCGCCTTAAATCTTAACTCTCTCCAAGCTTTCATTGATTTTCACGAATAAATAAATAGTATGACAAGTATTTATGAACTTGTCAGTTGATATATCCATCGTAATCATGTCTATATACTTCATTTTTAAACAACGTTCATTTGATTTCGAAAACAAACAGACTTTGGTTTTCATATTTCCTTAGTGAGTTATTGAATGTTAACAACCTCGGGCAACTTACAATCCCTAGGGATTGAAAACTGTTGTCATCGGTAATTAACATCCTTATAATTCCCTTGATACATACATAACTATTTTTAATAATAATAATAATAATAACTGCACTGCACTGACGTGAACTCAGCAGATTTTGCGCGCATGTCCAAAGAAAATCACCGCTTTCGCAAAGACTTTGAACATGCAAACAAAAGCTGCTGACTTCACGTCAGTGCTCTTCTAGGTTTCTTGAGTTATTGTGGAAATAAACTACGATACCGAGAAAAACTCACATAATCTGACAGATTTTTTTCCAATATTCCCGGAAATTATGACCGTGATGTTTTTTCTGGAGCACTGTTCCCTGTTTTCCATTAGAACTCTGTTTCGGTGGGCTACTATTAGTTCGAAAAATGGCGGAAAAAAGCTTTGTTATTGACCTAAACTTCAAAACTTCAAATTGTCGTTTCTGCTACTGATTAGGATTAAAAAAAAATTTAACCGTTCTCTAGATATTCTCAGAAAAATCCAAGAAAGTGGGGAATAAATTCATCTTCAGTTTTCATGGAAAATTTCCTGATCTTCAGTAATGCTTAATGATTCATATAGATTTAATGTACTCTTATTTATCTTGTGGAGTGCGAGGAAAAATTAAAAGAAAATCCAAATTTATCGTCCCGTATCCCAAAAATAAATTTTTTTTCCCGAAATCAGGCAGTGAAAGTCCCGTTTTTCGTACATCCAATTCAGGAAGACCCTGTATGGAACAATTTTCACTGAGTCTGTACCAACTGTGTAAATTAATTTCGATAGAAGAAGACGCGTATCTAAGTGCAGACCTACGTACGTTTCGATAACCGATATCGTTTCCTGAAAGACAGAGCAGTTTCCCTTCGATAAATTACAGTTTTTCTCTCCATAAAGAAGAGATAAAGATTTCTTGTTTGACATCAAGAATCGATACAAACTTCGCCACCCGAAGAGCAGATGGCGCGGCAAGTTGGGAAAAACGATTTTCCGGAACGCAGCGAAGTTTCATAATTTAATCGTTGTCCTTTCGGATGGAGAATGACCCTCTTCATAATTCAAGCATAAGGCACTGTCAACAGAACTGATATCCCTTTAATTTTGTATGCATCCCTAACGCTCATTGAAAAATTGATAATTCAATTACTGGGCAATACGTGGAATGAAACTGGAACAACTTTTCATTTCCGCCTTGTAATTTCCACAATGATTTAGCAGTTTTGGAGCGGTCCACATGATATCTAATATCATATTATAGTCTGAATGTTTTTTACCACACCTTGGTTTTTGCTGACCTTTTTATTTACCGCAAAAATGGAATTATAAATGGCAATTGTGGCAGAAACAAAAATAGACATAGTCGTTCTTCGCTATGGCACAGTGTTCCCACAAAACTTCTCATTTGTTTGCATTTTCGAATATTGAGTTGGTAATGTTTTTAAGGATTAAATTGGACAAACTGATTACAATTTTTTCTTTCAAAATAAGTTTCGTTCTTTGCTACTTGAATGTGAATATAGCGGAGTTTCAAGATGTTGAATGCAAAAAAATTAACGATGTCAATGAATGAATCTCAATGATTTCTAGAATTTATTCATTCGAATTTTCATTTCTATTTGTGAATATTTGAAAAATACAAAACTATCCCGTGAAGGTTTTTAGGACTAGTTTAAAAACGAGAGCATTCTGTAGGACTGAGCTGAAAATATCTGTCTTCACTGTAAGTATTGACAAAGTGATCTTTTCTGAGAAAACAATCCTTGCTATATTCTTGAATACTTCAACTACCTATAACTGTATTTTTCAATGGAATCAATTTGGATAATTTTGGATATTTATAAACCTTAGTAGAATTGAAGAAATAATATATGTTCATTAATATTTATTTTGAGTTGAAACATGATTGGTTTAACTAGGTTGTAGTTTTTGCGCGCATGTTCTGGGAAACAGCGTGCTATCATTTTGTCCAAATGTCTGTAATTTTTTAATTTTTTCCCGAAAATGGTCTCAAACGACTGGAAAACCCAATGGGCTTCTAGAGGACTACAATCGAGTACTTAGACTAACTACTGGTTTCTGGTGAATTCCTACTTACTGTACAGATATAACATAACAGGACAGCTTTCATCACTCTGGAGAATACATTCGTGTTTAAGGCAAATAGACTTGATAGAGGTGCCCTAGATCATTTTGTCGGGTCAAACAGTAAAATATCCAGTATTCCGAAACCGATTTATTCCTTGAATTTCTAATGAGTTGATGAGTTCAGCTTTAGGCCTTTCTTTCTCTGTGTAAAACCTAGAAGTACTCTTCAAAATCCTGCTTCTTCATTATCAAGTGCTCTGCATCAATGGAGTCTAACTTGATATTGAGAAAAACTCGTCCTTGTTTTTTGATTCTGGTGTCAGAAGAACTCGATGTCTGTCTGATGTGAATTTTTGGACAGATGCCACATAATAATTGACAATCACCTATTAACTTTGATTCATCTATTTTGGTTTTACTGTTTCTCCAACTTTTATGTTTTTGGTTGTGAATAATATGTTGATGTTATTCATGTTGAGATATTTATTCATTTGTTTAGATGGTTGACCAGCTGACTGATTCAAATGTTTTGTGTATTTCCGACTTGAGGTATCAACACCCTGTATAATTCAATATAGAGAGATTCACATGCAAAAACCAAAAATCAGTGGAAAATGAATTCATATACGTCCTTCATACGAATCTAATGAATGAAATGATGAAAATCAAACTAGAATTAAATGTCATATTTTCATGGAAGTTAACATTTGTGAAATCCCACAAAGCTCTCCATATAAAAAAACAAAAGTACCAACGTGAAGTAAGAAGATAACGTCAGATCCTGAACATCCTAACTTTCAGATGTAGTCATGTTCGTAGGGTAGGTTTGAATTTTTTGGTCGTGAAGACTTACCTCTTCTATTTTCCACTAATACATAAGCTGCAGCAAAAAGTTTAACATAGGACATAAATAGCACTCAAGATCACCAGAAGTCGTAATCCAGAATAATTAACACAAGTAATAAATACTTGAATGCCACCGAAAACATCCTTCTCAGTTCACATTTCTACCCACTCCTGGGAAATTTCAATTGAAATGAGAGCAATACGACTTGTGACACCTTTCGCGAGGTATTCCCAACAAAATTATCTCCAGAATATCGATTTCGACGTCGAACCAATCCCATTTTATCACAATTGCATTAAAGTATGTATAATATATACCTATCGACACAAAATGGCGTAGGAGTTGGTTAGAGACCGTCAACTAGGTAGAAGCACAATGGTTGTTGTTCGGTTGCTATCGATTGTTATTGAAACTTGATATCTTAACCAGGAAATGTGCGATTATAATGCAACTCCGTTTGCACCTCGAATACGCGAACGTACACAATTTCGAATGCATACAAAATGCTAGCTAGTTTCCTCAGTGAAGGTATTGTTCATTCTACTGAAGCCTACTGTACTTTGTTGTGTATGTTTATCTTAGATGAACCTGATTGTTAAGACGAAGTGCACAGTCTGTGGGACATATTGTATTATATTGAGTCAAAATATGAATTCAGAATATCACTGCAATCATGATGTATATTATATTAGCTACGTCGTGATGTAGGAATATTACTTATGAAATTTCAAAGAAGGTACATTCCTCAACCGGAGTTCTGAATTTCTTCCTCAAAGGTGATTCAGGACTGATTTATTACCTGATTATATTAGATCCTACAGCTGCCAATTCATTTTCCCTTGAAGATTCTTCCCAGAACCTTCAATTTGAAATATCAGAAGTATGTTTATTTGTTTTCATTCTCAATGACAAAACCATGCAATAACTGCTGGAATTGAAAGTAAAGATGATTCTCAGACAGAGTCTTGTGCCTGTAAGATATATTATGTTTTCATGATCTTTTCAATTTATTTCGAAACATAATGTATGCTATCCTACATTGTCATAATTCGCGAATATTGAATGATTCTGTATTGAAAATAGTGGAATCGAGATTGCAAGTTCAAATCGGGCGAAACTCCGTGAATCGTCTTGTATGTCACATGTCACAAAACGATTTTACGATCGATACAGCCTACGCTGTCTATTGGTTTGGTTGAGTGAAAGGTACTCAAAAAAGGAACAGAGTGGATGTGACACGTTACGTCATAGAACAGCGCGAAACTTGCAATGCCTGAACAGCCAACACGTGGAACCAAAGTTGAAAGATTGTTTTCCCGTTGCAAATTGAATTCAATGCAGGAGACATATTACAATGATTCATTTGTATATGATCATCTCTGTGGAGGTATTATTATTGTCAACAGTATATACCATTAGTCAGAAATAGTTCCGTCTGGAATCATAATTGAAAATTCCTCCGAATTGTGCCATCACGTTGATACAGACCTCAATAGTCCGAAGTTCATCAATTTCAAATAGTTCACAGGAAATAAACGGCACCTATGCAAGTTTCAAACAATATTGAAATTTGAATTGCTGCAATTTCTGATTATCATAATGAAATAGTGAACCTACATAGTAAATGAAATCCACAGTCATTTAATATAGCTGTCAGTTGTATGATCGCCAAATGATGAGAAGCATAAGCTGATGAAGAATTTGTAATGGAATTCAATTCTGTCATTCTAGGGCAGGGACATGGAATATTAAAAATAGGCTTCAGGTCAAATATGCCTGCTATATTGCTCGGTGTATGTATAATCGAGCTGAGTTTACAACACGTGAACATCAATTTCAAGTGACGATGACATGATGATACACATCCAGAAGAACAAACAACATGATTTTACTGGATATTACTCGATGTTGCTTTGAAGAATGGAGATGACTAATGCGCTGTTACTTTTGAGTCACTGGGTCGAAAACTTTGAACTATCAGTGTGCAAATACTGCAGAATACTTATGGAGAAATAAAGCCATCAAATACTATTATTGAAGAAAATATTATTGTGGAGAAACGCAGTAAGCATATGTGAAGTACAGAAAGAAAAACTTATAGAATTCTTTCAGCAGGGTATCCTTGAGAAGGTATGTACACATACATTTTTTATGAAAAATCCCAGAATCTATCCACTAGAGTTCTATGAAATTTTGCAATTCGCTTTCAATGCAGATATGAAAATCTGTGAAAGCAGGTTGCTCGAATCCGGGATAGAAATTTTAAGGTCATATAGATTATAATATAATTCATGGTTATTCAGGCTTTTTTTCCAATAACTGAAAAAAAATTAAAGAGAAATTATTGTTTCTAGAAATTTTTCTAGTGGACTACAGGATTTTTGAATTTTTCAGGGGCAGTTTTGTGAACCAATTTTGCCATATGAACAATATCGGTAAAATGCAATAGATTAACAGAAAATTTTCAGAATTATTTCCTTGCAATACTTCAGTATTTCAAGAACTTCTGTCAAATATTCGAGAAAAACACGAGTCATACGTAGTCAGAAAAGTTATTGTTCATTGGCTAATAGTTTGCATAAGTCCGATATTGTTCTTCAGGTAACAATTTTTTCAAGTAACTGCCTCTAATATATAGCTTAAATCCCTTGTGCAGGCAATTTCTACAACGACTAGTTTCAAATTTATTTATAATAATTTTTTTCAGATAATGCGAGCAGAAACCTGATATATAACCTTGAGAAATATTTCAAAACTGCTCATTCCTTCAACGGTGTAAACAATAACATTTTGCAACCATACAAAATTCTAATTGGCATCGATTCCTCACTGATGGTTCTTGAAAGAATAACCTAGGGATTCGATTCTTCCAGAGTAAGTTTGAAGCTAAAATGCGATGGCAAAGGTCGTCAACAGAGTGAAATCAACCAATCATTTTGAATTTTCACGAACTGAATTTTTACAATACCATTTTGTTCTCAAAATACTAATGATATCGAGTTGAAATTTGGAATTTCAACTCAACCTAACTTTTGAACTCTATACGGAGTCTTTCGGTAATAAAAATAATGTAGAACTTTTCATGGAAGCAATGTTCCTTGCTTTCTGAGGATCCTTCGTAAGACATTTCGATGAATTAGATCAACTATATATCTGAGGGTTGATTAGTTCGATTGATATTTGATGATCTCAACCAGAATAGACTTTCCAGAAAGGCGAATTAATAGATGAATCGAATTTTTTTTTGTGATAGATGTATAGTTGTGCGAGATCTATCTTCAAAAATAATATATCGATATTGACAATTTGCAGATTCATTAGTTGCAGAACTAACTCTCAACTTCCTTTGACGGAATTCGAATTGTTGTTCGAATTTTTCCATTTTAGGTTTATGGTCACCCTTATCTACGCCTTAATTAATAAGTGAAGTAGAGAACTTGCAAGGACTAACAACGAACACTAGTAATAAAAAATCATTTCAGACCGATTATGAGGTTATGAGGCCAAGAACTTAGCTGAAGTATTGACATTGCAGGGTTGCAAAATGGCGCAGGGGTCAGGCGCTATTGCTTACCGTGCCGATTTTGTGAATTTTAAAAAATACTCAGAATCATCGAAAGATCACATATTCCAGTTATTTTTTGCGCGCATGTTCTAGGGGAACAGCGTGCTATCGTTTTGTCCAAATGTCTGTAATTTTGGATGATTGAGCCGAAAATGGTCTCAATCGACTAGGTTGGACTCACTGATGACGAATCCGGTGTCAAAATCGATTCTGTCTGGCCGGCCGGCCGGCCGGCCGTAGACACGCTTACTGTCGACAGAAGCAAGCTAGCAATCTGAAACTTTCAGGATATGTTGCGCATCAGAATGCCGCGGCTGAGTTCGTTAATGGGCCAAATCGGTCGAATAGTTTCGGAGTTATAGGCAGTTGAAGTTTTGAAGTTATTTATTTTTTATTTCAGAAACTACTTGTGAGATTGGATTCAAACTTAGCAGTTGGCTGGAGTATAACGAAGCGCAACTTTGAGCCAAATTTCGTCAGGATCAGGTTGTCAGTGAATTTAAAAAAAATTTTTTTTCGAAATTTGTTTCCAAAAAATTTTTTTTTTCGGAAACCATTTATCATATTAAAAAAAAAATTCCCTCACACTTTGAACTTCATATTTCACAGCAGGCAGCGTACCAAATTTCAGTTCGATACGATTATAAGTTTTGGAGATATCGGGAAAAAATATGTCAAATTTCGAGGTTTTCTTCTCGATATCGTTGATTTTTTCGGTATTACTCGAGAAATACTGATTCAGTCCTGATTAAACTTCACACCTAGTTTAAGGATGCTGAAAGACAACTTTATGCAAAATTTCGTGATAATCGTGTTATTAGAACAATTTGAAAAAAAAAATTCTATGATTTTCTCATCATATCATCCTCATTAAATTCTGTATGAAACTTCGAACTGTTATTTTCTATGAAGTACTGGATTCCAATTCGATCTGATCTGTATTTTTGGAAATATTGGAAAAATAAAATTTTGATTGGGTATATCTACGGAATCATTGGGTGGATTTTACCCATTCACGAATTCGGCCTTCGTAATTAAGGTCCAAACCTTCTCTACAAATATCGAGTTTCTAAGTTGTTCCTTTCGGAAGTTATTGTGTTTACGCAGTCGGCCGTTAGGCTGACCGTAAATACAATAACTTCCGGAAGAAACGACCCTTTCAAAATTTTATTTTTACAATATGTCCAAAAATACAGATATGATCGAATTGAAATCCAGTAATTTATCAGAAAAAAATTTCAAAAAGCACTGCCGTGAAGGCAGCAGCTTTTGCGCGCACGCTCAAATTCGTTGCTGAAGCGGTCATCTACATTGAACATGCGCGCAACCTTCCCCCCAAAAAAGTCGAAACATCAAACGAATTTTTTTCAGTACAAGCTACATTTCACACCTTATCCGATTATTATAGTGAAACATTAGTTGGCTCGTTGTACTAACACTCCATTGAGTCAGCACCTAGAAAGAGAGGGGCCAAAATCAGCCAGTAATTCATGAAATATCTTTCAAAATGAAACAGCTAGAAAATCCGTGCATATAGATATCGTTTGAGGCTGAATTGCTGAGATATAGAAGTTCTCCTAATAATTCCTTCGATATAAACACTGAAATTCACCAGACAAAATATTTCTTGAGGATGAACTAGATGTGAAATATCGTCAGGATCATACGATTAGAAAATAAGCAAGGGATGCAGTAGATTGAACACTTTGACTAAGAATTCACCAAGTCCACAAAACTGAAATTCTTCTATACAACAAAACAGGCTTCAAAATAACCCAAAATTTTTCGAAGAATGTGGACTTGCTCAGGCAAATAAACGAATAGCAAAAACTCAGCTTCTCGAACTTTTTCCCAGACGAACTCGAACTACTATCTTTTCTCTCCTTGCCCTAACTTAACAACAGACCACATGCATAGTGTACATAAACCCAAACAAAAGAAGCGCCTGCGTCCATCATTTTTATTTCTTCGTCGCAAGAGTTGCAAACGGCCGTCAGTCAGGATGCGGCGTACGCGGCAACAGGCACGCAAGCGGCCATGGCCATGACGGCTGAGCGGTTCGTGACACGCGCTTTCATCGCGCTTTTTGCGCTGGCTAGCTGCAAGTTGGGATACACGAAGGTTCTAGGTGAGTTTGATGAATGTGTATCGAGTGAGCAGAACAGATCATGCTCAGATGATCACCAAAATTAGCCATTGATCAGCCTGATAAACAAATATTTTTGCCACGCATATTGAAGTTTTTTTCCCAAATGTTCTGTTGACACACGTATGTTATTTGAGAGATTCTCGTAAGTAACATCATGGGGGCATCTAATTTTTCCGAAAAAAATCGAAAGAACACGTTGCTAATTAATATTTTAATAAGAAGCATGAGTGCTTGTGGCAACAAAAATCCTCGTCTTCGACTCGGATTTTGCACCTGCACGAATGCTTTTTGTTCAAAAATATCACTTTGCAATGCGTGTTTTCGATTTTTTCCACAAGAAAAATAAGATGCCCGAATGGTATTCGACAAGAATATTTTATGAGTAACAGATTATTCTGCATGTATTATGCAAAGGTATCAATTTTCAAAACTGAAAAACAGGTACCTAATTTATTTCATCAAAAATACTACAAACTTAACTATTTATGGTACAATTAAAATATAAATTTGCAATTTTGGTACACGGTGGGGGTATTGTAATTTTTGGTGACAGCAACTGTCAAGTTTTGCTGCGGGTAAAGTCGAATAAACTGCTGACAGCTCCTGCCAAACAGTATTTCCACCTAGAAACCATTTGTTATTCAAAATTGCGCGTTTCTGATTGGTGGAAATTACGACGAGGGAAATAGTCATATGTAATACCACTAGAGATGAAATTTCACCTGCTCAAATTTCATCTCGGGTGGTATTCGACATGATTATTTCACCAGAAAATATTTCGAACACCAATATGGATCATTCTATCATATTATTTGAAACATTTTTCTCGAATCTTCTGTGCCATGGTGTTCCACGAAGACTTCACAGGGTATTCATTATAATCTTCTAATATTTCTGCTAATTTTCTGGAGTCGTTTCTCTATATAATGTGTAGTTTCTTAAGCAGAAATTCCGTCAACTCGTTACACACAGATGTTTTAGTTTTTCTCGTATTGGAAGGCACCAGTTTAGCAATTTCACCATGTAATTCTTTCGACGAAATATTTCCAAATCTATCCCGCTTTTGATGGTTCATTTCAAGAATTCTCCAGTTAACCATTTGACAAGTACCGCACTGTTCCACAAATAAGTATTCATTTCCGAAGCTATCTTGAATTCGAGAAATGTCGAAGTTTTATCGCTGAAAAAGTAACTTGCTAAGTTTTGCCGGCTTGCACGTTTTATCGCTGTGAAACCAGCGTCGTTATGGAAATTTTGTCAAGTGAAATCTTCGACAGAAGATGTTCTCCTGCTGGTTATTAGCCATTGAAAAAGTCGTTTCCAACGTAGAGTTGACAAGGAAATTGAGAATAATTGATGATGTTTGGGAAATACGAAGGTTCTGGGCAAGGTTGATGAATGTGCATTGATTTAGCAGAACAGATCTGTCTCAAATGATCATCAACAGTTGCAATTGATTAGCCTAAGAACAAACTTTTCTACCGCTCAGATTGTGAGTAATTTTTCCCTGATTATTCTGCTGACTCACGCCATGTTATTTGAGAGATTTTTATGTGAAAACTTTTTTTTATGTTCTCCTGCTGATTATTTGCCAATCAAAAAGAAATTTGTAACGTTGAGTTGACAAGGGCATTGCAAATAATCATTATGGTTGGGATCCACGAAAGTTCTGGGTGAGTTTGATCAATGTGTATCAAGTAGACAGAACGAATGTGGCTATGCGCATTTATCAATAGTTGCCGATGATTAGCTCTGAAACAAATTTTTCTTCCGCTCCTATTTTGGGGATATTTTTCCCTGATATGTTCCGCTAACTTCACGTCAAGTTATCTGTGCGATTTCATGAAGGTTGAATTCTAGAAAGAACATTTGTCTGATCCTCTTCTGCTCTTAATTCGTCATTCAAAAAGTAGATTTTTGTGGGAAATTTGTGAAGTTAAGTTGACAAAAAATTGAAAAAAGTTATAACAGTTGGAATAAACGCAGTTTCTAGGTAACTTCGATGGATTTGTATGGATTTAGCAGAACAAATGTGCGCAGGTTATCATCGATAGTTGCCATCACTTGAAACAACTTGAATAATTTTGCCACTCTTTTTTTGGGAAAATTTTATCCTGGAATATTCTCTTTCTGCTCATTTCACTTCAAGCTAGTGGAGCTATTTTATGTGAATCGAACTCTGGAAAGAACTAATTTTTGATGTTTTTCTGCTGCCAATTGGCCATTCATGAAGTATTGTTTTTATATTTTACGTCAAGTTGACGAAAAAATTAAGAAAAAATCATAACAGCCAGAAAACAATCTGATGAATTCTTTTGTGCTTTAATCGATTTGTGGCTTCCGATTTTGAAAAATGTTTGATGCTATGTCAATGTGATCTCAATTTAGAAGAGCAATATCACCAAAATCAGTTTCGATAAAAAATAATTTTTTTCAATACAGTTAATTATGTTTAAATTTATATTGATCCTATTGTAAATGTCTTGTCTAAGGTATATTCTTTGTTTGGTGAAATGGACGTATGGTCATTGCAATCACTCGAGCATTTTTTGGAGAGAACTAGTTGGTATGCTGAATCTGATTGCTGTTAATAATCTCTGAATTTACTTACTTTGATGGTTTCGTCTCAACCAACGAATTGATTTTCTAACTGAACATGGAGTTCTCACAAGATTCATATCAGAAACATGAGGAAAAAATATATATTATTGACAAACTGAAGATCATGTTTTTTGTGAGTAGGTATTTTCGAAAGAGAAGATCGTAAGAGAATTTTTTTGTGATATAATTTTGAGAAATTCAGTTCATGTCGACGGTCTCATTTCAATGAAATAATGTTTGATACTTGAAACATTAGGGAAGGCATATACAACGTCATACTCGATGAGACCTCTCATGATTGCGTGGCATTTTATATAGAAAGAAAGTGATGTTCGCATTCATCATTTTGCAATGAATGCAAAAATAACAATATCATTAATTTATTCATTTGTACTCGTATTATAAAGATTATTCTAGGTTTCCGGGCCACGATCCAGAAGCTTGAAGTTTTCTCCTTTCTGTTTTCCATATCTTTTATGTGATTTTTCAAGTTAAATGAATACCTTCTTCAAAAAACTTCTAAGTTGTGTAACATTAGTCGTAGGTTCTTATATCAAGTATCAAGGGTTATATGCCCTTTTTGATTTTTCTTCAATATTTTAGTTTGTCTTCGACACTTACCACAAAATTGAATTTTCCTCAATTCTTCTTCCACTTGTACCACAGTGAGCTTCTTCAAAATTATCTAAAACAACAACCTGCTCCTTCGCCAATTTGAAATTGTTTTAAACCAAGGCAAAATCGATCCCACCTTCCACACCACTCGCTCCTTTGATCTGTTGCTGAAGGTGAATCTATTCCTAGGTAAATTCCGTAACCTACACTAGTTAGTATATTTCGAGGAAAATCAGAATTGAGGCAAGCTTTATTGCGAAAACCAGAAGATCGATTCGGCCACCATTGAACTAAGCAACGTAATTTTTGACGTCTCAGGAAATTCTTGAAAATTTCTCCGAGTCGACTGACAGAAAATCGACCTGGTTTCTCCGCCAATTTGCAAACCTAAAAAATTTCATTTGGATAGAGCAGTCTGGTACTTTGTGATTCTTAATTCTCAAAAATGGTTCTGCGGAGCACATTTGGATACGTTGGAACCCAACCAGATTGAAAAAGAATGAAATTCGGGTCACTGTCAAAACTCAATAAAATATAGTGACAGTAAACGAAGTAATTTCTTTTATTTCTGAAAATCGAGCCGATATCGATCTATTCTTCGCTCTTTTAAACAATAATCATCTTGAATGATCTGTTCGAGAGAATCATCCAAACAAAAAATGAATTCAATAGATATTCAAAGTTGATATAATGTAGCAGACCGTCTTTCGCTTGCGTTTCTAAATATTAAAAAAAATCAACATCGACAATGAAGAACGCAAACCCTGGTCCTTTGTTATTTTGAAATCATAGAAAGTCAACGCGGTATCGATCTATCACTGATTCTTCATTATTATTGGCTCAATTTCTTCGACGAAAGGTAATCTGTTGCTTAGTTATTTCCATATTTCATGAACTACTCAAATAAATTATCATATTGATTCACAATGTCTATATAGATTCAATCTTAAGGGTAATGAAGGAATGAATAAAATATAGCGGATATTCCGCTTGAAAAAAATTGGTTTCACTTCAGCGCCACATTTTCAAATCAAATTTATCAGGCTCTTGATGGAAAAACGATGTTTATCTGACAGTTCCGACTATTTTCCGTGATATAACGTTAATGTCTAACGTTGAATGATAAAAGCTGCTCTTCACAACTCGCATTAGTTTCTGGAGTATTAGTTCCCCTTTTATAAAAGAGTGGAATTTCATATCCATCCAGGTATTGTGAACGCGTGAGAACGAATTTCGAAGTGCCAATATGTTTTTGGAGCGATATCCGTAAATAGCAAACCTGAAATGAATCATAACAACGCTTTTATGTTGGAGGACATTTGGAATGTAATGACAATTGTTCGATATCATATCAGATAAACGTACCATACGTTCATTTTAGATTTATTAATGCATATTGATATGTATAGTGGAGTGAATGCAATTTCCAGTAACTGATCAACATTTACTATTACAGTATCATATAAAGGTAGTTTGTCACTGTAATGTGAGAGGTGAGACAATAATCCAGCCAAGCTAGGAAGAAAATCACATACTGTTTTTGAAGGATTTCCTAGAACACACAGGATTAGTTTATTCATTTATTCATTCATGTATTTATTTACTGTTGTGTGAGGAATTCAAACAGGATAATCCCATAGATAGTATCTGGAGAATGACATAGTTAGCGAAAAAATCCGTGACAAATAAATTAACTAAGTTTTACACTGAACAACTAACATGAAAAGATAATCTACATCGAGAGACAATGTTTTTTTTTAGTTGCAAATCAAGACAATTCTGGATCTGTTGTGAGCATTCATTTAATTTCATTTTCGAAAGAGGGCAGCTTTATTCATTTCAATTCAGATATAAGAAATAACATCACTCATATAAGCAAACAAGGGGGTAAGAAACCTCACGACTTCTTTTAATGATAATACCATTTTTTCTCATAGTCGAATATACATTTGAAAAAGAATCGTCCATAATATAGTGGATGGGATATTTCGTTACTGTGATACTCTGTATAATTTGATATTTCTTAGGTAATTCATTGAAGAGCCTAATGCATATATATTCTACATTCTTTGTGTTGGTGTGAGGGAACAAGCTAGTGGAATAAAAGTATGAATACGTCTTGTTTCATTCGTATTTTCATGTGTACTGAAATAATGTGTCAGTTCTTTCTGAGGAAAATCAGATATTTAAATATATACAGACCAGTGGTCGTTAGGATTTTCTGGATACTGAACAGTCCAAGGCATGAAGATTTGGGTGTTAAGCCTAACATGGTTCTAAGGGCTCTCTTCTGAACGATGAAGATCCTCTGCACATCCGAACTGTTTCCCCACATAATAATTCCATAGAACATTGCCGATTGGAAATTATACTACTCGCATTAATTCCATGTCTCATTGTTGCCGCAAATGTGCAGAGTATACAGAATTGAGTTGCAGAGTATACAGAATTGAGTTCAACATTTCCTGTAGTAAGTTCACTTGATCGTACCAGTTTGAACAATCCTCCATAATGAAGCTTAAAAATTTGTTTTTTTTTGGCAATATTTATTATTTCACCTTGCAAATTAATAGTTGGTGGTTTGGTTATCTTTGCGTGGAAAGTACTTAAAGGCGTCAACATATTTCGTTGAAAGACACAGGCTAAGAGCGATATCGATTCTGCAGAGGGTGGTATTTTACAATAGGATTATGCTGACCAGATAATGAACCTTCTTGAGCTGAATCTGTCAATGTGTAGATTATCTTCTTGGCGTCGATAGGACCGATTAATTAATTTTTAAGAGCAGAGGGGAATATAATAATAATAAATTTCGTGTTTCGAATCCCTTTTATTACTGATTTCCATGATCAGGATGAGTTCGCTATAACTGATGCTTTTTGATGTTTTACGCGGTAGCTTCAACCTCTTTGAGAGTATCACGTTACATCCTGGCTTAGTGTACGCACATAAAAACTATTAATTGCACATGCAATATTCTAATTCCTCTTCCAAATGCGAAAGATAACCCATACGTTCCTGTCGGGTGTCACTTTTATTTATGCTCTTTAGAAGAAAAATCCCGAAAATAAAATTGTTCCGTCTATAGATACGTGCCATAATCTATGCAAATACCCTACGTTCAACATATTTGAATACATAATATCTACGGTCACAGGGACAGACCAGCGGAGAAGTATAAACTCATCGTATTTCCTAGAGAGGTCCAATCGCATGCAGCTTGCAAATTCGAATTAGCAAATTTGTGCAGGGATAATTTATACAGGAGAAGAGGATCCGGATCTGACGCGACAGTATCGTATAGCGAGTTGAGTTGACAAATTGAATGAAAACCGAATGTGGAGATGAGAGCTCATATCCACAAATATTTTGGATTCGTGACGTTATTAAGTTTGGAAATATCTGATGGTATGTTCATGTTGTAGATGTTCGTGAAAATTAGATTTAAAATAAGGAAAAATATCTGAGAGATGGCTTCTTGGATATCACCCCCTTCAAAAATGAAAGTATTCCTCAAATACCAAGAAAACTGTGAAGTGAATTAATTTCTTCAATTTTTGCACGAGCCTTCTAGTTGGAATTTTTCAACATTGTGCAAAGATTTGATCAGATTGAATTCATATTTCAGATAATATTCATTGTGGACCACGGTCGATGGAGATATTGACTTTTACAGGGCACAAGTTGTATTATTTCATTGAGTATTCGGTTTTCTGGGTAGGAAACGAAACAACATCTAGCTAGAATATTTTCAGCGCTGCCGTATTGACATTTATATGGAAACATACTTACTCGAATAATTCCAATGGGACATTCTGTATATTGCTTTTTATGTATCAACTAACTCACTCATCCCAGTCGCTAGTAATTTCCGACATTGGTTGATTTATGTAAGTTTTTTCGGAACTCATAGCTTAATTCCGAATTTATTTGTCGGTACTCGCAGACCTTAAAACCTGACATTTCAGATATAGGTTACCAATACTCCTTGTATATTTCGTGTTCAATAAAATATGTGCCGAATAATACAGGGTTGTTCAAATCTCAGGCTTTTCCGAGAAAGAATAAAGCAATGAAAAACGTTTCAATAGTGATGACCATTATATTTTGAGATTTTTTGAAAGAAAATCAAAATTAATAACATGTTCTCATACCTTTCTTGTTACCGAATCAAAAGCATTTTCATGCCACTCGAAAACCGCTCTCCCATAGGTATGAGAAAATTGACACAGAAATAATCAGGAGGCAATAGCGAACCAAGAAATTTTATGATATACAGGGTGCGCCATTTGAAACATCGGAGTTGATAATACATTATAATGTAGACGGCTCAATCACTGCGCAGAAAATATTTAAAAGCGGTAAAGCACTGGTAACAACTCAAGAAATAAAATTTCAATAGAACCGTATGTCCTGTTTTCCATGAAAATAAAGGGTGTATACCAGTCGCCGTGGTGTATTCTGCATATTTACGAAATCATTAAGCGGATTTATGCTACTAACGAAGCCAATCATCCCATTTGAATCTCAAACTTACCGTTCAAGCTCAAGTAGATCCTTTCTGAGGATATAATGTTGGAGGATGGACAGACAGATGAAAATAATTGTCTGTGTCTTTAACTATTCATCAGTGTTTCATTCGAAATCATCTTCGGTAGCAAGAAAGGGTTACAAAGATTTGGGCGAAATTAGAAAATTTTGCCTAGAATGACATCGTAAAAACCGACAAATTCCGAATGAAAATTTGGAATAATGGGGGTTTTTCCTTTGAACGAAAATGCAGTCATTTTCATGGGAAATCTTTAGAACATCACATTTCAAACATAAAATTTCAATATTGTATTTAAAAAAAATGTTTGATTACCTAAAACTGAAAAATAGCACAGACTGTCATACTGTCATATTACTGACAAATCGCGAACGGAAATTGTTTGGTTATATTGACAAAGAACACGTGTGTACTACAGAATAGGAAAAAATTAGCAGAAAAAGCTATTCCACTAAACACCGTTGTCATTTCGTGCATGCCTGGCAAATCCCAATCCCCAATTTTGAGATCTGGTTTTGAATACTTTCTGAAGGTAATTTGGGAAAATAATGAATCAAACCCATAATAATTATTTTCAAATTTGCATTTGCAGTAATAACTCAAATTCAGGAAACACCCCCATTGGTGGAAACTCCTGAAATAGGAGAAGAACTATAGTATTTTCATATACCTGAATATTTTTGATGTATCTGAAAATGGGTGTCCTACTGGGTTCATTCCGATTAATACTTCGAGTTTGAGCAATTGACTTCTTATTCATGTAGTATAGAACGAAATTAATGATATCTATACCATTTTACTTGAGTTTTCGTCTAAAAAGTTAAATTCTATAATAATTTTCGACTGTAAAAGATGAAAAAAAAACCGAATGAATTCAGATCATCCTAATTCCGATCACCTTATTCCAGATATCCAACAGAATAGTTCAATAAGGAGAATTTAATCTTCCGATAAGACCGGCAACTTCGTTGGAAAAGCCGTATGAAGAGCGGGAAAATCTGAATATCACCCTCCGGTGAATCAGAATTATGAAATGACACTATCTGCCCTGAAACAGTTCAGCAGATTAGAACATGAATGGCCGTGGACTCCCGGCTGCTCAAAATGGCAAGCGGAGTTGGCCCTGAGCTCGGAGCACTCAGCGCTAATCCTCTTAGGGAATTTATTGTTTCCCACGCTAACTACGAGATACCTGTTCGTTTCTCTGGAGAGTGGAGTTCATCCTTGATCTCGTTCAATATTCAATTAAAATTTCCGGTTATTTTTGTATGGAGAGGCAGGAAACATTTTCATCTGCATTTTTGTTGTTTGAAATCATATAATGCAAGGATTTTCGTTTTAATTTGCAATATTTGTGTTTCACATCAAATGAGTCGTATAGAATAGCACACGCAATATACAAGGGTGTCGAAAAGAATTTTACCTTCCAAAGAAGCACACCAAAAAATTTGGAATTTTATCAACCAAACACCCCTTATATGGATCATGAATGAGTGTAAGGTTATATTGAAGATTCTGATAATCCACATTTTCCATTTGAACTAACAAATATTGATGTAACTAGCGCATTCACCATTTTGTAGCCTCTCGTTTCTAACTTGCTCAACCAATTTGAGTCCCTATTTCAGGAACACTAATTGACAGCTGGAAATTGAAATCAAAGCACAGAAAAACGTTAAATATTTAGAACCTCCCAAACATAACTGAACGATCGGACCAAAGCTCCCCGCGCCAAGTTAATGCTTCAATCAAATATTCCTCCAAGGAAATGCTATGCAAATAAGATTCGTATAGCAATATAAAACGAGCTCAACCCACAATAACTAGCTGAATAGGCAACCTTCAGCCCAACGGACAAGTGTCAATCTTTCACCGTTCAACCATATAAATCATTTCTGAGGTGTATATTAAATGTAAACGTTCATGTCATCATTGTTATATTGGAGACGGTTTGTTTGTTTATCTTAGCATCAGCTCTATCTGTTTGCCCTGAATATTTGTATAGCCTGCGTGTAAGATTGACAGAATCGATCGACCTGAGTTCCGGAGTGTGAAACAGAACATTAACGACGGTTGTGTTGAGGGAATATTTGGAAAATGAATATGACCAAGAGAATTCGGTTTGCAACGATATTAAAGGTTTGGTAGGAACAAAGGACAACTTGTTACATTATTAAACTATGCAGGTTTAATAACGACATGTTTTAGCTTTCATTTCATAATGGTTATACAAAAATATGTCAAATTCAAAAAAGTCTACTTGTTAAAGGCTATTGATACAACAATTAAATACAGATTTTTCTGTATATAATAATTTTGTCATTGAAGACGTAGTTCGTCGACGACATAAAAGTATATCGAAAGATATCAAATCAATATCGAAAGATATTATTATGTAAAGGTTAATACAGAAAAATCTGTATTTAATTGTTGTAAAAATATGTCGTTATGCTGAATTATTTGAACTCATTTTTGTTAATCACTGCAGTGGAATTGGACTACAATATGATCTACCAAGAACAATATGAACTTATGTAGTATTTTCCGTGGAATTATTGCTTGGTCATGAAATTATACTTTGTTTTCTATGAAATGTAATCCGATTTGACGTGGATTGAATGATTGGCTCTTTCAGATTTTGATTATTTGCCTATTCAGGAAAATCATAATATGCGATTCACCCTAAATTTAAGAGCATCGAAATATTCTAGCTAGAATAATCGGAAATATAAATATAAGATACAGAGATAAAAATAGAAATGCACTGACGTGAAGTTAGCAGCTTTTGCGCGCATGCTCACTTTTGGTGGTATCCTTTGAACATGCGCGCAAAAGTTGTTGACTTTTTCAAGGTTCTTTTCGATGAAATACTGGATTTCAATTCGATTTAATCTATGTTTTTGGAAATATTGGGAATATGAAATTTCAATGGATATACCTGCGTAATCATTGAGTGGATTTTACCTATTCACGAATTCGGCCTTCGTAATTAAGGCCCAAACCTACTCTACTGAAATCAAGTTTCTAACTTGTTTCTTTCGTAAGTTATTGTGTTCAAGGTCGGCGTTAGTACCCAAATGATCCAAACAGAATTTGGCTCCAAGTTGCGCGTCATTATGCTTCAAATAACTGCCAAGTTTCAATCCAACCTCAATTTCCTCATTGGCTTTGAGCTACACGAAAAGCTGGTTTTCTTGTGCAAAAGACACCGGTTTGGTTGTTCACGCAAAAAACATCAAGAATATCATGTTGAAATGTTCTATTTGTCCTCACCTATAACTCTTGAACTTCCAGATGCATAAGCCAATGGTATTTGAAACGTCGTCGAATATTGTAGCAAACTACTGCAACGACGTTGAACGCTCTTTGATCCACGATAACACTAGGAGTCATTAGCAACCATAACAATAACGCCATATTCACGAGGTCTACCTGACGAGATACCTGAAGGCAAGAAATGGCAATAGAAATATTTCAATTACACGTCAACACGTGTATACCTCATACCCATTATTAGCGTCGCTGGCCGATCTCAGGCTGCTTGGAATTCAAACGATGCAAGGTTAAGACTTCCTCCTAGCAGAAATCTCTTTTCCAATTCGCATGATACAATGGCGTTCTCGAATTTTTTGCCATAACCTCTAGAATTGCAAACAAAGCACTATATACTATCGAAATGAACAAACCTTAATTTCGTCATATGCTCCTCATAAGAATTTCATCTTGAAACGTTCCAGTTTTTCTTTGCCGATGATCATCGAATCAAATAGGTCAATAATATCGTAAAATCTCTTCACTACTTGTTCGAATGTTGCTGCAAACACCCTGAACGACCTCGAACGCTCTTTGGTCCACGATACCAGCAAAAATCATCAGCAACCATAACAATTACGCCATATTCACGAGGTCCACCTGACGAGATACCCGAAGGCAAGAAATGGCAATAGAAATATTCCAATTACACGTGTTGCCCTATACCCATTATCAGCGTTGCTGGCCGGTCTCAGGCTGCTTGGAATTCAAACGATGCAAGATTAAGACTTTTTCCTAGAAGAAATCCCTTTTCCAATTTGCATGAAACAATGGCGTTCTCGAATTATTTGCAGTAAACGGTAGGATCGCGAACAAAGCGCTATATACTAGCGGAATGTTGCTACATTCTCCTGGAACGCCTTCGAACGCTCTTTGGTCAACGATAAGAGTACGTGTCATTAGCAATCACAACAATATTGCCATATTCACTAGGTTCACAGGATGAGATACCCAAAGGCAAGAAATTTTAATAGAAATATTTAAATTACGCGTGTTGAGCTCTTCTCATTATGAACGGCCTCAGGTTGCCTGGAATTCACATCTCCTCCTAGCAGAAATCCGTTTCTTGATTCGCCTGAAATAATGGGAAGTTTTCGAATCATTTGCTTTAACAGAAGGAGTTGCGAACGAAGTGCTGGAGAGATATATGAGAAACAATCGCTGATGTTGTTGCACGAAAGGCACAAGTTTGTGTCTTGATATTACTCTCTCGTATCAACAGTTTCAATTTTCCTACCAATTCCATCAGATCGACCTAAATCAATCAAATCCTCATTGAAAATCCTTCCTACTGTTTTTATACTGCTCCTGAAAAAACCCCAGAATTTCATCTTGAAATGCTCCAGCTTTCCTTAGCCGATGACTATCGAATTAACAGTTACAGGGGCCAATAATATCGAAAAGCGTCGTCATTACTTGTTCGAATATTGCTGCAAACTCCCAGAACGACTTCGAACGCTCTTTGGTCCACGATACGCCATATTCACGAAGTCTACCTGGCGAGATACCCGGCAAAAAATGGCAATTGAAATATTCCAATTACACGTGTTGCCTTATACCCACTATCAGCGTCGCTGGACAGTCTCTGGCTGCTTGGAATTCAAACAATGCAAGATTGAGATGACGAAACAATGACGTTTTCGAATTATTTGCAGTAACAAATTGTTATGCTGATGAAATGGATAAATGGTGATTTTTTTCCACTCTGTGAGCTACAGAAGAAATATTTGCTGGTATTCTCGAACAAAAAGTATGTTTCTTCTCATCACCTTCTCGAGTTAACAGTTCGAATTTTCATACCAATTCCTCCAGATCAGGCTAAATCATACAAATGTTCAATTGAAATCCCCCTTAATGGACACCCTTCTAATTCTTTCCATAATCCCCGTGAAAAAACAGAAGAGTTTCATCTTGAAACGCTCCTTTGCCGATGACCATCGAATTAACAGTTACATAGGTCAATAATATCGTAAATCGTCGTCATTACTTGTTCGAATGTTGTTGCAAAATCGCAGAACGACTCCGAACGCTCTTTGGTCCACGATGACGGCAAAAATTATAAGCAACCATAACAATAACGCCATATTCACGAGGTCTACCTGACGAGATACCCAAACGCAAGAAATGGCAATAGAAATATTCCAATTACACGCGTTGCCTTATATCCATCATTAGCGTCGCTGGCCGGCCTCAGGCTGATTGGAATTCAAACGATGCAAGATTAAGACTACCTCCTAGCAGTAATCCTTTTTCCAATTCGCATGAAACAATGGCGTTCTCAAATTATTTGCAGTAAACGGTAGTATTGCAAACAAAGCGCTATATACTAGCGGAATGAACATTTCCTCATATGCTTTGAGCTACATGAAAAGCTGGTTTTCTTGCACAAAAGACACCCCTTTGGTCGTTCACATAACCCAATTGTGCATTTGTGTCATTTCAATTCCCATCCTTATTTCATCATATATTTCTAGGTTATTCGAATTTTTAATCGAAATCCTACTTTTTCTGTCCATACTCCACGCGAAAAACATCAAGAACATCATGCTGAAATGTTCTAACTTTTTCTCTCCTACAACACTCGAATTCCCAGATGCACAGGTCAATGATATTATAAAACGTCGTCATTACTTGTTCGAATGTTGCTGCAAACTACTAGAACGACGTTGAACGCTCTTTATTCTTTGATTCACGATAACAGCAGGAGTCATTAGCAACCATACCAATAACGCCATATTCACGAGGTCTACCTGAAGAGATATCCAGGTATGCAATAGCAATAGAAATATTCCAATTAGACGTGTTGCCTTCCCACCACCATTAACGTTTCTTGCTAGGCCAAGATGCTTGGAATTCAAACGATGCAATATTAAGATGATGAAATTAAGGCGTTTTCGAATTATTTGCAATAACCGTGAAATTATGAACAAATTATTGTGCTAATGAAATGGACAAACGGTGATTTTTTCCACTCTGTGAGCTACAGAAGAAAAATTTTCTGGTATTCTCGAACAGAAAGCAAGAGTGTGTTTCTTCCTACAACCTTCTTGTGTCAACAGTTCGAATTTTTATACCAATTCCTCCAGATCGGTATAAATCATACAAATGTTCAATTGAAATCTTTCAAATGGAAATCCTTTCTACTCTTTTCATACTCCTCGTGAAAAAACCCAGGAATTTCATCTTGAAACGCTCCAGCTTTCCTTTGCCGATGACCATCGAATCAACAGTTACAAGGGCCAATAATATCGGAAACGTCGTCATTACATGTTCGAATGTTGCTGCAAACTCCCAGAACGACTTCGAACGCTCTTTGGTCCACGATAACAGCACAAATCATTAGCAACCATAACAATTACGCCATATTCACGAGGTCTACCTGACGAGATACCCGAAGGCAAGAAATGGCAATAGAAATATTCCAATTACACGTGTTGCCTTATACCCATTATTAGCGTCGCTGGCCGGCTTCAGGCTGCTTGGAATTCAAACGATGCAAGATTAAGACTTCCTCCTAGCAGAAATCCCTTTTCCAATTCGCATGAAACAATGGTTTTCTCGAATTATTTGCAGTAACCGGTAGTATTGCGAACAAAGCGCTCTCGGCTCGTGAAATAATTTGCGGTGTGTGCGGTTTTTTCCGAATTATAGCGTAGCCGAGACAGGGATTCGTGTTGCCCGTAGTTTTCGAACCTTTGTTCTCTCGTGGAGAAAACGATGAAAAATTACGGTTTGCTATATTCTGCGGAAGTTTTGTTGGGGGATAGAGAAAGTTAAGCGCTTTCGGAGAGTGAAATATATCGAATAATCGCGAAGAAGGAGGTTTCCCAGTTTGCAGTATTGAAGAGACGGTGTAGGAGTATATTGTTTGATGGGGTTTTTTCTTGAGGCTTGTCTGTGGATGGGATTCGTTTTTTTTGTTGAATTTTTCAATTTGTCACTGGTATAAATGATGCAGAATCCACGGGATAATGGTTGAAAATAGTGTGGTCTTGTGATGTGTACATATTCTTTTATATGGACAATATACAGATTTGGTTTTGTACAGGCTGTTCTGAAAGCTCTCGTATAACGAACTCGGGCATTGGTAAGATTTCTATTCGTTGAAAAAATACATGCATTCGTGAGCATGGAGATATTTCGAACGCCATCAAATTCTTCAGAGGTATATATTTTTTCAGTTAAATAAACCAACACCATTGATATATTGAATAAAACTTATAATTATGCATAACTCATTGGTTTTCTATAACACAAAAACCAATATCATGAAAAAATTCATGTGAAATTGAATAACATATCAACTTGCAGAACGCTAGAGGAGTAGCATAATTTAAAAAAAAATATTTTGAACGAGAAGAGACGTACCACAGTCGTTTCACCATTTTGAAATTCTTACTCTTTCCATACTTATTGAATTGCGTGTCGGTATTCTACAATTAAGTATGAAGTTCAAATCAGATAGCGTTTGCACTTTTTGACATATGGGGGAAATAACCTCAAAATTTAAAATAGCCTCGGAATTTTTCGCCAATATCTCCGTAAATAAATATTGGTCAGACTGAAATTTGACACACTGTTCTTAAATGTTCCAAAACCTGTACCAAATTTTATTGAACTTTGATGAATATGTTTCCGAAAAAAAAAGTTTGCGAAAGAAATTAATTTTTTTCATATACAATTGTCCCAAAATTTTGCATTGAATCGAGCGTCGATATTTCACAACTAGACATGATATTTTAATCTGATCGCATTAGTATTTCTTGATACTGAGGAAAGCTCAATTTTTCAAACTTACTCCGATACGTAAAACAAATTTCAAGATTTTGCGCTGATATCAAATGTAGATGTGATTTCTACTAGGTTTCAACTTTGTTCTAAAAAATATTAATGAGCTAAGGCTCTTACCCTTAGTATGAGATTCTCGATAATTGATGAGATTTCCGGTTTGTTATTGATTTTTTTTCGGACATATCCTCCAATTTGTTTTATCATAAACATGCTCATTATTTTTTATATTTACCTCTATTTCAAACTCTCAGTACGAAAACTATTGGATTTCGATTGAAACCAGTAACGGATATTCACATGTTGACGATAAATGTACTAGGTTTGACTCACTGTACGTCCGACCGGCCGTACGCACGATAAGGGGCAAACGCAGGGTTCTATCGACTTGAAAGTTTCAGGGTTGGTTGCATTTTAAAATGCGCAGGCCAACTTCGTTAATGAGCATATTCGGCCAAACGGTTCAGAAGTTATAGCAATTTGAAGTTTTGGAGTTATTTCCCTTATATTACAAGAACTTCTGAAACGATTGGATTGAAACTTGGCAACTAGTTGGGGCATCAAGATTTGGAACTTTATTTTCAAAATTTTCTCCGAAAAATTTTTTTTTCCTTCAAACGATTCAATTTGTCTCGAACAAGTTCAGGTCATTCATTGGACTTATAATTCAGAGCAGTTTACCAAATTTCAGTTTCATAAGATAAATATTATTATGAGCTGTTGAAACCGAGCGAAACCATCACTGGGGAACGTTATCGAACTCAATTGATGAGATTGAGCCGAGCACTGCGCGAAAAACGGCCACAATACGAGCAAAGGCACGAAAAAGTGATTTTACTGCATGACAACGCTCGGCCTCACGTTGCCAAACCTGTTAAAACCTACTTGGGCACGCTCAAATGGGAAGTTCTACCCCACCCGCCATATTCCCCAGATATTGCGCCGTCCGATTTTTACTTGTTCCGTTCGATGGCACATGGCCTGGCTGATCAACAGTTCCACTCATATGAAGACATCAAAAAATGGCTTGATTCGTGGATAGCCTCAAAAGACGAACACTTCTGGCGTCAAGGTATTCGAGCTCTACCAGAAAGATGGGAAAAAGTTGTGTCTAGCGATGGGCAATACTTTGAATGATTCATTTGTAACCATTTTTTTATAATAAAGTTATATTTTCATCGAAAAAACAGCGAGAACTTAGTTGCGCACCTAATAGAAAAAAAGTCAAATTTCTAGGTTTGTTCCTCGTTATCGAAGATTTTTCTAGAAAAACTCAACAAAAACCTAAAAAACACTGCCTTGAAGGCAGCAGCTTTGGCGCGCAGGTTCAAATTCGTTTCCAAATTGGTAATTTCCATTGAACATGTTCGCAAAACCTGGTGCCTTCACAGCAGTGCGTTTTTAGGTTTTTTGAACTTAGAAATGGGATAAATATAATACAAGCACGGAGGTGTGAATGCATCGGTTATATCCGACGCTTGTTCAGAGTTCAAAAATCGATTTTCGTAATTTCAACGAACCTAAACACACAATATCTCTCGCCTTCGCTCAATCAGGAGGAAACGACCGAGTAAACTTGCTTAATTAAGCTGTTTCCTGAAAACTTATCGAAGCCAGAAACATCCAACCTGGTATGGGCGCCCAGGAAGCCAAAGTTTGTATCTGCAGGAACACTTGGCGAAGTGCTGCATTTAAAGTATACAGCAGCTGACGACGTCTCCGGGTTTTCTTGTTGCGACTCCCATTTTAGCCGCGATTTAGCGGAAAATACGGATCGTTTTGTCATATGCCGTCCTTATATTGCAAGTTTCATATTCATGGACGTTGCTAATGTTACAGAATGAAACGAAGCGACAAACTCCGTCAGCTGCGTCGCGTACAGCCATTTCTAATGAAATACGCGATTGAAGAAACACCGGATGAGATATATGGGAAACCCACCGTGAGAGGTTTTGTACTGCTGTGTTTTATTTCATGACCGCATATCATTTATTCGGAGCAGATGGAAATGACATTTTTGCGATCTACAGATAACATTTTTTTTTGGACCGAATTGCTTACGATACGGAAACTGTGTTCCATATTTTCAATCCGACCTGACAGCTGTGCTGGCCTGGATCAGATATTTAGATGTTTTGCTGTGGTGTGGAAGTTTTGGAGTTTGCTGAGTTAAGGCATACGTGAGTGTTCGAGGGTTCGCAGAAATGATATTTGAATTCGTAGATGTTTGCTTATTTTATTGACCAACTCTAGATGTAGGAAACTATTATATTTATTTTGCTGTATCTCTTTGAGATTGAAGAATGAAAGAGTGAGAGCATAAGAATTTTTAGATAATGGACATATAATATTTTGTCGAATTCAATCTTCAACCTCCCTAGTCTGAATTAACGGTATACTTTTATTGTGCATAAATTATTTCAGAATACAATTTCCGATGATTAGGAATTTTCTGTACCAGAAAGTTGAGGTTATTTCGTCATTCTTGCTTTATAGATTGTAACATTAGCATGAATTTGAATATCTCTGATAGTCTTCAAAGTGGAGAAATTATTAGTTTTATCTAATAACATGAGCCCTTTGTTGAACTATCTTCAAATCACTTTCATTGTTGTTGATTTCATCGTGATATATTATGTTGCCTTCTATGAACATTCAAATTTATACGAATATTCTCGAATTCAAACATTGCTATCCATATTTCCCATCAAATTGAAAGAATTGAAAAAATTCAACGATGATAGTATACGTATAGTATATGTAAGTAAAAGCAATGACAACTCAGCCACATCTGATTTGCGATCATTTTCCTTTTATCCCAAAACTGTATTTTCGACATAATTAACCCTCTTTCGAAGGAGCCACTTTGACCACCCATTGTGTTCGAGAGATGGCGTTGTGTGCGAAACAAAAATTGTTGATAACTCAGAAATAACTGATGATAGGGAACTCATTTCAACGAAACACATTGGAACTGATTGCTTACTAATTATTGACGCGAAAAAAATGAAAAAAGCGAAATCTTTTGCCTTGCATCGTGGTTAATTGAAAACTAGATTGAATAACTTGAGAACTAAAAATGATATTGAAGATATTTAAAGAAAAAACTAATTGGAACAAATTGGTTACCGATTATTGGCATTGCAAGTTTCTCGCAACCAGAGGGTTCAGGTTCGGGTGTGAAGTTGTCACTAAATGAGAATGAAAATATCTGCTGAAAATATTGGGATTTCTTCAACAGAACAAACTAGAAAAAATTGAGTACCAATTATTAGCATTAAGATTTCTCTGAAACCTGGAAATGTTGGTTCGGAGTGTGAAGTCAGCACCAAATCCTAAGAATGCGCATTACCCAAAAACAATGATGGTTCATAAATGGATTAATACAAAACAAATTGGAACAAATTGGGTACTGAACCTCAGTTTCAGAATTTTTTCGAACAACTTTTCGCTTACTCATCACGACCTCATTTCATAGGAATAAGCGACTAAAGAAGCTCTTGAACCCACATCAGTTCTCTTCTTCGTTTGTGATTCAAAAAAATATTTCATTTCAAATTCATTAGAGCATTTATAGACAAGTTAATTAATTCGCGAATAACTTCTTCCATACCAACTTACACGCAGTTCTGAAAATAAACAAATAAAAATTTATAGAACTCGTTCGACTTAGAACTCAAAGAACCGAATCTCATTTCAGGATACACAATATTTCAAAGTCCTGACAGCCAAGGCCAAAGTTCACGTGGATCAAACGCTTCCTTCGCCTGCTAGCGTTCGTGCTAGTTCCATATCGGCAAAATTCGGTCCAATTTCGCCAAATGTGGAATGTTTATCAGGCAAGGGAGTCCACTCAGCCATCAGATCATTTCGAAAGATTACGACACGTTTACCATTAGTTGAGCTAGTTGACAACCGGATCGATATTCATCTGCCTGCCCTTTATGTGTCTGTCTATCAGTTGACGTTCCGGAGTCGATAATATGTAAATTCGAATGCGTTGAACGGATATTCCGGTAGATAAGTTGGAAGCTGTTTGATCGTGTCTGCCAAGTCATGTTGTTGGAGGTAGCCATATCATTCAATTCGTTTCATTTTAGTTGACACTTGTAATTTCAGTGAACCAATCTATTGTTGATTTTTTGTAGCCTATAGTCTTTTTATTTATTTATACATGTATGTTTATTTGTGGTTTTCCTTCAATGAGTAAGAGCAGAGCTACAGCAGTGTATGAATCTCAGAAAATTACAGATAACTCATTTTCTGATTAACGTGGAGTGAATTTGGGTATCCCTCAGGGTTCAGTCCTAGGACCGCTGCAATTCTCACTATTCATAAGCGATCTACCCTCCAACTGTAAAAAGATGATGATCGCTGCAACAGCTCGCCAGAATCTTTTTCATCTCTCGGACATAATCAGAATAATTCTGTTCCCGATGACACCTCGGCACTAGTCACTGCGCGGAGCTTCGTCGAGTTACAGAGGTTGCATTCATTTTGCTCTACGATCCAGCAAACACAAATTGGTTGTACGCTATTCGGACGAGGTTATTTCATCTGCGGACCATACCAAGTTCCTAGGCATCCACATCGATTCCAACTTGAAGTGGAGCACTCATATTGATGCTATCTGTAAAAAACTCAATGGCCCTTTCTTTTCTTTAAGTACAGTTCAGAATTCACTTCCTTAATGTCGCGCCTAGGTCCTCTTGTAGACCAGTTTTCATCGAAAATGGCCTCCTCACCCTGGCCTCGATTTTCATTCTCAAATGTTTGATTTATATCAATGAAAACGAAAATAAGTTCACCAAACTTTCTAGCTTTCATGGTTACAGAACAAGAAATGAGGGTTTGTTGTGTATACCAAAACATAATTCTTCTATATTCGAATTTTCACCAATGTATCCCTGTATCAAACTTTTTAATCACTTACCTAAATCATTGCGAAGTCTTAAGTTGAACGAAATCGAAAAAGCAATTAAGGTTATGTTAGTTAGTAGATGTTTTTATTCTGTTGCTGAATATTTTTCTGATTCTTGGGAGTAATTGTCTATTTCGATTTTGTTTCTCCTCTGACTTGTCCTATACATGTGTTTGTCTGACAAGATGAATAAATCATTATTATTATTATTATTATTGTTATTCTTATTATTACTATTATTATTATTATTTTAATTATTATTATTATTATTATTATTAAAACTAGCTGAAATATAGGACTCTTATTACATAGAAATACACGCGAAGACTGAAACCCTTTCATGGCAAACAATGCCTCTAGGAACTATATGCCGCTTTCAGGTCTCACAACTGATAATAAATCGATCTCTCACACAAATAAATCTCGCTCCAAAAACAGTCTTTCCACCTCTATTCACGTAAAATAAAGGGTTGAATTATCAGACTTTTCCTCGCAAACAAAGTCCCTTATCTAATGAATAAGGAGTGCTGTTCAGTTTGTAGTGGCTGCTACTTGAAGAAGATTGATTGAAAAATGCGGCGGGCATCAATTTCATTCCTACGCGGCGCCGCGCTCGGTTTCCGGCGCTGAGGAATTCTCGTTTCAGCTAATTTGTCAAATTGCAGCTTATTGAAACTCGACAGGAATTAATGTTTACGATAACCGCCGGGCCGTATAATAAGGCCGCGAGTTCTTCCCGAATTATATCGCATAGATGAGCGATGATGGTTGTCTGAAATATATCCGTCGACTGAGCACAGAAAAAAGTTTTGAATGGAATAAAAATGGAGAAGAACAGGGGTGGTTTCTGCCTTGTACTGCAGAACCACAAATTTTTTCCTAGGAAACAAAGCAATAGTATCACGCAGTAAATCAAAACGTTTTTGATTGTAATGGTACGATTAGATGTCGCCAACTTGTTTGTCATTAGAACAATTTTTTTAAAAATTTCAATATGTTTTTTGCGCGCATGTTCTAGGGGAACAGCGTGCTATTGTTTTGTCCAAATGTCTGTAATTTTCGATAATTGAGCCGAAAATGGTCTCAAACGACAAGGTTGAGTTCGTTAATTGGCCGAATCCGTTGAATGGTTTCGGAGTTAAAGTCATTTTATATTTTGAGCTTATTTCCCTCATACCTCAGAAACAACTGCAGCGATTGAATTGAAGCTTGGCATTTAGTTGCAGCTTAACGACGGGCAACTTTTGGCGGAATTTCGTTGAAATCGTAGTCACTCAATTAAAGAAAAAAATTTTTTCTAAATTTTTTTCGAAGAAAATTTTTTTTTCTGAAAATATCGTTCATATTCAAAAACGATTTCATTTATATCTTGAACTTCATATTTCACAGCAGTGAATCAACTTTCAATTCGATACGGCTATTAGTTCTGGAGATGTTGGGAAAAAATATTTAGAATTCCATGGTTTTCTTCTATATATCGTTATTTTTTTCGGTAACTCAAAAAATACTGATTCAATCGTGATGAAACGTCGCAGCTAGTTCGTTGGAACAATTCGAAAAAAAATTTTTTTTCAAATATTCAATATTCTGTGATCTACTCATCATATTATTCCGATTTAATTCCGTATGAACCTTCGAACTGTTATTTCCCGATAAAGTACTGGATTCCAATTCAATCTCGTCTGTAGTTTCGGAAATAGTTTGGTAAAATCCGCTCAATGATTCCGTAGATATACCCATTCAAAATTTTATTTTTCCAATATTTCCAAGAATACAGATAATATCGAATTGAAGTCCAGTAATTTATCGAAAAAAAACTAGAAAAGCACAGCCGTTCAAGTTCGTTGCCGAAGCGGTCATCTACATTGAACATGCGCGCAAAAGCTGCTGCCTCCACGGCAGTGAAGATTGTTTTTCGAATATTCAATATTCTGTGATCTTCTGATCATGTTATTCTCATGAAATCCAGTATGAACCTTCGGACTGTTATTTTTTGGTGAAGTACTATCGAGTAGTCGAATTGGTATCGACCAATTCGATTTGATCTGTATTTTTGGAAATATTGGGAAAATTAAATTTTGGAAGGGTATATCCACGAAATCATTGGGTGAATTTTACCCATACTCTACAGATTTCTAATTCTCAAGTCTTTTCTCCCGGAAGTTATTGTGTTTACGGCCATTCAAACATTAAATTTCGAAAGAAACAACTTAAAACTCGGTATTTGTAGACTTTGCACTCTCACCGATATCATATACCGGAGATGTATGGAGATGTGCCATAGAATGTTTCGATGAAATATTCAGCTCTTAAGTGCCAAGAATATTATGATAATTCATACAATTCCTCAGTAAACCACCAGTAGAAATCAATTTCAATAATTGCTTTGAACAAAAAAATATTGGTGTACTTCATCAAAAACTTCTTATTGACAGATTTTCGATTGAATTAAGCCAAAGAGGAATTATCGTTTAACAATCTGAATCTATTTTTTAGGTTTTTCCTGGGTTTTCACTCCCGATGTCTAAAAAAAACCATTGAAAATTATATAAAACTGTTTTTAATACCGAACGCTTCTGCGGCTTGTAGATTTGAACTATTTGCCAAGGGCAGTTTTTAGGAGAACAGGTTGCCTAATGAACCATACCGAAACAATGCAAACAATCAGCAAAGCGAACTGAAACGTTTCAGAGTTCAAATATTACTCCTTCATCAGACATACTAGAATTATTTCGTTTGATTATTCGTGTTCTGGGATTTTTGCCAAATTGACATTTTTAAGACACCACAGACACACAGATTCACTTAATTTGGAGGTTTTTTATTCTACCTTTTTTTCCACGAAAAAGTGCTCTCCATTCAACAAAATGCAGGAGGAAACTTATCGGGTTCCGACATCAGTATTTCTGTATTGTCCTAACCTATCATGTGATGTCTTATGATCGAACATAAATGATTTTCTATTCGGGATCGTTTTATGTCTCCATTCCTTAGGACATAATACATTAGTATTAAGCAGTCAACACTGACGTCACAACATTAATGATGACTTCGCGCAACTCCTATATCTAAGAACCCTGAATATTTCTGATGAACTGCGAGTAGGAATTCAAAGTCAGGTATAATAATATTAATGAACTACCCAGATTTTACTAACACCAATAATCCCCTCAAACAGAACGGCTTTCCTCGGAAAATATTGAACTAAAACGAACACAGTTTTCCATTCTTGATGGATGCAGTAGTGTTCCGGAAATAATAGCTCGTTACATTTGCTAAGCGGTCCCTAGAAACGGTTGGGGACGAATAGGGCTAATCACTTGGCATTTGTTGAAACTTACTTCCTGTAATGAGATGAAAGGAGAGCAAAGCTGCAACATGAAGAACCTTAGGAATCAAGGTAGCTTGGACGTCCTCCTTCATTATGTTTTTGTTACAGACAGTCCGAGCTTTGCGGAGCCAATCCAGAACACCACAGTGGCAGTAGGTAGAGAGGCCATCCTAACCTGTGTTGTCCAGAATCTAAATCCGTACAAAGTGAGTAGAGTGAAATTAAACTTATTTATTCAGCCAGCGGATGTCGCTTAATGGGTTTAGACCCTCGTATCTAATTGCATACGATGAATTAACCGCTAATTGAACATGGATACGATTGAAATCGTTGAGGTTAGAATCCTTGCCATTTAACGCTATTAGAAAGATCCACCTAAGGTAAATAGATTGAATGATGGCGATTATTATGTTTACTTTCATGAATGGGGTATACAGGGTGTTAGTACTCTGGCATAGTAAAAAAAAAGCTGCCTTAAAGAAACAGCTAAAGATAAAACTACAGTGATGTAACCTTATAGCTACATATCGAATATGTTGCCGCTCAAGAGTGGAATTGCTACAGACAAACCGCAGAACATTTCTTGTTTCCACTTGACTATTCGATGTTTTACTTATTGAAGAATCTGAACTGTTGAACCTTCTATCGTTAAATCACAGCACTTTACGTTGGCATCAATTTGCTAGCCTATAGTGCTGTAATATTATGTGAAATCAAATCTGAAAAGCGGAATTTCCCATTTGTAAATACATATAATAAAATTTATTTTCCCAAAATTCGTTGTAGATCTTATGTTTGAATTCACACATTTCCTGAATTCATACACGCCATCTTAACACAATTTATCGTTAGTTCACACATGGATTCTACTCTGCAGAAGTACAATGTGGGTTTGGCAATATACAGTGTGGCCGGGAAAATGTGAATAATCTGTCGGATTCAGATAAAACATAAAAATGAGATGACAAGTTCCCATAATTTTTTTTCCTAGCGGTCCTCTCTACGGAGACACGGCCTCCCAGATGACGTCACTGAAGATCAATTTTAGTGGAATAAATTGCGACTAAACGATCGCGTGTCAGAAAATCGCATGTGCGTTTTTAACCTAACTGTTTTTCGAAAATTTTCGATAAATATACAGTTATAGTATTCCTGAAAGTTTGGTATTCTGTGAGTTCGTACTTGCCCATATTCGAGCACTCAAAAATTGCACATATACCAACAGATTTACAACAGCTAACCTTACTAACCTAACCTCACCTAACTTCAGTAGTTCTCAAAAGAGACTGAAATGCTCTTTCACGCTCACTTATCTTCATAATGTTAGACATTATGGGATTACATCACCCTGCAGCTGGAAGATTCTTGCTCGTCATCAGATGCAACGCTCTTATTGCATATTATTGTCATGCAATACCACATAATACATCTTAGAATTACATATATTATTTATGTTGAAATTTCCACAGGTATATCTTGATCTACACTTCAATATTGAATGATTGTACTAATACATGAAATTTGGTTTGTTCAATTCATGTACATATAATTTATCGCCTATTCGTAATATTGTATAAACGTTGTGATGATTTAGTTGAGTTGCCTGGGAAGCAAGCCAAAGAAAATTGAACCTCATTAGAGGTTCACAACTAAAATTTCAAGACCCCACATAAGCAAGTAGTAAAACTATGTGTCATTTATAACAAGCGTATAATAAAATACATGATATTTTATTACCAATTTCGAATAATGCGCGAATATAAACTGGCAGATAGACGACGTACTGAACACGTATCATTCTCGAAAAGAATATGTGGATTTCCTGAACTCTACACCCCATAGAATCGCTATTCCTCTAGTTCCCTACCACCTGATGCCATATATCAAAAACTTTAATTTTGAAATTCATATCCGCTAGTGGTAGTAAGTGGAGATCGTAACATGTGCTGAAAACAATTTCAATTTTCATATTGAATTGGTCTGAACATATGTTACACACCGTGTTCTAGTGTACACAATGGAGTTTTAGATTTACATTGCATATTGCGTTCTATTTCATAATATACCCAGGGGTACGGGACTCCTAACATTTTCCACCCTTTTATTGTACCCCAAATGTCAAACATATATAATGGGATAGAGGGAATATTTCAGGAATGTCATATTATATTAATGTGAAATATACATGTTGTGTTCGTATACGTGGGAGTTATTTCAGAATTTTTCAGACATTTTCTTTGAGACCGGAAAAGCGTTCAAATTATTCAACACTCAACCCAAACTTGGGCGGTACTGGCTTTTTCCAGATTTTAGTGAATTTCCTTCAAAATTTATGATAATAATTTAGCAAATATGTAGAATAAGAGGAAATGTTTTGGGCATTCTGACGAAGCAACACTAGTTTTTTGTGAGGGCTATGCCAAGATTAAATTGTTCGTACATGTCAAGCATAAAATTTATAACTTAACTCAATATTGAAAAACAAGCTGGAAACTATTGAGATATACTAGGTTTATACCAAAAATTGAAGATTTTTGATTACTTCTCGGTGTTGAAATTGAGTGAGGGTTTGACTTAGGAGAGGTTGATTTAGGTTACGTTATCAACATATTGTTGCTGATCATCTCAATGGTAAAATTAAGGGAGAGGTAAGAATTAATTGAACACGTACCTGTCACTCATGATCCACTTTTTCCAATGCATGCTGGGGAATGGGGTGTGAAAATTTTGTCATTTGTTGAAATTCTCGAAATTTTCATTGAAATGGTCTTTAACGACTAGGTTGAACGGCTGTGAGCACGTGGCAGGTTGGACAAGAAAATGATAGAGTTCGTCATTTGAACGAGTCCACTTAATGGTATCGAAGTTAACAAAACAGTGTGTAACCACTCTCTACTCCACTTACACTTTCTGCGTCTAACGCACGTTTCGGAAACCAAGTTTCCTTTGTCAAAGACATGAAATCTTGGTTTCCAAAACGTGTGTTAGACGCAGAAAGTGTAAGTGGATTAGAGAGTAGTTACACACTGTTTTGTTATCAGTATTCTATCCACAGTGAACTCAAATAGTTATTTGTATCGTAATGTTTTCTTAATATCTGAGGAACAAATGACAAAATCGGATTGAAACTTGGTACATTCTCAGTTGTAGAAAAGCGGCACTCAATTTGAAGTGGAATTCACTCTGTATTGTACTGCTGAAAATTGAAAAAAAAAAACTAATGAGAGTGGGTGCGAGCCTTGACGTCGAAATGTTACAACGGTGTGCCAAATTTCAGATATAAACGGTTTTTATTCTCTGAAACATTGAAGAAATATGCATTGACATTTGTTTTCATTTCATCATTATCGTTATTATCTGAATATATCATTATGACTTCATAAATTACTTGGCAAATTCAGCCTTTGCAACAAATGTGAACAAGCGTAACATGAACATCTCACAATCATATTTCACTCACCGAACAACTCACTAGCATAGCATTTGTTGCACTGTTTATCCTCTTGATTTGTATAAAATATTTTCCTCCGTCTGTTATTGCCAAAATTACAGGAATATGTCGCTTTCCTATAGTAGTAAAGGTATTTTAGTTTATTCTATTGAAGAAAAGACTTATATAAAACTTCAACATAAAACCAACTATTTCAATTTTGCAATAATGAAAATTTTTATCGATGATAGTCAAGACAGCAAGAAAATATAAAAAGAGGGAAGGAAAATTCGGACATTTTTACGCAGCCTCGGCTGGATCTCATAAGTAAAAATAATCTTCTTGCGCGAATGCTAAAATATTGTTAAGTTTTCCTTTATCTTCATTTAGCGCTGCCATCAGAAATGAAATTGTAGTTCACGAGAATTCCTAGGTATTCACTTCGAATTGAAGTTGAAAATATCGAATAAATTCAGTAAATAGTGTTTGCCTGAATTCTTGGTTCTACTTCACTTTTCAATTTCCTGTTTACTGATTATCATTATTGCAGAGCAAAACAAGCAATAACTTCTGTATAACCAACTTCGTTACTGATAATAGAAACGACCAACTAAGGTTTCGCATAGATCTCAAAACCCATTTCTCAATGGAGAAATGAAAATCGTTGAATTCAATGACAAGGTTTCATGCCCGAGTCATTATATATTGGGAGAGCAATTCCGATCAAACATATAGTTACAGGAGAATGATTTCCGAGTACATGAAACTCGTAGCTATGTTGCTGTGTATATTTAACAACTGTTATTGAAAACTTGTAATTGGCTATATCACAATGACCGTCCAAATTTGTTGCAAATATATGATAATTTACCAGATAAGTTCAGTGAAAACAAAAATGAATGTAAAAACAGCAACTTTTGCTCCGAAAAAACAAATTTTTTCGAAAACATTTTTTTCAAAATTGGGGGTGGGATCTCAATAAAATTCCGTCAAAAGTTGTGCGTTACTAACTGTCAAGTTTCAATTCAATTAGATGAGTAGTTCTTTGAATATCAGGGAATTAATCTCAATATTTTAAATGACTATAACTCCCAAACCATCAGACCGATTTGTCCCATTAACGAACTCAACCGCCACATTCCAATGTGCGACCCAATCTGAAAGTTTCGAGTCACTAGCTCGTTCCTTTCGACAGTTATCGTGTCGTCGGCCAGCCGGCCGGACAGAATTATCAACACCAAATTCGTCATCAGTGAGCTCAACTTGAGACAATTTTCCGGAAAAAATTAGAATATTACAGACATTTGGACAAAACGATATCACGCTGTTTCCGAGAACATGCACCCGAAAAAAAACTTATAGCAACGATATTGAGCACTTCTATTTTCTTCTGGAATTTAAATTCAAGTTGCAAATTTTTAACGTTGAATCGTCAAGATAGCGATCTGTCTCTTGAGAATACCGCATGAAAACTGTGAACAAACTTCATTCATCTCTCCATCCAAATTAAGAAGTATCAAACTTATTTCATGTTCAATACTACAGAGAATCGCACCAATATCAGATTGCAATATCCTTATTTCAATCTCCCTGTATCACTATTGAAGCTGTTCCCACAAAATCACTCGGTCCTTCAACGAAACAAAGCACAACAAGACCTATTCATCATGATCTCCAAGGGTTAATATATAGCCGTGCAGTGCAGAAATGAGGGCAGATGTTTTTCCAGAAGAACCTTATTAATTTCCACACATTCGACGCCATTATTATTGGGGAATGGAAGTGAGTTCCTGTGATATTCACAGAATTGGGTTCAACCCTACGGGTGTTCTCAGAACAAACAGGGAAGCACGGAATTTATGACTAAAACTGAAAAAGAGTTCTGGACATTTTCACGGTACAAATCATTTGCTATCTCCACTTTTTCTACGGCATAGTTTAAGCACTTGAAAAAGGTTAGGTGTTCATTGGACTTTTTCTAGATCTATCTAAGGCTTTTGACTGTGTAGATCACCTAAGACTTTTGAAAACTGTGGAATCTTATGGTATTCGTGACAACCGACTTGAACTGCTGCGCAGTAACTTAACTAAAAATTTCAAAAAGCACTGCCGTGAAGGCAGCAACTTTTGCGCGCATGTTCAATGTAGATGACCGCTTCAGCAACGAATTTGAACGTGCGCGCGTACCAAATTTCAGTTCGATACGATCATAAGTTCTGGAGATATCGGGAAAAAATATGTCAAATTTCGATGTTTTCTTCTCGATATCGTTGATTTTTTCGGTATTACTCGAGAAATACTGATTCAGTCCTGATTTAACTTCACAGCTAGTTTTAAGATGCTGAAAGACAACTTTATGCAAAATTTCGTGATAATGGTGTTGTTAGAACAATTTGAAAAAAAAAATTTATATGATTTTCTCATCATATCATCCTCATTAAATTCTGTATGAAACTTCGAACTGTTATTTTCGATGAAGTACTGGATTTCAATTCGATCTGATCTCTATTTTTGGAAATATTGTAAAAATAAAATTTTGAATGGGTATATCTACGGAATCATTGGGCGGATTTTACCCATTCACGTATTCGACCTTCGTAATTAAGCCCCAAACCTACTCTACAAATATCGAGTTTCTAAGTCGTTTCTTCCGGAAGTTATTGTGTTTACGGTCAGCCTAACGGCCGACTGCGTAAATACAATAACTTCCGAAAGAAACAACTTAGAAACTCGATATTTGTAGAGAAGGTTTGGACCTTAATTACGAAGGCCGAATTCGTGAATGGGTAAAATCCACCCAATGATTCCGTAGATATACCCAATCCAAATTTTATTTTTCCAATATTTCCAAAAATACAGATCAGATCGAATTGAAATCCAGTACTTCATCGAAAATAACAGTTCGAAGTTTCATACAGAATTTAATGAGGATGATATGATGAGAAAATCATATAAAATTTTTTTTCAAATTGTTCTAATAACCCGATTATTACGAAATTTTGCATAAAGTTGTCTTTCAGCGTCCTAAAACTAGCTGTGAAGTTTAATCAGGACTGAATCAGTATTTCTCGAGTTATACCGAAAAAATCAACGATATCGAGAAGAAAACCTCGAAATTTGACATATTTTTTCCCGATATCTCCAAAACTTATGATCGTATCGAACTGAAATTTGATGCATTGCTGTGAAATTAGAAGGTCAAAGCGTGAGTATAATTTTTCTTGGATATGATATATGGTTTCCGAAAAAAAAATTTTTTTGGAAAAAAATTTCGAAAAAAATTTTTTTTTTTAATTTTTTTTTAAAAATAACCAACAATATAATCCTGACGAAATTTGGCTCAAAGTTGCGCGTTGTTGTACTCCACCTAAACGCCAAGTTTGAATCCAATCGCTCAAGTAGTTTCTGAAATAAAAAATAAATAACTTCAAAACTTCAAATGCCTATAACTCCGAAACTATTCGATCGATTTGGCCCATTAACGAACTCAACCGCGGCATTCCAATGCGCGACCTACCCTGAAAGTTTCAAGTTGCTAGCTCACTTCGTTCGACAGTTATCGTGTCTACGGCCGGCCGGCCGGCCGGCCGGACAGAATCGATTTTGACACCGGATTCGTCATCAGTGAGTCCAACCTAGTCGATTGAACCCATTTTCGGCTCAATCATCCAAAATTACAGACATTTGATCAAAACGATAGCACGCTGTTCCCCTAGAACATGCGCGCAAAAAGTAACGTTAGCACGGGCGACAAAGATCACACGTCCAAAGAAAAAATGATTAATGAGTACTTCAAGGCAGTATTTTAGGAACCCTTATTTTTCCTTTATATAATAATATTCTTCTATTTGTAGACGACGCAAATGCACTCATTAAAAATAAAGACCTCAAAAAATCGAACTGGCGAGACCAGCCCTTGATCTAATAAGTATTGGGTGTATTCAGAACGGGCTCCATCTAAATGTTAATAAAACTGATTCACGTCATTTTCAAGACTAATAGGTCTGAAGGAAATTTTCCGGAAATGATAAATTTCAACAATACTACAGTTGAAATAGGACATACCACTAAATTTTCAGCAGTTTCTGTGTAGGGTCAATAGGTCTCTTGCATGAATTTTTTTTATCATTGGAATCGAATATTCTATCCGCAAGACCACTGAAAAACTTTAACCGCCATCAAATATTTAAATTTTTAAAGAGAAAATGCTCTTTTAAATTTGGCTCCGAATGTCGGTTGTTTAAACGGACGAAGCTTCGCGGTTTCCGTGACGTGAGGGGATATATCCACTCTCTCCCTCTTCTCGTATACTTTTCTGTCTAGCAAGCCAATAGACAGCGTCGGGCTGTATCGATCGGGGCATCGTGGAATAACGAGTGACGTAGGACGCGATCTACCGCGTTTCACCCACTTTGGTTTTGCGTCCCGAATTGACGATTTTTAATACCGAATTATTTGAAATTCGCGAATTATTGGAGTGTGAGATAGCATACATTATGATTTTGTATCGATATAGAATGAGGAAAACATGCAAATATGATAATTCGTGTTACATGCAAGAGACCTATTAAATTGGCGCGAACACTTTCATCAGCTAAGTAAAAAACTCAATCGGACTCTTTAAATGATGTAAATGGCCAACTTTTGAGATCCACCTATTCTGCTAGTTTTGATTCTATACTCAGGTACAGAATCGTGATCAAGGGTAGCGGTTCTGATTTCAGTAAACTGTTTGTGCTGCAAAAGTCTTCTTTAACATCTATAATAGGTCTAAAATAACACCATCGCATCCTTCAAAGCCTATTTAAAGATGAAGTTGCGGTTTTCGCCAATGAGTTTCTCACGAAAATTGGGCCTAAGACGCCGACATCAGTTTTCGTCTATTTAGTACAAAAATGGCTCACCCTGTTCATAAAATGAATTTGAACAGAGACATAGAGATATTTTCAATTGATTGACTGAGAGATATAGACCCTCAAGCTTCACAGTAATATTCGTTAATCTTTTGAATCGCAAAAGAGAAAAGAATGATTCCTATGAGTAATAATTTGAATGAATTTTCGAGAATACTCTAGAGATATTGGCAGAAAAAACCTAAAAAACCCTGAGAATTAACTGTTCACGCATAACAAAATATTTGTCCAATTACAGGGTGATGTAGCATGTAATTTCAAGTTCAACAGTCGTTAACAGATGAACCAGTTGCTTTTTTTACTCAGTCCAACACCTGCCAGATCAAATTGACTGAAACACAGTCCAACATGATGAAATCCTACGATCAGGAGAGTCAATTGAATTGAAAGCAGGTATTTATTCAGCTGCCTTTGTCGAACCTCGATTCAATTTTGACTACATCAAAGCTCTTCAGTTCGACATGTGATGTTTTTAAAGATTAAATGAACGGACAGACGGGACAATTGCTTGTTCAGGTTCCTTTCTTTGTATTGCATTCAGAAATGACCGATTTTTTTATAAATTTGGACGTGGATAATCCTTCGTTGATGGATGTATCGAATGGAGAAGTTTTTTTTGAAAAACGTTGGCTGCCAGAAGGTTTCAGAGATAGGATGAGTACGTACTACAGGGACTTTGATGAACAAAAGGATTATTCACCTGGACATACAGGGTGGTTTTCGTTTTCGAAACGAAAAATTCACCAAATTGTAGAAAATCAAGAGAATATGTTATTAGGCAATACTCTTTATGAAGGGATTTGTTTTTTTTTGTAGAGAATCATGAGTTATCCAAAGTTTATATTTTTGAAAAATTCAGGAATATGTTCAAACAGACGAAACGGGATGCTGGTGTTTTGTCGAAAAGTCTGTAATTTTTGAATTTCGAGCTGAGAAAGGTCCCAAACCGACTATTGAAAGAACTGTCAGTAATGTTTCGAGACGAGCAAGAATAAAGTATTAACGAAAAGTTTACTTCTTCTTTGACTCATATCTGAGATTTTCATTTCTTAGATTATTCAATTACTTATTTTCAATTTCCAACAAATTTTTCGAATTTAATGTTTATTTTGAATTTTCGAAATAATCATTTGAAATAACAAGAGGCACTCATTTACAATCAGTAGGACAAAAAATATTATCTAATTCCATCACGAAGTTGGCATTTTCTGAGTATTCAGTGGAATTTTGGTTTTGAAATCAAACGTATTCCAATTGAGAATTTTCCACTTTTTGCGGGTATATTGAGCCAAAAATGCTCTCTAACGACTAGGTTGAACTTACTAATGACGAATTCAGTGTCAAAATCGATTCTGTCCGGCTGGTCGTCCATATGCACGATCACAGACGCACGGAGAAAGTTATCGACTTGAAAAATTTCAGGGTTGGTTGCATTTCAAAATGTGGAGGTTATGTTCGTAATGGGCAAAACCGGTCGAATGGTTTTGGAGTAATAGCCATTTGAAGTTTTGAGGTTATTTCCCTGATATTTCGATAACTCCTCGAGTGATTGAGTTGAAACTTGGCAGTTAGTTGTAGCGTGAGGACTTGTTATTTTTTGCGATATTTTGTCCAGATTGTGCAGTCAATAAATTTTGAAAATTTTTTTTTTCGGAAACCATTCATTATATTCGGAAATTGTTGGTCATACCTTGAAATTCATGTTTCACAGCAGTGTACGAAATTTCATTCTGATACGATCATGAGTTTCGAAGATATGGTGAAAAATATGTCAAATTTTGTGGTTGTTTCTCAATTTTTCTGTGATAATCCGATCATATTATCCTCATGAGATTCTGTATGAACCTTCGAACTGTCATTTTCAGATGAAAAAATGGATTTGAATTCGATCTAATCTGAATTTTTGGAAATAGTGAAAAATCCATAGAGCTTAAACTTTAAGTCTGAGGAACCCAACAGAATTTTTACTTTTCAAAGGAACAGTAGAGAGATTAAAGTGACTGGTGAGCTACAAAAGTTTCATCTCCGTAGTTTCTGAGTATTCAAGAAAAATGTATAAAATAGGCCACAGTATGAAATCTTAACAATATCCTTCGCCATTTTGCCACATCAGAAATATAATTCGGTTGTCTAGCAAAAAAAGGAAAAATTCGTTCTACTCGAAGAATTATCTACTTATTCTTTTAGAAAGAGAAACGAAGGCATCTGTATGAGCTAATTGAAATAACAATAGTTTTTCGATAGGGTTCATGATGAGATATTATATTTTTCCGAAACTCTTTAAAAAATATGGATCTATCAACACATCAAAATGACAAAAAAAATGAGTCAGAATCATTTTATCCGTCCACTACATTCCAAAGAATTTGAATTTCAGATTTATTTCAAGTCTCAGCCACGGTATCAGAAACTCCATTATCCGTTTATGAATTTTTCTGGGCTGCACTGCAGGGAATAAATCATTCCAGATTTTTCATAATCAAGTTTTTCCGAGTCAGGTTCAATGTCCATTATAAATTCTCATCAAATAATAACAAAGGCTTCAGCTTTTCTAATATTCGCACGTTTGTGACCCGAAATTCTATTACACGAAAATTACTTGCGAAGCTGAAGAAATGAGGCGGGAAAGTTCAGATTATTATCTTTTAACTTTTGGTTTATACGATTACAATTCGGAGGAATTAACTTCAGTTCGAGAACTTCGAAATATTTGTTTGTTCTTTATCTGTTTAGGGAATTTGGTTTGCCAAGTTGGTGCGAAGAATCTCATAACTGGGGGATGAGTGAAAGATGAAAAGTTGGAGAGAGACTTTATTCCGACGTTTGTTGGTGAGCACCGAAAAAATTATTCTTTCAATTTCGCTTTTATCCTTCTGAAATAATTGAGGCAATATTTTCTCAATACAAGGTATTTCATTGACGAATAAACATACAGTAACCTGAGTTAGAGCTACCCTGGATGGGCATAAAAAACTTTTAAATAATAGATCGCATCAATTCCATATCCAAGATACAAAGTGTTTCTTGTATTCACCAATATTTCCAATTCCTCATTACTTTGAAACCACCCTGTATAATCCGTTGATATATAAGAGATATGATTTTTGTATACAGGTCAATCAATTCACAATTCGAAATGTGATCGCGTACATTGTTTCTCACGAATATCCCAAAACATATGAGTTGTGGGGCATTGGTGGTATCCCCAGACCTACATTATTCTATTATTTCCCAACGTGGATTTCACTACAGCTATAAAAAAAATAGGGTCTTATTTGAAAAAATAATAATAGGAAAAAACATGCAGTAAGAAAAAAATCCTCATTTTATCATAAAATAAGTAAATCACCAATGCATGATAGTATAATGAAGTACGAAAATTCTGTCATTTTCCATTTTAATTTCCATTTTCACAGAAAAATATTCATTATTACAGAACGAAAACAGAGGTAACACCACAAATTGACATTTTTCTGTAATATATGCAGAATCGCAATAATGATGGCATCGTCATAAGAATGTAGAATTTCCATTTCAGGTTTACTAAAAAAAATGCCTGAAAAACTCAAATTATAATATACGAATGGCGAAAAATCTTTCAGAAATCTCTGACAAAATGCAATTGAAATGGTATCGCCCCATAAACGAATTCAGTAGTATATTATCAAACCCGACTCCAAAAACTTAATCATAAATGAATCTTGAACGATTTATAACCCGCAGAGAAGCCTGCAAAAAATTCAAAAACGGATGGAGTTCCTGATACCCCACTCGGAACAAATCTGTAATTCAAATTCTTGGAAGTGTATTCGGGTGAATAATACTCACTTATTTCTGTGTTGTTTTGAACTGTTGAATCTATCGATTTTTTTGGGAACATCAGGAAAAATTATCATGAATCTCTTCGGAAAGCTATTTTTGCTAATGAAATTAGCTTCGAAAGAAATGCCTCTTTTTATCCTGATGATGGAAGATTTCAAATTTGAAGCTAACACGGGAAAAAAGGTTTTCTATAATCAAATTGTTACCACATTCATTCAGAAGAATGTGACAATATTCGTTCCTAACACAAATGCATGATATAGGCATGTACCAACATATAAAAACCCTTTTAAATTCGCACTCTGTTCGCGAAAAACCAAGCTTATTCTTGAATCCATTTTTTTTTCTCGACTTTAACGATAAGGATTTCGCCATTTACACCAAATTCATAACGCATCATTAAGACCACAAACGCACTCGTTCACTATTCACTATGGCGGCCATGGTATTGTTTTCTGTTTGAATATCCATATGTACAGCGATTGTACATTCTATACGCATCTTTAGCGGTAATACCACTTATTGGTCGAGTTGAACACGTGTATGCTTTCGTCATGAGAACACTTTTGATGAGATATGATAGGTTTGATCCGAGAGAACTGTGATTAGCTGAAATTGCTTCCTAAAGTAAAAAGAAGTGATGTTTCGGTTCACCTAAATTCAGTTAAAGAAAATGTATATAAAAAGGCAAACAACTATATGATTCGGAAATAGAAGTATATTGATCAATCTTGAATTATTATTTTTGGGGGAAGATTATTTGATTCCAATATAGGTATGTATTTCAGTTGAGCGGTTCTGTGTAGGTAAACAATTCTCAGTGAAGCTGACGTATCATTTCAATCTTAATTTGAAGATATACAGCAAGAGCTGAAATCCTTTTTTGATTCTGAGGTATACTCTATTAATTTGCAGGAATCACAGTTAATGAAAAACAGTAATCCACCTTCACAGAGGAAAATAATTTATTACCAAGAAACAAGCACACTTTCTTACGAAGGCTTAGAAGGGCCACTCTTTGTCGAAAAAAATTTTTCTACCTAATTCCGAGTTTAAACTCGGAATTAGACTAATTCCGACTTTGAACTCGGAATTATAGACTAATTCCGACTTCAAACTCGGAATTATACATAATTCGGACTTTGAACTCGGAATTAGTATAATTCCGACTTTGAAGTCGGAATTATAGATTATAATTCGGAAATGAGTCTATAATTCCGACTTCAAAGTCGGAATTAGTCTAATTCCGAGATTAAAGTCGGAATGAGGTGGAAAAATTTTTGTCGGCAAAAAGTGGTCCTTCTACGCCTTCGTACTTTCTCAACCTTCCAAAAATAAAATTAAGTTTACAGATCTATGGAGCACACCCCAAGTAAAACTATGAATGAAGGTCTGAAATTTTTATAGGTTGCAAAGTAATATCAGTATATCCATCCACAATTCAACAGAACCAAAATTGAAAAGCTGCTCTTACAGTCAAATTATTTATGATCACAGATACAGCAATACGAAAAATCATTTTATAAATCATATAAGAAAGTAAGTTTTTATCGTTACGAATATAAGGATTCAACCTGATTAATAAAACTCAACCATAAATTAATCTTGAAGACTCATTCCCTACTACGGAGCCTACGAAAATTCACATAGGAATTGAATTTCTTTTACCGTGACTGGGAATGGAAATCTATAATTCAAATGTTGAATGAATCAAAACCAGGTTATTCGAGAATTTACGAAAAAGAATTATATCCTCACTTCAATAGAAACTATTCACTTACTTTTCTCCAGAGCATTGAATTTGAATCTCTTCAGTGGGTGAAATTTCGTTAATAAGAGGTTTTATCAGACTTGCATGTTTATTTTGAACGCAAAACGAGTTTCAGCAGCCGGGAATAGGCTGGAGCTGAATTTTTTGGTGGGGAAAAGCATCGAAAATTTTCCAATTGTATATGTGTAGCCATATATAAGGGAAAATTGTTTGTTCTGGTTGGGAAAATATTTCGAGAAAACTACTAGGTACCTGCTGCGGGATAACGCGCAGGGAAAAAATGATAAACCTTTTGAAATTATTTGGTAACAATATTGAGACCAATACCATCTATTACTGGCTAAACATTTCGGGCTAAAACGAATTTGTATAGTCGACGTTATTTTGTGTTATCTCGTCTCCCTTTTCTGCATGCTTTCATCCGACCAAAATTTACCTTGTTCTTGCCCGTTTGTTAGGCAGCTTTATTTTTGAAAAAATCAAAGTACTTCATATTTCACAATTCTTTGAAATTTGCGGAACTCGTTCAACATTAGGGGGTCTTTCCCTTTCGGTATTAAATTTAGCTCTATAATCCTAACCTGTTGAATGATGTTACTGTATTCTTCAGTAATCTTGCAAATCGAAAAAAATTATAAATTATCACAAAAACATACAAATGGCAACATCCCGAAAATTCTCCTCTTTGAACTGATATGATTGATTTGATACTGAAATAAAAACGTTTTAAAAATCAACTTTTCAATCTGAGACGGAAAACGTATTCATAAAATAAGAGAAATTACTAAATAAAGCTGCGAGCTATTACATGCTAGTTGAAATTCATTGATATCCATTTGTGAAGTGACCCCACCTTTTGACTTCAACATAAAGGAATATGCGATTTTATGATCGTAGGATTTCTAGTTCATCTTCAAGACGTTATTTTTTCACCAACTAACAACTTTGAACCTATCCAACATGTGTTTCTGAAAATATTGATACGATGATTCAGATGGGGAATACTTGGGTGGATTTTTCCCATTCATGAATTCCACCTTGGATGAAATTAAATCTTACATCATAAATCTTGAGTTTTTTCTGAGTAATTCTCTCTGGATGTATGGAAATATTACGGAAATGTTGTTCGAAAATATTACACTCATGTCACTACTGTTTAGATCTTCCAATGAATTGAAAATCATGACCGTAAGCTTTACACAGAAATAATACAGAATCTCGTTCCTTTATTAACAATGCTATCAGAGTTCAATTTATGGTAGCATCTCGCATAAAGAATCCTAACACTCGAGGTTGAGGGTTCTTAAGGTTCTCCAGAGAGTGCGCTAGCGAAAGTTTCTTCACAAAGCTACCATCCAATAAGGCAGAAATAACCAGGAATCTTTCGAGTCGTACTTGTGATAGGTAAATTGACAAAACTGCAGTGCCTCCTTCTGTAGATTCTCCGGGTGGAATAACGACTAGTTCAAATCAAGGTGCAATATTTGTTGATTAATTGATAATAATTATTCTTTCTTTTCTTAACGGTGACTTCAATATAACATATGTATAAGCAACCGTGGATTGTGGATAATTTATTGGAATTCTAATTGAAAGGTATTACAATTCGATGAGAATTGGGTATATTTCTAATCCTCACTGACGTGTGATATATTTCAGCTGAATAATCAGTGTAGAGAAAATTATAAGTTTCCATAGTGAAATAATGTCAGAAAATAATAGCAGAACTCTACGGTTACCATAAAATATGATAATTGATTTCTTTTCGTCGCCGTTATAAGAACGATATCTGACAGTTTATTATGATACTGCGTCAGGTCTCACAAAATAATAAGTTATCCAATTCACCTATTTTCATTTGTGGGAAATATTAAGATTTGAAACCGAATGATATAATGATACGTTCGTTATAAACCATTAAAACACTTAATCAAAGAAATTCAATTTAATAACCTAATCAATTTTCGTAACGCGCGAGAATCAGAAATATGTCTTGATCAGACCAATCTGTTCGAATATCTGACGTGCGTTATTCAGGCCTAGTTTGAGCAAACTTTCGTGATAATGAGGGTGCGACATAATTCAGTTGTTTCCCACAGTATCTTCATCTGACTTTTGAAACTTCTCAAACTTGCTACATAAGTTTAATATCACACTACGTTAAATATTCATTTAGAAGATATATGTAACATTGAATATACGGAAGGAAAATGTCACCGACGTCAAGGTTTTGTCATTTTCCAACTAAAAATAAGCAGTTTCAATTGTATTGATCGTGAATATCACGTAAGAATAACAGTATCAAAAAAATTCTCTTCAATCTTTTTCAGTTACTTTTAATTTTCGTTTCGATCCCGACTTGAATTTAATTCTTTCTTCTAGGTGGCGTGGCTTCGGGTTGACACTCAAACGATTCTCACCATTCAGGGTCATGTAATAACAAAAAATCACAGAATAGGAGTCACCCATAGTGAGCAGAAAACCTGGTATCTTCACATCAAAGAAGTGAAGGAGAGTGACAAGGGATGGTACATGTGTCAAATTAACACAGACCCGATGAAAAGTCAAGTGGGATATCTTGATGTCGTGGGTAAGAATGTTTTAGGTAAAGTGGGCTTTCTTAGATCTTCCGATATTCATATATTTTCTTGAAATCTGTACTTGGATCTGGAATAACGAATTATATATTTATCACCTTTTTACATAGCAATATCATTTCGCTCAGATGTCTTTAGTTTCAAGATTTTGAGGCTGAAGGAATAGGTTCAACTTCATGGAAAAAAAATACGTGATGAAATTTATGTACACCATTCAAGCCGTTTGTGCTCTAACTTTCTAGTGAATGGACACAGAGACTCGAAACATTTGAATTTGGCCTTGAGCAAATGTCTCGGTTGAGTACGTTCATATACGTTATAAGCATTTGAGGTTTTCACCTCAATACCTGAAGAGGTGCTGATGCGATCAGATTGACACTGAACAGGCACGCAAAAGCATTCTAAAATTTTCGAAAATTCTCGAAATTTCATCTGAAAATTTTTTTTTAAGGACTGTCCATCCAATTCTCGATCAATTGGGCATAGATCCTGTGGTAAATTTTACCAGAACTGTATCTTATTTTTGATTTCACAACATTGATCATACATGCATATAAATAATACTTTCTCCATGGTATTGAAAAGAACTGAAAAATTTGATGAACATTGAAGTGAAGTCAGCAGTTCTTGCGCACAAGTTCGAATTCGTTGCCCAAACGATCATCAATTTACGTATTGATCCTGCGGAATGAACCTTTACTTCCGCAAAGATAAATTTTGCGATATTCCAATCACATCATCCTTCCAAAATTCTGCATTTCTTTTCAGTTATTCTACGAAGAAAGCTTCATATTTACAATATTTTCAAAAAGATAGATTGGACCGGATTGAAATACAGTTCTCGATTGGAAAATGACAGCTCTGAGGTTAATGTGAAATTTCGTGAGGATAATATGATTAGAGAATCCCAGAGTATAGGATAATTGAATACATTTGGACGAAATGAAAGCACAAGTTTTGGGATCATGCGCTCATAAACTTAAACTTAACCTTACATTAGATTTTTCCAAGCAGACGAGAGCATTATGATTTCTCTCAACAGTTAGTGATGTTTGAATTTCGATGAGAATTCCCAAGTCGAATTCCGAAGTTTCCAGTCCTTTTCTGCCGACACATTTTTTTGCATAGAATATTATTTACTTCCTTTCAGGGGTATAATTTTCACCAATCAGCGGTTCAGAAGTTATAGCGCTTAAAAATCTCTAAAACGAAAATACATCAATAAAACCTAGAAAAACACTGACGTGAAGTAAGCAGCTTTCACGCACATTGCGAAATGCTGACTTGGAATTTGAATGAAATCCAAATGAATTATGAAAATTTTCAGAGGAAAAAAATTTTTTCATCGATAATTCTTCTTATTGACATAGTCTATCTTCCAACCAAGTTTCATTTCGATCAGATAAATATTTTTCGAGATATTGAAAAATCAAAATTTCAAATGGCTGTTGCACAAGAACCATTCCGCAGATTTGGCCCATTAACGAACGATATTTAGGATCCAAACCTAACCTAAAAATTTCACGACTCTAGGTCTTTTCTTTCGGAAGTTACAGCACACACGGCCGGAAGGACAGAAATAAATTCGACCACAGATTCTTCTTCAGGGAGTTCAACCCAATAGTTCAAGACCATTTTCGGCTCAAAATTGGAAAATTACAGACATCGTGACGGAATGATAACGCGCTGCTCCCTAGAACAAGCGCGTAACAAGTTTTCTCCTGCAAAGAAACTGGATTTCCCTAATTATTCGGTACAAGAAGGAATCGATATTATGTCTTCTGATGAATAGCAAACAAAACTCTTCATTGTGTTCAATACTCAATTCAACTCTCTAACCTCTATGATGAATTTTCAGTCTCCCCGGACATCCTCGATACTAGAACTAGTCCAGATATGATAGTTGATGAAGGATCTAATGCCAGTTTACACTGTTCTGCTCGTGGATCTCCAGAACCCCTCATAACTTGGAAGAGGGAGGATGGTCAGATGATTCCCCAAGGACCAGAGAACTACGGTGAGTTTTAAACATGAATTATCTATGTGTGTGCGATCAGGTATCGATTATGTGGTGTGAGTCTGGAGTTGCTCGCATGAAGGAAAAAGTTCAAGGGTTCCTAAGTGGATAGACATTAAGAGGGTAACAGGGAAATACAAAATTTATGAATCTATACAGAGTGGTTTAGTTTTTGATGAAGAAATTCTGGGAATGATATAGAACCGAAAGTGGTATGAGTTTCAACTTTAACTTACATATATTCGAGGAATGCTTTGTTGACAATATACAGGAGGAGTCTGTAAATTTCAAATCAATTTTAATCATGGATTTTATCGTCAAAAAAAACCTTTTTATCTGAAATTTTTCTAGACTCTGCTTTGGTGAATAGTGGAAAGCATCATTTAATTATTCCTCAATGTGCTGTTACATTTTGTGTGAAACTCTAGGACTCACCCTGTACAAGGTGTTCTAGGTTGATATGTTGTAGAGAGTTTTATGAATTGTTATAAATCCTAGCAGCTTACTCAATACTGCTGAAGAAAAAATGATAACGCTGCTCATGTTGTCTGAAAATCATTGATTCAATTCGTTAAGAAAAAGAGTTCCTCAATTTGACTGTAGGACTCACCTTTTTTGAGTATTGAATAAGATATTGAAGATCGTCGTCATTAATTAAATGAACTTCAACAATTCGAACAACGAAAAAATAGATATTGAATATGAAGAGAACGTTGGAAATTTTTTCAGCCATTTCAAGTTTATTTTTGTCTGTATTCCCTCCATGCTTTTCTGAAAGCTTGTAGGCAGGTTGGACAAAATTGTTCATACATAAAATATAACTTTTTTACCCTGAAAGATGGCGGAAAACGAATAGCGCATTGGAGTTGTCTTTCTTCCAGAAATTCATAATGCCGTCAACTGCATTTTGTTTTCGAGTTATCAGTCAAAATTGATAGTTCGACAATTTCAACTCTAGTCATTAAACCAATTTCTATACAAATTACGAATTCGAAATAAAACATCACATAGACAATAATTTCGTAGTTATTCTGTAACTTACTGAGTTTTAATATCTTAGGTGTCTCTATACTGAGCTTCAACGTAGGGTTGCGTTTTTCCTGGAAGCGATAGTTCGAAATTTTGATCAGAAGAAATTCTTGGTTTGTACTTGCTTCCAAATATATATTATTTATGTGGTTCAAGCGTCGTACTCTAATGTCTAAGGGGTGTCTCTTCAGAACTTTTGTAACATGAAATGAATATTCAAGTTGTGATAAGTTATTTCTTCATAAGATCTAACACATTTTTATGTAAAGCAAGGAAACTTCATGATTAATATTGAAGAAGGCCACTAGAAATATATGTCATATCAAATACATATTTTTGAATCAGAAAGAAAACAGCAATTTCTTACTAGCAATTGTACAATTATGCTTCCATGAAAAACAGTCTACGTTAAAACTCTACAAAGAAATCCTTTAAATAGAATCAAAACGAGCCATTGGATTGCTATAAATAAAGTTTAACAGAAAAGAACTGAGAAAACTACCAAAGATGGAATTGCCGAAATGACAAATTCTGTCTGTATCAAAATGGTTTAAATAGGGTGTTTGTGATTTTACCAATCTTTCTCACGATGAATAGAAACATTGAAAAAGGATCCACTTCTTAGAAGAAAATGATTCAAATTAAGTAATGTAATATTCTTTTATAGTTTGTGAAAGGAATCATAACCTAATGAATCTCACATAAAACATATCTTTATCATCATGTTTGCGATGGTGAGTTGAAATTTAATTTTTTTTCACAGTTGCGAGTATGAATGGACCTACACTTAACATAACCAAAGTCAAAAGAGACCATATGGGTCCTTACTTATGTATAGCATCGAACGGCGTACCACCGTCTATCAGTAAAAGAATAATGTTGATAGTTCAGTGTAAGTATATTGTGCGAATTTATATAATTAAACTTTTCCAAGAGAATGATTTTTTTGTTCCTATGATACACTTTAAAATACCTTTTATCTCACGAAAACTGTATGAAAATCAGGAATCAATCTTTATTCTTTAAAACCTTTTGCATAATTATAACATAGAGACATCAGATTGATTAAGAACATACTTCATAAAATTAAGCACTGTTTGTTGAACTAGAATCCGAATTATCCTGAGTATATTCCTATTTACATCACAAAACACACTCGTCAGACTAATTTGGATATATATTTTCAGTTCCTCCAACAATTTGGATTGAATATCAGCTGGTGGGCGCATACGAGAATCAAGAGGTTGTTCTAGAATGCCACTGTGAGGCTTTTCCAAAATCAATAAACTACTGGACGAGAGATAAAGGAGAAATTATATCACATAGTAAGTACCTCCTTCAATATGTTATGCAGGAATGGAACAAATATAAAATGATAACAAGGACATCTAGATTTGGATGTATGCATATTAGGGCTAATAGGTTTCTGGATTTTATGATTGACATGATCACAATAATCATTCGGAAGTCTATTTTTTGATAAAAAATTCCAGAGAAGCACTGACATGAAGTCAGCAGCTTTCGGGAGCAGTTTCAAAATGGTGGCCGAAACGGTCTCATTTTCACGTATTGATTAAGCCAAATGCAGCTCTACTTCCTGATGTGAAGATATGGCGATCTTGTTTTCATATGATCCTTATAACTCTGTATGGACGTCCAAGCTTTCATTTTTCAATCAAACCTTCATTTTCGGAAGTATAGGAAAAATTGAATTTGAATAGAATCATTGGAAGGATTTCACCCATTCCAGAACTCAACCTTGTGATCATACCCCAAACTCGCTCTACAAGAGAAGAATGAGGAACTAAGAGAATAAAAAAAAATAGAAAAGCATTGTTGTGAAGTCAGCAGCTTTTGCGAACATGTTCACTTTTGATGATATCCTTTGAACATGCGCGCAAAAGCTGCTGAGATTCATGTCAGTGCTTTTCCAAAGTTCTTTTCGGTGATGGTTCCGATTCGATCTAACCTGTGTTTTCGAAAACATCGGGGAAATAACGGCTGACCGTAAACATAACAACTCCCGGAAGAAATTACTCAGAAACTCGATACTATTCCGCAGATATTCCCATTCAAAATTTGAATTTCCAAATATTTTCGATAATACAGATTCCATCGAACTGATATCCAGTTCTGTATCGAAAAATGAGATTCAAATAGTTTATACAGAATTTAATGAGAATAATATGATCAGAAGTTCACAGAATATGGAATATTTTAAAAGAAAATAATGACACGATCATCACGAAATTCTGCAGAAAGTTGTCCATCAGTATTTTCAAACTAGCTGCCAAGTTTCATCATAATTGAATCCGTATTTTCTGAAAAAATAACGATATCGACGAGAAAATCAAGAAATTTTACATAGTTTTTCAAATATTTGAAGAAATAATGATCGGATCGAACTGAAACTTGGTACACCGCTTCAGAATATGAAGCTCCAGAACTGAGTCGAATATTATAAAACAACACTGACAGTATGATCTCAACAAAATTCTGCAGAAAGTTACGCGTTATTATACTCCAACTAATTATTCGACAATATCTCAGAAGCAAACGCCACCATTGAATGTCAATTTGCTAGGTTTAGTTTACGGAACTTGTTATATTTATGCGACTGCTTTTAGTTACAGTGAAATTTTTTAAAATTTTTCATTGATTTTTCAGGAATTACGTTTTTACATACGTTTTGCACATATCTTCGTTTTGATGCTTCACGGTTAGTGAATCGGTTCAATCGAATGACATAGGAATAATTGAAAAAACATTATTGAATTTTTCTCATTAACTTAATCAACCGCAGCATTATTCACCAGTTTTTTTATCCCCTACCATTTTCGAGTGAAATTTCTGAAAGACCAGATAGTTGAATGATATGAAAATGTTTCTGTTTTAAAAACAAAAGCGCAAAGTTTAGGAGATCTTCTCCCAATAATAAGCTAGACTTCATACGTATGCCGAACATTTGATAATGGAAAAACATGATTTCGACGAGCACGAGGCTGTACACAGAGAAAATAAAGGTCGGTGGCTGCACTCATTAGATTATTAGTTCACAAATTGATTGTGAAATGATGTAAATGTACTCAATGCCAAGACAAAATTTTTAAAATCATCTCTATTATGTTTGTTCGTACAAAAGACCAATGGTGTTTCCTATGATAGTATACCTTTACACCTTTTGCTTAACACTACGAATTCCCCAGAATCCAGTATCTAGTCTATTTTCTCGATTGTAGTAGTCTTGGAGATCAGTGAGGTTTGCCAAAAATAATAGTTGTTTTCTCATCCCAGAAATTCCCTCGAATGAGCGATGAAATCAACACATATACTCCATTCACCCTTAAGACAGTCGATTAGCCTTGTAATAGGTCTATTTAGTTCTTGAATATCGTCAAGGTTAGAATAATTCGGTTACACTTCATCAATTCCTACATATTTTTATCAGAGACACTACTACTATTTAGTAACATACGTAAATACTACCACTTTATTGTAGAACGTACAATGTTGCTCAGTTATCTGACAGGAAAATAAAAATTTCAATAGGTCTCTTGCATGTAACACGAATTATCATATTTTTATGTTTTCCTTATTTTATATCGATACAAAATCATAATGTATGCTATCAAACACTTCAATAATTAGCGAATTTCGAATAATTCGGTATTAAAAATGGCCAAATCGGAACTCAAGGTCGAAGCGGGAGGAACGCGTCAGATCGCCTCTACGCAACTCGTTACTCTTCGATTCACCGATTGATACAGCCCGATACTGTCTATTGGCTTGCTAGAGAGAAAAGTACCCAAGAAGAGGGAGAAAGTGGATATATCCCCATACGTCACAGAAACCGCGAAGTTTCGTCCGTTTGAAGAACCGACATGCAGAGCCAAATTTAAAAGAGCATTCTCTCATTAAAAATTGAAATTTTTGTTGGCGGTTAAAGTTTTTCAGTGGTTTCATGGATGGAATATTTGAATCCAAAGATAAAAAAATTCATGCAAGAGACCTATTATACAGAGTAAATGTGTCAAAGTTCCATGGCCAACGGATTGATTTTATAAAAATGAATTGAGTATACAGGGTGTTTCATTGGTAAATGAACATACGGTAACCTGAGCTAGAGCTACACTAGGCGAGTCCAAAAAACCTATATATGATAGGTAAAATCAATTCCATAACTGAGATACAGGGTGGTCCATGTTTTCACTGATAATTTCAATTTCTCATAACTTTTGAACCACCCAGTTTATTCGGTTGATATTTGGTAGGTATGATTAAGTTTTGCAGGTCGATCGATTCATATTTAAATTACCAAGAAATTCCAGGTCCGTATCTGAAAAATATGGGAGTTCTTGCAAGCTGAGATTTAACACCCTGTATATTGAAATTTTGGGATTTGATTGAGATATTCGAAAAGAGCAGAAAATTTTCAATGGGGTTTAGTTGATTCTATCGTCTCGCACGTTATTTTGCTCATAGAATACTTCAGGGAAAGATTCAATTGAATATTTAAATTCCAATAAATTCTTAGCAAATTAGTTCATTGTATTTGAATTGGGAATTTTTTTCTTTAAATGATTGAATACTTGTATTCTTCTAGTGCTATAACTTCTGGGTGTGTCCCTACCATATCAAGGATGCCTTTTTCGATGTCAAGGTGTCGCCTTCCTTGTGTGTTATTCACTTTCTATGTAGGAAACCGGCCATTTTCGCGAACATAATTGAAAACTGTAGATAAAGCTCTATGATTTGGTAATCATTTATTGGGGCATCTTGATTGATATGCCCGTACAGCTGCTCAACCATTCACGTCACAATAACCATACACTAAAAAAATATCAGCATATTCTTGATTCGAAAATTTATGAGGCATTATGATGATATGGATTTCATATAAAACTAACGCAGACAAATAATACCTTGAGCCGCAGTCTACTCGAAAGATCCCTCGTGGGATACAATACAAATGAATTTCTTACAATTCAATTTTTTATTTTTTCTAGGAATTCTATCAGAATTTTGGAAAATACAAATATTCAATCATTTCAAGAAAATATTTCTCAATTTAATTACAATGAACTAATTTGCTAAGAATTTATTGTAATTTACATATTCAATTGAACCTTTCCCTGAAGTATTCTATAGGCAAAATAACGTGAGGCACGATGGAATCTACTGAACCCCATTGAACATTTTCTGCTCTTTCCGAATATCCCAATCAAATTCCAAAATTTCAATATACAGGGTGTTGAATCTCAGCTTGCAAGAACTCCAATATTTTTCAGATACGGACCTGGAATTTTTCTGGAATTTGGATATAAATCGATCGACCTGTGAAAGTTGATCATACGTTCCAAACATCAACCGAATATTTTCCAATTTAATCACAATGAACTCATTTTCTAAGAATTTATTGGAATTCAAATATTCAATTGAACCTTTCCCTTAGGTTTTCTATGAGCAAAATAACGTGCGGAAAGATGGAATCTACTGAACCCCATTAAAAATTTTCTGCTCTTCTCGAATATCTAAATTAAATCCTAAAATTTCAATATAGAGGGGAGGGGGGTGTTGAATCCCAGCTGACAAGAACTCCAATATTTTTCAGATACGGACCTGAAATTTTTTGGTAATTTAAATATGAATCGATTGACCTACGAAACTTAATCATATGTTCCTAATATCAACCGAATACGTGGTTCAAAAGATATGAGAAATTGAAATTATCAGTGAAAACATGAACCACCCTTCATCTCGGTTATGGAATTGATTAGACCTATGATATATAAGTTTTTTGGACTCGCCTAGGGTAGCTCTAGCTCAGGTAACCGTATGTTCATTTACCAATGAAACACCCTGTATATGTTTTATTCAGGTAATATTCTATAGATTTCTTTCGACTAACGGCCAACATAATTCGAAATATTATCACTGCCCTTGTTTGTCGTCAAAGTCCTAACTTTCTCCTTATACCCATTGATCATGAATTCTAAGCGGAACATCTGATACTGCCCCACAAATTCTAGAACCCGATCAGAAGTTAAGGGACAGACCGGATTGGATTATTTGATATTCGCCCTGTGGTCAACTTTATGTAAACCGATTTCTCTCCACATCGGTTTGAATGGCCGAATTGTGTACTTCGGAGGTCGGAATGAATCAATTTGTTTCGACTTGGCGGCTCGGCTGGATCGGAATTCTTGAGGTCATTCTAAGGTCTTAATTAAACCCGTGTCGTCCCAGAAAGGGACCGCATGATGAATTTAATTTGGTTAGAAGAGATTTGTCGTTTTCGGATACGAAATCGGACTAGGTATTCGAATACGAAGATTCAAGTATTGTAGCTGCTCTGAGGATTGGTAGAGATATCAAGGTCAATTCGGAACAGGTGGTGATATCAAGGGTATATTCGAAAAAAAAGCTCATAATTCGAATTGGTATACTTTCAAATTTCATACCAAAAAGAAAATAGTCACCAAGTTCAGACTCTTACTTTCGACTTCAGTCATTTCAGTCAATTTCATAATTTATTGCATCTAATAGTCTGTTCATCGTATCTCCATGAACTACATAACACTGTACACCATAGTATAGATAGTGTAACACTGTTGCGGAAATGTTGAAAGCATAGAACAATAATAGGGAGGTGCCCACTCCCTACTAAATCAGAGAAACATTGTGGCCGCCATCTTTTGGGGCAGTGGTGGGAAAAATGACAGGGATTCAAATTTTCGTGCAGGTACCTCATACATTTGAAATATTGAAATTTTATCGTCCACTGTAAATCATATACATTTTATTTGAAAACTCATGAAGCCACATAAATCAATGAACAGTTATCACGCAGAGCATGCATCTGGTCGGGCGTCCGTACGCACGATTACGGGCGTACGGAAGAATCTGCCGACGAAATTTCAGGGTTGGTTTCATTTCAAAATGCGAAGGTTAAGTTAGTTAATGGGCAAAATCGGTCGAACCATTCCGGAGTTATAGTCACTTGAACTTTTAAGGTTATCTTCCTGATATTTCGGGAACTACTGAAACCATTGAGTTCAAACTTGGTAGTTAGTTGAAGCATAAGAACTTGCAACTATTTGCAGAATTTTGGTGATACCGGGTTGTCAGGTAATTTTGAAAAAAGTTTTTCAAAATTTTTTTCCTCGGAAACAGTTCATTGCATCTGGAAGAAATTGCAGTCGTACATTGAGCTAAATATTTCACATCTGTGTACCAAATTTCAGTTCAATACGATCATAATTCTCGAAGATATTGTGAAGAAATGTCAAATTTCGTGTTTTTTTCCTCAAGACATCGTTATTTCTTTCCGGAATAACTGAAAAATACTATTCCGATCATGATGAAACTCGTCAGCTTGTTTGGAAATGCTGATGGACAACTTTGTACGAAATTTCATGATGATCGTGTCATGAGCACAGTTTGAGAAAAAAATTTGAATTTTTTTCTAATAGCTATTCAATATTCTTTGATCTTCTGATCATAATATCTTCATGAATTCCTGTGAGAACACTCGAGCGGTCATTTTTCTATGAAGTACCGGATTTAAATTCGATATCGAGGTAGAATCTTTGTTGATTTATCGGCAAGTATGTGTTCTGGTATTTAAGTTAGTTAATCATTAAGCTGGAGCTCTTATATCTAGCGAACCCTTTTCCCTACTAAATAAAAAATTTTCACGCTTTCCTTTTGTTTCTGTTCTCTGTTGTCATTAATCCATGCTGCGAGTATTAAAAACGATGCCAGCAGGCGTTCTGAAAAAAATTGCACCGGAAAAACACAATGCATTGCTCGTCAATATCTATACATCATCATTTTGTCTAACGGAATGAATATAATGCAAAATGAGCCGCATAATACTGAACGCTTACCTAGTGAATTGCGATGGAGTTTTTGAACCGATGATTTATTATTTCTTCTCTAAACGTGCCAATCTACTGATATATCTCCACATTCAAAAAACAAGTTTTCCATGATTGGTGAGCTTATGGCTCTCATATACAGTGCAAGTCAAAATTATGGAACAAATTCATTTTCTCAGAAGAAAAATATTTGGCAACAAAAGCCTGAAACAGGTCAATTTCTGTTTCACTTTTACCAAATTCACATGCATTTTTGAAGGATTTTCGTTGCACCCTGTGCCATCCCCATCAACACTCTGATTTTTTTAAATAGGGAAAGTAGGTCATATGGTACTTTTTCGACAAGGTCTTTGTATTTCTTTCACAGGCGTGCAGAAATTTTCAAGAAAAATTTTTTTTGTTTGAAAAATTAGTTCAAAGGGGTTTTCAGTATGTGCTCTTTGTCATGGCTCTTTCACTTCGAGACGATGGTACCTGATGAAAGTTGACACCGAATGAAAGTCGACCATTACAGTTTTGTTCATGCACAACTTCCAAACCTTACGAACGCTTTAATGGAGAAAAAAAAAATTTCACGTGAGGGGGTTGAAAGGAGTTGAAAGTGGTGCAAGAACAAAACTGTAATGGTCGACTTTCATTCGGTGACAACTTTCATCAGGTACCATCGTCTCGAAGTGAAGAAGCCATGACAAAGTGCACATACTGAAAACCTCTTCGAACTAACTAATTTTCCAAAGAAAAAATTTTTTTTCCTTGAAAATTTCAGCACGCCTGTAAAGAAGATACAAACACCTTGCCGAAAAAATACCACATGACCTACTTTCGCTATTCAAAAAATTCAGAGGGTTGATGAGGATGGCACAGGCTGCAATAAAAATCCTTCAAAAAAAATGCATATAAATTTGGTAAAAGTGAGAAAAAAATTGACCTGTTTCAGGATTTTGTTGCCAAATATTTTTCTTCTGAGAAAATGAATTCGTTCCATAATTTCGACGCGCACTGTAATTCTGTGGGAAATCCGAATTCAAATCAATGAAATTTCGAATGTCATCCCTGATATACTGATTATAAGCCTTATGTAGAATTGGAGAGCTTTAGAAGGAAATAAATAGAACCTAACGAGTGAAACAATCAATTGATCCCAAAGATAGAGTTGTTCATTTTACAAATCAATTAGGGCGGTTTTGAAAGAATCTCGATAAAACATCTGCACCAGAGTTCCAGAGCTGTAAAATGGCGCAGGAACCGGGATAGGTTTTTACACTGACGAATTTGAGAATTTTCTAGAAATAATCGAAATCACCTTGAACTCAGTTTTTAGTTCATTTGTTAGCTTCATCTTTCAACCTTCACCCAGGGATGTCAAAATGTCATCCTAATTTTTCTATTTCGAATTTAAGCTAGCCACGATTCACATCTCATTCCATCAATTTGGGTTAGAACTATCATGATTCATGAATAATATCGTACTAAATTACTCATTGAAAGTTTGTTGATTACCTTAAATTCATTTAGCTCAGTGTGCTCCACATTGTCAATTGATCTCGAGAATTTTACGATGGATAAGAGACGAAAACAAAAAATTTGTATATTAGTTCACATTGCAAATATTATATTAGGTAACGAAATGGTGAGGATTGCATATGAGGCATATAATAAATCGTTTTCATTATAATATATTCCATAGACTTCTAAGATCAATAATTAAATCCTCTCTGACAATCCATCGACGTCTTCAACTTAACATCGCTAAAATCAATAAAGAGTAACTGAAAAGCGTCATTTAAGAGTTATGAAAATGAAAGCTGAGATGTCTTAATTACTTTCACAAATGTTTCTGCCACCAGCAAGTATAAACAAAAACAAGAAGATGAATATTCATCAGAAGATTGACAAATATTTCACCTTGATATAAGTAAGCTCACTTCTTACACGTTTCGATATAAGACGTTACCGCCCTGTGGAAAATTCACACGAACTGGCCGTTTGCGAGTCCAGATACTCTATAATTTCAAAATCAAACGAGGAGCCCCATGATAAGACAAAAAGATGAGCGTCATGCATATCGCTCAAATAGTTTTGTATTTCGGGGATTGGAGTTGGTACAGTCCTCCTGAGATGGCGCTAGAGAAATTTTCTTCTCTAAACTGCCATCCATCAGGGCAACTACCCATGTTTCTTTCAGTAAAAAGACGAGGTGAGTCGTGGCTCTGACCGGTGGAACAGCTCCATACGAATTACTTGGCTGATTCTCATTTTGGTATGAATTAGGTATTTGTTCATATTTGGGATCCAAACACAAAACGTTCGAAATTATAAGCTTTGCCTTTTGTTGGAAAAAGTTTTTCTAAATAACCTGCTGCTTAGCAATACTTTCCATCTGCAAGAATTAAATCCTTTTATCCTCCTATGAATTATTATCAGAAAATCCGCAACTTACGAATTCTGTCACGTTCCACATAGACGAAAATACTGTTGAGCCAAGTTTCGCATTGCGTAATATAGAAGTTTCATGTAGAAGTTCGGAAACTAATTAGTCTGCTGGGATCCATAGCTGTTCCAGGCTATAAAGATTCATACAGGGTGATCTAAAATGAATTATTTCATGATAGTACATAATGGATTTTACTTAAATCTCTCCCCTGCTTGTTGTGTTTTATTTCAAAAAGACAAACAATGAGATGAAATTCTGCAGTGTTCACGCCACGATGTTTATATAAATGTATGAATTTTCGCAGGGGGTTGGACAGATTGAGAACAGATCAGTTCTGATTTCGCCGACCTTTTTGTTCCTCATTATGAACAAAACAAAGCAAGTCAAGAATAAACCTCTGGCTCTAATACATATCGGTCAAAGTATTAGATGCAGGGGTTCACTCTTTTTTTGTCTTGTTTCGATAACAACCGAGTTTTATTTTATATAATGACCCTAGAGAAAGGAACGAATGTTTTCGAAACTCTATGAAATTTCGCAGATTTAGATACAACTTCAAAATTTTTTCCGGATTGATAAGTATTGCATTTTTATTATTCATTTCTATGCGCTTCCTATAAGCAGTTTTGAAAGTAAATAGGAGGCCTTGGTCCAAGTGACCATCCCAAAATTTCGAAGAATTTCTACCACTGGAAGATGTGAATTTCAGGACAAATTCGACATGATGAGGTTCGCATTATTTATAACTATCCGTAAGCTACACCCCTGATGTTGGCTGATTGGCAAAACTTCTGTTGGGCCTCTGGATTTTACGTCAATAATGTCAACTGTTTGCATAGGATATGTTCCGTTAATCAACTCGGATATTTCAGTTCCTGTTTTCCATTCCATAAATATGGAATATTCGGTTGGTGCCTGAAAAAAAAGGATATTTACGGAATATGATCACTGAAAAAGCGATTTTCTGTGAAAACATTTGCGTAGGTCTGTTTGCAAGAATCTATGCGTAGAAGGATCACGGCTGTGGCAATATTTTTCGAAAATGTGCAGAAATGCTGCTGACTATACGTAATGGTTTTTCCAGAATTTATTTGATTTCCCGGTAATTTTTATTTCTGGGCATCGGTCGAAAGACCGCAGAATATAATTTTTTGTTCGGCGACCTGTACGAAATTTTGCACGAAGTTGTGAAACAGCATTTTTCATCTAAGCACCAAGTTTAATGATAATTCTGACAGTTTTTGTGGGTTATTGTAGAAACCACAAAGATACCGAGAAAAAAAAAGAAACTTTTAAATTTGTTTTTCTAATATTTTCAAACAAAAATTCGAATAAAACTTAAATTTGGTACACTGTTGTTAAATACATATATGAATCAAGGTCTCTGAAATCTGACAGGTGTATTCGGAAAAAATATTTTTTCATTGAAAATTTCCAAAATGAACTGCACTATGAGCTCTGAATCTTGCCGGTTTTGAAATAACAATTCGGGAAAAGTCAAAAATTTTGTTTTTGAATTCACTAACCAAAGAGTACTAGAGAAGTTTGCGAGCTGTTCATCGTCTATATGCTCCAACTAAGTTTCAATCCGATCAATTGAGTCATTTCTGAGATGAAGAGGAAAAACGAATTGAGAAACTATTATTTCTATCATTTTATTATCACAATTATTATTATTATCGTTTTAACTATGGTTATTATAATCATTATTATTATTAGTATTATCATTATTATTATTTTAAGTATCAAACCAGCTTACATAGTTGGGTGCATTTATAACCTGAGAACTCCAACTTAAAACTAATCAGAAAAAAAACAACTGTAAAAATAGTAATAAGTAAAATAAGTGAAATAAAAAGAAAATCGAAATGCGAGGGTATTCACAAATCAGAAACATAAGCACATTTCACATAACTCTACAAGAATGATAACATTTCAACAAGACTCCTGAACCATTAATGCTGTTCTATTCGTTCTCCATGTGTCAAGAATATTCTTGAAAGCATTGGCCGATTCAGCATCGACAATCTCGGTAGGCAGGCTGTTTCAATGTTTGCTTAGAAAAAAAATGAGTGTAACTCCGTAACCATCAGACCAACCATTAAGGAACCTGACTTTCGGATTCTGATGCCCTATCCACTCTGAAAGTTTTGAGTCTCTAGCTCATCCTTATCGACAGTTACCGTGCCCTCGTCCAGCCGGACAGAACCGATTTTTAACCCAAATGAGTCATCAGCGAGTCCAACCTAGTGATGTGAGATAACGAATTTCCTCAGAACATGAACCCAAAAATGCAAAATTCCAATTGATGTTTGGGCCAAAAAAGTGAAAAGTTCCTACGGCACTCATTTCCTAAGTAAGTAAGCTTCCGTTCCACAAACTATTACGTCACGGTGCCCTTAACTTCCTCAATGTTCTCATGTTACGAAATCATAACAGTTCGCTGGAAGTTGACAGCGTAATTAGTACGATTGATCAGTTAATTCCTTGAAGCTTGAAATGAAGCAACGTTATTTAATCAATTCCTTGTCAGTTAGGGTCCCTTAAACTGACGCAGATTAATGGCATTGTAATAATTCAAAACGAGAAGCCCACAAGCGATAATGGCGAACGGTTCACGGGTTTTTCCTCGATGAAGAGTTCATGAACAATTATGTTCATGATCAGAGTAAACAAGAATCCTTCTGCAAACATATTTAACGCAATTAATTAATCAAGTGTGCTTGGATTAACCTCCTGTCGTTGTTGACGCATTCTCTACCCAGTTTCTGGTTAATTTGATCTGGGATTACTTCGCCAATTTTTTGCTCCTTTGTTGCTGGAAACTTGGTTTTTTGCTAATTTGTCGTGAGTTTTTTCAGGATAAGCAGTGTAATTGTTTTGACCAAATAACTGTTGATGCATAATTATAATCCGAAACGGAAGTGTTGGTTTCATTTCATTATCAGGTAACTACGCAGCGTTGTCCATTCACAAAAAAATTTGAGTAATAACGTATGTAACTAAACCCAACCATAGAATTCCCAGTAAAAATGTATACGAATTAAAAACCAATAAATAATAAAAATAACTGCAATACTCCTACAATCTTCAATTAATGCTAATCGATATTGATCTCACGATATATTTTATTGTGTACGAATTGAAATTTATATAAACTGCCATATAATTTCTGAGGTCTAAAACTTGAGAAAACGGAATAGAAAATATAATACGAAAGGATTCATAAAATCTTCATCAACTGTCACCAAATTATTAAAGTTATAAAGATTTTTGAAAGTTTTTTTCATGTCATTTCGTTTATCAAATAAGGAAGGAGTGCAACATATGGCTGTATTGTTCTATGCACCAGCATTTTCAGGATTTTCGGTAGTTTCATATCAATCCATTTTGTTTGTGATCACGTGTTGTTGCGAGCACGCATGAGATGTTGACATATAATATAGAATAGATGCTTTCGAGGATCACTTTTGTATTTATACAGGGTGTTTTATTGGTGAATGAACATGTGGTAACCTGTGCTAGAGCTATCCTACACAGGTCAAATTCCATAACAATAATACATGGTGTTGTTCATATCAACCAATATATTTATTTCACATAACGTTGGAACCACCCAGTATAATCAGCTGATATATAGTACGTATGATTCATTTTCACAGGTCGATCGATTCACATTTGAATAATTGGAACGATCCACGTCCAGATCAGAAAACTGTGGGACTTCTGTCAAGCTGAGATTAATACCCTGTATATTGTAATTTTAGAATATGATTGAAATATTCGAAAAGAGCAGAAAATTTTTAAATTTCAATATACAAGGTGTTGAATTTCAGCTTGACAGTAATCCCAAATTCTTCTATTAAGGATCTATATTTTTTCAATTATTCAACTAAGAATCGACTGACCTGCAAATATGTATTATATCATACGTTAAATAAGCGGATTATACTGAGTAGTTCCAAAGTATTGAGGAATATAAAATATTGGTGAATATAAAAACCTTTATCTTGGTTATGGAATTGATTAGAGCTGTCATATATAGGATTTTTGGACTCTTTTGGGTAGCTCTACCTCAAGTAACGGAATGTTCATTTAACAATGTATTACTCTGTATATATAAACTGTTTTCCCAATCAATCTATACCAGATCATATAGCTTTTAATTCTGTTACCGGAGAAGAAGCACGATCGAGAACAATGAAGTATATCATAAGATATTTATCTCGAAATAAATTTTCCAGATTTAGTACAGATGAATATGTAAGATTGAATGATTTAATTGATAGTATTCATAAAGTATACTGGTCTGAATTCTAATTTAATATACCTGCATTGAAAATGTCCCTTCGAATTTTTTTGATCAGTCGACATTCCAAGAGTGCCAACCTGACTCAGTTCTAGTAGAACAAACTCGATGAAACTATTTCAAATCCTCCCAGTGACTTCATCAGGTTCAATAGAATAAATTTTGATGAACAAGTCCAGGCGTGAAATGTTACTATGAACAAACTTTCGAGTTTTCTGGAAATGAACTGACAGAATTCACATTTTAACTGACCGAAAGATTCGATATATTTCAATACGTCAATTGAATACGCTGCATTATCAGGCTCCGGATATACTGCGTGCTTCATAAATAATTCGGAGAATTTCACCCGGAAGCTCTAATTCACTCTGGATTTTGGCTTCCGAGTAAAGCCATGAAACTCAATTATCCAGTATGAGGTCTACTTTCACTGAAACTGCAGTCGATAGAATGTTTTCACTATATAAAAGATGAACACACATATTTAAATCAATGATTTCCATGTTCTGACTTTGATTCACTCACATTAGGTATATCTCCATTTTCAGATGTTAGTTAATTGAAGACGATTATCCATAAACGTTCAGTAATAATGTTTTTCTTAACAGATCCAATTCAAATGTTTTTTTCGATGAATATGCTGGAACGATTTTGCGATTGCCGTATCAATAAAATACTCACTTTGTAGAATATATTCACCATACTCTTCAGAAAATTAATATCTAGTCAGTATATATTGCCGATACTCATCTATTTTTCTGAAAAAGAACAATTTCCATCATGTAAAAATCCATAGTGTTTGTGTGAAGATATCGTAATAGTATCAAAGGAAATATCATTTGAATAATCAATATTGTAGGGAATCTTCTACCATGAAATATTTCTTTTTCTTCTTCATTTAGATTCACAAAGTAAAGTCTCATCTGGAAAACGAGAAACAAATGAAACTGAAATGGCACTCAAACTATATTATACTAAGAAACCAGTTAAAAGGGTTTTCTTGTCGGTTGCAGTCTGAGACTTTTGAAGAAGGATCTACTCGACGCCACAATCCATAGTAAATTTTGACAACAAGATAATTCATGTCTCGAAGATATCTCAGAAACAAAACTGAACAAGTATAATTCCTTCGTGAACAAAAGAAAATGAGAATAACCTGAAGAAATAATGAATCTAGTGGAACATGATGAACGTTTTTCTCGTATGAAGGTTACCCTATAAAAGTTACTTTCACATAACTGGATCAATTATTTCATCTTGTTCAATGTGAGATAGGATGAACATAGCGCTGTGAAAAACTTTTCCAATAATTTGTATAGTATTGGTACTTTTGTTTAAAGAATATAATTAAATCAAAATAGTGAGATACTGAGCTGACAACCAGAAACCATTGATTACAAATTAATAAATTGTGTCTTGAAAATCAGCAACAGCTGTTTGGTCAATTTTATGTCAAGAAACCAATGGTTCATTGTCGAAGAAGACCCCGCAAATCTTATTTGAATATTCTGATATTTCCTCAATTTCCTTTAGGGATCAGTTTCGTGTGAAACCTTAATTTTCAGGTTGATATCGTTAATTCAATGAGTACATGAGACGTATAAGGACCATGGAATCTACTCAGCGAGAGGTCCCTTTCTCTATACGAAATTTCAAAAATCGCAACGTAGATAGTCAAATACGAAATCAAAATCGGAACAGTTCCCTCTTAGGTTTAAAAATGGCGAAGGATATAAATTGATTTCTTACGCTGGTTCCAAATTGCAAGAACAGTTGGAAACACTCAGAATTTTTCTTCAACTTACACGTTAGTTTCGTTATTTCTTCTTCAGTATACAAAACACTATTAGGTGATGGAAAATCACGGGTACATTTTCTTCAATTGCAAAATGGCGAAGGAGCTGGGATAAATGTCCTCTTCCTCGACGGAATAAGAAATCCTGTATCCTAGATCTTAGCTTCATATTTTGAACTTTCTATTTCCGAGATCAGAGAATTCACATCATAGCTTACAGAGTACAGTTCACTGTACAAGCATTAAAAATCTCCTAAACTGTAGTTTGTAGTACTCGCTCCGAAACACCCCGAATTTCTCGAATATACTAACTGTTGCCTAATTTGTTTTTGAAAATAACACGTTTTTTCCATTAACCGAACGTTTCTTTCATGTGTTCTATTTCGCGAGGTCTTTTTGTGTTTATTTTCATACGCATACTCATCAATGATAATTTGCCGACATAAAATCAATACAGCTGTCCTAATTCGATCTTCAGCGTTTCAGAGACAAAAATATCGAAAAACAAATAAAAGCCACTAAATTTCAGTACAACAGAAACGAATGTATCGTTCGAAAATACCGAGGGGAATTGCTATAAATCCATGAAAAATGGCTTGTCCACCTAGCACGAAAGGTTGATGAATGCGAAATGATTGAAACATGAGAACATGGGCACGTTCGGATATAAACAAAATATATACGATTTCCTGTGTTTATATGATGGAAGCTATTATTTTGAATTCGTTGCCGTGAATACTCAGGTGGATATTCTCATGACTTGAGGTGCTCGTTAAAATATTCAGGGTGGCATTGACTAGCTGCATAAAAGTCCAGAAGGGAGTTTAATGGATAGACGAGAGAAGCGTGAAATTCTCTTCTGTCTTATATTTTATTTTCGAGTTCCGAAACGTGAAAGATGTCTGCTGTATGTTGTACGTCAGACATATGCTGTTTTTGAACAAGGGAGGAGCCGCATATGCTGATGTAAATATTTTTTAAATATTTGTACAAGTAAGTGGGGAAATGAGATTGGTGGTGTGAGTTCAATCGATATCCCCAACTTTGTGAGTTCGAGCTTATAAAATTGTGCCAGTTGACTTGAATCGGCTCACAAAAATATCTCAGGTGAACTAGACTCAGGAGATTAGAGAAGGTTTTGATAGAGGTCGAATTTTTTGATGGGTAAAAAACGGCTAATGATTCTGTAGATATATCAATGAAATTTTTTTTCTCTCTATTTTCATCAATTCAAATTCTATCAGATTAAAATACATTATTTGGTAGGACGTGCATGCAGAATGTCCTGAAGATCTTGAGATACTGAATTTGATAAGTTGCACCAAAGAATACGAATTCATAAAAGTGCGCAAATATTTGGAAATCAATGTAGTTACTTTCCTGGTATAACTCCATTTTTTTATGACCTATATAATTTCGGGAATATTTTATGCGATTTCTAAGTCTGATATTTCGAATAATTGAATTTCTAATATCTTGCATGAATGAATAAGTAATTTTGTTCCTATTCAATGTGAATTATTCTCATCTCAAAATCAACTAGAAAAGTTGGGGCTCCAGTAAAAAATGATGTTTTATAAAACATTGAGTTTATGATTTTTGGCATATGTATCTTCTGACTGTCTCTCACCATTAATTATGATTTTTTTTTTAATTTCAGGTAATAAGTACGTTCCAGAGTTGATAGAAGATGGATATAAAACACATATGAAACTGACTTTAAGATATCTAATAGAGCCTGATGACTACGGAATCTACAAATGTGTTTCCAAGAATTCAGTTGGAGAAATGGAAGGAACAATAAATGTTTATAGTGAGTTTCGGTTCATGGAATGGAATTATGTCATATAATCGACCGTAAAATTCTTATTTTCAGAAATCCCAGATCCAGATATCAAGACTGTCAATTCCATCACAACCAAGGGTGAGCACTTTTGTTATTTTTTTTCGATTTGCAATATTATTAATTTTGTCTATATTATGAGCACTAGTTTCTCAAATGAAAAGATACGGATTGATTTCTAGAATATACTGACATCAACTCGAAGAAAATATCGATTAACATTGGTGAATAGTAAGAAGTATTCAGGAGCTAGTTAATATTCATTCAGATTTTTCGCTGACTTGAAAAATTCAATGATTTAGATGATATGTCCATGAATATTCATTCGAATTTTACATAAATTTTTGACTTTCGAAAGGAAGCAATTGAAGCAACTGGGGTATATCTTGGGTCAAGGCTTTTTCTACCTCAGAGGTTAATAGTCAGTCCAATTTGCCGGAAATTTATAAGACTTTAAAACATTTAACGTTCAATATATGGAAAACGTAGTTATTCATGAACTGGAGGGAATAACAGGGAAAGAAGGAAAATTGTCATAGTTGGATGATTTATGTCATAGATATGAAAAACTCTACACTGAAATTCATTCAATTCTAGATAAATATATCTTGTATATAAAAATATATTTATAATATAAAGTTTTGAACAACCACTATGTTTCACTAGAGGAATAATGGTGGATGAAAAACTCGTTCGATTCTATTCTGGAGATCTATGGTTCGAATGAATGAGAAACTTCCACACTTTAGATACATTTGTATTTTGCCGAACAATAAAAACTACTAACCTATTCCATATATTCTTCAGTTTGTATGGCGTAAAGTTGTATAAGAAGCATCATCCAGTGTGTTGGCCAATTTTTCTCTCACAAACAAGCTCCGTATAGATCAACGACTCATAGGACTTTTTCAACTCCCGTAGACAGACGCGCTAAAAAAAGAATTGAACAACAAGAACAAGAATTGAAACAAGATAAAACCATAATTCAATAAATAAACGGGATAAATAATTCAACAACACAACGTAAATATCCCAGCCTCAACATAGATATACCAAAAATGAAAAATTTTCGATGCTGTTAATTTTTTGAAATTCGTGGGACTTCCGGTTTCGTATTTTAAATGAGAAGCCCCATTTTCATGATGAAAATAAATTCCTCAAGAAATTTTACACTTTTTGACCTGTTTCAGACTTCTGTTGCCAAATATTTTTCTTCTGAGAAAATAAATTTGTTCCATAATTTTGACCCGAATTGAATATTCTCAAATGAATTCACAAGGTAACGGACTACCCGATCCCATATTCGATTGATTAAAACTCAAGAAAATTCGATTTATTTGTATGTTTGCACACTCAAAGTACATTATTCATTCTCTGGTTTTGACAATTTTCCCCCAACGCACGATCTGAACCAGATATTATGACAAAACAAATGTTATCTCCATTTCTTTCTGTCCAGGAAAAACAAAATTTTATGTTTCGTTCAACCAGCAGTGATCTATCCTAAGTACATATCTGTTCCTCAAACAATTTCTACCCGGAGAGTGTTGTTCCACAAGCGACTTGCTAACATGTGCGTATTTGCAATCCCAAATCTGCAGAAATGCTTTACATAGGAATACAAAATAAATATTTGCCGTACGGGTCACAGAAAACACCAAATGCGTGAAGCATTATAATGTTAAAATTTGTATTGGAAATACTACGCCACATCACTGGATTTCTGGCGACAAATCCAATTAATTTGCCATTCAATTTAGCAATAAACCTCATCAAAGCAAAAAATAATTGCTGCGTGGAATGATTTTCCGAGCAAACCAGCGCAATTTTCGATGTGAAGAACATTCATTGAATAATTCAGGCGGGCACGTGCAATTCTCGTAAGAAACGTAACGATAGATGAAATTACCACATGTTGAAATTGAAATGGATTTGGTGAATTTTTGGTTTTCAGTATTCCTTCGGGGAGCTTCTCAGTGTCGAGGATTTCTGTATGGAATGCGGCACCACTATGCGGCGCCATTTGGGACAAAAGCTTGTTTGCAAGTATATTTATTTTCTAGTCAAGAAATTTTTTAGTTTCATCAATACATATATAATTTATGTGACGATATATTTATTTTTCATTCCAATACCTTCATTTATAGTTATCCGAACACAATATTTGCGAGTAGCGAGCTTCAAATGAGACCCAATATATTTATTAATTCTATCTATTGAACAACGTCGAGAGAAGGCGCTACGAAAGCACGCTTATACTTTTCCTCAATCCAGCAATCCTTGTTCGAAAAAGTTTAAAAATATCGATTACCAGTCCCTATTTTCCTATAATTTGTGAATATTCAGTGTAATTGCTCGAATATTTGTCGCGTTCACCGACATCAACTTAGATTTCATTTCTTGACGTTGTTCGATAGATCAAGTTAATAAATAAATTGGATTTTAAATATTTATTATATATTTGAAACACCAAATTCCTAAATATATTGTGTTTTGTAGGAAACAAATAAATCGGCACACAAAATACATATATTGCTGCAAGTATTGAATAAATTCACTAGAAAATGAATATATTCGGTATTCCACTTTTGTCCCAAACGGCGCCTCATACACCACCTTGAACGTTGAAAGAGAAGTTCTGAGAAACATTTGTATGATGGTTTTTAATAATGTTATCTCTCAAAATATTCCATTTTTTGGAAGTGAAGTGAGTTAATGGCAATACACAACAATATTTCATCTGACAGGATTTATTGAGTTTCTGAAAAAAAAAAAATTTAAACCAAAACAATTGAATTTCATAACGACTTCTTATCCGCTCAGTTCAACACAATTATTGTTAAAGATGTTTTACACACTACCAAGATTCGAAACCTAATACTGCAGTTGTTGTGAAAAAATGATAAATATTTGGGCTCTAGATTAAAGCATCTGATAATATTGCACATGAAGGGGTCCGAAAAAATTATTTCTGGAGGGAATATCTCGAATATTTCCTCGATGAAAATGGAACAGTTGAGTTTCCTGATTGCTCTGCATAGACGACGAGAAACAAAATTCGCTCGACATTCAGGATAAGATGAGCATATTCAGATAAACAGTATGCCAATTTTTAATTGTACCATGTCTCTGCCCTCATGCTAGAGGTTAACTGTGGTTCAAACTGGGACACTTAGTACGATTTACTCCAATCAATTCGTAAATTAATATTTATATGATATTATAATAGAATATATTCATTTTCATATAATCCTGTGAGCATGGTGGCAGCATCTCCTGAAATTTTGTATTTGAAGAAGAGGGATTGAGTGACACTCTTTTTCGAAAAGTTAAATCAAATTCCTTCTCAAAAATGCCGTACACTTGACTTTTTTTCGCGCATGTACTTGGGGAACAGCGTGCTATCGTTTGGTGCAAATGTCTGTAATTGTCGAATTTTTTCCCGGAAGTGGTCTCAAACGACAAGGTTGGACTCACTGATGACGAATCCGTTGTCGAAATGGATTCTTTCCGGCCGGCCGTCCGTCAGTATGGACTATAAAAGGCGTACAGAAAATGTTATCAACTTGAAAATTTCAGAGAAGGATGCATTCAAAAATGCGAAGGATAGGTTCGTTAATGGGCAAAATCAGCTAAATGGTTTCGGAGTTATGGTCGTTTGAAATTTTGAAATTATTCCCCTGATATTTCAAGAACTACAAAACCGATTAGAACGGAACTTGACAATTAGGTTGAACATGAGGATTCGCAACTGTTGCGAAATTTTGTTGAAATCGTGTATTCAGTAAATTAAATAAAAAGGTTTTTCACAACTTTTCCTGAAAAAAAAAATTAGAGCTTTTGTGAAAAAATGAAAACTATCATCCCCTAGAATGAAGAAACCTTTTTCCTGATCATATTTGGGATCTATCCAATTAAAATGAAACGCCAAAGTCTAATAATGGATCTGCAAATCCGTTCTACCTTGCAGGATGAAAAAAATCAGATATATAACATGCTACTTTACGTTTCCAATCCATTTACTTTCAAAGTCAGGAAGACATGTTTCCCTTCCCTAAACCGTATACATAGGATCGATAATGAACAGAGGTTACCAATTTTCTAATACTCTCCATTCACGCAATATATAAATTATCCTCAGATTGAAAATGAGTTTTTGAACAAACAATAATGGAAAACAATATGCTTTTACGAGCTCACGTTGTTTGACTGCATGTGACCTGTTTGTCTTACCAATACCACTGTCATTTTCGGAAATAGATTCGTTTTTTTATATATAATCAGCGTTGGTTTCCTGTTTGGTTTATTTTGGAGTAGCACAGCTTGATAATGATTATTCACTTGAATGAATAATACAAGAATAGAATTTGGTAATGATGAGGTACTCAGGGTGGGTTGCGCATCAGAATGCCGCGGTTGAATGTGTTAATGGGCCAAATCAGCTAAGCGGTTTCGGAGTTATAATTGAAGGGGTGAATGGATGAAGGACGTATGTAATATTTTCCAGAAAACTACTTATGGTTTTTGGCTCCTTCATACTCTAGGAATATGAATTATTTTGGTCACATACCTCCTTCATGAGACTAGTATATCTGTTAATAGTACAATTGGAGAGCTTCTGTCAGTTTCACGAAACAGGACAACACATAACTCCTTCATCTTTTATCATAAGTAGTTTTTTGAAAGAAAGTTACATACCTCCTTCATCCACTCACCCCTTCAATTATTTGAGATTTTGAGGATATTTCTCTGATATTCCAGGAACTACTGAAACGATTGAATTCGAGCTTGAAGTGTTTAGTTAGAGAATGGTTACGCACAACTTATTTCAGAATTTCGTCAAGATCGTGAAGTTATTGAATCAAAAAAAAAATTGTTTTTGAAAACTGTTCATCATATTCGAAAACAATTCTGCTCGTACCTTGAACTCAATATTACACAGCAGTGTCCGATGTTTCAGAACCTTTCCTTTAAATATTTCTGAGATATATCTGTCAGATATCCTGTGTTTTTTCCTCGGTATCGTTAGTTTTTTTGAATAACTCGAAAAGTACTGATTCAGTCATGATGGAACTTGGAAGTTATTTCGAAAATGCTGATGGGCAACTTGTGACGACCTTTTCTCGGTGGCGGTGTAACCTGATTATTTCAACTCTTAAAAATTTGCTCGGGCGCCAGTTACAATGGGTTTTACAAGGTTGTAACGCCTTGGTTGAATCGTGCACTTGCCGTATTACCTGAGTAGCTTTTAAACAGTTGGAGAAGAGTTCTGTCTAATCTAAGCTGGTAGCGATTAGGATGTTAAGGTTTCTCTCTCACAACAGATACTGACACTGTACAGGTATAGTAGTGAAACAAACAAAGTCTATATACAACTTTATTACAATATGTACACGTATAAAAGGAAAATCAACACTAATAAGAGCAGTACCAACACAATGGTACAGTGTCAGGAGAGTTCAATTAAATATGATCACTTGAATTGTCAAAATATTAAGCCAAATGTATACACAATGTTCAACACCGTGTCTACGGTGTGTAATCAAATGACTCAATAATTAAAACAGGTAAATACGAACAGTGATGATAATATACGGTGAATTGGATGATTAAAGCGAAAGAAGAACAAATCGGTGCGGTTAATATGAATACAAATGAACGAAGTAAACGAAAAGAAATGTGAAATACAAAATATTATGTAAGTGTAATCAACAATGTCAAAAACGAATATTAGCAAGCAAAATAAACGGACGGAAAAGTAAAGTACGGAACGGTAAAGAATAGGGTGAGTATAGCAATAGTTAGCGGTGATAAATGTACGGAAAGGTGAAATAAAATACAAACGGTGACAGGTTATTACGGTAAATAAATGAGAGCACACAGAGTAATATAGTAAGATGGTGAAACAGTGAAAAGTGTTGTGTCCTTATATAAAACTAACTTGTGACCGGATCAGAAATATTAAATCCACAAATGGGGGTTTAAACTTGACAGATCTCGGAAATCCACTCTCAACCACCGAGTCAAGCGATACACCTGACACAACGGACTAAAGGGCACTGAGACACCAACTCACGTCTGACTCAAACTCCCAAAGCGGGGAGTCCCAACGGTGGGTAGTTTGAGAACAGCACTCCAAGTAAGCGACTCGCGGAAATGATATTGATCAGTCAAATAACAAACTCGAAAACGGACAGACGGTCCGATATGTCGAATAAGAATGATCATGGAGAACCACCTTTAGACCTCAAGTCAAGCTATAAACCTGACTCAATAGACTGAAAGGCACCGAGGCACCAACTTACATCTGACTCAAACTCCCAAAGCGAGAAGCCCCAACGGTGGGTAGTTTGAGAACAGCACACCAAGTAAGCACCCGTAGGAATCGGTATGATCAATAAAATAAATAAACACGACGATAAACGGACGGTTCCGGGTGTTCAATAATAATGATCGTGGGGACCCACCTTTAGACCTCAAGTCAAGCGATAAACCTGACCCAATGGACTGAAAGGCACTAAGGCACCAACTTACGTCTGACTCAAACTCCCAATGCGAGGAGCCCCAACGGTGGATAGTTTGAGAACAGCACACTAAGTAAGTACCCTTAGGAATCCGTAGGATCAATAAAATGAATAAACACGACGATAAACGGACGGTTCCGGATGTTCAATAAGAATGATCGTGGAGACCCACCTTTAGACCTCAAGTCAAGCGATAAACCTGACCCAATGGACTGAAAGGCACTAAGGCACCAACTTACGTCTGACTCAAACTCCCAAAGCGAGGAGCCCCAACGGTGGGTAGTTTGAGAACAGCACACTAAGTAAGCACCCTTAGGAATCCGGGTGATCAATAAAAAAAGGAACACGATGTCGGAAAGACGGTTCGGGACGCCCGGTAGAAGTGACCACGGATGTCCACCCTTAGACCTCAAAGTCAAGTTGTGCACCTGACCCGATGGACTGAAGAGCACTAAGACACTCACTCACGTCTAACCTCAAATGCCCAAAGCGAGGAGCCCCAACGGTGAGCAGTTTGAGATCAGCACTCCAAGAAAGTATCCCACAGAATTAATTCGATCACTTAAACAATTTCGGACGCCCCCTGTACAGTCTCCCGGCTCGCGGTATATGTTCCCGAAGAAAATCGTCTGAAATAAGTCACACTAGACCGGCTTGATCTCGACCCGCGGTCCCCGAGCAATGCAATCCTTATCGCCCCACGTGTGAAGATACGATCGGAATAATTTATTTATTATGAACGGATATATTCGGAATTTGGAAAATATAACTGATCGGCACACAAGAGAGTTTAACAAACGGTAAATTAGACACAATCAAATAAGTTTTCTTACCCTGGTTTTCACCACTATGAGCACTACGGAAAAACTTTGTTCTCTATCTCGGAACTATTGCACTTTAATCGCGGATTAAATTTTAAACGGAGTTACGGTTGAAAAATAATTTAAAGGCAAACTGTAAAATCTATTAGACGCTGAAGCAGACTAAAAAAAACTAACAAAACTGAATGAGAAAACTAAATGAGAAAGCTGAATAAGACGGAATGAATTTTTCAGTGGCGTACGGGACTTATATCACCTCGGTTGGAGGAAGGAGACATGTGTCAAAATTTTCGGTCATTTTTCCTGAGTGGGGCTCGAAGATGCCCCCTGATTGGTTGGTTCAAAATTCTCTGGTGTTCTAGAAAGATCTAGAAGTTTCCAGAGACGGTAACAAAGAAGAATCGTTTCACCCTTTTTTGTGCTGTTCAACATCTGAAAAACCAAAACAACAACTGGAAAAAAACTGCGGATCGCGACAATCGCGAACTGCAATTGTTATACGGGATTTTTTCCACATAGGATGGATTTTAACTTTGATTCTTATTGAACAGCATTTATTTAGGTGAAACGAAAATTAACTGAAATGAATTTTCACAGGATTTAAACGTAACGAAAATTGCTTCGTTACAAACTTTGTGCGAAGTTTCGTGATGATTCTTCCATTAAAACAATCTCTTGAAAATTCAATTTTATTTTCCATTATTCGATATTCTGTGATCTGTGGATCGTATAGTCCCCACAAAATTCTGTAAGATTCTTCAAGCCTGTCAGAGTCCGAATTCACGAATGAGTGAAATTTGCCTGATGGTTCATTGCCCGTTCAAAATTTTATTTTCGCAATGTTTTCAAAAAAACAGATAAGATCGAATTGAAATTTAGTACTCTATTAAAAATGACAGCTTGAAGGATCGTGCAGAATTTCGTGAGGATTATATGATTAGAAGATTAACCAAATATTATATAAGTCTTCACACTTCAACTATTTATAAAGTTTGCATTAGATGAAATTATTCCTGAACGCAGAATATAATAATAGATTATATACTGATTCAACCGTACCAAAATACCGTTCATTTCTTTCGATGGAATATTTGATATTCCCGTGAAGTTGTTTCAATTTTTCTTAATCTCTTTCTATTCCTGTATATGAATATTCGAACATTTTATTTGCAGTTTCATCTAAGCATCCCAAGGACAATTCCAAACAACTAGGAGAAAGCAGAAAAGGTAGGAACAGTCAAAATATTACAAGTTTATAGCGAAATAAAATTAATATTTCAGTGACATATGTATTTATAGTTTCTGAATGGCTCATTCATTTCATTCAGTTGAGTTGTATGAGTGTACAGTGGCATGTTTCCGAATAGAATTTATAGAAATTATTCACTTCGTTTCATACTAACAAATGTTTCATTCAGAACTTGGATGAAATTCGTCCAATTCAATTCAAGAAGCTAATTCGGTGACACAAAATGAATAATTTTAGATACAGCATTTCCCAAAATTAGCATCAAGCAGTCCAAGGAACCTATCATCAAATTCACTCAAGCAAACCTGAACCATTCCTTCTTCTTGATAAATGGGCATCGAAAATGTATTGGAACTGAGGTAGAGAATCAAAAATGCGCTCATACCACTAAAAAAAATTTCCATACAATATAGAATTTAATTGGGGAAAAAATGATTAATTGAAGAATTGTTTTCGAATTGAAAAGGTTCAGAAAAACACTGAGTAATATTTTCAGGAAAAAATTACGGATATTTGGGATGAACGAAAGCAGATATTTATGAATATTGAATTGTATTTTATTCGATGCCCTTATCGAGGTCTTGTCATGCTTCAAACAATTCTCAAGTTTGACTTGAAAAGGATAATTCAATTAAATTAACTGATTATATTTCCAATAGAATTATAATTTTTTTTAGAAAGAACTAGATTAACTTCAACGAGTAAGTACTTTTGTAATAATATCAGGATATCTGTTTGTTTATCTGACTGAAAATATAACATCTGTCCATAGTGGAAAGAAAATCAAGTATATCTCTCCGTAATCTACGTCTCTGTGACAAGTAATGTTCTGCAGAAATCATAACTCAGAAACATCCAAACCGGTATTGAATGCATAAAGATGATTCAGGTTTTTTTACAGGGCTGCACCATTTTTGGGCTTCCGCTTGATACATTTTTAGGATATCCAATAAATATCTTTCAGATATTTCTAATCAACCTCACATACTAGTTGAGATTTTATTTTGTCTATGATCTACCATACTTTACATACATCATTTTCAATCACACATTTTTTGGTTAGTTTTATATATACTTCAACTATTACAGTGATTTCTAGTATTTCAGTAATCCTGTATTGTTCAATTTATGAGTTGCATACCCAACGTATGTAAATCTTAAGTAGAAAGATTCATAACATCATGTCACGGAATGGTCAGAAAATGTCCAATAAGATTCCTTGTACAATAATGCTTATTCTTCTGAAACCGAAATAAAATCCTCATAAACCAAATTTTATGGAAATATTAAATAATTATGCAATCACTCAGATGGATTATTATTGATGTGAATTTTATTTCCTAAACTTTTCAGATTCAACAAATTCACTGTTCCTAGAAACAGAAATAAAGAGTTATTCGACCAGGAACATGAGCTACAGGTCCATAATGGTTCTATTTTTACTTCTTCAATTCTGGAACAACAACTGAATCAATTATGATTCAACGAAAACTGTTTAGTGACATATATCAAGGACGATGACTATCGAAACTTTGTTGAGTGCTTGTCCAGACTACACGTTATATTTCACCATCTACAAAAAAAAATATTGTGAAAGCTGTTTAGAAAATAAAATTTCAGTTCTATGAACCAACTGAAGTCTGATTGTTATAAAATTTAAAAGCTGTCAATTAGAGTAGAATTGTTGATATGAAGCGGGATATCGTTTCGTTGGATTTTGCAATCTCGACATCTATTCAGAATGTGGAGTTGAATCGTTTACTTTATTTTTATTGTGTTCTCCTGGAAAAATTTCGTTGTACAAAATTTAAGATCATGGACAATCTAGTGTAAGGAAGGGCAAAAGCTTATTTTTCGAAATATAAAAATCATGGCTTATTTTTGAGTTTATTCCATCGATAAATACTGTCGCTCTCTGTGAAATTCCTATTATACTGTGCCTTTTTCATACCTATTTTCTGTATCATAAAATTAGATAAAATTACAAAGAAATATGTTTTCATTCGATTCTGTTTTGTTGACCTTTTCGGTATAATGATCACTAAGACTGATTCGATTTTTTCATGAAACGAAAGAAAAAATGTCAGGCAAGTCAGCACGCAACATATGTCAGAGTAAAAGACATGACAAACAAATAAATGAAAAGACTCGCACCACAAGCCATACAACAATTATTATATTCGACAGAACAAAAGAATATATATACCAGGTAAGGGAAAAATGCATAGTGTAATAAGACGTCGCACCTTTCGATTTTACCTATATGAAACTCATAACTTCCTATGTCTAATATTGTAAAGTTATTAATCGAATGAATTCATAAAATCAAATAAACTAACAATAGAAAAAAACTAGGTGTTTGATTTGAATTGTCATAGAAAATACTAGATGAACTGGTTAAACTTCCTATGTTGATGTTGTTTCATTGTAGATAATTTCTGTACATGACTCATTCACTTTCTCAGAGACAAAAATCAAATATTCTTACTGAGATTAACTGAAACAATAAACTCTTTGATGATCTACAATGTTTTCCTATAGATTCGAGAGTATTTTTGTATGCTTGTCAAAACTGATATATAATTATATTAAAAGGTGTACTACGATTTTGCGATTTCATTTAAGTTTCCCTACATGTATAAGCTTTCATTTTACGTTTAATATATCGAGGTAATTTATTTGAAGTCAACAAATCGTGTCATGAAATGGCCAACTCAACCCAAGTTAGAACTTGATATCGTTGTTGAAATCTATCACGATATATAAACTCGACAGATTGAACGTGAAATTGGACTTATATATTGCTCCTTCCAATGTCACATATATTATGACAGATCCTTCAGTTATTTGTGAGGTGAGGCAGATTTATCTTCCGATTTTACAACACATCAACTCGAAATTCTTGAAAATTGTTTCGAGGATTGACAAAAAATATCAAGTATCAAGTCAGTGAAAATGAGGCCCTTAGAAGGGATGAAACTCTGTCCGTACTGTCCTGAAAAAGTGAATATTCTTGAGTTGAGTCCAAATGGAAGTTAAAATTGGCACTGTACGTTCAAAAAACTTCATACTCTTATGCCTTTTGAAAACAAACACGAGAAATAACATGAACTGGGGGTCCTCTAGGCTTTTAAATCAGAATTAAAGTGTTTCATTCTAGTGAGAGGATGATCCCGTAACTTCACATGAAATGCCTTTGGGTACATTAGAAGCGGATACAGCAAAAGATTTGATTATCCATAAATTTGATAAAAACACGAGAGTTGTTTCCAGGAAAAATTTTTTGCCTGGTGAAAATAGTTTTTGAATCAAGACATTAGAAAATCTCCAGAAAATTAAACTGACGAAGATTCATTTCTCTTAAATCTCTTCAAAATATCAAACAGCATAAAACTGAAGAATAAGCAGTTAGGTAGTACACGTGAGCAGATAGAATAATTGAACACAAATTGTCCAATTAGCCATGAACCAATTATACCTTTCATGAAAACGGAAAAAACTAAAAAGTTCTTTCGAACTTCAGTGATATAAGTGGAAACATTACATGTTCAATCAAAAAAAAAGAAACTCAACTATCTGAAGTTCTTTGGAATTTATGAATTAGTGTAGAAAAATATTCTTGGAATTAAAGATGGACGAAATTTCGAAAGTAGTCACAAATGTAAACCTAACATATTATAATAATTGTTGGTAGTAAAACAAAGTATTTAAAATTCGTTTTAATAAGAATTAACTGCCAAATAGATACGGCTGAAACATTTCACTTGGAATTTCGCGAAGAACAATACAGTGAGATTTCAATTGAATCATTCGTCTCATTCCCCGCAAACATCAAGAGTACCACAGATTAACATCTGTGCTTCCCGTATAAGTGTAGTGAAATTGAAATTTATTCGAAGAGCAAACTGACATATTCCGAATGTATGGTTTATTTTAAATTAGAACAAAATCTAATCTAATCTAATAAAATATCGGGAAAAAACTGAGAGATAATAATCAATTATGAAAGATGAAAAAGAACTGAAATTAAATTTTTTCAGTGTACTAAAATTTCAGATGAAATGAATCTGACATTAATATATTTATGTCTTCATTGAGAATAGCTTTTCGAAGTGAAGCTCAATTGTAAAAGGTGAAGGATTGACTCAAAATATGACTCAAAATCATTTTTATCAACTCAAATACACATAAATCACCGGAATATTTTTATATAATTCATCGAGAATCAGATAATTCCCGATTCGTTGACTTCATGAAAAAAATTGAGCTCAAATAACCCGTACTTCCTTTGTACATAAATCAATTAATGATAATTGAATTTGACTAGAGGAAACACATTCGACGAAGGTGATTTATGGCAAAAAGGCGCAAATTACCGAATCAATGGAAATTTATCAATACTGGGAGTCTTTTTCGCGCCAGCCTCATTAGTGAACCACTTGTTGCACATCCCGTAGGTATATATTGGCCGTATATGTGGCTTCTAGATTATGTTATCATTCCTTGTCATAGATTTTCATACATTTTGTGCTGATATCCAACATTTAAGTAATAAGTATACAGTTCCGTTTTGGAATTATTATAAAGGACATATTCTTATGGAAATTACGTGGCGAGTAGTGCTTTAAGTACTTCCCTTATCATAATGGTAATTGTCTATTATTTTGGCGCAATTCACTCATTTTTCCTGGTTCCTTCTCTGCTATATTGCATAATGCTTTCGATGTGTTTGCTTACTTGAGAAATTTCTTTTGAGGTTTTTCAGAGAACCTCTTGTTTCTCGACTAAGTAACAGTCTCATCAAGACAGGGTCCATCATAATCATTTCTGTATATACAATGTACTTTCAAAATCTCAAATCTATAGGATTGAAAATTTTCAATTCAATACTCTCCATAATATAAAAAAATTACAGTATACTATTTAACGAGAGATACTGTAGGTAATAACTCTCGCAGAAGAAGTTTGCAGCGTGAGCCACAGGCGAAAGCTCTAGTTCATGAAGTTAGTTATAACCCTTCCCGCTAGTTGAATACTATACTGTATTCACGACTGTAAAAATGAATACTGTGACACAAGTATATGGAAATAACATTATTGACAAATCACAAAACATTCTCGATGGTTGGAAGAAATTTTCGGAGGTTTGAGAAACGTCAAGTAATTACCGACTTTTCTTTCGTCGGTTCAACACTGGGTACACCAAAATCCAGACGACCAAGATCGCGAAAACGGAAAAGAACGTGGAACGAACTGATCAGTATGTTCGTGATGATCCCGACCTCTCCATTCGGAAGCGTGCAAGTGCTTTGCACGTATATCTGAAGCTGCTTCCCTATAAAATTCAATTGGTGCAAGAACTAGAACCCCAGGATGCCATTCAGAGGCTAGGATTCGTAAACCAAGCAATTGAGCGCTCACTAACATTTAACATCTCATTCTCCGATGAAGCTCATGTTCATCTTAAGATGCACGTAAACAAGCAGAACTGTCGCTATTGAAGTTCAACCAATCCCAAATTTAAGCATCAGGAACCCCTTCATTCGCCAAAAGTGACCATACGAGGTGCAATTTCATCGCGAGGAATTATCGGTCCATAGTTTTTTGAAGATGGAGAGTTTTGTCAGGATTTTAGATGAGTTCTTGTTGCCTGAACTGTAGAATTTTACTGGCTACAATAAAAGGACATAGTTCCAGCAGGATATAGCAACGTCAAACATTCAATAGGTCTCTGTCACGAGTTCGTGAAATTTTTCCAGGCAAATTAATATCGAGAAGAGGTGACATTAGTTAGTCACCACGCAGTCCTGATTTGACTCCTATGACTTTTTCCTGTGTGGTTTCCTCAAATCTAAAGTCAACATTTATGAAGCAACTTCCCTGAACCAGTTAAAACAAAATATTCGACATGAAAAAGGAGCCATCACGGATACAAGAATTACGACCATCCATGTGAAAATTGATAACTTTCTTGTTCAACAGATTCAAGCAAGTAACAATAAGAGACAAGTATCTGAAAATGTATTGTTCACATATCACTAAAGCCAGGGATTACCAAATACCAATTGAAGAAACTACGACCTTCACCCTACTCGAATTACATGATATAATCCCCAATATTCAATCCAATAATCCCCTTGCTAATCTATACAACACCATAATACAATGAAGATTCTATTAACCTCAAAGTCCAAAACGATTTCAATTCCTAGAACCATTATCTCTCTTTTACGTTCCAATATCATTCTCAAATTCCAAGGGTTCACTGCCATACCGGGTGTCACTGGAATCAGGTTCCCCTCAACAAAATCTTCCTTCTTCAAAATATCAGATTGGAATTTATGACATTGATTTTAAATTTTAAACTGATGTATATTGGTGCATATTTGAATTCTACGTTGAATTTTGAGTGAAATTCCGTGAAGAAAAAATAAAATTAAGAAATAGTTATTTATTTTACAAATCGTCAAAACTTATGTCAACTAAAAATTGACAACTTGGGCAGTCAAACGTATTTTCTTTCAGTCCCATGTGAGAAGTGAGCTCTTTGCTCGAACTCTAATTATTCTAGGGCTAAGGTCATGCACTGATATTCTGATCATACAGTATCTGGATAAAAAATTATTCTATTTAATTTCCATCTAATTTATATTTTTGGAAATAACGAGAAAATGAAAATATATATGGAATTATTTGGTGGATTTCACCCATTCACGAATTAGACCTTTGTAATTGAGTCCCAAACCTACTCTACAAATATTGAGTTTTTAAGTTGTTTCTTCCGGAAGTGTTTAAGTTCGGCCGTTGGGCTCTCAAAAAAAAACTTGGAAATTCGATATTCATAGACTGGGTTTGGACCTTAATTACGAATGCCGAGTTCGTGAACGGGTAAAATCCACCCAATGCTTCCTCAGATATACCCATTGAAAATTTTATTTTCCCAGTATCTCCCAAAATACAGATGAGATTGATTTGGAATCCAGTACTTTATCGAATAATGACAGTTTAAAGGTTCATACAGAATTTAATGGGAATATGATCAGAGGATCACAGAATATTGAACATTTGAATTTTTTTTTTCGAATGGTTCCAAAAGCACGATCATCACAAAATTTTGCACGAAACTGTCTTTCAGCATCTTCGAACTAGCTGTCACGTTTCATCATGATTGACTCAGTATTTCTTGAGTTATACCGAAGAAAACGACGGTATCTAGAAAAAAATCACGAAATTTTACATAATTTTTCCCGACATCTCCGAAAATATCATTCGTGTCTAATTGAGATTTGGTTCAATGCTGTGAAATAGAAAGCTGAAGGTATGAGCAAAATGTTTTTTGAATATGATCAATAGTTTCTGAAAAAATAGGACTATAGGATCCCAACGAAATTTTGTCCAAAGTTGTACGTCGTTATGCTCCAACTAACTGCCGAGTTTCACTCAACCACTCCAGTAGTTGAAACATCAGGGAAATAACCTTGAAATTTCAAATGGCTATAACTCCGAAACCATCTGGTCGATTTGGCCCATAAACGAACTTGATGGTTGCGCGAACCTGCCTAAAAGTTTCAAGTTGCTAGCTTGCTTCGCTCGACAGTTATCGTGTCCACGGCCGACTGCTAGGACAGAATCGAATTTGACACCGGATTAGTCATCAGTGAGTCCAAGCTGGCCTTCGAGATCCATTTTCGGCTCAAAATTCTAAACTTACAGACAATTGGACAAAACGATAGCACGCTGTTTTCCTAGAACATGTCCATAAAACGGTAAGTTTCCGAAAACGTATTTTTCACATTGTACTAAATCCAGGGCTAACCAAATAAAAATTGGTAATTATGCCTGGATTACTTGATTATATTCCCGCAATTCCATCCGATAATCCCCTCCCTAATCCATACGATACAATAAAGCAATGAAGATTTCATCAACCTTAAAGTCCTCAACGATTTCATTTCGAACAATGATTATTTCTATTTTTCTATACAATACTAATTGAATAGGGAGTGCATTCGCCATTTTGCACAGTGGACAATCTAACCGCCAGGTCTTTTACAATGCTGTCTCTGAAATTTATAACTAGGCGAATCTATTTCTAAGGAAATTATATGGCATACACTAGTTTGTGTGTATATCATTTCCATAATCCACGGGTTCACCGCAATATATAATGTGTCGGGAGGGTGAAACTCGTCATAATTATATATTAACTTCCTGACTAAGCCACTGGAGAGAATATGCAGTTATGATTTCCAGTTAAGAGCTAAAAAAAGTTTGTCAACCTAATCATTTGGTTCTTTTGTCCAAATGTCTGTAATTTTGGATGATTGAGCCGAAAATGGTCTCAATCGACTAGGTTGGACTCACTGATGACGAATCCGGTGTCAAAATCGATTCTGTCCGGCCGGCTGGCCGTCCGTCCGCCCGAGGACACGATGACTGTCGACAGAAGCAGGCTAGCAGCTTGAAACTTTTTTTTTTCGGAAACCATTCATCATATCCAAAAAAAATTCCACTCACACTTTGAGCTTTATATTTCACAGAAGTGTATTAAATTTCAGTTCAATACGATCATAAGTTTTGGAGATATCGGGAAAAAATATGTCAAATTTCGAGGTTTTCTTCTCCATATCGTTGTTTTTTTCGGTAAAACTCGAGAAATACTGATTCAGTCCTGATAAAACTTCGCAGCTAGTTTGAAGATGCTGAAAGACAACTTTGTGCAAAATCTCGTGATAATCGTGTCATTAGAACAATTTGAAAAAATAAATTCTGTGATTTTCTTATCATATCATCCTCATTACATTCTGTATGAACCTTCGAACTATAATTTTCCGATGAAGCACTGGATTTCAATTCGATCGGATCTGTATTTTTGGAAATATTGGAAAATAAAATTTTGAATGGGTATATCTGCGGAATCATTGGATGGATTTTACCCATTCACGAATTCGGCATTCGTAATTATGGTCCAATCCTTTTCTACAAATATCGAGTTTCTAAGTTGTTTCTTTCGGAAGTTATTGTGTTTACTCAGTTGGCCGTTGGGCTTTATTAACTTCCGGTAGAAACGACTATGAAACTTGATATTTGTGTAGTAGGTTTAGGGCTCAATTACGAAGGTCGAATTCGTGGATGGGTAAAATCCGCCCAATGATTCCGTAGATATACCCATTCAAAATTTTGTTTTTCCAATATTTCCAAAAATACAAATTAGATCGAATTGGAATCCAGTAATTTATCAAGAAAAAATTTCAAAAAGCACTGCCGTGAAGGCAGCAGCTTTTGCGTGCATGTTCAAATTCGTTGCTGAAGCGGTAATCTACATTGAACATGCTCGCAAAAGCTGCTGCCTTCACGGCAGTGCTTTTTGAAATTTTTCTTTACTCCGAAATCATGGCTATACGTGAAAACTGATAATATCCTCGTTCCATAAAAACAAGGGTGTAACAATAAAAGGCAAGTATCCTAAACTGTATTGTTCACATAAATCTGAATCCAGGGATAACCAAATATCAATTGGAGTAACTACGACCTTCACAGTACCCGAATTACATGACATTATCCCTGATATTCAATCCAACAATCCCCTACCTAATCTATACGACACCAAAACACAATGAACATTCCATTGACCTTAAATTCCCCAACAATTTCATTTCCAACAACCATTATTTATCTTTTTCGTACCGATATCATTTCTAAATTCCACGGGTTCACCACCATACATAAAGTTTCGGGAAGGGAAAGCAAATCATAAATATATATTAACTTCCAGACTTAAGCCACTAGGGTTCCTTTCTGTAATAGGGGGACACTTACGGGAAACCCTATTAAAATTGGCAAATTCCAGGGAGAATATGCAGCGATGATTTCCAACGTAGGGAGGCCAGGAAAAACTTTCCGATCCATAAAACAGTAAACTTGAAATCGAAGTCACCGGCACCTGGCAAAAACCCTGGTCGCAACTTGCCTGGGGCATACAAATTGCCGCCAAATAAGGTCCTAACGTTATTTTTAATGACTTCCTGGGAGCATGCCCACTGTCTCCCCAGTTTGCAGAGTATTATAGTTCTTCGCCAAACTTAATTTTTATTATATCACGTGCGAGACTTAGTTTCGTTCATAACATAGTGTAATGGTTCTTGGCGAAACAGAACGGCTCATTTTTGAAATTAATTACGTTGGAAAGGAGGTGACGTATTTGAACAGAAAGTTTTTATTTCGCATACGTTCCTAGAATATTTTTTTATACAGTGCGCATCGAAGTTATGGTACAAATTTCCTGAGAAGAAAAATATTTGGGAACAAAATACTGAAACAATTCAATTTTCGTTTCACTTTTACCAAATTTGTGTGCACTTTAGAAGCTTTTTTGTTACACCCTGCGCCATCTCCATCAACCCTCTAAATTTTTTGAATAGGGAAAGTGGTTCATGTGGTACTTTTTCGGCAAGGTCTTTGTACCTTCTTCACAGGCGTGCAGAAACTTTCAAGAAAAAAGTTTTTTTCTGAAAAATTAGTTACTTCAAAGAGGTTGTCAGTATGTGCACTTTGTTATGGCTCATTTACTTTGAGACGATGGTACCTGATGAAATTTGTCACCGAATGAAAGTCGACCATTACAGTTTTGCTCATGCACAACTTTCAACCCCTACGAACCCTTTAATGGAGACAAAAAAATTGAGGGGTTGAAAGTTGTGCATGAACAAAACTGTAATGGTCGACTTTCATTCGGCGACAAATTTCATCGGGTAACATCGTCTCAAAGTAAATGAGCCATGACAAAATGCACATACTGAAAACCTCTTTGAAGTAACTAATTTTTCAGAAAAAAACTTTTTTCTTGAAAGTTTCTGCACGCCTGTGAAGAAGGTACAAAGACCTTGCCGAAAAAGTACCACATGAACCACTTTCCCTATTCAAAAAATTTAGAGGGTTGATGGGGATGGCACAGGGTGTAACAAAAATGCTTCTAAAGTGCACACAAATTTGGTAAAAAAGAAACGAAAATTGAATTGTTTCAGTATTTTGTTCCCAAATATTCTTCCTCTCAGGAAATTTGTACATGACACACTTTTCCTATTCAAAAAAATTGAAGGGTTGATGGGAATGGCACAGGGTGCCACAAAAATCTTTCAAAAATGCATATAAATTTGATAAAAGTGAAACAAAAATTGACCTGTTTTAGGATTTTGATGCTAAATATTTTTCTTCTGAGAAAATGAATTTGTTCCATAATTTTGACGCGCACTGTATTTATAATATTATAAATTTGGGGGTGTATTCAATTTTCAGTTTGATACGATCATAGGTTTCGAAGATTGTTTGAAAAAATATGTCAAATTTTGTGTTTTTTTTTCGATATCGTTGGTTTTTTTTCGAAATAACTCAAAGAATACTAATTCGATCATCATGAAACTTGACAACTAGTTTGAAAATGCTGACGAACAACTTTGTGCAAAATGTCCTGATGATCGTATCATTAGAACAAGTTGAAAAAAATTTCAAATATTTTTTTCTTTCAAATATTCGATATTCTGTGATCTTCTGATCATAATATCCACACGAATTTTTATAAGAACCTTCGAATTGTTATTTTTAGATGAAGTGCTGGAACTCAATTCGATCAAATCTGTATTCTTGGAAATATGGAGCTGATGAAATTCTGAATGGGTATATCTGCGGAATCATTGGGCGGATTTTACCTATTCGCGAATTCGGTCTTCGTAATCAAGGTCCAAACCTACTCTACAAATATCAAGTTCCTAAGTGGTTTCTTTCGGAAGTTAATATGTGTACGGCTGACCGTAAACACAATAACTTCCGGAAGAAACGAATTAATCAAAAAACCAGGAAAGCAATGCCGTGAAGGCGGCAGCTTTTGCGCGCGTGTTCAAATTCGTTGCCAAAGCAGTCATCTCCATTGAGCATGCGCGCAAAAGTTGCTGCCTCCACAGCAGTGCTTTTTTAGGTTTTCAGGACCATTTTGATGAAAAATATTAAACCGCAGACGTCGAGCAAAAAGGTGACCCTCTGTTTACCAAAACACGCGCGTTATTGAATATTAAAATCAGGATACTAATTTCGAAATAGGTAAACGTAAATCCACTGTCAAAGATCCTAATTATAACGAAGAGCTAAAAAATTTCGAACCCTCCTGGTAGATGAAACAATCGAACACAAATCCACGAATTTCAAACACGGTAACGATCTCTTAAATCCTTCAAATACATAAGAAAGAAAAGCTAATTGATTCCCAAGTCTGATTCAACTTCAAACGATTGCCATTTCCAGTTATTACCACTTCCTACTTGAATCCTGACAAATCGTGAAAACCCAAGAATATTCATCTTCGAAGTACTTACCGAAAACGTCGAATCGACCCTATTTGCACTTCTAACATTCGAAGCGTTTCTCCAAATAGTTTGGTTTCCGTTGATTCGAAAAGCCGAGATGTGAATAATTAAATGATTTGGACTTCCACAGACGAACGGCTCGAAGTATTTCGAAGTTACAAACAACAAACAAAGTTGGTTATGCAGTTGCACCTCGAGTCTGTCTCTATACATCTTGGGAATACATTGTGTAATGTCAATCTCATGAAAATTGAATTCGCATTTCTCAAGAGGAAATGTATGCGGAATAGTTCCCTGTGCTTGTTGGTTCTCAGATAAACGAGAAAGGCGGTTTGAATTCTAATTGAAATATGAACTGAGGTATACAGGGAGGTTCAAATAAATTTCACCTACATATACATTCAGGAATAAATCTTAAATATTTTTTGTGTCCATGTTCTATGGAAATAGCGTTTTGTCCAAATGTCTGTATTTTTCGAATTTTTAGCTTAAAATGATCTCGAACAACTAGCCCAACTAGCAATTTCATATTTTATAACTGTTGCAGAAACGTTTTCAGCCTAATGCTTATATAATATTTGTCTTCTGGGAAATGTTTCTAATGCGTTTAAACAATAACTATAAATACAAAATTGGCACATTTTATAAAACAATTTTGCGGCCCTCGAGATTTTATAAAGCCTCTCGTGAAAGTTACAAGAAAAATATAAAGCAGCTTTAAAACTGTTTTATAGGAACTTCATGAGGTTTTTCACATGCTTGTTCTGGAATAAAAGAGTAATCTGAAATGTTATTTAAAAAATCGAAATACTTTTTTATTATTTCTTTCAGTTGCAAGAAACAATTCGGAATATGTCAGTCGATGGGAAAATATTGAACGTCGCCTATCTTTACTCTTTAGCAGAAACCATTTTAATTATACGTTAATACACTAAGAGTCATAGTTCCCGAAATGGGAAACGAAAATATTGATGTGAATTAAATTTCATTGTGAAATAGAGCATAATATTAGTATATCATAAACGCGCTTCTTATTTTCAAACGTTTTCCATAAATAAATGAACAAAACATTAAAATGCTTCGTGGGTCTCATTTTCCATCGAAATATGAACCAATGTTTGCGAACATCATTATCAAGCCAATTTTTTTCTTAGGTGATTCAAATATCAACACGGATGCAAATTTCAGTACTTTCATAATTCGTCATTTTTATCATCATAAATACTGCCATCTTTAATGGCGTCATCTTATAAAATGGTTTTGTATCTTTATAAAGCTTTCTGTAATAATTTAGCTACTATACAACTGCTATGAAACATATTTAACACTATCGCCTTGGTGACTAATGGAAACATACACAGGGTCCCCAAATCCCAGGTATAACCTCTGTGACATATTTCCCAATTTCGGTTTGGTGAAAAACGCAGCTGATTTGATATAGAAAAAGTGTGGTTAGAATCAGAAGCACGCTATGACTTCTCATTTTCATATATTTCCCAAACTCCAGTGAATGGATATGTCTTACAAAATCAAGATTGAGTTCCAATTCCATTAATATATTTTCACGAAAACTTCAAACATGTTGATTCTTTCGTCGTAACCTCACTCAAAATTCGATACAGACAATATTTTATTATCGTCACGGCATTAATATAAATTAATGATGACGAACCCAACTGTTGTAGGAAAAGTAGGGTTAGATTGATTAGAAGTACCACCCCTCATATTTTTTTCTCAACACTAGTGAGTGGATATGCTCGACGAAATCAAATACCTATAACCTTCAATTTCAGATATAGATTTTCATGAAATCTTTTAAGATGTTAATTATTTCGATATAATCTTACTCAAAATGCGATTCAGATAATATTTCATTGTCGTCATGGAAAATGAAATAATAATAACAAACACAGCTGTTACAGGAAAAGTGGGGTTAGAATTTTTTTTTCTCCATTAAGTAAGTGGACATGTCCAACGAAATCGGGAATAATTTTCAATTTTATTTACAGATTTTAAAGATCTCGAATATTAAATCAAAATGCATTTCATATTCGATTATCGTCATGGAATACAATACTATAAAATGTGCGATCACGAAAAAATAAATTTTCTTATGAAAGCATACTGTTGGTTTGAGTTATTTTATAAAAGTATAATGTAACTTCATACAAAGTGAATTTGAAACATTTTTTTTAATGAATTTATACTGAAGCAGGAATATCGTAGGAAAATGTTATAAACCCACTAAAAAAAAATTCAATTGTATAAATATTTATGTTTTATAAGTTAGTTATAGATCCCTTAAGAAATAGTATAGAAACAGTTTTATATAGCGGCGGTAGCTCAGTGGTTAGAGCGCAAGCCCCATGATCGTAAGGTCTGGGGTTCAAGCCCTTGGCCGGCAAATAACTTTTCCGGTTTTTAGGGGACCGTCCAACCATTCGCTGTTGGGTAAACAATTAACAGTGCTGTTCCTAACGTGGCGCAAGGAATTGGTAACAAAGCCTACACAGAACACACCCGGTATCCTAACTCGCACAAGCTTTAAGCTTCTGAGGGGTTTCGTTGAAGCCTAGGATATTCGGAAAAAATACAAATACAAATAAGATATTTTATAATTCCGCCGTATAAACGTTTTCGTGATAAATTTATGAAATACTTGAGATGTCCAAAACAGATTGAAATTTATTTAGCATCAATATAATGAATTGACATTCTAGAGAGTTCAATATAAAACTTATAAAATGAAAAAGTCGAGAATCATCAGAATTATACGCTGGTTGGGAGGTTGGACTCACTGATGACGAATTCGGTGTCAAAATCGAATCTGTTCGGCCGGCCGGCAATCCAGCTGACGACACGATAACTGTCGAACGGAGCGAGCTAGCGTTTTGAAACTTTCAGGTTAGGTCGCGCATTGAAATACGGCAGTTGAGTTCGTTAATGGGGCAAATCGACCAAATGGTTTCGGAGTTATAACCATTTGAACTTTCGAGATTATTTCCCTGATATTCCAGGAAATACTGAAGCGATTGGATTGAAACTCCACAATAAGTTGAAGCATAACTACGCGCAACGTTTTGAAGGATTTTGGTGAGATCGTATTGCCAGTAAATAAAAAAAAAAATGTTTGGAAAAAAATTTTTTTAGGAACTATTCATCATATTTGCTAGAACTTCTTCCTTATATAGCTTTATATTTCAGAGCTGGTGTACCAAATTTCAGTTTTATACGATTATCTACTAGATCTGAGATCTTAGTTTCTCAGTTGTTTCTTTCAGAAATTATTGTAATTACGACCGACCGTAAACATAATAACTTCCAGAAGAAACGATTCAGAAACTCGATATTTGTTGACTAGGTTTGGGGCTTGATCTCGAAGGTTGAGTTAGTGAATGGGTAAAATCTGCCCTATGATTCCGTTGATATATTCATTCAAAATTTCATTTCTCCAATAATCCCAAAACTACAGATTAGATCGAATCGAAACCCAGTAGTCCATCGAAAAAAACCTAGAGGAGCACTGGCGTGAGGGCTGCAGGATTCTGTATATGAATGTGGAAGAATTTTGAGACTTTTTCGTCAATGAAAATAAGTATAGGTAATTATTTTGACATAAACTAACTTCTTGAAGATACTGCTCCTAGAGCTCATAGGTTGACGTTATAAAATTTTCTCACTGGTTCTGAAAAATACAGACTAAATTAACTTACATACTTAAAGCACTCTGAATATGTCTTCTGAAAACGGTCCAACCCTTAAAAGCAAACAATAAATCAAATTAGTTTTGTATGTGAATATTGAAAAATAAATGTCCGAAACGTCGACGAAATTCAATTGGGTTTGTTTCATCTTCCGCAAAAATAAGTCCAATATTGCCAAGATTCTACTACTTATTAATAAATCGAATAAACCTCGGTAACTTTTGGAAGCCAGAGTTCGTTCTTTTGAAAAAATTTTTTGGGTGCAAATTTGTAAAAAATTGTGAGATCGCGCAATGTTGCCACTTTTTTATATTCTGCCTGCCGAACGACACCCCGTTTTCACGCAGTTCCAATATTTCTCGCAGTTATTGGCAAGGTTAAATTAGGCAGACAGCGGGAAGGTATATAGACCTTGGAATATTAACGAGATTCAATTAATCTTGCATGTGGCTGTGTTGCCGAGCTGTGATTTGCATTCATTAGGAAAAAACTTGCTCATTATTCTAAAGAAACAGATCGTCATCTTGGGGTAACTAAGGAAAGAGAAATTACTAGGAATATAAATTGAATCCGCGTTTTGCAGATGTGCAAAAGTGTCCGTTCAACAAAAAATCCCTGAGAAAAAAAATAGATGAGGAAATTAAGTCGGACGTTTTCCGATTAATAATCTGATGAAGTACTATGATTCAGACTCAGAACGTAATTTTTCAGTACTTTAATCCTTTAGGTATATCCTTCCGATATTACTTGATGTGCAATATTTTTTAAAAGAAGAGCTTCTGTTAAATATTGTGTAACCGTTAACGCAGGAGCAATATCGGTGACAAGTTCTTTCCTGAAGTTTCATAGCTTATGATTCAGGAATGAAAGGAAATCCATGGAGAAAATCTTAGAAAAATATGATATTTTTCATCGTGGGAGGAATATATCAATTTCCCATGACACTATTTACAGAACACTTCGGAATTATTACTTTGGCAGCTACAGTTAGTTATCAGTAATGTCCGTCGAATGAAAATCCAAGAGATAATGGTCTGTAACACTGTCAGACTTGATCCTTCTCTCTGAAGTATTTTAATTTCCGTTTATCGGAACGTCGAAAATAGAAGTACTACTCTTACATCTGGAGATCACGTCCGATCAAAATACTCAGACATCGAAATGGAAATGAGTTTCCTAAAAGGAAGATTACCCATCAAGAATATTGGGTAGAGGTGGTGTTCGAATCGAAAGACGTTCCAATAAATGCTACGGCTAAACTCCTACTCATCTCCTAATGGAATTACAGAAATGGCTCATCCTCCTTTGTTTAACCTGTCCATTAATATGTGAAGTTTATTCACAATGTCTGTCAATCTGAGTTCCGAGAAATTCACAATAAATTTCCGGAAAATCGATAAAACCTTTTACACAGCGATTTTATTTTGACGGGCTTCTTTCCCTTCAGGCAATCCGATGGTGTTGGGGGAGGGGAGAATGGAATGAACACTTTGGAGGGTAAAGGGCCTGTGATGGAGCAACAGAGAATTCATAACATGAAACGATTTGTCGATGTGGAAATTTTGATAAACAAATTTTCCTGAAAAGCCCCGGGAATATGTATTTAGGTTGATGTGGATTTTGGAGAAAGTGTTTGACTGGTTGTTGTCATTCGACGCGAAGATCCTTTTTCTGCCACTTTCATTGATGATTCGGCTTCGGTATGAAGAAGTGAAGGTAAGATTTTGATAGATTTCGTCCAGATTTCTTCTTTCTCTACTTTTTACGCGCTTGTTCTAGGCAACAGTTCGTTATCATTTCGTCACGATGTCTGTAATTTTCGAACTTTAAGCTGAAAATGGTCTTGAACGATTGTGTTGAACTCTTTGAAGAAGAATCCGTGGTCAAATTCAATTCTGTCCGTCCGGCCGTCCAGCCAGCCGTCTGGCCGGCCGTGTGTGCTGTAACTTCTAAGAGGAGAGACCTAGAGTCTTGAAATTATCAGGTTAGGTTCTGATTCTGAAGATGTCGGTTGAGTTAGTTAATGAGTCAAATCTGCCGAATGGTTTTTGTGTTACAGCCATTTGAAATTTTGATTTTTCAACAATTCGAAAAATATTTATGATCGAAATGAAACTTGGTTGGAAGATGAACAGTATCAATAAGAAGAACTATCCCTGGAAAACTTGAAAAAAATTTTTTTTTCCATTTCGCAATGTGAACCAGCACGTAAAGGGTACTGACTTCACGTCAGTGCTGTTGTATGAAATTGGGAAGGAATTTGAAAATCAGTACAACATTAGTATGGTTTTAGTTCGTCACATTTTATTATCGACTATCAAAATTTCAGCAACGGGAGTAAATTTTTCATCCTAATTCAGCTGAATCATCTGAACTTCTTTTGGCGCCCATTTTTTTGGAAATGGCGTACTATCGTTCAGTTGAAATATCTGTTGCAAATGACTAGGTTGAACGAGCTGGCAAATTCAAACTTTCAGTGATAATTTAACTTCAGAATAATGTTACGATTGAGTTTGCTAATAGGCGTAGTCGGCCGAATGGTTTCGGACTCATATAGACATTTGAATCTTTGGGGTTGTTTCCGTAATATCTCAGGAACTACCGAAGCAATTGGATTGAATGCTTTTTGCGAATTTTTTTGGAATGCACGATTCCAGAAGTTATTGTGCTCACGGTCGGCCTAACGGACGATTGGGAACACAATAACTTGTAACAACAATTTACAACTTGAAAGTCGATATCTGTATTATATATTCCGACCTTATTTAGGGAGTCCGAATTCGTGAATGCCCATAGAAAAAGGATCTCTTCAAACAAATATAAAAATATTCTTGAGGTAAATAATCCTCCCCCAAGAATAATAATTTCAACTTGAACACTATACTTCTATTCTCAACTCATTCCGTTGTTTGCCCGTTTACATGAATTATCTTGAATCGAATTTAGTAAAACCAAAACATACGTTCTCTTTACTTCAGAAAACCATTTCAGCTAATCATAGTTCTCTTGGATCAAGAATATCCTTTCTTATTCAATGTGTTCTGATGTCGAAAGCATGTACACTTGACTCCCTCGCTGGAGACGCGTATGGAATTTAGAATCGCACAACATATGGATATTTCGATAGGAAACAACGACATGGCCGCCATAGTGAATAGTGAAGAAGTGCGTTTGTGTTTTTGATGGTGCATTGTGAATTTGGTGTAAATGGAGAACTACTTATCAACATCAAGGTAGTTTTTCAGGAACAGAGTTTCGAAAGTTAAGAAGAAAAGGTTGGTTTTAAGAATAAGTTTGATTACTCGAGAACAAAGTTTGAATTGAAATGTGTGGATACATGCCTATATGCATGTGTGTTATGCACAAACATTGTCACATGTATATCTACATTCGTGAACTCCAGACTACACAATTTTATTTTAGATTGGAAGTCGAGAGTAAACATAGTAACCAAGCAAATTGTTTCGAAAGACTTCTGCTCTTTGATCTTCGAAACCCTGTTCCCAAAAAACTTTCTCGTAAGAAGGTGATCCTCTATTTGCACCTTATTCATGAATGATATCTTCAAAAATGATTATGAAAGGCTTCTTAAGATACCATACATTTTTAGTATTTGAGAGCCGCAAATTGCAGCGAACATATTATATTCTCTTTGTGAAAGAAATTGAAATCTTCTAGGAAAATATTTCAAATACAAAAATGAAAAATCTTCGTATCAAAGCCATAGTATTTTCGAATAAAAATATGAAACATATATAGCAAACATATCCAGTAATTGTTGTAAGATTTCTCATTTGGACCAAACGTGATTCCGCTTGAATCCAGAGTATCATTGTTCACATGAGTCAGAAGTATTTCATCGAAAAATCAAACTAATATTTTGTTTGACCTATTCAAGAATACCATTCTCTTGAACGAATGCGGTTACAAATTGATTTAAGAGAACCTTTTTCTCTGTGTGGGTAAGTTCCACCCAATGATTTCAAAAATACCGATGAGATCGACTAAAAATTCCAGTACTAGATTAGAAAATGACAGCTTGAATTTCGTGAGGATAATATGATCACAAAATCACATAATATTGAATAATTGCAAAAAATTTGAAGATGATTTTTTCAACTTATTCTATTGCGCGAAAATTTGTAAAAGATTGTTCATCAGCATTTTCAAACAAGTTACCAAGCTTAATCATTTTTGAATCAGTATTTCTGAATTATTCCGAAAAAAATAACGAAACCGAGGAAGAAACTATGAAATTTGATATATTTTTTCCAATATCACCAAAAACTATGATCTAATAAAATTTGTGAAACTTGAAGCTCGAAGTCTGCCCCAAAGTTTTCTGAAATATGATGCATAGCTGTCGAAAAACAGATTCCTTAGAAAAAATTTATGTTTTGTTTTTATTTACTGACTGAACTTCCTCAACTAATTTTGTGAGAAGCTGCGCGTCGTTGTGCTTCAAGTAACTGCAAAGTTTCAATTCAATGACTCAAGTAGTTTTTTGAGATTTCAGGGAAAACTTCAAATGGCTTTTACTCCGTAACCGTTCGGCGAGTTTTGCCCAAAAATAGAGTTAGTCATCGCATGTTGAAATACAACCTACCCTGAAATTTTCGAGGCGATATGATTTTTCGTAAGCTCGTAATCTTGCCTACGAGTGACAGGAAACTCTAATGCACAATTCTGTGTAAAATTCGTGATTCAGATAGGTTGACAAAGTTTCCATTCTCTCACGAATTGACCCCACAAAAGGAACCTTTACCTCTACTCCAAATATGGAGTTCCTGAGTTGTTTCAAGAGTTAGTGTATTTATGAGTGGCCTTTAGACCATCCTTCTCTTAAATAACGAAGAGTGTCCACCAAGAAAAATGTCGCAAGTCAGTTTGAAAGGTTTGAAGGAAAGGTAATACCATCATGGTTCAAATAACTTCGATACTACTCGGATTCTCTATCGCCTCATTTTTACCGATTAATTATTTCGGGCTAATCCGTCCCTGCATTCGGAAGCAATTTGCTCCCGCACTTCCCCAAAATCCTGAATAAATTTCATTAACATCGAAGGAATTGCCGCCGTTTATACCCTTGGCACGGGCATATCCCGGCAGTTTGCGAGAAACCTTTTCTTGTAAGGAAAACAGAGTTCCTGTTTTATTTTCGGTTGCCTGGATATTTGATTGCGTGTTTCTGATGTTCGGCCAAATTGTTATTGTGCATAATAATATGTGAGGTCCAATGAACTGTTCAGAACTAAACGCGGCATAATACGTGACATTATTTTCCATTTTAGTTTTCCGCAAGTATTTGAATTATTCATGGGGTGAACTTGATACCTACCTGGCTTAGGATCCTCGCAGGGGTTGCCGGCAAGGGTGAGAGGAATCAACGTGGGGTTCATTATTTTTTCGCACCACAAACCGTGAAAAATGCATGGAGAAAAGTTCATGGAATGAAATACAATTAGTTCCGGAATTTTTGAGGTGATTCGCCACATTTTTCACATGTTTTTGAGCTGGATGGTGTAAGTCAAGTATAGGGTGTTTTGCGGATACAACGAATTTAGGGTGTCCCAAAATTAATGAAAGAATGCGATTGGAAAGAATACACATTTTCGGTTCATCAGATTGCAATTTTTGTTGAACCAGGTAAACCCGCAAGATTTCCCGTCGCCGAGATATTAAAAAGATATTTACATCATTGTACGCAGTCTGTTTCTCTGAATAAAAAAATGTGAAATCGAACAAAGGCGCCCCCAAAGTTCCAAAATGAGTCGTTTTCAGGTTCCTTTTTCCACCATAAAAACGATCTCTCACTTCATCTGTATAGTTCACAAACCACCTTCAACCAACAATAAGAAACACTTTTTTCCAAGAATAATCAATATTTAATGAAAAAACAATGAAATTACTGGACAACCACTTAACCTCTATTCCTTCTGATTTCGACTCAGTCTGAAAGTGAAGTTTGGCAATGGCGCAAATTTCATCGGTCGAAATCGTGCCATCGTGCGTATTCGTGAATGACAGATTGTTGCTGGCGAGAAAAATGAAATATCATGAAATATGTTCTTAGTTCTTACTGTTTACTGCGACACTCTAAATCTTCCAATAGGAGAAATCGAATGAAATCTACATGGTTGAAACACATAGAAATGAAATGAGAATACACCCTGATATATATTTCAACGTACATTTTTTTCATATGTGATAGGTCGCGCCCTTCCCAGATATCCAATGAAATCGAGGTTATTATATAACCCATTTTATTGGTATACCCTGAATCTCATTCTAAACTGGGACCATCTCGAAGAAACAACAAAAAACGAAGTAGATAACAACCTCCCTATTTTGAAGGGGATAGAAAGAAAGTTCAAACGAAAATATTGAGAGTGAAACCTTAAACAAATATTCTCAATGATTTTGTTTTGATGTTAGAATAACCGCCTCTTCTTCAGTGACAGAAGCATTTTCCTTACAATCATATCCTTCCACTGTCCATCATTTCATATTTCCCGCCAGCAACTACACTTTGGTCATAATACGTTGGCCAGCGATGAAAAGACGATGCCAAGCTCCGCTTTAACATTGAGAAGTATTTCGTAGAAATATAGGTTAAGTGGTTGTCTAATATTTTCACTTTTCTTCCTTTAAATAATGAATTTTCTTGAAAGAAGGTGTCGCTATTCGTTGGTTTAAGGTTCAAAGATGATTTGTGAACTAGATTTGAGAAGTGAGAGATCATTTTTATGGCGGAAAAAAGGATCTGAAAATGCATCAATTTGGTACTTTGGGGGCCCATATCTTTCAAACAAAGAGAGACCGCCTATGTTGGCCTTCATATTTTTTGTTCAGGAACTCACACTGCTTATAATGATGTGAATATCTTACTTGTAGCATCGCGACGGGAAATCTTGCGGGTTTACCTTGAACCATAAATACCGTAGAGTTGGATTTTTCAGGTACCATCGGCCCTGTGACCACCACGGTTTGTTGGCACATACGCACTCTTTCGTAAAAAAACGGAAACAAGTTGGAATAAATATGGATCAGATTCATAGACGAAACATTCAGACTGGACACACATGGAAAATTGACTCGAAATTTAATCATGCAATTAATCACAATGGTACTTATGATGTGGGAGGACAATTCCAGTAAACGTTGAGATACACGACCAGGAGATGCCTCATGGAATCATTGTATTTTTTTACGAGCGCTAAGATATATGGCGCCGTCTCGTTGGAACCACATATTGATCTTCCTAATCTGATTCCATTTAGGTCAGAAAGGACTACGTTATCACATGGTGATATCGAATGACAGTTCGAAGGTTTGTACAGAATGAAATGGGGATAAGATCACAGAATATTAAATATTTAAAAAAAATTTTTTTTCAAATTGTTCTAATGACACGATCATTACGAAATTTCGCACAATGTTGTTCTTCAACATCTTCAAACTACCTACGAAGCTTCATCACGATTGAATCAGTTGTAATTCAGTTATCCCGAAAAAAACAACGATATCGAGAAGAAAAGCACGAAATTCTACATATTTTTCCCAATATCTCCAAAACTAATAGCCGTATCAAATTAACATTTGGTACACTGCTGTGAAATTGGAAGTTCAAGGTATGAATGAAATTTTTCTCGAATATGAACAATAGTTTTAGGAAAAAAAAAATTTTTCAAAAATATTTTGAAGAAAATTTTTTTTGAATTGAGTGACCCTACGATTTCAAAGAAATTTTGCTAAAAGTTGCGCGTAGTTATGCTACAACTAACTGCCAATTGCTTCAGTAATTTGAGGGAAATAACCTCAAAATTTCAAATCGCTATGACTCCGAAACCATTAACTTAACCGTGGCATTCCGATGCGCGAACTTCCCTGCAAGTTTCGAGTCGCTAGCTGGCCCCGTTCAACAGTAATCGTGTCCACGGCTAGCCGAACAGAATCGATTTAGACACCGGATTCGTTGTCGTGAGTCCAATCTAGTCGTTTGAGACCATTTTCGGCTCAATCATCGGAAATTACAGACATTTGGACCAAACGATAGCACGCTGTTCCCCTAGAACATGCGCGCAAAAATATTGATGCACCAAAAAACTTGCAGGGTTCTCTTTGTCGACTAAATAGAACAACGACAAATTGCAAAGGATTATTCCACCAAAAATGCAGCATGAACTCGAACCAAAGCTCTTCATTCGGTATTCCAACAATGGGATATAATCAATTAATAGCGAGAGACGATGCGAGAACTATCTCATTGCGGGAATCGAATTAACCCTGCCTACTCGAGCGCTCGATACCCAAATGGAATATAAAAAGCTTGTTTATTTTTAATCCCTCCTAAAAAGTTCGGTCATAAAACTTGAATGTTTTAAAATTCAAGCAGCGTCCACGACTTGCGATATTCTGAGGGTCAATAGCAGGTATCTGTTAAATATTGGGTTTTGCAGATTCCGTGAAAATTTAAGCACCTACGTGCTGGACGTCCTGCAGCTTCCGTAGTTTAATGGGGAGATTGTGAGGAGTTACCTTATTCATGTAGGAATTAGGGGCAATCATAAAGAACTGGTATCTTATGACTGGCATTGAAGATGCCGTTAGAATGTGATTGAATACTAACACGGAGTGATTCTTCACTCTCGATATATCACCTGCAGAGAATGATATCTCAGGAAATGATCTACGAAGATGAGTATTGAAAAGTCATTGCCTCTAGTTTCATGGGTTTGTTTCTCTCAAATGAAATATTGAGATGAAATTTTTGTAACCTCAGTATAAGTTCATTCAATTAATTGCAGAGTGACGAGAAAAGATTCCTTATGAATTCGAAGCTATGGGTTGTTAAATGGCTTATGCTGTGCATCTTGGTTGTCGAAGCTCAAGTTTTACCATGAAGACGAGGGAAATCAAATACAGCAATGCTGCCATCTTTGTGTAATCAGTTTGACACCTTCAAAAACTAGGGAGGAAACTCTGGAATCAGCTTTATTGACTGATATACATTTTAATAGGATGAGATGCTTGAAAACTGATGATAACCTTGATGATCTGTTATCAGTTTTCACAAAACCAAACTCTGATAGATGATGTTGTGTACGAACCACCTTGAAAAATTGCTGGCATTGAGATCTGTCACAAATTTCCGAGTTTTGAGGCCTTGAAATTGTATAATATCAATGATGCATAGCAAGCAGTAATTCATGAGTACAACAGTTTTTTGTCGAGCTTTCAAAGCAGATATCAAAAGCAGAAGGTGAAAGCTTTGAAATAAGCTTCACCGACTTAAATGAAACTCACCATGATGAGATTCTCCACAAATGATAACGTCCTTTATGATCCAATATGGCGGAAATTCAAATCCGTTACAAGTTTCCTAGACTTCATTCAATTCAAAGTAGTATCAAGTATCAAATTTTATAATTCACTAACAGCTTTCTTTCATCGAATTTTGAGTTCAGAATGATCAGATGTAAAAAGCAGAAGATATATGGATTGGTATATTCAGCAAAGTATAATTGCAAATATCTCTCAGATCTCTTACAAACTAACCATTCCTGGTGAATATGGGTGTCCTTGAAATTACCAGTGCTTCAAAAATAGGTTTTTCCTTAATGCCCGACAAAGTATGCAATTAAATTAGGACTGCTCCTTTGTGCAATTTTCGACGAATAATTTTTCAGTATTCAGGAAAGAATGAGAATCTTCGTTATGAACTCGTTATTTTTCCTCCAGAAACCATCTCATCATGCGAAAGATCTTGTAAACTCTTCGCCTTCGCTTGTCTGATGAACAATTACCAACTATCAACAGTTCATTATAATCCTTGGAGGCTTGGAATTCGTATCTATGCACTCTACGGTTACATCCTCTAGCATGGTTATCTATATAATACGAACCATTTGAAAAAATTCGAAGATAATTTCAACAACTATGATTTTAACATAACCAAAATTAAAATTCTACGCTAGGATTATTGAAAATCAGCAGCTACAATTCCCCAACAAATGCCCTTAGACCAGCAAATAGATGCTAACAGAACTCGTCTGCTTAACATTTTCAGACAATTGGACAATCCCAGTGGAAAATCCCAATTAAACTGACCAAAATTTGCATAACGCACACTTTCACTTCTTGTGCAAAACAGAAGATATTTCTTTATTGAACACCATGTACACCCCATTAGGAATCAGATCCAAGTGTAATCATGTAGAAGCGCCACAGTGTGGTGAAACCATTATTGGAACACATTGACACCATATTTCAAAATTGAAGTTTATTCTTTATTAAAAATAGAATTCCACCGACTAAAGACCAAATCAAATACACAAATTGTATAGTTGGACTGAACAACCATATACAGAGTGGTTCGCGAGTAACTGTACATGGTTTGGTGACGAATAGATGGTTTCTTCAGGAGCCAGAAGACAACTTTCGAATATGGGCTAAGGCTATTTATTGGATTCTTTATTGGTGTTAACGCTTGTTTCATTTATGAAAGTTCAAATTATCAATGTTCAGTTAATAATGGTATATTTAGTACTCCGCCTGAAACGCAGTGGTATTTCATTTTACAATTACAACAATTTGATTAAATTTCGTTGCTCTTAAAAATCGAAGACGTTGAAGTATTTCCAGAGAAAATGTATCCACGTGAAGAGCCCATACCCAATTCGATGATATCAACGACAACGACGGTGTTTTGTTAGACCTGAAAGTAGAAATTGAAATTTTGGACCTCTGATCTCTAGTTTTTCGTTTCATATGAAAAGTTAGATGGCGTGGGACGACAAAACTTGCTGAATTTGAAGCTCATTCTTAGAACAATTCAGGAGTTAAAGCTATCGGAAGTTCTACCAAAATCCATAAATCACTCTGTGTCTCGAAAACGAATAGCCTTATCTCATATTTTATAACTGTTTTGTTGTAGCTTCCAAAAGTACCTTTTGTTTCCTATAAAACGACTAACAGTTACTCGCGGACCACCCACTATAACTTCAATAAGACATCTATGAAGACGGTTTTTTCTCGGTATTTATATCCGTGTTGAAAAAACAGAACGGTGAGTATTCAACGACTATTCCTATTAAAGGCCAGTTACCTCGAACCCAATCAACTTCCTACTGATATTCCGAGATGAGTAGAAGATATTGCAATATAATGAAGTTTGAGACTGCACGCATCCGCTGAGGTACGAGACTCTGTTATCCCGTTTTTTGCAGGCTATTACAGCGATTTCTGAATTCATCTCTTCCGGAAAGAAGCATATTTTCCAATAAAGTTCTCGAGCACGAGTATACTCGATTTTTCTGGCTCGTAGACTTCAAAAATTATTACTCCTTAAGGCGCTCTCTGCCCTGACCCCCTTTATTAGGTATCCTCCGAGGTAAAATGAGGTAGCTCATGGATAAATTCCGAATTATAAAATCAGCATGATGAAAGAACGACAGACAGAGGTATCCCTAATCCGCGTACTATTGAGCCATGAAATTGGACCGTCTTTTATGCTCCGGTCTAGCTGCTGACAAAGCTCCGGAGGAGTTCATTGAAAACGAAAAATCGATTTTAATTTTTGCGTTATTCACCCCCTGTTATTACAACTGACCTGAAATAGTTCTTCTGCTCGTTTTTTCAATTAGTGCGCTGCGGCAGTGATTGGCTACCATCCCGAATTAAAAAGTCCTCCACGGGATTCACATTTTGCATTCACTGGGCGAGAATTTCATCTCTTAGTTATTTTCTTGTTTCATGTGGAAGCTTCGCTGAGAAAAGTTTCATAACGATGTATTTTTGGTTGTACAATCACTGTTGTTTGAAGTCGTCACTATTGATCTGGATTTCATGGTACAATAGGAAGGTCCTTTGAAGGAAAAATTGATGAGGATTTTGTCTTGGCAGATTGGAGACAACTATGGAAGGGTTATCTGCTGATAATATAATTCATCATCAACAGCAGCAGCATTATGAGCAAATGAAGAATGAAACAATGAGCTAATAGTTATTATTCTATGGTGCAACAATGAATAAACACTCGACTTATTGCATGGAAAAAAACAGGAAATTATTAACTACCCGTCAGTTTATTTTATGATTAACATGTATGTTCATACCATTACAAATGGTTACCTAAGAATGTAATTATGGATATTCATGAAAATGGAAATGATATTAGTTCAATATTTGATTCAGGTCACTCAGCCCTCATTCTATTGCTGATGGAGAGAACGCTTCAAAGGTAAATGGTGTGTACACTAGTGTAGGCCCTATAATTTCCTTAGATATAGATTCGCCTGTTTTTAAATTTCAGGGACAGCATTAGGTTTGTTTTGGTTCCAAGTTCAGAACTGTTCTGGAACGGTTTCGCATGCGCGATATCGATTTTGTGTTTTGGTTCATTTCAGAACCGGTTCAGGATTTGAGTAATCCTGTTTTGGTTATTTTCAGAATCGATTCCGAACTGTTCTAGAGCTGCGAGAGGAGTTTGGACGTGAGAGTCCGAACTGCTTCAGAATTTGGTAGTTCGCACAAGTGTAGAGTGGCTGCCAACAATTTAAATGGTTAACCTGACTTTTTCGACGTCGTGTTGATTTGGTTTTCGATTTAATTGTTGTATTTGTTGAGGAAATGATTAACTGTTAAATATAAATTTTTGTTATTGATCAGAACTCCTTCGCTACGACCTCCCAGGATAATATAATGGATTTTATTTTCATTGTTCACACTTGGGTTGTCTTTTTCTTAAATAAATCTATGAATGCAAGAGTCTTCTTCCTCTATTGAATAATAATAATGTTTCGAATGAATTTTTTTTCTGAAAAGCACATATCTGAAATACTTTCATCATAAAATTCATTATTATATCATTCAATAATTTGTAGGTTCATTTTGGAATATAATTTGAGTAATGAAGAAAGTTCAGGAGAACGATTTTCACACAAAAAATTGAGTGGACGAAAGTATCCCCAAAAATATTTATATATTATCTACATAGTGCGACCAGGACTTTCGCATATTTTTAATTAAACCACAGGCAATATAGAAGACCTGATTAACATCCTTTTTTTTTGCCAACTCGAACGGGAGTTTTTCTTCCTCTTAAAATACGGATGAGAACCCGAACTTAATTCGTGTTTTGGTTTCATCGCTTTCAGAACTGTTCTAGGATAGTTCAGAATCGGACTTCACCAGCGCATGGATTCTACGCAGTTCTAGAACTGTCCTAGGACTGTTCTGAATTTCGCAATCAAAACAAACCTACTGTAAAAGACCTAGGCGTTAGGTTGTCTATGTTGCAAAATGGCGAATGCTTTCCCTATCAAATTCTTATATTATAGTAACATATTGAAGCTTTGTGGAGTTCATTTGGTCTCCTTAGGATAAGTTAGAGCTAAGAAAGGACACTCGCAACGATTTCAGATCCTGAACGAATTTTCTATGAACGACTCATCTATCCCGAGACCATCGATAATATTCTTTATTTTCTAAAAAGATGACAAATTGATGGGGAAAACTCTGTCAAACACTTCACATCCATTCGACTTGAAATTGTCGATTGCGTTTAGCCACGTCGTTCGATATGATTTTCACCTACCATTTCCTTTTTTCCTCATCAGCAAATCGAAAGTCATTCAGGACGCTACTGAACTATCAAGTTATTTTTATTACTTAGCACTGTGTTCTTTAGCTCCAATTAAGACAAAACCCGAAGCACTAACCCCGACATATTTATGGGTTCATTTAAACAAGTTGCACTTTTCAGTTAGTTTATTAAGCTGTTTCGAACCGCGTTGCATGGAAATTTCCATATCAAAATGTTCACTGCACGCTAAGAAAACCGAGCAATCAATATTCGCAGCACTTGTCGGCATTTTCAAGTCCAAAATAAACGACTTGCCACTTAATGAGCACATCGTGGGGGGAAATTAATGACCAAATTATCTGCGTCCATTTTCGCATCAAACGTTTCAATTATCTGAGTAAGATAGATAACGCGGTATATTTTTGGTAAATTAGGTGTGATGAGATTCTCCCAGATTCATGTATCGTCCTCATTATCATGGTGAGATACGGCGAAAGTAAATTATGAGCAGAAAGCGTTGAAGCGTCAACCTCAACACTTCCGTTTATGGCTGCGTCAATGTTTGAATTTTCAGGAAATTTATGACATTTTCCGATGCTTGGATGAAGGGTGCATGCAAGATGCGTAGAATATACCAGGTGTCGACACTTTCCTACTATAACCTAATAAAATTTTGAGTCCAAAACGCTGTCCCAGAATTGTCAAATGTTGTACTTGGCTCTGAAAACGCTTTGTCCAAGTACATACACTTGATCACGGTGAATGATAATGAATCGAGCAACAATCTATTGGATCTGATGAAATTATTTCCCAAAATATAAATTAGATATTTGAAATGATGCATTCCTTCTGATATACAGTGCGCGTCAAAATTATGAAACAAATTCATTTTCTCAGAAGAAGAATATTTGGCAACAAAATCCTGAAACAGGTCAATTTTTCCAAATTTTTATGCATTTTTGAAGGATTTTTGTTGCACTCTGTGCCATCCCCATCGACCCTCTGAATTTTTTGAATGGCGAAAGTGGGTCATGTGGTACTTTTTTGGCAAGGTCTTTGTATCATCTTCACAGGCGAGGAGAAATTTTCGGGAAAAATTTTTTTTTGAGAAATTGGTTACTTCAAAGTGGTTTTCAGTATGTGCACTTTGTCATGGCTCATTACTTTTGAGACGATGGTACCTGATGGAATTTGTCAGCGAATGAAAGTCGACAGTTACAGTTTTGTTCATTAACAACTTTCAACCTCTACGAACCCTTCAATGGAGACAAAAAAATTGTTCACGTGAGGGGGTTGAAAGGGGTTGAAATTTGTGCCTGAACAAAACTGTAATGGTCGACTTCCATTCGGTGACAAATTTCATCAGGTAGCATCGTTCCAAAGTTAATGAGCCATGACGAAGTGCACATACTGAAAACCTCTTCGAACTGATTATTCAACAAAAAAAAATTTCTTGAAAATTTCTGTATGCCTATGAAGAAAATACAATGCACAGGGTGCAACAAAAACCCCTCAAAAATGCTTATAAATTTGGTTAAAGAGAAACAAAAATTGACCTGTTTCAGGATTTTGTTGCCTAATTTTTTTCAATTGGGAAAATGAATTTGATCCATAACTTTTATGCACACTGTATAAGGGGAATATAACATCTACCCATTTATAATATGAAATATGAATAAGGGAAAAAGAGCAATATGAGGTTTATTGTTAGAAGACTTTCATGGATACAAGAAGTCACAACAACGCTGGAAATTGAACGGGAGATTGATATATTACTTCTGTATTTAATTGGAGAGTTTGGATCTCCTTTCAGAAAAATATGGTTTATAAATTTTGTATGTACCTATTAATAAATATTCAATTCGAAAGTTATGAATTGATACATATTTGTGGAAATATTCGACCAAATGTTCATGTTTATTTTATTAAAATATGAATGATCCACTTTCATGTTCAAATGAATTTATCAGAAGAATTTCAAACGAATTAATCGTAGTATCTCTTATGTACATTTTCCACATGAACTAACTTTCTCATCGAAAGAAAATGTTTTGTTTTCTAACAACAAGAACTGACTAATAATATAGGAGCTCCACTAATATTCTCTCATAAAGTATAGTTGTACGTATTGTTATGTAATGTTCGAAACCAACTGTGCTGTCCAATTTCAGATGTCGTTTGTTTATGCTCTTTCAGACCCCTGGAGAAGACTTAAAACTGAGTCGAAACGTCAGCGTTTTATTGAAGTCAAGTTTTTTTCCTGATTTTGACATTTTTGTTTTATTGACTCCTTTTGCAACAACTGAATCAATTTCATAATGATTATCATTTCAGTATATTCTCAACATTCCCTTCAGTATTATTATAGGTTATGAAATAAATAAAAAATCTTTTCAGTTTGTTAGAATTTATTAAGTCACAAACCTTCTTTCATTCAGTTCTAAAATATTCAGCTATTTACAACTATCGAGTACACAATAACAAATTCAGTCAATGGTCATCATAACGATTCTAACTGGAAAACATATCGATTGTTCGAATGCCAGAGATAATTTGTTCAATTCGAGGAATTTGGTCCCTTCAACAAATTCAGGTAAATTAGAGACATTTTCGAATTACTCGTCAAACAGTTATATTTGAGTGTATTGTCATCAATATAATAGTTAAAGGAGATCACTAGAATTTAGTTAAGAATTTTATAGCCCTGAAAAGAGTTGAATTTTCCATTCCATGAGTTCATCAACGTTCTGAAGCTCGTCTGATGATCTCTGAGTTTTTCTGTTCGAAAGTTCAATCGGTCATCCATCCAGATACTTTCATCGAACTCATTTTTTACACACGGAAATTTTTACAATATCTTAATCATACAAGCCTCATGTAATTTCGAATGAACATTCATTTGCCAATCAATCTACAAGACTATTTCATTGGGAGACTTCAGTGTAATTTGCCAACAAAATTTTTTTTAAATTCTCTACCATTAGGGAAGGGATATCCTAGAAGAAATTCGTTATGTTGAGGTTGGCTTTGTCTATAAATATTTGTTACCTAGGCCAGGTCCTTGGAACCGAGTAATGGATGACTTTGGTCCAAGTTGCCAACCCACAATTTACTTCCAAATTTACTATCACTAGAAAAGGGAAATTTCAGAACAAATTCGTCATGATGAGGTTCGCGTTCTTTATATCCGTAAGAGATGCCTCGGCTCCTCAAACAAGATAATTCCTTCCAACTATAGGTTTTTTTAAGATCGTTGCTGATTGGCTGGAATTTGAATTGAGATTCCTGATTTCCTTGATTGATTGAGATTACTGATTTCCTGATGGTGTCAAGTTCATATAGAATATGTTCTGCAAATGATCTTGATTATTTCGGTTGCAAGTTTTCCGTTCTGTAGAACATTGACTGTCGTTCTGATGACAGAGAAAACGTTTTTTCATCAATCAAATTCCGCAATTAACTTTTTTTTCAGGAACCAACCAAATATTTCATATTTACGGAACGGAAAGCCGGCAACCAAAATATCCATGTTGTTTTGCGGAACAAATCCTCTATAAACTTGACATTATCAACGTGAAATCAGGAATCCCAACTTGAATTTCATCAGAGATGATCATAACGAAAACCCATATTTGAAAGCAATTTTCTTGTTTTAGGAGCCGAGGCATCTTTAACGGGTATTAATAAATAGCGCGAACCTTACCATGTCGATTTTTTTCTGAAATTTCCCCTTTTCCAGTGATAGTAAGTTTGGAAGTAATAATGTGGGTTCGCAACTTGAACCGAAGTCGTCGATTGGATCTACATATCAGTATCGAAAGGATCATGTTTGATTGGCTGAGAGTTGTGTTGGGGCTCCTGATTTCACGTCAATAAATGTCAATGTTCAATTTACATAGTATATGTTCCGTAAATACTCTTGATAGTTTTCCATTCACGGATCGTAGTTATTACAACTGACAGCAATGGCTAATGACTGCATACTATGGGCGCGTTTTTTAATTCACCAAAATGGTGTGGTTGTGGTGGACTATGGTGGAAGAGTGGTGGATTGGATAATTTGACATTTACGTCATTTCAACCAATAATAAAAAAACGACTTGATGGATCAGTTTGGTGCAAGGTTTGACATTTGTAAAACATTAAGGTGAATCAACACAAAACAACCTCAGTTCATGGTATGAAATACCATGAAGTGATTAAATTAATAGAATTATCAAAGTACCAGGCCGAGCTATTGTGCCATTGTAAAAATGCATCGAGAGACGGCAGAATACGGCGTAGGTTTGCATCTTCGACCTTTTTAGAAGAGATAGGAGATAGTGAACTAGTGAAGGTTTACAGCTTGGATTCATGTTATAAATTGGGAGAACTGGCCTGAGTATCAAAATATGAAGGAGTTTGTTAGAGAAATTTTCCACGCTGGTGAAGGAAATTGTTTGAAAATCTATTCAATTTGTTTTGTATAATTCATTGAATCGTGATGAGAGCAATATGGTGAAAACAGTTCGCTGCTACTTATCACACATATTTCAACAATTATTACTTCCCGATAATATATGAAACATGGCTGGTCTGATATACAAAACCCATCCTGATTCGGTTCCACTACCATAACTCTATATTCTATGTGAAGCCATCAAAAATATTCATTATGTGATTGATACAATAGGTTCGATAAAATATTGCGAATATTTTAAAGTGACGAATCGAAGAACTTTCTGTTCTCAATTGAACCTATTCGGCATATCCATGGATGGAATATCTTCTGCATTATTCTGTAATATATTTTGAATTGAGATATTTGATTATAGATTATGAAAGCTCTGACGTGGCTACTGCAGAATGAAAAACATTGTTATGGATGATAGAGTATTTTGTATGTATGATTCATAGGTGTTTATTTGAAGATTGTCTAACACAATATCATTTGCATTATTTCTTATATCATGTGTAACAATTATATAATATAAAATTATAGATTAGGATAGCACTGACATTACATCTGCAGAATAATAAATTAGCAATTTGATCATTTGCAATATATATCACTTCGAAATAGAACTGAAAAAGTTTTCTTCATTCATGTTTTTCCATTTCATGCATGTTTTATTTCATTCCCATAATCGTTTCAGGGAATAAGTAAGCCACCATTTTTCACTGTTTGTTCCATTTTCAGTAGATATAATGAATGATATCTTCGATTTCGATTCTTCAGGTTCCAAAAAGCAAGAATCTATGTAAAATACTGAAAGTTTCCCTTTATATCGTTTGTAATGAGAATCGTTGGAACTGAAAAAGGTTAATCAGATCCATATCCTCACTCGTAAAATGAATCTTCACCAATGATGTTTGTTTAACCTCCAACCTCCACCAATGTCATTTAAATGTCAAACATTCCACCAAACCGCGGCTGTGGTGGGACTGTTGTCACGACACTGGTGGACGGAATATTCCGTGACATAAGGTCGGTGATTTTGTGATTATAGTCTGTGGTCTTTGTGTTCATGCAAGGAACACAGTATAGAAACTACCCAGTAGTTGCACTCCCTGGATATTTTTACTCCGTTTCCGACTCGCGCATACTTCGGTGCGTCTAACCTCAAATTCAGTTTCGTTCACTATTCCGGTTTTTTTATATTATGAATTACATCATTTTCAATAGTTTCAGGATAAATTCACAAGTTATAATTATTTATATTAATAGAATTGGTGAATTACTAGGCCAAGTTATTGTGTCGTTGTGAAATACACCGAGAGACTAAGGAATACATTCGCTTTGTTAACATTGGCGAAGAGCGATTAATTGGAGATTTTACAAGTGAAATTTCGTGATAATGGATCTGATTAACTGATATTCAATCTCATATGATCATTCAAAACGATATAAATGAAAATTGCAGTATTTATCCTTGTCTTCTAAAGCCTAGAGTGTCAACATCAGAGATGGCATTTTATATAGGTATAACTATTGAAAATCAAACAGTAAAATGTTAGGCTCATTTATTCCTGAAAATAAACAGCAGAAAGTAATCCAACAAATGTATGGAATGGAAAAAACATTGGTTCCAGAGAACTTCTCAGTACTATTTCAAATAACATATCTGGCAAATTATCAAATTACTACAATATTGGTCTGCAGTTGCTATGTCAGTGCTATTATAATCTTCAATTATATATTTATTGTACTAAATATATGTTACAAATATAATGCATATGAAATTTTTTCCTTGAACACCGATTTCAATTCATCCTCAAAAAATGCTTTACTATCCATATTAATATTTTTCTTATTATGCGAATGCAACGTTAAAGCTTTCATAATCTTCAAAATACTATAAGGTCAATTCGGAATATATTACGAACATTATGTAGAAGTTCAATCTTTGGGTAGAAGATCCACATCAAAACATGTTCGATTGAGAACAGAAAATTTTCTGGTTCATTATTATGAAAAAAATGTGTTTAACACCAATTATTCATATCATAGTTATCTTCGCATGATTCATCTTATAAAACGAATCGAACATTTATAATTCCTTCACCGGTGTGGAAATGTCTCCAACAAACTATACCATATTTCGTTACTTCGTCAGGACAATTTTCTCAATTTATGGCGTGAATGTAGGATGTTTTCCTTCTGTACCATAGTTCATAGTATTCTTTTTCTTCCAATAACAGATAAAACTTTGAGGAATGGGTCAAAGGTCCAAACATTAAGTTTACAATATATCTGAAAAATTGTATTCCTTCGTCTCTCTGTGCATTTCACAACGGCACAATAACTTAGCCTAATGCTTCACCAATTCTATTAGTATAAATCATTTCAACTTGTGAGTTCATTCTGAAACTGTTCATAATGCTGTACTTCGTAACATAAACCAAGCGGGATAGTTAGGTTGTTATCTCCAACGTGAGACAAATGTCAAACTACTGACGTTTCAAACCGGTGGAAAATTAAAAAATTGGTGGACCAAACAATTGAATTAAAAAACAAAAATGGTTCCCTGTCACTTCCACCACAATAATATAAAAACGAGTTATTGTATCCACCACTAATCCACCACACCAGTTTGGTGAATTTAAAAACACGCCCAAAATGTGGTATATGGATATGTTCCATTAATAAACCATGAAAAATCGATGATCATTCGGGTGACAAAGATTTAGTCTTCAGTGACATTTCGTTCAGGAACCAATCGAACTTCTAAATGACTACTTCGTTCTGAAATTTCCTTCACCTAGTGAAAGAACATTTTCAACTTTTTAGGTTGGCAACCTGGACCAAAGACTCTCATACGGTCATTATATCAGGAATTATTGGTAAAATTATCACACCTGATAGTATCTCCGTAACCATAAGTGGATTTTGATTTTTTTCAATTAATTTTGTTTTAGTACAAGAAATATTCTACATCAACAGGTATAGAACAACAGTGTGTGAAAGTTCATGCGAAATTCTACCAGGATTTAACAGAGTACTCCTGAATTGGAGGTTGAAACAAAAGGAGAAATTCTTCCAGAAATTTTAAGAAAAAAAGTCCCGTAAACACAGTTTTATTCCGAAAAACAGAGTGTAAAAGTTCGAATTAGTTTCATGTTTTTTTCTCATGACATCTGAATCTCACAAGATATTCAACTGAAATTTGGCATAGATATTACATTTTAGAGTTCAGACAATATTTCCCATTTCCAAATCTACAGGGTGATTTTCTTTTCGGAACACTGTCCCCTCTTATCATACAGAACTTTTATTTGGTCAGCCACTTTTCGATAAATTTCAAGAAGAAGCTTTTTTGTTATACTCAACTTAACGGTGCTTTGTAATTTTGGCGTATCTGATTCCGATTTCGAAAAAAAATCGATTTCCTCGAAATTCCCAGGACACTAGTAATTTTTATGAAATCCAGTATTCTGCAGTGAATGGATTCATTATGAGATTTCATGAACATTTACTAATCCGTAGCAGTAATTCATGAAGATTCTGCAAACTCGTAAATTCATCTTGTGAAATGCGGATTATAATGGGAATAAACTTTCCATGTTTATGAGACTTTTTCTCCTTGAATATCTAAAAGGGATCCCCTGTTTGTTTGTACCTGCAATTTGAGGAATAACCTGTATATGACCGGAAATTTGTTGAATTTTTTCATCTTGAATTCAAGCAGTATCGGTAGCGTCAGGACTTGTATGGGTGACCGCATTTTCCTCAAATTCGAACAGACGTCAGAACGCTCCTCACTTCATGGTTTCTTGATACTGTTCTCGATTGTGAATCATTTCAAATATATCCCACTAAGAACATATCGACAGACCAACATGTAACACTCGATACAACAAAACACGATTTTCATTAGTTTCCACGCTATTCTTTCACAAGAGCATTTTCACCGGACTCGAAGAACATAAAACAAGTAACCGAACATTTTCGACGATGTGCTTTCCAGCGATCGCAGCGCAGCTTGATTTACTATCACTTGAACCACTTGTAGCCACAAGAAGCATATATAAAAATAGTTCTTTGGCGCCGTAGCGCGTGTGTTTTAGTTCAAAACGACGCTCTTTTTGTCCGGCACAGAAGGTATAAACTAGGGCGAAACAGCCGCCTCGCTTTACTGAAATCTGTTAAAACAAAAGAGAAGCACTGACTAATATAAAAGCCGCACAACACGAGAGGCCCGTCTGGTGGTGCTTTAGGAGGATAGGCGGGGCAGAGTTTTGCTGCAGCAGGCTGTCGGCTGGATCGTCGTAAACTGAAAGGAAAAACTGGGTTAGTTTGAAATAATGTTAAACGTGATTAGCAACATACCCTAGAGGGGTTGAATTTATACAAAACATTCAGATACATGAAATCTTTCAAGGCTCATACTCATGGAAGCGTCCAAAATAAAAATCGAGTGATTTTTTTGCCCAATGTCAGAAATTGTTTGCCGACATCTGTCAATAGTGAAAATGCACATTTTAAATTGTATGAATTCATGTTCACGTGGGTCTGGTTATAGAACAAGTATAGTTGTTCTTTTAATAGCTATATATTTTACAGGGTATCGAATTAATGCCTTTCATTCTTTGGACATGCACATGGCTATCGAAAGAATTAATATTACAAGAACTAGTTCGTTGTGTAGAAATGATTAATCGAGGTAGATAGATAAACCAATATAATAATTTATCATGAGTTTATAAAAAGACATTTTATTTCCACCTTAATGTTGAGAAGAAATTAAATAACATGCATTTTTCAGATTGCGACAAATCGCCACTACATGACTGCAATAGACGACTTCGGCCCAAGTTGCCAACCCACAATTTTCTTCACAAATTTACTATCACAAGTTCAGGACGAATTCGACATGATAACCTTCGCGTTATTTATAAATATCCGTGAAAGATGCCACGGCTCCTCGAACAAGATAATTCCTTCAAAATATAGGTTTCTGTTAGGCTGAAATTTAAGTTGGGATTTCTGATTTCATGTTAATAGTATCAAGTTTGTAAAGGATATGTTCCGGAAATCAACTCGGTTATTTCGGTTGCCGGTATTCCGTTCTGTAAATATGAAATATTCGGTTGGTTCATTACGGAATTTCACTGATGGTAAAGCAATCTTTCTGTCACCAGCACATAGACATATCAAGTCTATGCACCAGAACTATAATCAATGTTTTATGGTAACATATCCATAGCATAGAACAATCTTTATTCCCCTTATGATCCATAGACCATACCTAGTAATTTTTCCATTGTTGATTGTTGTCCCTTCTATGTTCTATGGATGATAAAGTAAATGAAGAATGTTCTATGCTATGGATATGTTACCATAGAACATTGACTGGAGTTCTGGTAACAGGAAGAACGTTTTTTCATCAATCAAATTTCGTAATTAACCTTTTATTCAGGAACCGACCGAATATTTCATACTTACGGAATGGAAAACCGGCAACCTAAATAATCAAGTTGATTTGCGGAACATATCCTATATAAATTTGACATTTTTTACAAGAAATCCTTATCATGTCGAATTGGTCCTGCAATTCCCTTTCCCCAGTGATAGTAAATTTGTGAATAAAATTGTGGGTTTCAACTTGGGCCGAAGTCGTCTATTAGAGATGAAGAATCAGGCGATTTTCGCCGTAGAGCATCTGACATGCAAATGACAATTCAAATTTCATAGCTTGAGACACAATCGGGTCCATCAGTTTGCACCTTTAGGACCTGGGTTTCGGTTTATTCTTTCAAAATAATAAAAATATTAATCATTTGTTTGACAGATATTTTCATTGCATAACAGCTAACCCTTGTTACAGCTCAGGGCTATTTGTCAACCGATAATGGCGCTCATCAGCAACAAACAGAAAGACCTTTCGATTTTTACTCGCTTGTTCTGGTTGAAAATGGTCTCAAAGATTGGGTTGAACACCCTGAAGGAGAATCCGTGGTCTAATTCAATTATGTCTGTCCGTCCGTCCGTATGTGCTCTAAGTTTAGAATAAAAAGACCAAGCGACTCGAAATTGTCAAATTAATTACAGTCGAATAGCTCAGGAGTTACGCCTAGTTGAAATTTGGAGGTTGATTCCCCGATATCTCATGAAGTACTGAGTCAATCGGATTGAAACTTCGTGAATAGTTTTGGAACACAAACGCGCAACTGAGTGTAAAATATTGAGTGCATCCAGTTGTCCGACGATCTCAAAAATGTTTAAAATTTTTCTGGAAAAATTATTTTTTCTCGAAAATTACTAATTGAATTTCAACGGAAATTGTCACATCCCCAGGATCCATTATTGGTCAACTACGTTTCAAATTTCACTTCGATCTGATTCTACTTCCAGAAATATAAGGAGAGAAATATGCCAAATCGTTCTTCTATTATCTGAAAAACAGAATCTGATTAGAAAATGTAGTGAAAATAAGATTTTAAGAGGATTTGTTGATACCTCTATAACGATGATTGAGGTAAGTTATGAGTTGCTTACCTAACTGATTTCATTAGAATTTTATAAAATACTTGATAAAGTTCACCATTTATCATCTCGTACTGCTATAAGTATGGAACTGATGAAGTGGCTTCTCAATTATTTTGATTCCAAGCATAAGAAATACAAAGAAGTTCATCTTTTAATGCAGAATCCTGCGTATAACCTTCATATTATATCCGGAGTACTCCAAGGGTACATCCTTGGTCCATCATTTTTTTAAAATATATTATTCTTTACAGTGGAGGCATCCCATTTCTACCAGAAGGTTGTTAACTAATTTCTACTCCATAAATTTAAAAATAATCGAATGAGGTTTCGAAATCACGAAAAATGATATGGCTATGAAACCCAAAACTCACAAGTTCACCTATATCCGCTATATCCATTTTCCATAAAACGAAGCGACCGAAAAACTATATCATTTCGTACACAACGAATCAGATTTTTCCGTATCGTTTCTGGATTTTACCCTATATTTTTCCATAAAAATATAATTTTCCGGTAGAAATTTATCTGGAAAATCCCGCTGAAACTGTAAAAGAGTTCTCAATCCTCCCAGAAGTTTGCAGCTCAGAGTTTCCAAGCTGCATGCTAGCGCAGAATAGATTATTCCCGCTTAAGATATTCTTATTAGTCATTTCGACGCCGCAGAAAGAAGACGTATATTTCTCTTCCAAAGCCTTTCAGACTTATATCATGCTTTCATTGCTGCACGTACTCGCTATGAAACTGAATCTTTACAACTCGGAGAGGATGATGAGAGAAAGAGGGTAGATGTGAGTGAAACCGTTTATTCTGTGTGCATAATTGAAAATGAAATATGATGGCGGTGAGCAAAACTAGGTAATGTGAAAAAGTAGAACTTACTGCCCAACATATCTTCGTCCTCTGACGTTTCACCTGTAACTTCATTAGACTTTTTCTTGAATTTTCCTGTGAAAAAAATTAATTGTCCATTAGTACGAAAGAGCTCCACACTTTTTCGATCTCGGCATTATAAGTAGCAGGTAAATCTACCTGAAAATAAATTGAAGATTTATACGATATGAGCAGCAACTCAAAGCGGGTTCTAGATCAGAAGAAAAACCCCTTTCCTTTAGTTGACAGTTGTAACCTTGAGGATGGACGTTCGTTGTGTAGGGGAAAGTGGTCCACAGTAGGACGATTTCAAGAGAGTTGATTTTTTTCAAGGACTGTTTCTGGGTTTATTCGAAAAAACTGGGTTGGAATTTAACTTAGCCTTTATCATAATGAAAAACACAAGAAAACATTGCAAAAACTGGAATGGTAATAGTCAACATATAAATATTTATGACGTCGTAGTACACAGTGATACTCACTTCGGTACACTGTAAGACATCTAATTATCCAAAACTAGCTTCAGACTGAACACTTTGATTTGGTAGTTTGGTTTTTACAAATTATGTTGGAACTAGCAAAATCATTACTTTATCTTGGGACAAAACACTCGACAGTTCTGAAACGGTTGTATATAATAGAGTTTGTCCGGTCCATTTCTTCTTTGTTTATAACTAATATCATACTCTAAATCACTAGACATCTCGCTTCAAATCTCCCAACAAATCATTTGATGGACTTTTTCCTAGCGAATTCACAAGGTCGTAGTTTTGATTGTGGCATGGCTCTCCTCGAATCCAGTCATTGGAGCATTCATTTCCACATCATAATCCGATGAGATGGCAGACGAAGGCTCTTCCCCGCAACTGGATGGACTAGTTTCCTGTTCTATGATATTTCTTTTTACCATGTTTAGGCTAGCTTTGCGTATATTTTAGCTCTTCGAATCCAAATTCATTTTTCCGGGAGTGTCTGTGGGAATAACACTTCTTACACGCGTCCCTTCGAATTCGTTTTCTTCGAGCTGTCTTGGGAAATCCTAGAAACTGCAGCCGGATTCCTGTGGATATCGAAATGCGACAAAACTCACTGTGAACAGCCATGACGGACTCGTTATTACGGACGTTACAGTCTTAAGCAAAAACGCGGTGCTCTACCATCCACAGGTCCATGATTCCAACTGGTAACAAAATGCTAAGACCTACCGAATCCAACGGCCCCTTCCCCGTATCTGTCGACGCACTAGGGGGGGAATACGAGCCAATTCAAAAACGTCCGTGTCCTCTGCCAGACCCTGTCCCAACGTTCGCCCGAACTTTGGAACCAATGCTGTTTCTTAGATCCAAAAGTTGGACGAGTACCATTTACGAACATGTGGAGTCCCTGTCTGCCAGGCCCTAGATATTGGGTAGTAAAATAGGCCTTTGAAAGGCGAGTCATAATGGGTGGTGCCACCAGAAAGAATTGTGAGAATATAATTAGTATTTTTCAGGTAGAATTGTTATCATTGGCGGAACAGAAGAGGTCGGTTACTTCCTAGAACCTGTATTACCACTAATTCACCTCTCTATCTCTATACAAGCTTTTTCTCTTCCATCTCGAATTGCTTATTGCAAGGCTTGACTCAGATTCGAAGGTTTTTAATAGGGACATTTATTCATTCCCAAAGGAGTATTGAATTTTCTACTGAATAGTCAAAAAATAGATCTTTGTCGTCAAAAATAATCCGTCAAGCAGAAACTGATTAACTAGCGAAAGTGAACATCAACCAGAGAACCTGATTCTTTTAAGAAATAAGAAATGAACTATTATTATTATCGAAAAGGTAGACGACCTTGCACGCAGGAGAATTCTGGTTTGGATTCGTCTGTCAAATGACAATGCAAACTCTAAAGTTGAAAACAAACAGTTTGTTTGGCTGATTCGAATGAACAAATGTTAATACAACCAGTTTGTAGATCCGACAAGTACGAAACTTCCACGCACTGAACGCACGGCTGCGTGTTTCTGTGGATTACCAACGGATGTACTTTGCATGAGGATAGTTTAGATAATTTTAGGACAGTGTTGGCTCTACTGCGTATGAGAATGAAATATTCAGTTGAACTCGAAATCACAAGTTTGGTTGAAGAGTCAACTAATCTCTTACTCTTCATGCTCAGTTTTCTATAGGATCGTTATGGGGAAATGAACAGAGTAGAATTAGAAGCCTTTACACATGACCATAGAACTATAGAGCTATTTATAATACCTCATACAGTATTGCCTGAAGCACTTTCTGTTATTAGTTTTCTAAGAAATTATAATTCTATACCAAGCTGATTGAATAAGGTGTGAATCGTGGAAAGCTCAAACTCGAAATAGGAAAATTAAGAATATATTTCACTACTTTGGAAGAAAGTTGAAAGAGAGAGCTAACAATCGGACCAAAAAACGTGATATTTCCATGATTTTGAGTGTTTCCCAAGAATTTCTTATAGCGACGTAGTAAAAGTCTGATCCCGACTACTGCGCTATTTTGCCACTCAAGAAATTTGCTCTGTTGCCGATATCTTTTACTAGTTTTCTGCACCACCATCGTAATTGATCCGTTTGATCAAAGATTACCCATCTCTTCTGAAGTCCTATCGATTCCTAAATCTGGTCTCAATAAGTTTGGGGAGGACCTAGGAACCGAAAGCCATCTACGATGATAGACCGAGGAAATGGATAAAAAATATTGAACTTTAAAACCTGTTGGAAACGGTATAACAAATAATAAATTCAAAAACAATTTTCGAAAGATGAGCGATAAACGAGGCAGCAAAATTCAATTCGAATTATTATCGTTTTTAAACGCAATCCTCCTTACGAAAGCAACTCGAAATCCTCATAACGAAACATTGCGAACGGAACTGATATAATTTAGTCCGCTGAACTCCGTTGCCAGCACTGGAATTTAAGTGAAATAAATTATTATATCGCATGTTCATGTGACGTTCCGCCTTGATCCATTCTATAAGTGACTGGAAAGTGTGCTGAATACAACAGTTCAATCGTGACAGTCAGCGCCATGCTGTGTTCCAGCTACTGAACAGGATAGGGAAAGAGTCTGATTTGTTGAGGTTATTGACAGAACAGCTGGAACGATGCAGAACGTAGTATAAGGAAAACGTTTTGTGTTGGTAATCGTAGGATAAAATGAAATTTATAAAACTAGTCTAAGCATTCTTTGGAAGTTGAAAATGAAAAGTGAAGTGAACAATATATTCGATGAAAGGAAGTGTTCGCGAAGATAACAGTTCTACGATATAAATGAGTTGGAATTTCAACAAATATTCTATGGCTACCTCGGTAGCCTGGTCGGCTGAATAGGTGTACTAGGATGCTGAAGGTACTGGGTTCGAATCCCGGCGAGGTCATGGATGTTGTGTAAGGTTTGGGGTATATGTTCGTGTGTCTTGAACATAAAAATTGTATATAGTTGAGTATGAATGAGAGGTATGCAATAAACAAGAGTTACTATGATCTGTATAGATAGTTTAAGCTGGGCACATTAAAAGACACGAATGAAAATAAACAAATATTCTATCTTGATTCTGTGTTCTGTGTTCTCGTCCATGATATATGATACAGAGAGTATCGTAGGAGGTTGGATAAATGAATCAAGCTGTTATAACTTTGTCGATATTTCAGAACTGAATATTTCTTTTTCAAGACTAAAATATTGATTGAATTAATTTATTATTACATGACGAATTTAATATTTCAGATTGCAATGACTACGAACTTACATATATCTCTTTTCGGACGAACATATCGAAGTCGCTTTTTGTTCAATCAGTCATCAAAAATGGAACTACAAAACTTGTTTCACAAAACTTAATGAAAAAAAAAATTGTTGAATTGATTAGATGACAACAAGACTTATGAGCAATGAGATGGAACAGTCATGAGCTCTTCTGCTAGCCCTACTATCGTTGAGTTACTCAAGGATAAAATCGGGCCATTTCTCGATACATTCAACTTATTTCATAAAAGACTAAAATTCATCATAGAGAGAAGTTGATGGAAGTATTCTTTTCCTAGATGTTTTAGTTCCAAGAGAAGGTAATAAGGTACTAACAAATTGGTACACTAAGCCATCCAGCTCAGGACGAATTTCAGGTTTTCCATTCAACCATAGTACCCAACAGAAAAAAATGTTGCTACTAATTTAATTCATAGAGCTTCTTCACTCAGCCACAAAAGTTCCATGAGAACAACACAAGAAGAGACTGACATACTCTTAGGTAACAACTATCCTTAATATTACATGAGGAAGATAATAAACAACTATCTTACTAAATGTGACCATTGAGATGACATGACACAACGACGATCACTAACAATCTACAACCTACTGAAAATAAAAAATATTGCCGACTAGTATTTTACCCGGAGTTGTCGCACAGATTGTATAATGTGTCCAAACAGTTTGATTGCACTGATGCATTTTACAACATCCTCGACAACATCAGAAGATTCTACAGTGGAATAAAAGAATTGGTTCCTTCAGATAAACAAACGCAAGTTTATTGTACGCGATTGCCCTATCGCATTTTGAAGGTGTGTATGTGAGTGGCACAAACTAAACAATACTTAGGTGAATGGATAAAACAATATAGAAATGATGCAGAACATATTCCATAGAATTCTTCACATCATCACGGTTTGCTAAGGAAATCCAGAATATATGAGAATCCACCATTCGAATGCTTCTAGTTGTCCTATAATTTTTTGCTGAAACGTTGATGTTAAACTACACACAGCTTTTACTGTTCGAGCACATCAGTGCATTTTAAAAATTTTTCAGTAGATACTAACGACCTCTTTATGACATGTCTCCCCTTTATCCACAAGAGATCTATCTCCGATGCAGAGGATGATAAATGGCTCAAAGCAAACCCTGAAAAGCTCCGCAGGATAATCTTTTTTCACTAATGGAATTCACCGGATAACTCCTTACAAATCCCCATAATCAGCCCTGTTGTTTCCATCGATGTCGGCAGCCCTTTTTTAATGGGATGCGACATCACTTCCTACTTTATTTATCGTGAAGTTTGGACGATCATTCAGAGGCGTTATTAATTATGCTTCGCGAAGACATTCAGATCCAGGGAGAAGAAGAAGAAGAACCGCATAGAATAAGAAAAAGTTGGAGGAAGTAATTGAAATTAACAATGGTTTTTTCCGCTTTCATCGTCACGAACTTATTAATCACGAATTCGTGTCTAACAATTGGATAAAAAACGTTATCTTGGAGTAATTAATTTCCAGTCCTGGAAGGGGTTCTCTCGCGATGAAATTTGCGAGGATAAGATCGAGAAACAATGTCCTGGATAAGTAGGTTGGAGTGTTTTCGGAGTAATTACTGGAACGGGAGTTTTGACGCTTTATGATCGTTTGAAGGGAACGTTCTGGAAAGGTAGGTTATTGTAGGGTTCCCGGAATCGGACAGCCTTTACGGAATATTTTCTATGTTTTTCTCTCTACTGGTATCGTTATTTCGAAACTTTTCATTTAGGTAATACTTGATTTATTTCTTTCCCTCGCTGATCTGTCAATGCGTAGAAGATGAGATACCTAAGTGAGGCTTCCTTCCAGTTTTCCTGGGAATTTCCTGGATAACTTTGACCTTAGCAAGTTTGATTTATTAATTCGTGTCCCACGATTGAAAAAAGCTTATCTTGCTGTAATTAATTTCCAGTTCTGGAAGGGTTTCTCTCGCGATGAGAATTGCGGGGATGAGTTCGGGAAACAATGTTCTGGATAAGTAGGTTGGATCTTTTTCGGAGTATTTACTGGAACGGGAGTTTTGACGCTTGGACGGAATGATTTGAAAAGGTAGGAAACTGTAGGGTTCCCGGAATCGGGTAGATATTACGGAATATTTTATTCGTTTTTCTCTTTACTGGTAACAATTTCTGTTCAATTCTTTATCTTGGTAATATATGGTTTACTTTCAATGGTTCTTCGATCTTAGATAAGACTCTTATGAAGTGAAGCATTCTCCCAGTTTATCAGGAAAATCTCTGGGTAGCAAATACAAGTTCTATCCATGAATCCGTTTTCCACGATTGGATAAATTGTTGATCGGAGGATATTTATATTCAGTTAAGGACGAAATTTTTTCCGGTGAAATTCTTGAGGACTCATTCGATAAACAATTTTTCAAATAGGGAGGTTCGAAGTATTTTGAGATTGATCTTCCAAACAGTAATTTTCACGCCTTATAGTAATTTAATTAGAATGATTTCGTGTGCTGGTTCATGTCAGAGTCTGTAGGACTTGGACAGGCGTAGGTGTTAATTTCTTTAATTTTTTTCAGCTGTTCAATTTTTTTTCTTTAATTCTTGTAATCGAAAAACTTCCAAAATTTTCAGGGAATCAATAAGAACTTCACGAAATGATATGTGTAGGAATGTTTTCGAATTCATAACCTAGACGAGAGCTCTGATGAGATTGGTCCTATTTGTCTTGTTCTTTCCAAGTATGTGAATTAATCAATCAGACATTCTCTTCCAATTCTTTCAGGAATTCCAGAACGTGGCACTAACTTAAGCTTACCTGCTCCAAGTTGTGTCTCAGGGAAGGAATCATGAAACTTTGACTCAATTTTTCCAAATACTTTAGTTTAATCGCTGACTGTTAGAGTAAATACTTCTGAACGAAACAATCCATAGAAATTAGATATTTCTGTAGAAGTCCCGAAAATTTATTACGGACACCTTATTCGTGAATGTGAAAAATCCACTCCATTTTCTATTTATTCTTCCTTCCCATGAAACAAATTTGTTTCACATCCCTAGAATTTTCTGAATTCTTCTTCAATATCAATTATATGATCGCAAAACACTAGTGAGTGAGTTTTAATCCGATCGCGTTAGTGATCCTTGAGCTGTCACATCTTCAATCTACCCTTAACCTTTCCAGTAGCTGACTTTTTTGGCTTATAAGTAATCTTCGCAACAGACTTTTAGAATTGATTTTGGCATCAGTGCGTGCAGCCTAGACGAGTGTAATAGTAGGTTTGTTTTGGTTCTGAGTTCAGAACTGTTCTGGAACGGTTCCGCATGCGCGATTCCGATTTTGTGTTTTGGTTCTTTTCAGAACCGTTTCAGGATTTGAGTTATCTTGTTTTTGTTATTTTCAGAATCGATTCCGAACTGTTCCAGAACGGTGAAAGAAGTTTGGACATCAGAGTCCGATCCAAACAGTATCAGAATTTGGTGGTTCGCACAAGCGTAGAGTGGCGTCGTGTTGATTTGGGTTTTGATTTGATTGTTGTATTTGTTGCGTTAACGGTTAACCGTTAAATTAGAATGTATGTTATTGAGGATAATTCCTTCGCAACGACCTCCCAGGATAATCTAATGGATATTATTTTCATTGTTCACACCTGGGATGTAAATTTCTTAAATGAATCTATGAATGCAAGAGTCCTCCTCTTCCTCTATTGAATAATAGTAATAATGTTTCCAATGAATTTTTCTCTGGAAAGCACATATCTGAACAATGTTCATCATCAAATTCAATATTATATTTGATGATGATGATGACATAATTTGTTGGTTCATTTTGAAATATACTTGAAGTAATGGAGAAAATTCGAAAAACGATTTTCACAATTCAAATCAAGTGGAAAGAAGTATCGCCGAAAATATTTATATAGAATATGGTGCGACAAGGACTTTCACATATTTTTAATCAAACCACAGGCAATATGTAGGACAAAATTTACATCCCTCTTGTCTGCCATTTCAAACGGAAGTTTTTCTTCCTCTACGATCCGGACGAGAACCCGAACTTAATTCGTGTTTTGGTTTCATCGCTTTTAGAACTGTTCTGGGATAGTACAGAATCGGGCTCTAACAGCGCATCGATACTACACAGTCCTAGATCTGTCCTAGGACAGTTCTGAATTTCGGAATCAAAACAAACCTAGTATAACAGACATTCGTTCAAAACGACAACAAGTTGCCTCCAGAGCATGCGCGAAAGAAGCATTATAGAAATACCAAAAAGCTGGCCACAGTTCAACTGAAGTCTTGTGCGAAAAAATAGATGTAGCTCATATCAAAGAAATTTCACACAGCCACTCCTAAACTTCGCCCATAATAACCAGAATATCCGTGCTGTGAACTACAAGAGCCATACCACGGTACAGGCGAGACGAAAGGAGGGCGTAACACGTATCTCAACGTGATATAATCGGCAAGAACAAGTTATGAACTTGTCGAACACAAGTTGGTGTCCCTAAGGTGGAGCCACTTCAACTGACTAATTGAATATACACTGTTCCGGAATGTCACACCGCTGGTAATGTGTTGATATGGAGTATGGGTCATCATAATGCAATTACTCATACTCAACGGATTATAAAATCTATATGATTGATCATGGAGGTGTGCTGATTTAGATTTGTGATATTTGAATTCCAAATTAGTTGTGAAGAATTTGAAGGAGTTTATTATATAAATATAGTTTGAAAGAAAAAAAGTATAAATATAAAATATGTTATTTGATAATAGTAATTAAAATGAAGATAATAACATTAATGATTATTATCTTTATTATTATTACTATCTCAGACTCTTGAAAAGAGTTGGAAATTTGAAGTGATGGCAAATCCAGCAGTACAAAACAACAGAAATCATAATGAAATCAATAAGTACTTTAACAGAGAACATAAAGTTGCTATACCAAAAGTAACCCCTTAGGTAAACGATGTGCACTCAGTGTTCCTCAAATTAGGCGATAGATAGCACCAATTTTAAGTGGTATAGTAAAAATAATAATGAATTGATATGTCTTCGTTTCAAACACAATATGCCTATACATATCTTAAAAGACCTAGAAAAGCACTGCGTTGAAGGCAGCAGCTTTTGCGCGCATGTTCAATGGAGATGACCGGTTTGACAACGAATTGGAACATGCGCGCAAAAGCTGCTGCCTTCACGGCAGTGCTTTTGTAGGTTTTTTTTCGATAAAGTACTGGATTTCAATTCGATCTGATCTGTATTTTTGGAAATATTGGGAAAATAAAGGTTTGAATGGGTATATCTACGGAATCATTTGGCGGATTTTACCCATTGACGAATTAAACCTCCGTAATTAAGTCCCAAACTTTCTCTACAAATATCGAGTTTCCATGTAGTTTCTTCGGGAAGTTATTGTGTTCACGGTCGGCGGAAAGAAACAACTTAGGAACTCGATTTTTTTTGAATAGGCTTGGACCTTAATTACGAAGGCCGAATTAAATGCGTAAAACCCACCCAATGATGATGACAGTTCGAAATGTCATATAGAATTTAGTGAGGATAATACGATAAGAAGATCACAGAATATTGAATATTTAAAAAAAAATTTTTTTCAAATTGTTCTCATGACACGCTTATCTTGAAATTTGGCACACAGTTGTCTTTAAGCATCTTCAAACTAGCTACGAAGTTTTATTAGGATTGAATCAGTATTTTTTGAGTTATAACGAAAAAAACAACTATATCGAGAGGAAAACCACGAAACTTTACATATTTTTCCCAATGTCTCCAAATTTGATAGCTGTATCGAAATGAAGTTCTATACAGTGCTGTGGAATATAAATCTCAAAGTATTAGCTGAATCGATTCCTAAAATGATCAATAGTTTCTGACAAAAAATTATTTTCGAAAAAAATTGAAAAAAAAATTTTTTTTTTAATCAAGTGAACATACGATCCCAACATAATTTGGATTGAGTTGAGCGTCGTTATGTTTAAACTAACTGCAAAGTTTCAATTCAACCACTCGAGTTGTTCCTGAAATATCAGGGAAATAACCTCACAATTTCAAATGGCTATTACTCCGAAACCATCCGGCCGATTTAGCCCATTAACGAACTCAACTGCTGCATTGCGATTCGCGAAGCAACCTGAAAGTTTCAAGATGCTAGCTTGTTCCGTCCGACAGTTATCGTGTCCTCGGCTGGCCGGAGAGAATCGATTTTGACACCAGATTCCTCATCAGTGAGTTCAACCTAGTCGAGTGAGACCATATTCGGCTCAAATATCGAAAATAACAGACATTTGGACGAGACGATAGCACGCTGCGAGCAAAAATAGCATCCGTACCTCAAAAATAGAGAAAGCTTTATACATACAAATATTTGAGACGTGACAGGTTTATGATCAATCAATTGCATTTCCGTTGAGAATACTCAGGGTGACGTCATCAAGAATTTTTGGAAACTATAATCATTGTATAAAGACTCTTTATACAATATATTCAATCCGCTGCCATTTTCTCTCGTAGATAAGATACGAATGATGAGTTTGAATCTTGAGGAATGAAAAGTAGGACTGGTGTTATAGATATTAACCTGTTGTCAATTGTATTTTTTTTTTCAATTATATTTCAATTCAGGAATACCAGTTGGTACAGTTTCGATTCAGAAATTCGTACAAAAATGTTCGTGCGAAAAAAAATAATTCACAAATGTCTTGTTTGCTGTCTGTGAATGAGCTCTTAAGTAAGAAAGACAGACTATGTACGTACTTTCGTTATGAATCTGAACGAGGGCTTTTGAGTTCAGGGTGTATTCGGATTTTTTTTCAATTTAAGTGTATTGTCGAAAAAGCTGGACGAACACAATACTTCGGAAAGTTTTCGGTTCGTCGGAGTCAAATCTGAGTCTTTTTTATAGTCTACACGTTGTTTTATTGATAGAATCTTCCACAGTTGAAGGAATTTTAACAAAAGTTTTTCACTTGCTTCCGTACGAATTTCATCAGTTCGATTAACGGAATTTCAATTTCGAAATAACCCTTTTCAGGGAATTGTGGTTTTTGATGGTGAGCCTTTCGAAATGTCTTTGTCGTATAATTCGAACGTTAGTACCAGTATATTCCAGCAACTGGTTCTTCGAACGCTTTCAACATTGAAACTCAATTCCACAATCGAGTGTGGAATTCGCTTGATTAAATCACGTTCTCGAATTGATTCACAGAAGAAATAATCCCGAATATACTCAAGTTCAAAGAACCTAAAATCTTTTTATAACAACTACGAGGATACAATGTTTGTTTCCTAAAACTCTGGGAACGAATCAAATACCAGAACCCTATGTGGACACAATATATCTATATTTCATTCTTTGTTAGCGTTAGATATGAGACCTCGTTTGCGAGTGTATATTGAAATGTATTCATCTTCGAGTCCATAGTAGTTGTAGATTTTTGCTATTGCCACTTCTTTTGTGTGAAGAGATATTTGTTTTTTTGTTTGGACATCGCATCACTTTGTCTAGTCTCCAACATTGTATGGAACATACTCTATTTTTTCCTGGGAGGGGTTATATTTCCGTTGCGAGAGAATGGGGAGATATTGTAGTCTGAGAAATGACGTTTTCTGTTGCTAATCAATCGGAACAAAATGAAGAAATCATGATTAATAGTGATGAATTCATTGCTAGATTTACAGAAGAATAAAAAAAGAATTTCGACTCTTTTTTCATGAAATCATGATTTATAGTGATTAATTCATTGCTAGATTTTCAAAAGAATAAAAGAGAATTTCGAATCTTTTTTCAACTAACATCTTTTCTAATCGAAGTTTCAAGCAATTAATTTCACTAACCAATAATTGGAGAAAAAAATGTAATTGTTGTGTATCCCTGCTGACGCTGATATTATATTCTTTCAAGCAGGAATTTTTAAATGTTGTTCTGTATATTTTAGAACAATTCTCTGATAGTATGTTGATACAGTTGCAGTTGTAGCTTAGACTAGTTCTGTCGAGTAGCCCAAGTGGAGTTAATCAGATGTTTTACTTTCATTGATCTAGGGGCCCTAGGGTTGCTCTAGGATGTCTCATCCATTGTACTAGGAGCATTGAGCCCAAACATTTTCAAACTCACGAGCCAGCAATACTCTGGCTACTTTTCTGAAGGATATGGGTCAGTTACTATTGCAAAATCAGTAGAAAGTATTCAACAACAAGCTCGATGATATTTGGCTATAATTTACCCAATATTATAATGGATTGGAGACTCTGAACCAGACTTGCAATTATGTGATGATTTCACTAAGGGTATTTGAAAGTATACGCTACAGTTAGAGTCAACTGACTTGGAACAATAATTGAGATGGTGTATCCACATGGACACTCAGAGTATCGTTGATGGGGTGGGAAAGCATGTTCTGGGAGCTCCTTCTTGCAAGTATTTCGCTGAGCATCAGAATAGAATAGATAAGAATTATTTTTTCTTTCCTTAACTTGTAAGTGAAGTTCTTTCACTTAAACTCTGGTTCGAAGATATTGATTTAAAGAAGATTTGATCGTTTTTTTTTAGTTCTTTTTCTGAATATTTCAAAGCAATGCTTTATTTGAGTCGATCATAATTCATCATTTTATCCCAATAAATCCGCAACAGAAAACTTTTTCCGTCAAAATTGGGGAAGTTCTCCTAAGACTCGGAAATATTTCCCCTTCCCGAAAGTATCAGAGTATGTTTCATACAATTCTAGAGATTCTGATCAGGTCAAATTAACGAGAATAATCATAATAGATAGTAATAAAATATGTCATTCCATCCCCATTTTCGCGAAATTATGTCTATTTTCGGAAAGTGTTTCAAAGAGCAGAACTCATCAGCAATGTTCGGTAAAAAATTTTCCGTATCAGCACTAATAGAAAAGAGATGATATTCAAACATCGGGGAAAGATAGCGATTTTCACGAATTTCCAAAATGCTCATTATCTCGAAAACGGAGATATTTTTTCGATATTCTAAGCGTTTATGATCAAGGACATCACCAGTACAAATATTGTTTCAGGTTTATCGGACACCCTGTACTTTCATTGTGAAGAAATGGCCATTCGAAAGCACCCAACCGGGTGCAGTTTGGATATCCAAGCTGAAGGAGCATATCATAACGAGTAATGATTCTGATTTGGTTTGTAAATATTTGTTGTTATCTCGCAAATATTCTTCAGTACAAATAAAATCAGATTTCATGCGTATAATCAGCATTTTAGTCGTAAACTCTGATTTTATGCTAAACTGCTAGACAAAATGCATGCTAAAAACTCTATGGTGCGTCATCTTGTACCATTGTATTGATGGTGAAACTTATGAGATTCTAAGCATGATTTTTGCTTATATTTTCAAGAGATATGATAACAGGTTTGAAGGTAAATTAGATAATCAGTTGAAATTATTGCTCGTATACCAAGTTTCACTAATAATTCTATAATCATGTATCGAACAACTTCAATGAGTTATGCACATGCTCACCTTTTCTTGAAGATCCATTTGACAACTTTGACGGCCTTGGTATTGCTTGAAACAGAAAAGAGAAACACTTAATAATTCAAAAACCATAGATCAATATCAGTATCGTTTTGATCCATGAACATAATTTAAGTAAAACCACTTATCAGGAATTTGAACTATATGTATCTAGCTCTCAAATTTCAATGAGTCTACCCACTTTTCGGACACATAATGTTCTCTTTTTCTGCAGAGCACTAGATTACCAATTAAATAGAGAAAATGCTTATACGATTCTCATTAAGCATGAATGAATTACTGTAATGATCTCAGAATGAGCGTCTTTGTGGCAATGATCACCGAAATTCTTTCATGATCAATGGGTACCGTACATGTATTCTCTCTAACCGATTGATTATCTTAAGCCCTGAAACAGGAGTGACACTTAACCTCAAAAACGTAAAATTTAAAACTAAATACATATAGTCCAAATTCCTGATGAGTTGCTTTAGATAGATGAATATCGTTGTTGTTATAGAAATACTTCATATCACTTCAATGAGCTAGACAGAAAAAGAATGTCTCTCGTATGTTCGAATTGGATTTATCTCTCATGCATGGATCAGGCGACTGTGAACTTTCAGAGCTAAGATCACGGATTCGGTTTATAGAGACCAATGTATGTTGAGACATTAATTTACTTCAAAATGTAGAATTTATTTATTATTTCGACTACTGAAATATTCCTTTTAAATTTCTGATTTTTTGTGTCATTTCTTTAATGCCTTGAAATGTATCAACAAGTTTTTCGATCTATTTTTCGTCAGGGTTTGAGTGAAAGAGCAGATTGTGCTTAGTCACTATCTGAACTCCGCCCTGTAATTTGTTTTTTCTCAGTGTTAATTCCATAATTTGTATTTTTTTCTGAATGAAGTGATTATTATCGTTTTAATTATTATTATTATTATTATTATTATTATTATTATCATCATTATTATTATTATTATTACTATTAATATCATTATATGAACACAATAAAGAAGCATGATGAAATATACATTGTGTTGAAGCTCAGAGAACTGTGTTTTTATTTAAATTAATTAGTTAAAATCCACTCACTCTAGTCAACTCGATATATTTTACCCTAAATCATAAAAGCAAAAAAACTATTTCTGGAATAATAGAAAATAATCGGCTGGATTCGCAGGCTGGCAATTTTGAGCAGTTTCCATAAATAATTTCACACGGCAACACCGCTTATGTCTACGGCCCACCTTCCTTTGGTTTGGTTTGAGATCGATCATCAAGAGTAAACTACAGATTTCTGCACTCATTTTCCTTCAAACAATTGCTTGTATTCGGCAGGGGGTCTTTATATGATATTTTAGTTAAATGAGATTCAAAACTTTATGTTGCATTAAATTTCCATATGAACGCATCGCCCATTTGTCATTATATCAGTCCATTTACAGCTCATGGAACTCTAGAAAACCTGTTTATCAAAAGATGTATGAATACGTAGACCAAAACCCAAACCACGAAAGGCAAGAACTAAGGTAAAACATGAATACATCTCGAAGGTTTTGTCTCCTTCAACAAGTTCCTCTCCATTTCTGAAATTAAAACTGACTACATCAAACGAGTCTCGGTAATACATTCAACGTGCTGCGGCTGAGAGATTGAACACTGAATGAATTTTTTTAATTTTTGCACATCGTTCACCCTCCATTTACCTGTTTCGTTCCACCGTTCATTTATAACATCATGGCGAAATAAATGTTAATGGCTCAAGTGGGACCTATTCAGGTTGAGTCCTTTCATTAATGACTCGAATGAAAATTTTATACTCGGTTTTGCCGGTATAATTGAAAGGTGAAATTATGCGTCTATTCAGAGGTGAAGGTGTCAGATCGAATTACTTCGTTGAATTGGTGCGGGACTCGGTGAAGGAATAGAATTGTTCGTTTCTATTTTCACATTTCAATTCCACTGAGAACAAGACGAATGAGAGTATCACACGAATACATATTCTTGTGGGATAGTATCTCGGATATTTCTGCAAAGTTCAACAATTGAGAAAAACCTATTATACATAGCGTGTACTCTCTATATCTCTACTTGAATCATGCCTTAAAAAAACCCTTCTTTATCACACCTCATCCATACAATCACCTATCCTCAGAGGGCGCTCTACCCTAAGCATTACACATTCCACCTATACAGGAAATGATTTCCCTTGTTGTTTTCATCCTTTTTGAAGTTTCCAAAGAATTTGACGCACTTTTACCTGAGAGGTCTAGGATGACAGCTCAAACCAATATGTAACATGAAATCTCCGAATGAAATTTCGTGCTCACACATATTGAGAAAATATATAATCGTGACAAAACAACTCTAAAGATTGTTTGAATCTCAATTACGAAAGTCGAATTCGTGAAAAGGTAAAAACCACCATATGATTTCTCAGATATGAACATCCAAATTCAACTTTCCGAAATTGCCAAAACGTTGATTGGACAGAATTGAGAATTGGTGTTTGGTTCACATATGAGAGCGTGAAGGTTCATGTGAAATTCGGTGGGGCCATGTGAAAAGAAGATCAAAATCGAGAAAAACTATCTGGGATTCTTCAATGAAATCTTGCACGAATATTCAGGACATTTTCTTCCAACCAAGTATTTAATCAAATAGAGGATTTCAATTCGTGGACGAAAAGTACCCTACTTACTTCTTCCAAATCTTATCCTACAAATAGAGTGTCTCAATGTCTCGTTTCTGAAAGAAACTGTGTTAATCAGAATAAACAGAATTGAAATTCCTAGAGCAGGTTCCATAAATGAGTGGGATTCACCTAGACATTTCGAGGACATTTACATTGAGGAATTCATTTTCTTTATATCTCCAAATACTCATCAGATTGAGCTGGGATGAGGAAGGTAAATCTCTACTAATTTCAGAGGTATCTGACGAATAGTTTTCGACAAATTTGATTGAAGTTTTTGATAATGGTTTCTTTATTTTTCTGACGATGATAGTATCCTACAAAGTTTTGCATAACTGGTGTAACGGCCTTTCACAACTTACAACCAAGCCTCAAGTTGATTCCATCAGTATTTCCGGAGTTATTGAAGGAAACCTATCCCCTCACGCCCAACTAAAACTCATTGTGCGAGTTCGCCGAATTGTAGGTCATGAAAGAGCGCTGAAACATTGTTGAAATAAATATAGGCAACATAAGCCTTTGATCGCGCTCTATAGCCAACTTATTAACATCACAGCTTGGTTCTCAAATAGGCAGGACTGCCAGTACTGATGCACAACAGTCATCATATAAAGATCGAAAATATTTTATACCTTGAGCCACTCTTACCTTCTTATACCATTACTGATTCTCCTATCGTACTTTCTCAAACTCAAAACGTATCGGCAGCGAGAACTCTGCATTTCTGAAGCCTATATCACTTGACAGAGTCCAAACAATAATAAAACTTGTTAAACTTGGAGCCCAGCTTGGATATCACGAGGATTTCACAAGGATAGTTTGAAAAATGTCTCCGACGAAACAAATGGCGCTGTGCAAGACAAGAATTCCTCAACAGTAGAGGGACATGCTTTCTGAATCTCAGCCGGCATTAAAAACACTGCTCAACTGCTTGAAATATTGAAATATAGCTGATAGATCAATAGAGAGGCGAACCTGTGTATCGTCTCAATGAAGATAAATATCAGCTATATGTACATATAAGGAAAAGTAAAGAATCGAGAATGGAACCCTGGGGCACACCTGACGTTATTAGGCATTACTCTGAAAATGCATCATGTAGTTGAACGCACTGATGTCTACCAGAAATGAGGGACATAAAACATTGCAAAGCATGTTTATCAAAACCGAAACAAATCGATTCAGCCCAGGATAACTAATGTTCTTCGCGAAATCAAACAGGGTGAGAATGAATGCATGACCCTCATCAAAAGATTGCAGAATTTCATTTGTTATATTTGATAGAAGTGTAGGAGTGCTGTAACCTTTTCTGAAACCCGATTTTGTTATTTTTTAATCAAGTACTGGATTTCTATTCGATTTAATCCATATTTTTGAGATTATTGGAAAAATAATATTTTGAATTGGTATATCTGCGAAATCATCGAGTGGATTTCATCCATTAACGAACTCGCCATTTGTTATTGGGGTCCAAATTTTCTCTCCAAATATCGAGTTTCCTAGTTGTTTCTTTCGGAAGTTATTGTGTAAAAGAGCGTCCCTGAAATATCGAGTAGTATGATGAATCTGATAAATTGAATTCTGAAAGACAATTTTACGACAACACAACAATTATAGACTCAATTAAAATTGTTGAAGATACGGTAGATATTAATTAAACGCCGACAAAGACGAAATACTGTTTCCCTGCAGACCCTCAATGAAATAAAAAATGTTTTCTCCCCGAACATCACGAAGAGAGACATAATAAAGCCGAGAATCAGTAACCTAAATACGGTTATGCAGGGCACACCTTTGTGAATTCCCTTTAGCGAATGATTCTGTACATAAGGTCATAATGTGAGGAGAATCACAGGCTCGTTATCTTTATGAGGGCTCATTCGAGTTCGTGTATTCAGTCCGTTTATCTGGCATATAATTTCATACCTTGAACCGTTAAATTCTTTGATGCTCCATATACACGAGAATTATGATGAAAAACGACTAGAAATTTCGAATAGGTTCTTAGAGATTGCTGTTCCTCATTCGTAGCATGGAATAGTTAATTGGATTTTCATATTATCTCCGCAAATTTTCAGTTTATCAAGAAACATCCTTTTTTACACCATTCAATGTAGGTTATCAAAATCAGACTAAGATTTTCGATGAAACCGGAAACCAATTGAAAATAAATTCCTATTACTAAAACGAGTTTTTTGTCTCAGCTTAAACTGCTGCGAAAATAAGTTGAGGAACTCGGTTGGAGTAAATGAAAAATATATCTTATGAAAAACCTGTTTTCCTTGATCAGACAATAAGGTGAAAATGTTTGTGACATGGAAGTTTCCGAACTAAGAAAATTTTTAAAAGTTGGCATAAATCCAACGAAAAAAAATTTTGAATATCTCTCATAGATATATAAGATTATTATTATAGATAAGCGAATGACTTCAACCAGATTTCTCTAAATTAACTGCCTCAAGCCAACTGAAAAGCTGTGGGAAGGTACAAAATTTCATATTTTGTACCTTTTATTGAGGCATGATTTGAAAGAATCATCAGCATTTATGTTGTGATATTTGTAGTGACTGATACTTATAGGTCTCTAGAAAACTCATCAAAAGCTTGTGAGGGTTAAGAGTTCAGGTGTGGCTATATCATTGCAAGACTTTTTCTTATATGTGCGGATTCAATAGAATTAATGTGTAAGGAATGAAGAAATTTCAAAAATTGATAAAGAAGAAATAGGATTTCTTTGAGAAAATTTAACATTGCCTTATCTTTCTCATAACACTATCTATTATTACTTATATAAATAGGTTAGTCGATAAATTTTCAGTACCTACCTACATCGTAGTATATTTACCCTGTTTACGTAGTCTGCCAAACTATTTTTGACATAAATAAAGCAAGCGGATTATATTCTACATTATTCCATCAATGAAGAAGATTTTTAGTGAAATCCTGTTTTTGGAAATCAATTCGTCACCCAAACATCGTCATTGCAATCAGGGATACAGAGCCGGATCTAGGGCGTGGCGAGGGAGGCATTTGCCACGGGCGCCAACCAACTAGGGGAGCAAAATTAAGATTTGTTTTCTTGAAATTATGTTTTTTCACTTCAAAGTAGTTACCAATAAATTAACAGATGATACATTCACACTGGTCGGCCGCCCTACGATTCCCGATTGCGTCCAGATGTTTGTTATTCGAACACTGAAGACCTACTTCAATTAGCGGCAAGTTCAGAGGGAGTTTAATGGTTCGAGCTAGCGGCGGTAGCGCTCCGTCTAGGGTCGGTTTCTTGACGGCATGACAAAGAGATTCAGACCGTCCACATCATTCGCCGAATCGTTCATCATACCGGCTTTGATAAGCGTAATGTATTTCGAAGACGTTTACGACCGATAGGCTTGATGAAATCATCCCAGTCTTATCAATACTACTTTTCTTCTCGCATGTGGGGTACTTCCATGCAGCAGCGCAGTTGATGGCATCAATAATAAAAATAGGAACCAGGAACTTGTTATTATATTTTATACTATGTGCAATACCGCAAATAACGTGGTCGTGCAAGCAGGCCGGGAAATTATTCGTTCTGGAAAAAGTTTGAAAATTTCATCAGGTATGTTTGAATAATTCAATTTTGCGTTGAGGATTTTTACGCGCTCGGTCAAATTATATTCTGTCCGTGTACACGAGAGTCAATCATTTTCGAAAGATATAACTTAATTTATGTTTGGGTAAGGAATATGTCGACGATATTATCGTTCGAACTTTATTTGCGAGATCTCAAATTATACCGATTCAATTAAAATTGCGTTGTACCATAATTACACGAGTTTTCATATGTATAAGAAGAAGATAGAAAAAAAATCAAAATGTTGAGAAGAATACGATAAATTAATCGTATCTCTAATATCTTATTAATCAGCTTCTTAGCTATGGGTACTACAGAAAAAGATCAAATGTCGATCAAATGAATAGTATGATTCTTGAGTTGAATCCTGCCCTCCTGACATTTGTCGAGCATTGAGACAATTCAGATATGAATAAAAACGAGCGCGCAAAACATTCCGATTCGACGTCTATGCATTTTCAGAATCTTATATAATTTTAGGTTGATATAACCAACTGAAATGGTTTTTCTGTTACAATTATTCTCTTATGACCTATGTTGGCATGTGTGTTCTCTAATGTATTTCAGTTTTTCATTTACACTTTCATTTATCGTTTTTTTGAAGCTTTGAATGCTTATATATTATTTTGAGAATAAATTATTTTTTGTTTTCTTCATACTCTCATTATCGTATATTAATACTTTTCTCTTCACTACCTCATAAGATACATGGGAGATTATAGTAATTTCTATACACATATTGTTTGATATACCTGAGAACCTAATGGTCGTTCTCAAAAGAATATAATAATAGTAAAATATCTTAGGAATAGAATAAATACTATCATTGATGAAAAGTATGTAGTCAACGAAAAAAAATTTGAAAAGGGCGCATTTCGATAACTTGCCACGGGCGCTGATATTCTAGATCCGGCTCTGCAGGGATATACTATTGTTTCAAATGAAAAATATAGAGGTTGTGATACATTCACATCAATTGAAATTCGTTTTCATATATAACAAATATATGTGTAGGATTTTTATCAATCGTCTAGGGGTTTGATTGATTTGAAACTCCTAATATTTCTCTTCGTCTCTCTTCTTGTAGTGGGTATCAAGAAAACACTAGTTTTTGGCTATTTACTCTATTTACACCGACTTTATACACTTTGTACAATTGAGCAGATTTACAAGGAAAAAAAAGAAAAAGACAATTGCTGACGTTCGAAACTCGTCTAGAATCGCGTCCAAAATCTTGACTTTGCTTCTGAGTCTTTCGTCTGAGTTTCGCGTCTCGAACTCTACGTCTAACTTAAGCTCAAACTCTCTGTTCTCAAACCACGACGGAAACTGCCTTACTCAAACGTCGACGGGAACTCTCTTACTCAATCCCCGACAGGAACTACCTTCAATCTTCACTCTGGCGTACTAGCTCGATTTGTCCCCACTCTTACTTAAATCGAGGGCGTACATCCCGAATCTTCATCCCCTTCTACCTGCGTCTGATTGGACAGACCTCGACGGATGTGACTTACTGGGGATGAGATTAGACCAATCAGCTGAGGTGCCTTTCGACCACCGGGAAAGGCCTTTCAAGAATACTATTAATCTCCTGTTAATTTATTACTTCCCTTACACGTTCTTGAATTTCTTGGATATCCTAACTGTTGACAGATACAAATTGACGACACGATTGTATCCAACACCCCATATCACCTTTCGTGTAAGGGACAGGATGTTATCAGAAATCACCCGACTTGCTGGCGTCTGCGTCCTCTTAAATCTGCCCTTGTGACCACATATGCCATCACAGGTGGCGACTTGATGTCCTTTGTTCGGAGCACTTTCCATAATAAAGTGCGCCACACACACACAGAACAAACTCCCTCAATGTACAGTATTTACACGTAGGAAATCAACTTCTGTGTGAAGAAATTGAAATCCTACACTCGGCCATCCTGAATTATGAATTCGACCCGAATTCAGCATCAGAGTCTACATCGCTTTGCGTTTCGACCCACGGTTTCATAAATTCAGCACAGGTGGAAGTTCTCAAAGGACCTTCATGAGAGCCCACTTTCGTAACGTCGTACCTCTCATTTCCCTTGGCCTTCACTACCTCGTATGGCCCCAGATATTTCCTGTTCATCTTCAAACCTGCCCCAAATTGCGTTCTCTTGATCGCGACCAGATCTCTCTCTCGGTATATCGTGGCTTTCTTCCTCCTCAAGTTATACCTCTTCTTATTTTCTTCCTGGGTTTTGAAAAGCTGCTGCTTGCATTTTTTCCTCAGCTCCTCCCTTTCTTCAGAGAACTCCTTTCTAATCTCCATCTCGATTGCTTCGTCTACTTTAAGATCCTCTTTCCTTCGCATTCTGACACCTGTCAACATCTCGAAAGGTGTCGTATCGATACTCCTCTGATAGGTGGAGTTGAGTGCCCTCTGCACTCTATCCATGAACTTATACCATTTCGTGGGGTCGTCGATGCTAAGTTTAGCGATCACTGGAATTATAGTACGATTAACTCTCTCCACTTGGCCGTTTCCTCTCGGTACACCAGTAGTAATCGTAACATGGTTAATTCCTTCCCCCTCGCAATAATCCTTGAATTCCGAGGATGTGAATGCCGTTCCCTTGTCTGTGATTATTCGCTTTGGATTACCGAAAATCTTCTGTTGTCTCAATAAACAACCTAATGTTTCGGTGGTGGTAGTTGATTTCACAGGATATAACCCAACAAATTTGGTGAAGTCGTCCACAACAATCAAAATATGCTTATAGTTTTTGTTGGTCGAAGGAATTGGTCCCAAATGATCAATATGATAGGTATGCAGAGGTCCATCCAACTTAGGTATTGGGTGAAGCCAACCTTCCTGCTTTCCTTCCTTCCGATTAACCAGTATACATTCTATACAGTTGGTTATAACCCTTTGAATTTTGTCCTTCAATTTAGGTATGTGAAATTCCCTCCTCACTATCTCTTCCGTCTTTTTAATTGAGAAATGTCCTTCCTCGTGAACTTTTCTTATAATTTCCATCTGCATTGCCGCAGGTACGACGAGCAGCTCCTTTCCCTGCTCGTACTTGTAAAGCAGATCGTGTTTGGTCATATACCCATCGTATTGCCCTTTCGTTTTCAAAATCTCCTTTATAACCTGAATTTTCTCATCTCCTTGTTGTGCCAACCTCATCCTCTCCGTACAGCCATTTCTCTCGAGTATGGTCATCACTACTGGATGCCTACTGAGAGCATCAACGTGCCTCATGCTACTACCTTTGCGATGTTCGACTTCATAATCGTATTCTTCTAGCAGCAGAGCCCATCTGGCAACCCTTGTGGAAAGTTCCTTCTTATTCAGCGTTTTTTGAAATGCCGAACAATCCGTTAATATTTTGAACTTCGATCCTAAAAGGTAAACTCTGAATTTTTTAACCGCCGTAATAATGGCTAAGACTTCTAATTCATATGACGTGTATTTCTCTTCGGCTGGCGTCGTTTTTTTACTACAGTAGTACACCGGATGCAATTTTCCGTCCATTTCTGATATCTGCTTAAGGCAAGCACCATATCCATGCATGCTAGCGTCCGTATGCAACTCAGTCGGTACTCCTCTCCGGAAAATATGCAGCACCGGTGCACAAGTCAACAGTTCCTTGAGTTTTTGAAAAGCATTCCTCTGATTTTCCTTGAACTCGAATCGCCTATCCCCTCTCAGTAAGTCACTCAACGCCTTTGCTATCAACGAGTACGAAGGTATGAACTTCCGGAAGTAACCAGTAAGTCCAAGGAAAGATCGAACCTGTTTGATAGTTTTTGGTTCTGGAAATTGTCGAATGGCTTTCGTTTTTTCGTCTGATGGTTGAATTTTTCCATTCTCAACGATGTATCCTAGAAATTGCACTCTCCTCTTCAACAGTTGACACTTTTTCCGTTTGATCTTCAGCCCATAATCCGCTGCTACTTCTAATACCCTTTTCAACTTTTTGAGACCCTCCTCTTCTTCTTCACTAGGTATAATGAGATCATCCATATAAAAAACAACAATTTTTTCCCTAATTAGCGGTCTGAAAATATAACTGATATATCGCTGAAAGATAGGCGGACTCGTGCATAATCCGAACGGACTCTTAAGAAACTCATATTGTCCGGTCGGGGTAATGAAAGAAGTATATTTTACACTCTCCTCCTCCACCTCTACATGGAAAAATCCGTTCTTTAAATCGATCGTCGTAAAGAACTGAGCTCCCTCTAATCGATCCATCACGTCCTCGATCAGCGGTAATGGAAAACGATCCTTTATTATATTTTTGTTTAGCTTTCGGTAGTCGCAACATAATCGTTTTGTGCCATCCTTCTTGTTCACCAATACGATCGGACTCGCAAAATCAGATGAACTTTCCCTGATTATACCTTCTTCTAACCATTCGGCTATCTGCTTATCCACTTCTTGCTGTTCCGGTACAGATAGCCTTCTGGCTCTCTGATAAATCGGTTCGTCACTTTTAAGAATGATTTTCATTTTAATATCCGATTCTTTCGTCTTATTTGGCGTATAGTCGTTGATCAACTGGCGGACTTCCCTTCGGATTTCCGGATCTTCAATGTGATCAACGTCGATGTCTTCTTTTTCGTCGTCCAACGTGATACTCATCAACCAAGATGTTGTATCATCCATCTTTTCCTTCGAAATTACTTTAACGCAATCATACTCAATCTGCACAGAGGCATGCTCTAGGAGATTACTCCCTATGATGGCTCGAAATCCCGATGCAACCGCTGGTACCACATGAAATGTGAGATTGTAAGTGTGCTCATTGATTTCCACGTCCAAATTCAATGAGCCTAAAGTTTTTACTGTGAAATGTCCCAACCCTTTAAGCGTTATACGTTCCTTCGATAGTTTATGATCTTTAAGGTAGTTATTATAAACGTCCTCTCGTATGATGCTTATATCGCTACCAGTATCAAAAAGCGCGTTCACTTTGGTAGATTCTAAAATCAGTTCCACGGCATTCCTTGGAACGGATTCTACCACAACTACATTCTTAGGTTCTGGTTTCAGGGTCTCTGAGTTCGAACATTTCGCGGCAATATGACCGAACTTATTACACTTAAAACATCTTGTCCCCTTTTCCTTCTTGGGGCATTTCCTTGATTTGTGTCCTTTATCGCCGCAATTGAAACAAGTCTCTCCTTTCGCTACCCTATCAAATCTGTCGGAATTTCGCACAATTTTTTTGTCTCGCCTTTCCACTTTATCGGAATCTCTCCAATTATTTTTCGTTCGATCTTTCTGAGCAAACAGATCCCGCTTTGCAGAAATTTCTTCGTAAATTTTAGCATTCTGTTTGAATTCCAGAAAATTCTTCGCGCCGTACAAAACGATTTTGTTCGACGTATTATCTGGGATACCGTCTATAATATATTGTATAATAGCCTCGTCTTCGATATTTGCACGACTGCCAATCTCCCTCATTACGAGAATATACTCCTGTATATTCTCATTGGCTTTCCTTTTTCTACTCATGAGGAGCTTGTGAATTTGAGCTGTACTTACTCGAACCTCAAATTCGTCTATTAGACACCTCTTTAAAGAATTCCAAGATTTAACCCCGGAAAGAGACTGCACAAACAGTTTCGCTAACCCCGACAGTGATTTCTTGGCGAATATCAGTTTCTGTAAATCGGACCAACCCGTTATGGCCGCGATTTCCTCAAAATCTTCCACCCATTTATTCACTGGATAATCGTCCTTTCCCGTGAATTGCCGAATGGAATCTTCCACATCTCTGAACGTGAGTGAAAAAGTACTACGGCTACTAGTTCTATCGCTAGTGTTCAGCGAATTTGAATCCTCTGACCGCAGAAAAACTTCTTCGGCCCTATCCTCGTCTTCTTCGGCCTCCTCTGCCTCAAACGTCGCGAGAAAATCACAAATACGTTTAGCAAGTTCGTCCTTGCCGCCGTCATAATTCAAATCCAACATTCCACAAATCGCGATCAAATCTGACAACGACAAATTTCCCCCAACATGTGCAATTTTGTCGGAATGTTCTTCGGAATTCCTATCCCACGAAAAACCCCTAAATTTCCGCAGAGATCGCCTTCTCATGTAAGCCTGGCCCTCCTCACCAAAACATACCAAATGTAGGGCTTTCACGGCAGAGATTTTTGCATTCGTGATTTTACGCTCGATTTTAACGATTTCACCTAGGGAACTCATCTCGAATAAATCAAAGGTATAGACTAAAATTCGAAAAAATTTTACGCAACACGTCAAGAAGAAATGAAAGCTCTGTCGAGTTTTGAAATTCAGCAACTGCTCACAAATACAAATAAAATATACACATGCACAACCAGTAAATTCCCAGTTAAATATCGTCTCACAAATATCAATGAATTTAAAATCTCTCAGTCGTCTATCTCAGTATTAATAAAACTGAAAAAGGATTTATAGAAACTTTGCAAATGAAATCGTTCACAGATCGACGATCAAAAAAAATAAAACTAAAAACGTCGTTATGCGAGAAAAAGTGATATTTTCAAATTAAGGATTTATCAACACTCTGCACATCAAATCGTCCGCAGATTGACGATTAACAAATAAAAAAATAAGAAAATCATTAAGAAGTATGGAAAAATGCGATGTTTAAATTAAGACAATGAATCGTAATGAGTCACGAAATATTCGACCAGAATTTATCCCTATCTTCGTCTAAAAAGGGTAAATCCTACCTCAGTCCTTATTCCTCGTCTTGAATGGTCACTCACTCCGCGATTCACAAATTTCCCTTAATTTCACAACACTTTTTACTATATCCAATCTCGGCTCCTTTGTACCGCAACTGGACTTCCTCCCGTCTCAGATTCTGTGCTGGTAACCTCTCGCTAGATATAGGTACTAGCTAGTTTTTTATTAAACTGGCTTGCCTGTTTCACAACTGATCTCAGATTGTGAAATACCTCCTGGCTTACGTCTTCCAAAGTGTTAAGCCTAGCTCCTCGATCACAGACTGTTTTTAATCCTTAACTTCGTCTACTGAAGTGTTTGCTCTTGATCCTTAACTTCGACTTCTCAAGTGCTCTTGATCCCGGTTGAGCCCCCAAAATGTAGGATTTTTATCAATCGTCTAGGGGTTTGATTGATTTGAAACTCCTAATATTTCTCTTCGTCTCTCTTCTTGTAGTGGGTATCAAGAAAACACTAGTTTTTGGCTATTTACTCTATTTACACCGACTTTATACACTTTGTACAATTGGGCAGATTTACAAGGAAAAAAAAGAAAAAGACAATTGCTGACGTTCGAAACTCGTCTAGAATCGCGTCCAAAATCTTGACTTTGCTTCTGAGTCTTTCGTCTGAGTTTCGCGTCTCGAACTCTACGTCTAACTTAAGCTCAAACTCTCTGTTCTCAAACCACGACGGAAACTGCCTTACTCAAACGTCGACGGGAACTCTCTTACTCAATCCCCGACAGGAACTACCTTCAATCTTCACTCTGGCGTACTAGCTCGATTTGTCCCCACTCTTACTTAAATCGAGGGCGTACATCCCGAATCTTCATCCCCTTCTACCTGCGTCTGATTGGACAGACCTCGACGGATGTGACCTACTGGGGATGAGATTAGACCAATCAGCTGAGGTGCCTTTCGACCACCGGGAAAGGCCTTTCAAGAATACTATTAATCTCCTGTTAATTTATTACTTCCCTTACACGTTCTTGAATTTCTTGGATATCCTAACTGTTGACAGATACAAATTGACGACACGATTGTATCCAACACCCCATATCACCTTTCGTGTAAGGGACAGGATGTTATCAGAAATCACCCGACTTGCTGGCGTCTGCGTCCTCTTAAATCTGCCCTTGTGACCACATATGCCATCACAGGTGGCGACTTGATGTCCTTTGTTCGGAGCACTTTCCATAATAAAGTGCGCCACACACACACAGAACAAACTCCCTCAATGTACAGTATTTACACGTAGGAAATCAACTTCTGTGTGAAGAAATTGAAATCCTACATATGAATAAACCAACTTTGTTTGATTCCATTCCTTGTGGTTGTGCAATCACATTAGACATCCCATCGTTTTAATTGAATAATGGAGGGTGCAATTCTTGAACTCAAGTTGCGATTACTTTATATTATATAAAATAAGCATTATGATTGGGTTCACCCATCTTCGATAACAATTCTTGTTGTTGTGCAACTAAAACATCATATAATGAGGACTGTTATCATGAAATAGAACCTCAGAGATGACTAAACAATTGATTTTGTTGTAAAAACTCTTTGGATTATATTTTACAATGAAACGGAAGGGAATTCGTCGAATCACTAGGACTAAAATTTCATTTCACTTTTTCTTCATGCGATTCAAAAAGCGACGAGAGTCACGTGATCCTATATCTGCAATCTGATTGGCACCTCAAACGCCTGCTAAAATTCCGATTAGCTCGATTCACGGTCATATACGCGTTAACATATATTTCCTAAGTAAATGAGGCGAGTGGTTTATCTGGTTAGTTTGTGACAGAACGTGAGGATTGCCAAGTTTATGGGACTTTTTCACTTAAATTTATGCGAGGAACCTCATCTCTCAGTTTGTACCTGCAATTGAGGAACACCCTGTATTCAAAAAATTCAGATATTCTTTTGGAAATCTGCTTCTGAAATTAATTAACGATACATTCCCTACGAAACTTTGTCAGCAGTTGCGCGGACAGAATTTTCACATCGGATTCTTCATCAAAAAGTACAGCGTAATCGTGCGAGACCATTTTCGGCTCCAAATATAGACATTTGGGCAAAATTATAACACGTTGTTTCACTGAACAAGGTGGTTAAAAGATATCCCTTGAATTCGAGTAGTTCAAAAATCCTTCATCTTACCACCACAATATCTTCCTGACATTTCGCTTTCAGAGTTGAGAAGAAGAGAATCCATAAAGACTCGTATAATACCGGAAATAACTGAGAGCGTCATCTCTGCAATCAGCATAGAAATCTACTCAGAAAGTAATAGCAACAGACCAACTCTGAATTCTAACAATATCGAATTCTCCGACTGAAATTCAACCCTAATTTATAAGAGTTGGTGCAGTTCGACTGTTGTTTTCTGATCCAGGTAAATTAACATATCAAATTTCAGATGGCTCGTAGCCGTATTTATCTGGCGATGTTAATTTGAAAGTTTATTCTTGTTACTGATGAGATAATGGATGAGAAATGAAATCAAGCTGGTTCGGAGTTTGTTTCGCAAACCTTCACAATTATATAGAAACAGCAAAATGTATATTGTTTCCGAAAATATAGTTATGATATTCGGATCTACACATTTCAAACGTGATAATTATCACGTTGATGTTATCGTTAGTAGGTACCCATCATTTTATCGAAGTGTGTGTATTCTTTACCTGCTCTTTCTTAAGGAAAAAAGCGTAGTTATTGTGTCCAAATGTCTGTCACTTTCGAATTTCGAACTGAAAAAGGTCTCAGGTTCAATTCACTCTCGATGAATCCGTCATCATACTCAACTCTATACGGGGTGAGTCTTTCAGCTGTACATTGATTTCAACCATAAATTTTCCCCATCAAATAAAATACTTTTTTCGTTTACCATTTTTCCAGGTTCGGCTCAGGTAAAAATTATGACCATTTAAATATTTCTCAATGTGCTAATACACTCCTGCACTTCGTTTGAAGTTTAACACATATCTCCTACGATGATTTGTCTTGCAGAAATACCTATCCATTGCTTAAAATTCAAAGAAATATGATTCGACAAACTGATTTACTGACTCAATTCTTATTGTTTGGTTCTTTCTGCGGTATTATTTGAGGGGTATTTAGAAAACCGTTTGAAGTGAGATGAATTTGATTACTGTAAAAAACGTGTCATATAGTTATGAAAAATTCACACCAAAATTAATTTCATTCAAAGGAACCATGTCGAAGCTACAAAAGACAGACTGATTTTTTTTGGAAATTCCAACAGCCTGTATCTTTTTAATGGGACCGAATCTGGAAAAATGATTATTAAAAGAAGTGTTTTTTCAGGAATCTACGGTTGACATTGATGTACAACTCAAAGACTCACCCTGTATAATCATCTTACTGTATATCGTCTTGGAGGCTTCAAGTTTTCAGGGTCGGATTGGAGCCTTAGTATAGTTCATAAAAAAATCTAATATGAAAAATTCTTCTGTAAAAACTTGCAAATGTCCCTGAAAATTTTATCAATGACTCACGCGTTATCCTTAAAGGCTAAGGGACCTAGAGCCGTATTCATAGTTGCTCCCTTAAAGCATCCTCAAGGATACCCTACCGAAGGCCACCTCGAAGTGTCAACTTCCTTGCATTCAAGGAGTTCAGAAGGCAATCTTAGGTCACCAACGAAAAAGAATCACGTATGAGGAATCCTCAAGGACGAGAGAATACTCAATGCGCAACTATATTTATACGGCCCTTAGGGCCATATTTTTCAACTGTGTGTTCACGAATTCGTCCTTGAAGATATTTCTTCGGAAGATATAATATTTGCGATCTGTCATTTGACTAACCATAAACACGAAAACTATATGTTTCTGTGCCTTCGAAAACACTCGGTTCTTGTTTTTTCCACAAGATGGTAACATCAAAATCGAATAGATAGTTCGCGTATAAACGTATCAGTTTGATCATTTTTGTCTGAAATCTCACACGAAGCAGACATTTGGCGTTATAATGGGGCCCTAGAACGAGAACACAGAGGTTTTCATTTTGATATTAGTTCGAAGCTCTTGAGTTAGTTTTGATCTTCCAGCTCATCCCATTTTCAGCAGGCGAACTATTAAAATCTCATTTCGAAATATCGAATGCGAAAACCTTCACGAACATTGAATTCTATCACAAATCGAATCATCATTAGAGCTATATCATTAAAGGATGATCTCCCCGAAGATCTCGTGCTGGATCCAATTTTTCCCGAATAAATCAGACTTAATTCCACTCATTTATTGAATAAATCAAGGTCATGATGAAAGAACAACAACTCATCGAATCGATAGCCTTAAGCTTCCAGATCCCAGACACCTGAAGTGGAGAAACGTGTTACGAAAAAGCAATTTATCAGTTCAAACACCTAACGATTTCCGAAGCGGGATTTCCAAAAGAGATTATGCGTAATTGTGTAGACCTTATTGATGAGACGGCGTTATTAAATGTCTTCGAGAGCATGAAGTTTCGACAGCTTCATCCAAACTCAGATTTCAACTTCATCCGACTATCAAGATACTTAGAAAGTGATAACGGTTTCTGCGATTAGTTCGTGAAACTTCAAGCAGGAAACCATATCGATATTGGTGTGCTTGGGAAATGTAGCCAATTAAGCTCTTCAGTATATTACATGTCATAAGATTCGAATTAGCTGATTGCATCAGTCTGTGATTTGGTAACTGATTTCTGTTTACGAGCTTGTTGTATGTTACAAGAAGGAGCGTTATCATTTTGCCAAAGTATAGGTGACTTGCTAATCTTGAGGCGAAAATGATCCTTAAAGATTGAGTAGGATTGACTGATGAAGATTCGCTGAGGAAATTCAATGTTGTCTGTCTGGTAGTATGTGCTCTAACTTCCGAAGGGTAGGCTTGAATCCAAGATGTCTAAATTGAGTTCGGTCATCGCAAAAATGCGCTGAACTGTTTCGAATTTGTATCCATTTTGGGTTGAGTGGTTATTTCCCCAAGATGCCAAAAATACCGATCGAATTAGATTCGAACTTGTTGAATGTATGTAGAATGCCGATGTGCAAATATCTGTGAAATTTCGTATGGATCGTATTGATGAAGCAAAAAAAAATTTCAAAGAAATTGTGTGTCTACCAGTTTTTCATGGGAAGCTATTCATCAGATTTAGATGGAATTTGGCACAAGTTTTTGCATACATATTTGAAAACATTGCACCCAATTTCAGTTTGATTGCATATATCTAACGGTTATTTTGGAAAAATAATGTCACTCATGGCAGGATTAATGATAACGAACTTATTCAGCTCCAAACAAATTCTTCCAATTTTGAGGCCTTAAAGTTGATTTTTTGGGAAGTTCTTGTTCACCTTCCGCTGCGTTTTTCGTCAACACAGAAACTTCCTATATAATTCACATAGAATATCGATTTTTGAAGAGTAAATTTGACTTGGGTTATGAAGATTCTGTGATATGATTCCAACGAACTCAAGATAATACTCAACGACATTATTTTTTACCGCGTACCAGATTTCAATTTGATCGAATCTATATTCTCGCAACTATTGAGAAAATTAAATTTTGATGTGTCTGCAAAATCTTAGCGTAGATTCAACCCATCCAAGAATTTCTATATGTCTGTATAATCTTAGGGTGGATTCAACACATTCGAGAATTTGGAGCTCCAATCCTTTCCCAAAAATATCGAGTCTTCTTTCGGAAATAATTGTGTCTATGATCAGCTTTCAGGCTCTCGATGGAAATTAAGATCGAATAGGCCACTATAATCTTCCTCAACTCAGACAATTGTCAGTCGTATCTAGGTGTGCTAAGTCATCCTTTATTCGGAAACGATGTCCTTTGACCTTTGAAATCGTGTCAAACATCCTTTAAAAGCCAGGAAATTTGAAATGAAAATGATCTCCATACTTGAAAATTAATATTTCATTTTTAATTACAATTCTAATGTCTGAATTCATCGTGTTTACGGTCGGCTGGCAGGTTATTGCAGAATTTCGTAAGGAACCATACGATTAGGAGATCGCTGAGTAAAAGTAATAAACTTGATAAAAATTTTTTTTTAATAGCAAGATCATCGCGAAAATTTGCAATTATTTGGGTTTCAGTCTTTGTCACCAAATTAAGTTTCACCAGTATCTGGTAAGTATATTTTCGGTTAGCCCTGATACGACAATGCTTTTACCAAGGAAATTAGTCTTGAATCAGGCTAAAATTTGCTACATTGTTCTTGAATATTGGCCTGAAGTTACATAGAAATGTAATGAAAAGTTTCCGAAAAAAAATTCAACAAAAATTCGGGAAATTTCTGAAATTTTCTCGATTTTTTTTCGTTCTAAAATAAATACCAGGTTTTCATCCGTTCGAACCACTAGGAAATTCCAGATATATTAAGGAGATATTTTTGAAATTTCTATTTACTATAAGGTTCAGAAAGTTTTCGATTTTCGAAAAATTCATAAATCAATCGTAAAACGGAAGGTTTCAATTCAAGGAATATTTTTTTGACGAACATGTTGATGATGAGATTCCGATGAAATTTCTATGAAAAATCTTTAAACGTTATCGGGTTGTTTCTTGATTTACAATTTTTGATTTCCTATGCATCATTAACAAGTGTAAATATCGGTGTAATTCATATGATTATATAGTTTTCAAATGATTCAATTGAAAAGTATTACTGAATGGGCGATAAACGATTCAATAGCCACAATAAAAAATATTTAATTGCAAGAACTCAAAACAAAAATTTTTAGTGCCACTAAAATATCTTTCAATGTTCAATATTCAATGTAATAATTGACGAAATATGGCAATCTATGTCAGATCTCAATATATAAAATGATAGGCACACTAAGCACTCCTTTCATAGAACATGGTTAAGTTTCAATGGACTATAGAATAGTAATATCTTGGAATTTAATTGTCAGTATCTCCTGGGATTTTCCTTGTTCTTTTTCAGTCCAATACTAAGGACGATATTACGAACGACACATTTTGGACTTGAAATGGCCAGAATCAACATGGCAAGGTTTTCTCATAGAAAACCCCACATTTCACGCCATCAAGTTCAAACTTAGGACACCATGACTCGAAGATACTTCGAGTGGCAACAATTCTCAGACCTTGTCCACTGCAGGTCGAGCAGCATCTCAAGACTCGAGGATCTATGGACCCATCGTGCCGTGTCTTTCGCCAGAACTTCGTAAATTTCTTCCCGGCATCCGCGTTTGGAATAATTCATCTTTGACCAACGGACCGAGCAATCGAATTATATGCCTCGAGGGTGCTTTTTAACTGAACTAGATCTCTCTCTTCCACGGATTTATTCAATGCCCGGGTCTCTTTATCCCTAATTATACGTTCTTGCTTTTAAACCATTCGCAAACTTTCCTAATTTCATTAGAGCTGAGTGTTAAGTAGGTTGAATGCTTCATTTTATAGTTTTCTTGTTTGACTCTCTTGACTTCCGGATGTTTCGCTTTTACATAATGAGAATATTTTAATGGTATTACAATAACGATTGGAATTGCTGGAAGGAATGATTATTCGATAATAAATTTGATGGAGTTTCAGAGCAGATTACTGCTCACACTGGATTTCGAATGTATTTGAATGTAACTGATGTTTTTATTCAGGAGGAATCACAAGAGCTTCTGAACGAATTTCGAGAATTATATGCCCCTTCAAGATTGTGAATGTTTAATTATGCTTTCTGAAAGAGGTGGTCTGAGGAACTACTGAAGAGATTCAAAAAATTATATGCCTTGGGCCTGCTTTCCAATTGGAGTGTAGATATTCTAATAAAGATCTCTTGCAGCAAAAACAACATAATGTTGCAGTAAATATTAGATGCATATTTGGCTTTTGCCATGTAAATGATAACATCCAAAAAATTATATGCCTGGGACATAATGATGTTGACACAAACATCAGAATAAGCATTTTCAGCTGTTTTCTGATGAACAAATAGATCACAAGATAAGTCTTGAGCGTGTTTCTTAATTGGATGAGATCTCCGAACAACGATCTCCTATGGAAATGAATATCCAATGCTGTACAATTAACATTTCAAGCTATTCTAGGATAAACAATAAAATACCAAAAATTGAACGACTTCTTCGCGCTCTTCATTTGGAGTGGGGATCTCTAAATAGCAATCATTTATGATAAGAGTAACATGATGCTGTTTTGAAAGACATAAAGGCATTTTTCAGTTATTCACAGATGAAAAAACAGATCCTAGAAATTATATGCCTTGTGCGTGCTCATCAACTGGAGTAGATCTTCTAATAACGATCTCTTATAAGAAGAGTCGCATAATTGAAATAATAATCAAATCATGCCTTTTCAGCTATTTCCTGTTTAACAATAATTCCACAAATGATATGCCTTGAAAGTGAACAACTGAGCCAATTACGAAATGCTTTCTCCAATATAATAATAATGAATAATCCAGAATTTCTATTTAAATAACTAATTAATTTTTAGAATATTTCAGAAGCTTGAGAACAATGAACAGAAACAGCAAGAAATCATTGAATATTTCAATTTCGGCTATTAGTTGTGTTCATATTGGATTCAAAAGTACACCTATTTCGTATTATCGAAAAAAGACTTTGAATATATTATTTATTGAACTGCGAAGTTCATGGAATTTCCTTTGTAGCTAGGAAAATATATTCAGGATTTACCACATCGAGTAGATCATCAACTGAACTAAATTATACGTGACTATACAAATTTGAATGCTGAAAATATAGAAGGAATATCACAAAAATTGAATTGAAATTATTTTTAGACACAGGAAGGAAATTATCTTTGATATTTATTACTTTGTTTAATTCATTATTTCCAATAATTGATCATAACATAATGCAATCAAAATTTGAATATCAGATGAAGAAAAATAATTTTAACTCACCAAAAAGCTGAATAGTTCCGTCAGTGTCACCTAATGAGTTTTTGGATACACATTTGTAGTTGCCATAATCCTCAGGCCCTACAGATTTTATTGTCAACTTCATTTGTGTTTTGTACCCTGACGTTGAGTGTGTTGGGTCGAACCTTTCATCTGAAAAAGAAACCTTCCGTTATTATTTAATATTTGTAAATCCATATGTGCTCAAATGAACTGAAAATGATGAAGAGTATATAATGAAATCTTCGTTTCACTCGTATCGTATTAATAAAAAAATGAGTGAATAATCCAATAATTCATGAAAATCAATCAGATGCCCCTGAAATTTTGCATAAACTGCGGTGGATATAATAAAAAGTGACTCACTGTAACATAAACTCAGTTCGTAATTCTATCCGATTGGATTTTGATTTTCTGACTATTGTGAGTAAGAAATTTTGAGGTTAATTTTTTGCTAATCAAGGCAATCTGGAACGATGCCTTGTTGAGATAGAATGATACAAAAAATTGTTCTCAAAAATGTAAACATATCAATTAGATTTCGCTGTAATTTTGCTTTAACCTTCATACTGTCCTTTCACCACCAGGTAATGAATTGGATTCCAAAATGATCCGTAAGGTTCAAAATTTTGGGGAGGGGGAATTTTACATGTTAAGATTCTCCAAGAATCTTAGGATAGAATTTGCCCAGGCCAGAATGCGAAATTCAGATCAAAACCTACTCTGAGAATATCAATTCCCCAATTTGTTTACTTCTGAAGGTTATTGTGTTAGGGATATGACGTAGGTCGCGACCAGAAACACAATAACGTATAATCCGATATTATTTTCTTCTCTGGATCGGAAACGGTAAACAGTTAGTCAGTTATGTTTACAGCCCCGAAGAGTAGCATATAGGCTGCATAGAACCAAGGCTATGCGCGCACATGCGATTTTCTGTGGCTCGACTGAATATTCGCGATCGCCAAGGAAGCAATTATTCGCGATTATTTGGTCGTATATGCGGGCATTCGTACTAAAGAGTACGTGTTTCATTTTTGCGACTGAAAGATCGCGCGATAGAAAATCGCATTTGCGTTTCTGGCCTTCATTTAAATGTTAGTGTGAATCACCTCCAATTTGATATAATCAGTGACAGTAACAGATATTTTTTATAACTTACTTAAAGATATCTCAATATATTAAGCACATACTTATGATATATTCCATAATTCCGCCATATAAACGTTTTCTTGATGAATTTATAAAATACTCGGGATATCTACGACAGATTGAAATCAACTTAGCATTGATATCATGAATTAATATTCTAGAGAGTTCAATATAATACTTATGATATAAAATAGTTGCAAATCATCGGAATTATAAGAAAACTTTGCTGGTTGGGGGACTCGTGATTTGTCTACAATTCCGGAGAACCGAATATCTCGGCATTCAGGAAGCTGCAGGAAATCAGGAATCCAATAAATTCCTCAACGACATTCTTCCAGGATCTCTCTGTAGGGAAAATACACGTCCCATTCAGAGTATAGCACTCCAAACACGCTCCACCAACGATGGAACTCTAGAGTTCGGTCGGAATCGATCAGAGAGCAACACGTTCACTTTTTATGTGGGAGTAAAAACAGTACTTACTCTGAGGGATAATTTCTCCGGTGTCGTCAGTCCAGTAGTTGATAGATTTTGGGAATGCCTCGGAGTGACATTCCAAGGTTATTTGCTGTCCTTCGTAGGCGCCTACTAGTTGGTTTTGTATCCAAATCATTGGTGGAACTGAAAATGCATTGAGGATAAACTATTACGCACAGTGTATATTTAAGGGAATATATGGTCGATTTTTTGAAGACTGTCATATATCTTCCATTCATTTTTATGAACTATCCCGGTTGACCATGACATTCTGACACATTTCACCATGTATATTTTGAAAATGTTAGGTTATAGTCATTGACCTGTCAGATAAATACACAACGTTGGCTTCTCTACATAAAGGTCGTAGCAATTACGTATTTTTCAAACTGTGAATTCACTTGGGGAAAATTATGAATTTGAGAAAATATTATGTGAATTCAATAATTCCAAAGACCGAGGGAATGTAGAAGAAACTTTTTTCTCTGTTAACTCTGAAAATATTTCACTTATATAAACATGGTTGGAAGATTCAGTTATGCTATCAAAATCAAGAATCGAGTGTTGAAATATTGCTGAAAAATAATGGATATAGTAGTCCGTTACACTCTGATAGTTCATTCGAAAAAAAAATAAAAGTAATCGAATAACCGTACAGTGAAACTTCTAAACAAAAAGAGAAACCTATGGAATTCCCTACTTCTCGAAATTCTCAGGGAATAAGTCTACAGAAGACATTTAAAAACTTTGTTGCACAACTTGAAATACTCCAGTATGAAAATGTAGTAGTACTACAAAACCTGTGTCACCTCAAAAGAACTAACACAATTTACAAAGTTCTTGGGAATGTATGAGAACGATACACTGAATTGGTATAAGAAATTAGCATGAATAATGCAGATAAAGTTTACCTTTAGTCATCATAAGCATCCTCAATGATTTCAAAACACTTAACTATTTCTTATTATTTCTCCTAAAACGACTTGTTTTCGAGATATTCAACCTTGAATGTTATAAAAGCTGAAATTTCTTTATTTTCGTGTATCCGCCCCTGAGATAGTAAAGACTGTGAATTAGGATACGCTCAACTTTACAGGGGACATAGAATATACTGAAATATTTATCTATTTCGCATAGACCAAATATTAGGTCTATGTTATTTCGTGGCCAGACTACAGACACAGTCCATGTCTATGGGCCAGGCCTTTCATAGAATTCTAGAGTTCAATTAATGTTTTCAGGTTAGTTGAGTGATTTCTTATAATTAATTCATAAATTCGACAAAAATCAGAATAATTATGGAAATTTCAATATAAGAATGGGCAAGATTGAAATTGTGTAGAATATCATAATGGAAACAGCTGGATATTACACGAATGTCAAGTGGAAGGTTAGTGTTTTAATGGTCAATTAAGGTGAAATATTTTTCATACAATAATACCGAACAAATTACCAAATTACAAGAATTCAGTGAGTAAATGAGTTTTTCCAAACATATTCCTCTGAATTTCATGCAATGGATTGATTATACTGCAAAACAAATCTCCGTGATATCTGTGTTGAACTTGCAAACAAAGCGGAGGAGTGTATTAGCACATTTTGAAATATTTAAATGCTTATAAGTTTATACCAGAGCCGAATCTGGAAAAATAATAGATGAAAAATGTGTTTCATTTGATGATAGGAATCTATGGTTGAAATTAATGTACAACTTGAAGGCCAACCCTGTATAGTTTATATATTATATTGTTTGTCATCAAACATCTTAGTAGTAGATTGGTTTCTACGTCACACGTCACAGTAAGCTTCTACGACCATTACTATCGACTCTGTCCATTGCATTGGTAGAGTGGAAGGTACACGAGAAGAGTGATAGTAAATTTGACCCGCTACTTCGTGAAACGCCGAAAATTTGAAAGCCTACAAACAGTCAATATGCTTTGAACCAAATATATAAGATTTTCCTCCTTGAAAATCGAAATGTTTAACAGCAATTAGATTTTTCAAGTATTCTCAAGCATTGAATAATCCATTCCAAGTATAAAAAAAATACAGGCACGTTTTCCTTTCAGTCCTCCTATAATTTGTTTCTGAATTAAATTAGACAAAACTTCCTCCAATAAACTCCAAGCCAGCTGTTGGCAGTACGCTATAAATGCCCTCGCAAGCACTAAGAAATTGAACGTATGTAGAACAACCCAAGATCATAGACATTACGACACTACAAGCAGATAGGACGAGAGCGGAATTGCTTAGTTGAAAAGTTTTATGAGAAGCGTTTCAGCACTTCCGTACTTCCCGGATGTAGAAAATGCATGTTCGTGTCCATTCGCAAGATATTATCTCGTAGCTTCTGGTTCGAAGCTCGAACCAATAGCTCCATCTACATTGTTCCGAATTCCAAATGCTCTTTTACTGAATATCTCATTCCAATTTCTTTGTTGACAGAATTTGAAACTATTCCCACTATGCTATCTAGTTGAGGAGGGGGCTGATTCCATTAGAATCGGAAGTGTAATATTGAACTGCAATGAAATCACTTATTGCTCAATAAATTTAACTTCGGAGTTTGTGTCGCTTTCTGAACACAATGTTTCACTTGCATGTATTTTTGCGCGCATATTCTGGTTAAAAGCATGCTATCGTGTTATCAAAATATCTGTAACTTCCGAAACCCAAGCAGAAAATGTTCTGTGTCAAAATCGATTTTGTCTGGCTGTCCGTATGCACAATCACGGTACGGAGGGCTCCATCAACTTGAAACTTCCAAGTTAGATTGCATTTTGGAATGGGCCGTTCAAGTTCATTAATGGGGAGTATAGATCGCGCAAATGGTTCCGGAGTCATAGTCATTGGAATTTTTTAGGTTGTTTTCCTGATTTTTCAGGAACTACTGACGCTAATGAATTGAAATTGGGCAGTTACTTGGAGCATGACTACGCGAAACCTCTTCCAAAATTTTGTTGGAATCTAACAGTCAGTAGATCACAAAAAACTAATTTTCGAAATTTTTTTCGGAATTTGTTTTTTCGGGAACTATTCATTGTTTCGAAACAAATTTTGCTCATACCTCTTGAACTCTATACTTCACTGCAATATTCAGAATTTCGATTTATGATACGGGCATTATTTTCGGAGAAATTGGAAAAAAATATGTCAAATTCTACGGTTTTTGTTCGGTACCGTTTTTTTTCTCGCAATAACTCAAAACATACTAATCTAATAATGTTTTAGCTGGATAACTAGTCAAAACATGGTGATGAACACCTTCGTAGGAATTTTCGTGCTGGTCGTGTCATTAGAACAATCTTAAAAAATCAATTTTTCTTCTGTCAAATATTCCATATTCTGCAATCTTCTGATCATATTTTCCAATAGATTTCCGTAAGAAACCTTCAGGCTGTAATTTTTATTCAAGTCATGGATTTAAATTTGAGCTCCTCTGTTTTTTGGAAATATGGAGTGAATAAAATTTCAATGTGTAAATCTGCGGAATCATTCGGTAAATTTTAACCATTCAAGAATTTGTCCCTTGAAATTAATTGAGGTCCAATTTTTTTCCCAATATTCACAAGATTACAGATCGAATTGAAATCCAGTGTTTGATCGAAAAATGACAGCTTAAAAGTTCATGCAGAGTTTCGATAGGGTAGGAGTACGTTTGGCTGCGTCAATAAGTGAAAAGATGACCGATTCAGCAACGAATTCGAACATGCGAGCAGAAGCTGCTGTCTTCACCATACTTAAATTTCGCATTCGAAGATTTTCGAAGCACTCTAGGAAAAACTTCATCATAGGCAATTCTTGTAGGGAATGAAAATCATGAAATTTTACGTCCGTTTCTGCGTCGGTTTCTGCTCAGTATTTTCAAAATATCACTTCAGTAGAATGTGATATCAGCAGAATTATAGATTGAATTTGATAAAGGTTGACACATTAATGAAGCAACAGGGGACTTTTCTAGTAATAAAATGGGGATTTTGGAACATCGCTCGGCAAAGTCAATTTTATTTTTAGGGGTGACATTCACTCATGAAGTGAAATTCATGAGCATTATTATCGAAAGATGAATGTCATGCACATCGTCTAAAGAATTCTGCACTCGAAGGTGGGATTCGCAAGATGCTCCCAGAAGATGGCGCGCTGTACATTGTTAGACTGCAGCGGTCCATCTAAAAGGTGACCAGTATCGAGATTTCCTCTACGGTTTTATCCAAGGTTAGATGAGCTGACGATCAGTAACAACTGTGGAACAGCTGTAGTCATTCTCCTTGGTTCTTCGGTGTAGATGTTTTGGTTGATTGGATGATTGGCTCTGATCAAGGGGGAATATTTGTTGATTTATCGACATACATTTGTTCTGGTGATTATGTTAATTAATTAATTATTATCATTTTAATCAATCAACATTTGTAAGAAGAGACCACGGCGTAAACAGAGGAACACTCTACAAATTTTAACCAACGTATGTATCTCCTGACCTCACTTCGTTACTCCTCTAGAATTTTCAAAAAGAAATAGTTCATGGAACGAATCAAACAAAAAAATAGTTGTGCAAAACAGCACTACGTGTGATAGAACTGTATCGCGAAAAAATCCGGGAAATATTGTCGGTGCATTTCCGCACAGACGGAAACAAACGCGGTTCGAGGTATTCAGTTCCAGTGGCAAAGCACGACGAAAAATATAATGAGCCGGTGAGAGCTCACATGTAAATGAACACTAACAACTACCCTGTGATACTCACAATGCACTACCAGCATAATCCTTTTACTGACAGAGGGTGGCAATCCGTTCGAGGCGATGCATAGGTAAGGCCCCATTTGATGCCTACTCACTCGTGTTATGTTGAGAATCGGCCCCTCCACGCTGGTGGCTGTAACAAAAATCGGTCATCAAGTTGATGAAAAACCCTGTCAGGTGCATAAACATCGGCCGTTTGAGCGCAGAGTGCGAGTTATCGAGTTGATGGCGTTAAGTGCAACAAGATAATGAGCGGTGTGTTTTCAGCAAGACCGTTGTGTTGTTTCGGTATAAGCTGCTGCTACTTGTTACGCTGGTGATTAGTGGCGAACGTTTTCCTTCATGGCAGCAACAATTACGCACTTCGTTTTTGCTTGCTGTGGCTTCATTAGAGGATGAAGAGAAGTTTCAACTCCATTAGAAATATGTCGAGAGTAATGGGAAAATTTGACATCAATGAATTTCTAAAGAGTTCCTGAAATAAGGGATTCAGTTAACGAACACATGTGTTATACACGTTATTTATATTGGTTATAAATAACGTGTTATACACGTTATTCATATTGGTTCTAAATAACGTGTCATACACGCTATTTATATTGGTTATGAATAAAAGCGGCAACGTTGAATAAACTTTGAATGATGAACTATTAATGTACGAGTTCTGAAACTTGCGTTAGACTTGGGATTTCAGCTATTTGATAAGATACCGACGGGTGGCGTTTCGGTATAAGCTGTTGTATTTTTATTACGTTGGGGATTAGAAGCGACGTTTTCCTTCATGGTAGCTACAATTACGCATTTTGTTTTTGTCTACTGTGGCTTCGTAATAGGATTAAAAGAGACTTCAACTTCATCAGGAAGATATTGAGAGTAATGGAAATATTTGAGACTACTGATTTTCTTTCGCTTTCAAGAAATATGACTTTGAGTGAATACAAATACACGTGTGAGAAACGTTGAATAAACGTTGAATGATGAACCTATGATCTTCGAGTTTCCTTACAGCCTAAAGTGATCAATATCCAATTTAATGATGAAAACTCATGATGATACAAATGGAAGTGAGATTCAAGAACTGGAAAATTATAAATTGTCGGCTTGTTTTTGTAAATACATCAGAGGAAGTTAAAGGTTTATAACTGCTCAGTATAACTCCCAAGAGAGTTATGATCATGTTTATAGTTACGATAACTGAGGCCTAAGTCGTCTTTTCTAAATCAATATGATATTAAAGTGTTCACGGCTGTCTTAACAACCGGAAAAATCCACTAATTAACCTAGTTCTACTATAATGGAATCGGTATCGTCAAGATATTTCGGAAATAACAATGATATAATCACGAAATTCGACACATTTTTCACGTAACGTATTTGGAGATTAATATCTGATCGAATTGGAATTTGAAGCACTGTTGTTGAATAGTGACCTTAGGGTCTGTACTTAATCCTATGAAAGCTAATATTTTCTGAGAAAACGATTATTTTCGACAGAATCTGGTGAGTTCTCGAAAAACAATTCATTGAAAATTTTGCCCGTACAATCCTCACGGAATTCCTCATAATTTACGTTTCAATATCGCTGAAAATACATATCAAAATTTGAAGCACCATTGGTTAATTTCATTCGCATTTGATGCATAGTTTTTCTAAATGATATTCAGGAACACTTCGAAAAATGTTTCAGTGTTTTAAGCGATATCGAGAAAAAAAATCTGAATATTTATAATTCCTTCCCAAAATCTCCGAATATAAATATTGTGAAAGGGTTTTCAGTATACTTTCGTGAAGTGTTTTGTCTTCAAGATCATTTCTGAATTTAATTATCATAATCGTAATCCTCATTTATTATTTCTGAAAAATCAAAATTTTTTAACAAAAATCTTCACACATAAATCCTAGAAATATTTTGTATTAACTTGCGCTTTGGTATTCTTCATTTTATTTGGAAGCTTCGAATCGATCGCATACGGTATTCTCGAGATAATGAGGAACTAACATCCTAATTTCAAATGGGCATACCTCCAGAACCATTTTGCCAATTTTGCATCTTACAAGGTGAGCTAAGCGGTAAGGCAGTATTGGAAAAACTCCCTCAACGTTATTTCAACTGATTCGAAACATGATAAGATACGTTGATGTTCAGTTACTTTCTGAACGAATTCTTTACAATACATTCTTCGAGATTATTTCTAAGGTTGTTCTTGATAGATGATAGACTGTTAAGAAGTATTTACCCAGGTCCTTTCGAAAACCATATAGAGAAATTTGTATATGTCTACTATATTCCGCAAGTAAGCGACAAAATTTGTAATAGGTTAAGACAAAATAGTATTGATATAACATATACAAATAAGAAGAACTTAAGATCAATGTTTTCTAGTGGTAAGAATCGACTGAATCATTCAGAAAAGAGTGGTGTATATAAACTTCTATTACGAATGCCCTGCATTTTATATTGGTCAGACCGGTCGTTCTCTCAAAGTCAGAGTGGAAGAACATGAGAAGTCAATTCTTCAAAACAAATCCACAACTGGCTTCTCCACACATTGTTTAACTTGCAACCATTGTATAGATTTTAATAAAACAACAATCTTGCACGAAGGAGAGAAAGAAAAAAGACTAGACCTCCTAGAAATTTTAGAAATGTCATCGGCACATAAACAAAAACTACCAATTGTTAATGATCAATTGGAGTTCCGCTTATCTCCGGTGTTAACATCTGTAATGTGATGTATATTTGTGTAGTCCCATGAATTTTCGTTTCAGTTTTGATAATGGGGTAAAACCCAAAACATGCATGTCAACAAGATATTTCAAATTAAAAATTGTGAACGTAGTCAAGTATTTTTATTTGTTTTAAAGTTGTTATTTGGTTTTTACTCTCAATATCTGAAACAGAACTAATAAAAGATATAGGAAAATTTTTTTTTATGGAAAACGCCGTTGCGGATTGCTTGATTAAAGTGTTTATCCAGGGCAGTTTATAAAAAGAGTTTTCCAGAAAACAACAATTTTATTCAACTTTTAATATAGTTTTGTTTCAGGTATTCGAGTGTGAGGACGCAGAAAAAAAACCTAAAAAATGATGCAAAATCTTCCTTAAATAAGTTCCAATCGATATTTTCCAGGATGCATACAATCAGTAAATTTTCACTTTTTTTTGAAAAATACTCTTTTGTGTTCGAAAGAGCAATATCTAGTAACCCTGAGCACCAGATGCAAGAATGGTTCACACAGATCTAATGAACTCACTCAAACATTTCTGAAACAATAATTAGAATTCCGAAAAAAAATGTAGAGTTCTAATTAAAAACGAATTCCAGAAATTGAACTTCTCGTAAGTAATAGCAATCCTGATTTTTCTACTGCCAATCAGGGCAACAGGAAAGCAATTTCAAATAGCTAACGTTTAATCGAAAAAGTGCTTCTGAGACTTGAATAGAAATATCCATAAAACTGGGGGCTCAACATCTGTCAACATTCTGCGGTGAATATTTCATTAAGGGTAGAACTTGCGGAAAGTCTTAATTATAATGCAGACACTCGAGAAGAAAATAACAGCTTTCTTTCGTTTAATTATAATATGGCACTGAGGAATTCGTTGGATATTTGCGACGGCAACGATCTGCTCGAGGCAAGTGCCCAAAATAATATACAGAATGTTCTATGAGGTTGGGACATTTTTATCGAGAGAATAAAATACATTTTTTCTCCTCATACAAAAAAAGTCTGTGAAAAACTTCAGCGGAGGGTAGCTGTGCTTATTGATCCAATTCGTTATCATACATAGGATACCAGCTTTTTTTGGGAAATTTTTTTTCATATTCAAAGGAATACTGGTTCTAATGGCATCTTTCGTTATTTTAAATATTTATTTGAAGAGTTCCGAACGAATGATGTATGCTTTCTTAACTAAGTAGGAAGCAGATATTGTGCTTGTTATTATAGTATAATTCATTTTATGCATGATTTTGGGGTAACCATTGACAAGATTCTAAGCGTTGTGGGGCATCTAATCAAGTAGGTAAAGCTTGCACATTATGTGGATTGCAGCGTTACTCTGTTCAAGACAGGCCATACTAAACTTGAGGAATGAAGATCAGAAGTTACACGCCAACTATTAATTGAAGAGTTGCCAAGTAAATAACAATAACTTTTTCTTTTCCCACCATCACTTCAGTTAGGTGAATTGATGTTTTTGAAGTTTATTAACCTGCCTCCCAAAGTTTGCCTTATGACGCTGTTCATACTTTGTGGGCAGGTTAGTGTCTATTTAGCTGCGAAAACTGCTTTTCTGGACTTTCCATCAAGATACCCAGATAAGAATCTACTCCTGAGTTGAGAAAGACTGCATAGATAGTCAGAACTTGCGCCAGGTATCAAATTATTGATGTCATCATTCCAACGACTATTTATGTTAAATGAAATCGTTATCGATTCCTCTAGGAAACCACTAAAAAGCTATGTGCTTGTGCGAGGTATATTAAACCCGATGGGTTCTGCGAAGGCTTTTTCACTGATTCCTCACGGCACGTGAGGAGCAAAATTGTTTCTTGTTTACCCAACAGATACTGGTTGAACGGTCCCTTCAAAACCGAAAAAATTCCTCCCTGGCCAGGGTTTTTAACCGCAGACTTGAGGATAATGAGCCAGGGTTCCTACCACTGGACCAGAGCCTTCTCTTGACGACATTTTCGAAATGATAGTGGCCGATGATGAAATTGTGAATAGGTAGTCAAAAGTAATGAAATAGTTTCGTTACAATAAGACCACAACAAGCCCGAAATCAGACCTTTATAGCCTTTTCAAACAATGCTTCTATAAGCTTTGTTAAAAATTCGTGCCTGTTTCAAGTATGCGAAGAACATGTTGTCAGTTACAATCCTATAAATTCATAGCGAATTACACCTTTGTGATGAACAATAACGATTAATTCTATTCATGTTTTTCCCTGCCCAACTGAAAAAAACAACAAATACACGAAAATGCCTGCAGAAAAATATTTATATAAATGCAGTTAACGTCACAGGAACGCATGTTGAGTGACAAAATATTTCCACAATTTTTCAGGAGTCCACGTATAAACGTTTTCGACATGACGATAAAAATAAATTACGCACATTGTTCGTTTGAATGGCGACATAGTTTCACCACTATGGAAATATTCTGGTCCGCTATGAAACGACTGTAGAACACGTTTGGAAAGCGAATAATGATCATGATTTTCCGATATATATGACGTAGTAAACAGCATTTAATATTTTTACACGTTCCTGTAAATGAAAGAAACGATAAGTAAAATATGGGTCAATAAAAGCTGATATTGCTTGAGCCACACACTTCTGCGGTTTAATCCGAGGTAAGATGGTCTGACAATCAGTAATACACAGTGAAACAGCTGTAGTCATTCTCCTTGGATCCGCTTCTTCGGTGTAGATGTTTTGCTTGACTGAATGATTAGCTCTGATCAAGGTGGAATGTTTGTTGATTTATCGACAGATATTCGTCCTTGTGATTATTTCATGTTAATATTACTGGAGCTCTTTTTTCTCCAAGAACCAATTCCTATCTTTGTCAGATGTTGGACGTTATCGTCTTGAGGGAAAACCACATGAACCGAGTGTTTCCAAAAGTCGTGAGGGTTGTTCGTAATCTGTAAAATCGCAGATACGGTGACCTGATGCAACTAGAGGATGAACGTCATGGATATCGATCAAGGTATTCTGCACTCGAAGGTGGGAGTCGCAAGATGCTTCTGGACGATGTACGTACGTAGTTATACTGTAGCGATCCATCTGAAAGGTAACAAGTATCGAGATTCCTTCTGCGGTTTTATCCAAGTTGAGTTGACCTGACGATCAGTTATAACTGTGAAATAGCTGTAGTAATTCTCCTTGGATCCGCTTCTTCGGTGTAGATGTTTTGGTTGATTGGATGATTAGCTCTGATCAAGGTTGAGTATTTGTTGATTTATCGACAGAAATTCGTCCTTGTGATTATGTTTTATTGAAAGTAACGTTTTCTCCAGAATGCAAATTTTCGAAATCTTGATATTTAGATCACAACTGCAAGTGACAATTAGGGATTCGGTTGTGAACCGTATACCCGTTTCAGCATCTCGGTAGGGTCAAAATAGGCTCTCTTCCAAGTTTCATAAAACTGACTTTTTTCCGAAAAGAACATCGTGTATATTGTTATTTATTTCCATTCCACTTTTGTCTATAATTCTTGAGTTATTATCATTAGTCTGGAAAAATTTTGTTTACCCAAATATTTATGAATAACAACTTTCATTAGGAAATTATGAATGAAATGAAAAAATTATTATTTTATTTTCTGAAAGATGTGTTCAAATATGAACAGGTTAGTTGACACTTTTTGTGTTGATTGTTATTGATTGAGGGCTTTTCTAGCCGGAAACGTGAAGTATATCAATTTGTCACATTTTATGAAGTCTTCTTCTTTTTTTGTCGATAAGTGTTCATGGAATTCAAGCTTTCCTGAAGTCGTATCGGTCTGTAAGCAAACACATTACTGGGGCGATGGAAAGTGTTCTATTGGTAATGATGTATGAGAAAATTTGTTTCAAAATTACCATCAATGCCTTAAAGTGACCATTATAAAAATGAAACTATACTCAAACTCCAAAAAAAAGAGTGCTCGTTTTTTTAACGTGTTCAAAATTGAACTTTTGAATATGCCTCCTAATCTGCGCACTGAACATTTCCGCAAATTCAGTCGATTTTATTGGACCCACCAGCAGCTTATGCTGTTCCACCAACCAGAGGTCAAGAAACTCGATGCGCAGCTGATCAGCTGTTAGAACACCTGCTTCCGTTAACAGCCTCTCCAAGTACGAGAAGTTCGTAAGTATTCATTCCCGATTCCCGATTCCGATAAGCTCTTGTTAATTTCGCTTGCTTTGTTCTCCATAATCAAATTGTTCTACTCACTTTAGATTATCAAGTATCATTGTTAAATCTTGTTAAGTTAGTGCAATATGTGTGATAACCAGGTAAACAACTCATGTTATTTAATTCTGCTCCAACTACTCGTCTTAATTTCTTATTCACGTTCACATTGAATATGAGACACGTGTTGAAATGCAATCGATCATTAGTAGGATCGATTTTATATCGATTGTAGCTAGTTAGTTCCATTCTCTGTTGATAATTCTCCCTCGAAATTAATGTTGATCATTGTTCGATTCTTTCTAGTATGAGTAGAATTAATGTAGTAATTTTGCTCTGATCGAATAATGATTAATGGCTGCTCACACATGTTCATCTCCATGGTAATGTTAAATAAGTTAAATTCAAATAGTAGCAATGCATATTTCTCTATTAATCGGAATCAATTTAAGATTGCCCTGATCTCAATGAATTATACTATTTTCTAATCCAATAAATACCTGAATAATTCACCACTGATTGCACTGACTGTTTTTTCACTCAATAATGACCTCCCTAAATTAATTAGTTCAGTTTTCTTGAATTCCTACTCAATCAGACTTCTCATTTTTAATATCTGATGACTTTGATTTCATTTTGTATCATTCTCATTTTATTCAGAACGTCTCACTTTTGATGGTGATAGTTAAATTATTGATTGCTTTAATTGTTAATCATTATCATTCATTTTTCCTGCTCCAATTATGTTCTGAAAATTGATATTTGTAAATTCATTATCAGCAACTCATATCTCAAAATGGTCATATGTCAAAATGGCGGAATGGAGTAATTTCTCCTCCCAGTTTATGAAAATGTAGTTTTATATTTATCTTGTATAGTAGATCTCCTTTATATTTGAAATGTGTATTCATTTTTAAAACTCCAATTATTTGTAATTCTATAAAGACTCATTTTGCTGCATTCTCATTATCTACTCACATAATCATACATACTCATTTTTAAACTGTACTCTCACTGTCTTAGCATTTTCTTTTAAGGTCATCACTGAAACCTTCCATTTTTCTGGTGGAATTTGCCCCACTCACTGATTTATTTGTACTCATAATCCATCACTGTAAATGTCGTGTTGTTTGGTGACTAATTTGACTCCAAATTCTAATTTATGTATGATTATGCCTCTCAATTGTTTTATACAATGTATATATGTAAATAAATCGTTTTTAAACAATTTTATCCAACTCAATCATCTGTCACAGTCCACTGGTAATTAATTTGACACAATCTGAACACCCGATTTTTAAATATTTTCAGTCAACAAGAGTTCATTCGAATTTTTATTTGATCTTTCGAAGATAATTTGTCAGGACCATTTCGATTTAAGAAGTCATCGACTCAAATGTATCTTTATCATTCCAGATATCGAATTCAATTTTCAATTCCAAAGAGTAAGTATTCTGCTTTCTCTAAAAAACAAGCATTGCAAAATAAATGAAAAATAAATCACAAAACAAGCACTAATCAAATATTTTTGGGATTGCAAAAACGTTAAACTTCATATTTTTAGGCTGGAAATCACCAATAGAACATCGTATATGCTGCAAACCTTGTGGATAATTTATTTCATGTAGATTCATAGAATAGTAATAGAGTCGATGGGGAAAAATATTAGATACTTGGGTTATTGTCGTGAGTGTTTCATTATAATTTCGAACTGTCTATGTGAAAGTTTCAACAAGTCAATATAGCTTCCCTTTATGCAACAAATGACCAATCAAAAATTTTTCCCTATAGATTTTTATTTTTCACAGGAGAAACTTCATAATGTGTGGGTTTTTTCCATCACGAAAACCAGAAAATAGTATTCCTGAGAGCTCAAAAAACTGCACTAACAATCCGAAAAAATCATATCCTTCCACATTGAAGCTTTTCAATATGAGCTCCGCACCATTTCAATAATGCAAAATGAAAAAGTGTTTCAAAGCGAATATCTCTTTGTCACAGTAGAACAAAAGGAAAATCTCGAATTAATTTTCAGAAATATTCGATTCGCAAAACATACAAAAAGATATTCCAGAGAGGTATGCTTTTAATTCTATGCCTATAATTCCGTTCGCTTCTATTATCAACTTTTCCACGAGTCGCTTAATTGCAGCTCTGAAAAAAGGCGCCAATATATGACCCGCATTTTGTTAATTGCAACATGAAATGGCTATCGAACACGTTCGTGAATAAATTCAGGATTATGCTTTTTCGATAAACAGGGTCGTGCCAACGTGGAGTTAACATCAAAAGAGTGTTGTGTGTATCGGTTATTTCGGGTAATGAATTCTTATGATCGCACCATCATTTTACACGTTTATATGCCACGAAAGACTTCAACACGATACCCTTTATGCGAGATATATAGTTAAATGTCATGCTCGTACGATTAGTTGTTTTTTTTCGCGCCTCCGCGTGAGTGTCGATAATTGAGATTTTTGAAGAATGATTGACGAAAAAACAACTGAGTGTTTGTTACAAAATCGATAGCCCAGTTATGTGTTGGACATAATATCGATTTATGAGATCGGTAGATAGAACGTGAATACAATATTAAATTTCACTTGACAGTAGCGGTCATCAAAGAACACGAAATGAATAATTTTGAAACCTTCAAAACACTAAAATCGAAGCTTCAAGCTCAAAATTCCCAGGGAATAATCAAGTGAATCAAGTCTGACATACGGATAACTAAAACACCAGATGACTAGCATGCAGGGGAGAAGTAATAGCCCCATAAATTTTCAAACAAATGTAACAAAAATAAAATAAATGAAACCTACATAACAACTGAGCTGTTAGGAGATACTCGTCGATTTCTATTGAAGCTGCTAAAAAAGGCAAAAATCAAAAAAATAAACTTCAATTCCTACATATACTTTCAATTCATTCATCGATTGTTTCCTCATACCGTGTATCCTTTATTATTACATTTTTGAAATAATATCCTGAAGAAATCAAAATGTGATGAAATGATTGTAGAACCAAATATGGAAATTGAAGTTTTTATATTATTCAAAATGAATTCCCGCAAATTTGAGAACAAAGCAATCAATAAAAGCATATCATCATTATCTTCTATAGAAAACAGATAGTATCATAGACAAAGGGACATCGCCTGTATCTTTGGTTTAAATTTGTGGACGAAAAGCGGTAGCCATGAGAGAGATAGCGGGAAAGAGAGAGAGGGAGAGAATAATGAGGGAAAAATGGCTGCAGAGGTACACACAAAGTAATGGAACCTAGTTACATAATTCAAGACATTAAATGGAAAATTCAGCAACGACGGATGAGTCAAAATCTTAATCCGATTCCATGAAGCAGATATTTATAATGTAAATCTTTTCAGGGTCAATACTTCGCCACTTTGACGAGATTAGCTTCAATAGGCCAGGTCGTTTAGCGAATGAAATCATAATTCAGAATATTTCAGAATTTATAAGCAACGATGTCTGATATTCTAGAATTAAAAGAAAGACAAATTAATGAATAATTGCCTTAATATAAAAAAACTTCTTATATTTCACCGGAATATTCTTGTTATTCATGAGCCTTTGAAGAAGTTTGTACAATTCAGCATACAGAGATAACCTTAAATTCTAGGAGATTTGAAAATTTTCATATATAGGTAAACTGACCTATATATGAAAATTTTCACGCACATCGAATTCATTTAGTCAAAACTACCATGGAAATTCCGATTTGTTTGGAGTAAATATGAAAATTATCGTTACTCGATTATTGCTGAGTAGAACCGAAAAAATATCCTGCATTTTTTCAAAAAAAAATCGGAATTGGAGTGTTCACTATTTGCACAAATAAGCCTTATTTAACCTACATTTCTACGGATTATACCTCAACCTTGAAGTGAAATCTGGCAACATCTCCTTACCATGGGTGATAAACGTATATGACTGATAAGTATCTTCCGCCGGCAGTCATCGAAGAATACACATAACTCCAACTGACAAAATTGCGTGAATGTCAAACCTCACTGTTGAGGTGGTGGAAATCCGGTTGAATAGAGTTTAGGTGGTTAGTGCTTACTTAGTTTTCGTCAAAACTGGACTATTTTTACGCCCTTGTTCTAGGGAACAACGCGTTATCATTTCGTCACGATGTCTGAAATTTTCGAATTTTGAGCCAAAAATGGTCTGAAACGATTGGGTTTAACTCCCGGAAGAAGAATCCATGGTAAAATTCAATACGGTCCGTCCGGCAGTATGTGCTCTCACCTTCGAAGGAGAAGACTTAGCGACTTGAAATTGTCATATTCGTAATGGGGTAGAATCGGTTGAATAGTTTCAGAGTTTGGCCCAATTGAAAATTTGAGGTTTATTCCTTGATATCTCATGAAGTATTGACTCGATTCAATTGAAACTTCGTGGACAGTTTTGAAAAACAAACGCGCAACCTAGAAAAATTTCGTGTGTATGCAGTTTAAAGGAAATTAAAAAAAAAAATTCATTCGAATATTCTTTAAATTTTTAACTGATATTTTTTTTTCTCTGGAAATATTGATTAGACTTCAATGGAATTTGACACAAACGTTAGAGTTAGTTTTCAACAACAGTGTTCTAAATTTCAATTCGATCCGATATTAACTTTCTGAGATATAAGGAAAAAATGCTGCAAATTTTACACAAGGGTTTATTATTTTCTCAGTTAAGTAACCCAAACCCATTGATATCTTGAATAAAACTTATACAGTGTGCCAAAAAAGTAGAATTACTCGTCAATAATGAGTGTACGAAGAACTATTAAGGAATATCCTCGCACCTGTCGATTTTTGATTTCAAAACCAATTTATCCTGTGCTTTTTTGAATTTGATATTTCTCAGTTCACTACTTTATTTTTTTATCTGGAAATATATGGATTGTGATACATCAAATGAAAGGTAATTTGATTTCCTTTCCAGCGATGTGGCTTGAAGTAGAATTGCTTGTGCCGTTTTTCATTGAAAAATTAGGAAATAATTTTGAAATTTCAGTTAGGAGGGTACTGTAATCAGATTATTATTCTTTTATTAATTAATAATGATAATAATGATGATAATAATATATTTATTCAATCAGAGGCTTACTTAAATACAATATGGTTGGTTTCGCAAAAACAGAATACATAACTCAAAACAATTCACTTCTACAAAAATCAAAAAATACTTTCGAAAACTTTCAGGTTGGTTGTCCTCCTAAACCCTTGATGAATAGCATTAAATAGCCTTGGCTCATGTACAAGCGCGACTTTTCTATTAAGGTTAAAGAATGACGTGGGTACAAGTATGTGTATATGTGCGCCTAGTGTTGTTACAGTTTAAATTTTGTTGGAAGTACCTTCATGAAAACGAGTACCCTATATACGTATAGACCACATGATGTTGAAAATTTGTTCTCTTTTGAAGGCCCTCTACAAGATTCTCTAAAAACCTAACTTCAGTATAATTCTAAAATGAATTTTTGCCTCAGAAACACTTACCCTATTACTATAAGGAAAATTCTCGAACCCATGAATTTGTAGCTTAAATTGAATTAATACTTAACTTTCATTGTCGTTCACAAAACTGAATTGGTCATCGAATGACCTTTGATGAGATATATCACAAGCAATATTTAAAAAAAAAACTGTTGAGGTTTAGGGGTATAAACCTCCAACAATGCATTTCTCAAACTTCGAAAATAGAAATAGAAATGAAAATAAGGGAAATTCTCGAACCCATGGATTTGTAATTTATATTTAATTAACAATTAACTTTCATTTTCGTTCACATAACTGAATTGGTCATCGAATGATCTTTTATGCGATATATCACATGCAATATTTTTCCGAAAAAAAACTGGTGAAGTTTAAGGTTATAAGCCCCCAACTCTAAAACTACATACATTTTTCAAACTTCGAAAATAGAAATCGGCGGGTAGGAGGATATGTTTCAATATTTATTATTTTAAGAATAAGAATCTGACACCAATCACAAATTGTTAATTTTCTAATGAAAATATTGCCTAACAAATTCTTTTTCAGTAACGCCACTCAATATGCAATGGAATGTACTTCAATTTGATATATCACAATCCTATACTATTTGAAAATAAACAGTATGGGGGTGTGGAGCGTAAAGGGTGGGAGATTTCAAATTCAAAAAAGCATAGGGAGACCTGCTTTCGGAATTACAAATCCTTGGATCCGTGGATTTTCTTGATAATAATTATTAAAAGAATAATGGTCTGATTGCAGTACTCTCCAATCACAAATTGTAAATTAATTTCTGATTTTTTATTGAAAAACGGCACGACGAAATCTTTTTTTAGTCGAATCGCTGAGTAGGTAATCAAATTACCTTTCATTTGATGTATCACAACTCTTATATTCCATTTTGAAAAAATAAAGTAGTGGGATGCGGGTGTTGGGGATGAGAAATATAGAATTCGAAGAAACACAGGATAAATTGCTTTCAGAATTCAAAATCAACAGGTGCGAGGATTTTCCTTAATAATTCTTCATTCAAAAGTTATTAACGAGTTACGTTACTTTTTTGGCACCCTGTATACTATTCATATCCCATTGGTTTTCCACCCCAAAATTTTCTGCGTTTTTCTTTATACCTCAGGAACCGCTGGTCGGAAATCATTCGGGTGAATATTTTTTGGTTGAGTTATGCAACAATAATAGATGTTGAAAGTTTCATGAAAATTCGGTAGTAAGTTTCTGAAAAAAATTTTTTTTTCCTCCAACCCCCAATTTTGAGCCCTTAGGGTTCACCGATCCTGCTGAAAAGCTTGGAGGATCAATGTTGAGTGACACACGATTCTTCTACCAAGTTTCGCGGATTTCGGTCCAGTACTTTCTGAGAAAAGCCCCGGACAACGGACGGCGTACGGCGAACAGACGGATTTTTTTTTATTCGTTTATTCGAATCTACATACTCCAAAACGTAAACTGTGAAATTTTAAGGGGGGGTTGAAATTTTTTTTTTGTTGGTCGATCACTAAGGTTTATTATTTGATTTTATCAAATAATAAACCAAAATGGTGTCAAATTTCGTCGATATTTGGAAAATTAACGTTATTTCCACGATATCTCAAGAAGTACTAATGCAATCAGATTGAAACTTCGTAATCAGGTGGACATTACCAGCACACCACTAGGAGCAAAATTTCGTGTTGATTCAATAGATACAATTTGAACAAGCGCGTAAAAGCTTCTGACCTCAAGTCAGTGCTTTTCTATATTTTTTAAAGGAAGATTCACTAATGGTTGAGTGAAGACTGTGAGATCATTTATGGACAAAAAAAACCTTTTTATGGAGGGAGGAGTGACAAGGATAAGCATCAATTCAGAACTTTTGGGACCCATATTCTTTTTAACTAAAACAGACCGCCACTTTCACCTGCAGACATTTCCTTCAGGGGAACACACTGCGTACGCTGATGACAATCTCCAATCAATATCTTCACGTCGGGAAAATTTGCGGCTTTCCCAACTTCCTTTCAACTTATTTCCAGCAATTTCAAGTTTCTTACTCACATACAATTAAAAGAATCCGTCCTCTGAATTCCACAATATTCACATCGTGTATTTAACCCCCCTGTAAATTTCCCACACCTAATTACATAATTCAAAGGGTTTTCTTAGCCAACGGCTATAATGCTCTACGACTGTACGTGAGGGACCACTCGGGTATTCCTTTTCAGGTTCTTACTTCTAAAAATAACACAATTTCCTACTTTTTCACGGGGTTCCACCCACCGTTGTCGTGCTTCGAAACGAATTACGGCACGAAATGAAAAACTCAAACAGACCTGCTTTGAATCATACCTCGTTCTGACTGATATGTCTGCCATTCCTGCTGATTCATATTTTCGCTGGAAAAATCAATTTGCACGGAAAACCTGATGGGCCAACATCAGCCCAGTGGACTTGATCGATGGTCTAATTACGATGGAAAGTTAAGTGCGTGCATTTTTCCAAATGGGAAGGATATATTTCAACCGTTTTCGAGCAGTAAATTATATCACACGCCAAAACGGCAGCGCATAATTCAGGTGAAGTCGAACAGATATTTTAGGGGAGATCCCTGGAAAAACGAATATTTTATAGATGTATGTAGGCTTTTTTATCAATTGGCTTGGGTTCGACTGAAAGTCTTTGAGTGGTTTTCATTCCAACCCAATATCTCCTGACTATACTGTTATGCTGGTTCTGTGGAACTTATTTTGACAATCACTTTTATTTCAGCTTCTGTAATCCTACATACATTTTTTAGAATCATAAAATCGGAGACGTTGTTCCACCAAAGCTAACGGCGAATTACGTTAATTCTTCTTCATTGTAAAGAACCTTTCTCAGCCTATTGCAACAAATCGCCTCAAATCTCAACTGTCTCCAAGCTGTCATTCATTTTGACGAATAAATGAATTTGACAAATAATTACAAACTTGTCAGATGATATATCCATGGTAATCATTCCTATATACTTCATGCTTAAACAACGTTCTGTTTATTTCGAAAACCAACAAAAATAAAATCAATTATCTATCACGTGTGTTATTGAATGTTAACAACCTCGGGCAACTTACAATCCCTCGGGAGTAACGTCACTCGGGATTGAAATATGTTGGCCTCAGTAATTAAAATCTTCATAACTCCCTTGATATATAAAAAATTATTTCATTTATCTTGGGAATATTATGTTACCAGGGTAACGTTTTGATGAAATCAAATCCAATGACTCATCCATAAGGTTTCAAAAATTTTGGTGGTTACTTATTGCGACAATATAATTCAGAATATATTACAGTTCAGATATTTTGGTTTCTCATTTCATAAAATCAAATAATAAACCATGAATGAATAATAGACCAAAAAAAAAATCCAGACTGTGCTACCAATTTTGATTTTTTTATTTCACTCGAATGATCAAGACTAGTCGAACACTTCATCATGAAACTTCTGTATCCAATAGAGCGGATAAGAAAAATTCCTTTAGAACCGAGAAATCTCTACTGAAAAAACTTCAATCCATACTGAAAGAATCTTAGGTCATTTATCATAATTCGCCACTGCCTTAGTTTTTCTTGGTACTGAAGATCAATTAATGTTAGGGAATTTGATGACTCGTCATGAAGGGCCGGTATTATAAAACTTTAGTGGAAGTTATCTTCAACTTTAACTGACAGTTTTGACAGTTATGTTAGGACATATCTGTCAAAACTGTCAGTTGAAGTTAAAGTTAAGTTTTATAATACCGTCCCGAAGACGGATGTGGATTGACGAAAAATCATTTCATTAAATTGTTGGATCTGTCCAAGGAATTCAGTTACTGTAAGTTCACGGTTTTACCGATCATTAGACTGACTCACATTAAAACTCTAAAGAGGATTCTAGATACTTATTATCTGTTTGACGACTATTCTGTAGTGTAAAGTAATAGTGCGTTATCTGGAGAAGATCTTTCAAACCCTAACTTCGATTGCAGAAAACGTTGAGCGCTGTGCGTGACGAACATCATCCGTCATCTTGCGAGAAGACAACAAGACTCTAGTGTTTACTCGTCGTAAAGGTATCGCTGAAATAGGCAAACTCCTGCACTCGAGGGTAAGGATTCGGAAGATGCTCCCATAATGGCGCTGTATTATTTCAGACCACAGATCCTTCATCCAGCAGGTCATGAGAATCTAGAACCCTCTTAAGCGTTTCCAAGGTGTGTCAGTCTGAATGAAAAAAATTCCTTAGACAGGGCTTTTCCAGTGTAGGGGCTAGGGATGAGTGTATGATGTACTTAGAGCAAGGTGAAAAATTCGTTGATTTATCGACAGGTATTTGTCCTCGTGTTTTGTAAGTGTATATTATTTCACTGAAGCTTTTATTCCTTCATAAAAATTTCGTGCAATGGAAAATGTTCATTTCGAGTAATATATCAATCCTTATGAGATACAGAAGCAGTAATTCACAAGCATTCAAGAGAAAAATCTCGAAAAAATCAATTCAACTCGATAATCAACTATATTTCGGTATAAATATCGATTGAATACGCCTATTTTGGCATTGTTCCGCTCACGTTCATGCTCCGTACATTGATACTCCCATTTTATAACACAAAATATTGTCACAATACTTCCTGCATTAATGATTGCAATCAGTCAATTTCGGAAAACAAGTACACCAGGTGCATTATAAATCCTGCATCAATGTCAATTTCCATTGCATTGTTCGATTGTCAATATTGAATCGGAAATAATTTATGGCTAATCAAGCATCACCCATTATAAATTTATCATTCATATACGTTAATTAACTCTTTTGCAATATCGGGCAGTACGTTTTGTGGAGGGTGGATCGATTAATAAATTCGTTCAATGTCATATAGCGTAAATGATGTATGAGTTAGTATAAATACTACACAGCTTCCAAATTATGAAGTTTAACTGTGAGGTAATTGAAATGAATGATGATTTTATTTATCGGACAAGTTTAGAGGATGAAGTGGTTAAATTAGAATATGAAAGCATATTTTGTCTACGAAGGCATTGAAATATACTGAGGAATTCAGCGGAATCTGACAAACAGTTCCACTAGAGGAATATTTGAATCAAACTTTATTTTACTACTGCAATGATTACCCATTTTCACGTTATTGACATTCTGAAGAAAAAATATGGTGTTCAGAATAAAATTAACTTCTTATCATTTCCGTTTGACTCGAATTATTATGTACTGGCATCATGAAAGAAAATGGCGAATACTTCTATTCCTTCTACCCATGAGTAAAAATACATTCCCAAAATGGATCCTTGTAAACGGGGAGGTATGGAACTTTGAAATGGAATAAAACAAGGATGAAACCTTGAAATTGACATGAAATTGACTTTACTCAAAAGATAATCTTTTGGCATTATAATTTGAATATAATGTAGGTAGGAATTGGTTCATAGGGAAAATAGAGCTCCAGTAGTAATACCAACATAATCATAAAGAAGAATATCTGTCCATAAATCAACAAATATTCCACCTTGATCAGAGCTCATTATCCAATCGACAGATGATTGTCCTTGTGATTATGTTAGTTTAAAATTACTTTCTGGCATATGACCGCCACAGCTGTTTCTGGAGGTCCAATTTTCAATCACTTTTTCCAACATTTGTGGCAGTATATCGGCAATTACACGGCGAATGTTGTCATCCATGTGGTTGATCGTTTCGGGTTTATCGGCGTAGACTAGCGACTTCACATATCCATACAGAAAATAGTCTGGCGGCGTTAAATCGCACGATTTTGGAGGCCAATTCACGGGCCCGGAACATGGAATTATGCAGTTATCAAACGTTTTCTTCAGTATATTCATTGTGGTACGAGCTGTGCGACATGTTGCTCCGTCTTGTTGAAACCACAGTTGCTGCACATCATGGTTGTTCAATTAAGGCACGAAAAAGTCAGTAATCATGGCTTTATAGCGGTCACCATTGACTGTAACGTTCTGGCCAGCATCGTATTTAAAGAAGTACGCACCAATTATTCCACCAGCCCATAAAGCAAACCAAACGACGTTCCTGTGGATGCTTATTATCAGTTAGAGTAAACCTGGAGCGAAAACGGTCCATAGTTAGTCGAATTAATTGCTGTGATGGACGATTATGTTGACCGTAAAATGGACGTAGAGCGCGATACGTATTTCGAACAGAACCATTTTTTTCAAAATAAATTTGCACAATTTGGAAGCGTTGTTCAGGTGTCAGTCTATTCATGTTGAAATGCCAGACCAAACTAAATACAAACCACCTGACAGCTGACAAAATGGCCGCCAGTTAAAACAGTGTTGTCAACTTTAAGCTCTATACCTTTAAAAAAAACACCCTTTAGTTACGGTCAATTCCGAATTAAACATTTCCCTAAATATTGCGAAGGGGAATTTGTGTTCAATATACTCTAAACGAATTCTTGGTGAGCACTTCATGCCATTTTGTAGAAATGCGAAACTTTATTTTTAGAAGTTGGGTATCTTTGAAATCTATATAAATAAAAAAGGATCTATGGTCTATCGATATTTTGAACAAGCACTACGTACAAACGACTGCATCAAATTGGATAATTTTTTTTTGTTGTGTTCATTATTCTCAGGTCTAGTTTTGTATAACGGAATAATTCCGAAAAAAATGCACGGAAAAAAGAACAAAGCCTTCCTTTTTCCTCCAACCATAGAACTCTATTAAACGCAAGTATGAAGTATTCGACAAAGCGAGCAATCATAGAGTACTTTGACACTTTGACGTTCGACACTTAGGTTGTTAGGTTACTGCATTTACATAAACAAACCACCTGTGGTATTTGTTATTTACAGTAAAACGTATTTCCTGAAAGTTTTTAATAGCATTGTGTTTGATATTAATCGTTGTGTTTTGTGTTTGTGTTACTCATTATCAATTATAAAAATGCCATCAATGAGGCGTCCGAATATTGGTCGGCGGACGCGTAACGCAAGGCGCCACCAGAACCTGTGAATTCGTTACTTTCAGGACAAGAACCTCTATCAAAACTAGGAATTGGTTTCACGGAGAAGAAGAGCTCTATCAAAACATTTTCTGCAGAATATTCAGCATTACAATAGTGTGTTCCAAATGATATCTTTTGGTTCAAACATAATTGAGGAACGAGGTTTCAACCCAACTTTTAAGGTATTTCATTTTCTATATCAAACAAATATATTACACATTGATTATAACATTACCGGCTAACATGAAAATTCTGTTAAGACTCATTAACGAAACTTTTCTAATTTTTTTCAACAGATTCAAGGACAAATTCACCATCGTGCAGGAGCATTGTTACCACCAGTTGATGGTGATTAGAAATTTCTCCAGATTCATTTCCTTGGAAATTCTGAGAATGAAGTAAATCAACGTTGTGCCATCAATCGTGCAGCAAGACGAGAAATCATAGTGCAATTGCAACAACTTTTGCATGAACATAATAAATTGGTACAATTGTTCAAAACAGCCTTAGAAATGATCTGACGAACATAAATTAGTAATTAGAGCAGATAAAAGGCCAGCAGGAGAACATGAGAGACGTTTCAATGCACTAACGTTAAATGAAGTTGCTATTGTGGTAGTTGGAGAAAATATGGAGTCTCGCGACATTGTAATTCAACGACGTGATGGTGGCAACCTCAGACGTATCAGTGAAACACATCGTATGTATGATTTTATTATTGCTGAATGTTCGCTCACTCTGTGCCCAAACTGCCATTGAATTTGCATACGGTAGAGGAACCTACATGTAATATAAGCAAAACAGCAGCAATAGCGAAAGTACTTCAAAGTTCCAAAATAATAATTTGGGATGAATGCACAATGGCCAATAAACGGGCGTTGGAGGCACTAGAAAGAACTCTAAGAGATTTGCGCAACAATCAGAACCTCTTTGGTAGTGCGATGATTCTACTGGCAGGAGATTTTCGACAAACATTGCCAGTCATTCCTAGATCAACGCCTGCTGATGAGATAAATGCTTGCTTGAAAACTTCGAATTTATGGAAATATGTTAAGAATCTCAACTTAACAATCAATATGAGAGTGGCTTTACAAAGTGACATATCGGCGGAATTGTTTTCAAAAACATTATTGGATATTGGCAATGGCATAATTCCTGTTGACACTTCTAATGGTCTCATTTCTTTTCCACCAAACTTTTGTCAGTTCACAACGTCAAAAGACGAATTGATCCCAAAAGTCTTCCCAGATATTCAAATGAAATATAGAAACCATGCTTGGCTAAGCGAACGACCCATTTTAGCGTCAAAAAATAAGAATGTTGATGAATTGAATTCAAAAATTCAAAATAAAATTGATGGACCAATACTTTTTATCCAACTGAATTTTTGAATTTGTTGGATTTTCCAGGATTACCTCCACATATTTTGCAGCTGAAAGTTGGCTCAGTAACTATCATGCTACGCAACCTTAATCAGCCAAAATTGTATAACGGAACTAGACTTTCTGTTAAAAGAGTTTTTACAAACTTGATAGAATGTACTACTATCATAGGAAAGTTCAAAGGTGAGGATGTCCTTATTCCAAGGATTCCACTAATGCCATCTGCACTTGCAATGACAATAAATAAATCACAAGGTCAATCGTTACAAGTTCGTGGAATACACCTTGAATTGCCCTGTTTTTCGCATGGGCAGTTGTATGTCGCCTGCTCGAGAGTTGGTAATCCATCTGCTCTATTTGTTTTCTGTCAAGAAAGAAAAACCAAAAATGTTCTACATTATGAGGCATTGCAATAAAGTATAATTTAGACATTTCGGTGTTTTTTTTACTACATAATATATTTTGTCTTAGTGTTTTTCTTTAGTTACCACCTCCCGTGCGAAGCCGGGCCGGGCAGCTAGTAAAGAAATATTTCATTACAAGAATGAAAACACTAATACGACCTCTGACTTCTCTCGGAATTCCAATATGAATTCTTGAAAATTAAATTCTCATTTCATCGAAATGTCGCTACTCGCTACAGAGCTTCGCTGGATTCACTGAGAGGAAATGAATGTTCGAGAATAGGATCATCTCTGGACGAAAGTTTGTCGCCAAGGTCATGTAATTTCTCAACCCTTGATTTCTTTCAATTTTTTCCTCATTGTAGATATTATTAAATTCTAAAGCGCATCACACAAATCTTTATTTACTTCGTTCAGAATGAAAGGTATCATGAAAATGATTTTTGTGAAATGGTTCGTTTCATTGTTTATTGAAAGTTATTTTGGGAGAATTTTGTATAATTTCCAGGCTCCTCACAAATTTTCAGTTCTTATATCTGAAGACTTACTCGTGAATATTGAATGAAAATTATTATTTATAGAAAATGCCCTTCCAAATTGCGGGATCCAAACTATTTGCCAAAGGCAGTTTCTGTATAGAAAAAATTATTAATATCAGAAAAATGTGAACGGTCAATGAATTGAATTGAAACATTTCAGCGTCTATATCTGAATTCCTTAAAGGTCTCAAAATACGATATAATTGAAATGAACTGATCAGGAAATTTTTTGCTTTATTGTCCGATGAAGGTGTCAGTTACAAAATGTGAAACGTTACAGTTAGTTCACCTTGTTGATTGTTTCAATTATTTCGACATTGTTCATTAGGCATCATTTTTCCTGAATGAAAACTGCCCTTTATGTAAAAAATTTAAATATCAAATTGTTGTGTGTTCAGTTATATGGAGTGTTAAATTTTCGTCAGAAAATACTTTCCATATTCTACCTACATCTTGTACCCTATATTTAACAAAAATGTATCAAGTCTCAGTTTGATACGGTAATAATTTCAGGAGATATTGGAAAAAAATGTTAAATTTCGTGCATTTTTCCTTGGTATCATTTCCGATGGATAACTTCGTGCCAAATTTCGTGATGATCCTGTCATTAGAACGATTCGAAAAAGATAAAATTGGAATTTTTTTGTTCAAATATTTATTATTCTGTGATCTTTCGATCATATTATCCTCACGAAATTCTGTAGTAACCCATGAGCTGTCATCCTTCAATCAAGTACTGGATTTCAATTCGAACTTTGTAATTAAGCCCTAAACCTTTTCTACAAATATCGAATTTCTAAGTCGTTTCTTTCGGAAGTTATTGTAATTACGATCGGATTTTAGGCCGACTGTAATCAGAATAACCAATTACAATGTTCTAATCTGATTGAATCAGTACTTCATGAGATATCGAAAATTACAGACATTGTGACGAAACAAAACGCTCTGTTTTCCAGAGCAAGCATATATTCTTTTAATTTCCATGTTCACCAACCCCGCCATCTTCATTCCACATTCCGAACACAATGAGGAGCAGATCTCACGCTTGTATCCATTCCTAAATCGACTCGATATTCAGAAACAACAGAAAGAATCACTCCCCAACACAATTTGCATTCAAAACGAGGAAAAACAAACCGGAAGTGACTTACCTTCCTCGTCTTTCGATAAACGTATCGTCTCCCCAGTCTCCCTGCGCCACGTGATCGTGGGTTCCGGTGAGCCACGCGCCACGCATCTCAGATTGACGTTTGTCCCCTCCCTCACTACCATATCCGTGCTGGTTGGATAGTCCAGGATGTCTGGAGGCACTAGAGCGAAAAAACAGAACGTGAATGAATATTTCATCGATGAAATACGATGAACATAGATGAATAGTGCGAACACTTTTTTTTAAATATTTTGGGCTCGAACAGCGATTTAAATATTGTCAAAATACAGCGTCATTATTTCACTTCAGTTTTAGGCAATAGATGCCAACATCGAGAATTCTGTTATGTCAAATCAGAAACATTTACGTAAGGTACCAACCTATCAAATCAAACCTATTCAAATTCGAGCTTCTTTTCATTTTCCAAGTATAGTAATCTCAAGAATTTCTGAAGTTGAATTCATTCTGAGGAATTTCATTTATGATGATTCTCTCAATCAGTCAAAATGGTGAACGTATACATGGTGTTCCCAAATGATGATATGCTGATATAAAGAAGTAAATGAACAGTGGCGAAAAACTAGTTTTTTTTGTGCAGGCCCTGCCTAGAGATGGCGCCAGAACATCAATAATTGCTTTTTTCTCAAAAACCGAACATCTCACTAAAATAAAACTTAGTTGGTATTTCAGGCGAGCGAGGAGGAATTCAAAAAAATTTCATAGTGTTGCTCTATGATTTCAAAGGTATTTAGAAAAATAACCCTAAAAGTCATCATCAATTTTGCTTAATAGTTGTAAATAATTCCAAGCCATGCAAGTCATGCTACGAATCAGTTGATGATTTTTTTTTCTGGAGAATGATGAATTACAGCAAAGAAGAAAAAACCACATTAAACCTTCTTCATCCAGAATGAATGAGATATTTGAAATTCATTTTTGCCTCAAATGTCTGCTCCAATTTCATTTCTATAAGATATTCACTTTTTGAGAGAAAAAAATTGGTTTTCTGACGACATCTTCAGCAGGCTGTATTCAAGCAGGGGCTACTCAAGTAAAAGAAATATATAGAAGACCCACTAAGTTTTTTGACAAGGAATCACTTCTTTATTCTGTTCGCAACTATTCAAACCATTTCACCTCAGCGTCAAACTGATACAAATCTTAGTGTATACTGAAGCAATTTCTACCTGAGTATGGTAACAAACTACTTTTACAAAAAGGTTTTCGTTAAATATATGTTGTAAACCGAAAAACGTCACAAAATATTATATATTTTATGGAAATTTAGCAAGTTCATTCAGAAACATTTAGCAATGGGAATCGGTTCACGGCAGCGGTTAACTGAATATTTTCGAATGAACTTGCTGGAATTTCTATAAAATACATAATATTTTGTCACGTTTTTCGGTTTTCAACTCATATTTAAAGAAAACGATTTTTTCGAAGTAGTTAGTTACCATACTCACCTGATGAAGTCACAATGTCAGTGATGAAACAATTGTTGTGAAAGTAACAAATATAAGCGAAAATAAAGTGTTTTACTTCAGTCAATATCAAGATTAATTTCCGAAAAGTAAAGACCGAACAATCGAATATCTTGATGGATTCGAAACGTGCAAAAATATTCATAGAAATATCTACCAATAAATCATTGCGGTTATAAAAAATAGATTTTCCACTGAGAAACTCACCACTCTGTAACCAAATACTTATTATGTTTACCACATACGTTTATATGACACTTCTCTCTTAAAATGACTCCAATAATCGCCCGCATGAAAATTAACATATCATCTATACATTAAGGTACTCTTCATCTCTGAATACATAAAATGAAACTTCATATTTTTGAATATTTATTACAGAAGAAATGTTTCATTCAATTATTTAATTCATGAGAAAGAAGTCTTTCCGTGGTATCGTATCTTTAAAAAAACCCCATGGGAAATATTTTTAACGCTAGGTACGATTAATTCGTCAGGTTTGATATTCTTCTATATTTGCACAAGTATGGGATGAGTTCATCTGATTGCTGAATTAGATATTCATCAATAGGTACATACGAAAGTTATGAATCACATTTGTGTTCAGTTTATTGAGGAAATCCAAACTTTCCAATAACATTAATAAGTAATATTGATCGCCCGTTCGATTATTGTTGGTGTTCTTGCTTCGAAATAACTTCTGCTATCCATGAAAGTCTGATAACAATATCTCATATTGCTTCTTTCCATATACATATTTGATATTGTAAATCATTGATGTTCATTCGTTATTTTCATCTTATATATAAGTAGAAATGCAACATAGGAGTGGACAACTGATCCTAAGAACTATACAGTTCCATAATTTTAAATATACATTATAGCTCAATTCATTTTCATCCAGCGGAATTAATTGCATGAACTTGACGAAGTGACCTTGGTGCCGTCAACGTTCACAGAGAGAAATAGAACAATAATTGACAATCCTAGTTCCTTGTTTTGGGCCCCCCATCAAGTGGCTAATAGAGTAATAGTAGAAAAGAGCAGAGAGAATTCTATTCTCAGTGGAAAAGAGTCGTTACCTGGCATTCTATGCGTCTTTGGGTAAACTATAGTTTCTGTGTGACAAGAATGAAGGGGACATGCGAGTCAATCCTACAAAAAATGTTCATTCGGTCAGTGGGCTTATGTGTGTCTGACAGTTTTTTTATTACGCTGTGTCCTCTCTGGTCTGTTTCCCTGTGTAACTCGAGATGGTCGGAAAGCTGAAAGGTGTGGGTTTTATTTGATTGATAAGGGGAAAAGTCGTTTCGATTCATTCGTTTGTAACACCTGGTTTCTATCTTTTCCTTTATAGTGAGTTTTAATGACCACGAATCCAATTAATTTATGTGGAATAATCTTCCTTCGACTTGTGATGATGAAAAATGGCCAAATAATTTCGCCGAAATATTCGTTAAGTAAATAGTCGTAAATCACCGACATGGGAAATTTGCGAATTTCATGAGGATTATGTCTCTGAAATTGGATTTATTTTCGATTTTTATATTTCATACACCATAATTTCGCTAATATTTAAAAGCGATCTTGAAATTGCTATTTCACAATTCACATGCAGTTGATTTCAGCTCAATCAAGTATACTGACAGTGAATCAGAATTCAACACTTTAATGAATTCGACATTTTAGTGCAACTGAGTAAGTATGCATCGAATCATTTAGTCTGCATATGAATCTCAATTAGCTTAAGTGATTGCAAACATGTATATAAAAATTCATCAAAAATCAAATTTTTCGAATACCGACAATTGCTTGATTTCACATTAATTCTTTGTTAGAACAAAAATGAGAACAATCATTTTTTTTCAAAATAACAACCCAGTATGCTACGAAAGGAAGATTTTTAAAGATACAACTTTCTGGTAATTCATAGAAACTAGGAAATAATACACATATAAAATGTTCTCATTCAATTCAATCCATTTTGAACTGGAGAGAACAATGAGCTACACTCTTAATCTCAAAACCTTTACAAGAATTAGTCATAGTCTAACAGAAATCTTGTATATTTTGCATTTTTTCATCATTTGACTTATTTCTATTAAAGAAAGTTTTTGATCTCTATAACTTCTCTATCAGCTGTTGGAAGAAATAACTCCAGACAAAAATAGCTCTTGTTAAATGAGTTCCTTCGTCTACTGAACTTGCCTCAGCCACCATTCAGAATTGATTTTTATGCTCGCCCTCTTAAATATTGAAAAAAATTTCCGAACCACCCATTCATCAAAAATCCGTATTTTTTTCCCAATCTAGTTCTTACGTTGCAAACGCATACCATAAGGCCTAAGGCGAAACAATCCGAGTTCCAGAGCATTCATCTCTTACTTCATGCCATTCATTAGAAGCGTCGATAGAGCCTCGTACGCCTCTCCTTCAGCACACTTTTATGTTTTTATGTTAGAGAAATTTCCACTTTCACAATTCCTGCCCTTGTTTTTTCTTTTGTTTCGTTTCCCGTCCAGGATATTCAGGCACATACGGTACGTGGTCTTTGCTCGCGAACAAAGCGTTGAAAACACTAGAAATTCAGTTTTTATCCTAACGAAGTGGAATAATTTTCGTTTTTAATAATTACACGAATGTTAGACATGGCCTGGTTGAATGTACGTCTGAATTCGATTTTTTCATTTGATGTGGAGAAATTTTATATGGCTATATGAAAACAAGGCGTTGAATACGAAATGAGATATTCTTCCTTTATTTGTTTAGAGAGTGTTCCTGAGATACGTGCCAAAAAGTCAGGATCTTGATGCTCTCTTCAAAGTGAGGAGAAAATTCCTCATTACCATGTGACTAATAATGTGAGGTGGCGATTTTCAAATAACTTTTGAATTATTGAATTTATACAATTATTATCATTATACCCATTTATTATCACCTACATTCATCATTTCAGATAACAAGCAAAAAGAATATTACATTCCAACCTATTGAGAAGAAATCGATGAGTGAGAAAACCTAAGATCAAATTTGACTTCTTTTTTGGGCAATACAAATAGATGATAAACTTTACCTCCAATATCACTGTTGTGTCCCGTATCCTGGACCCAGCATTTTATGATATATTGTCTTTTCTTGATTTTCCAACGTCGGAGTCTGAATTCTTTGGTTCCCAGGAATATGCAAGAAATTCAATATTTTTTGGTTTAAATCAATTGACACCGGCTTTAAGAGCATTTTATCTCAAGCCAACAATAAAGTATAATTTTGCATGACAGAAAACACTGAGATAAAGTTCAAGCTCTTAGCATTCCAGGAATTGGAGCTTGATGGGTGGTATACTTCGGCTATTCAAAGAATCCAGACACCACATGTGACAGTTTATAGAATTTATCATCTTAGACCATTTAGGGAAATTTCCTTCACACATTCGTGCTCTCTCATTCACACCAGCCAATCCGAGGTGTTTTTTCGGATTATAGAAGGGCGTCACTTAATTCAAAAAACCAATCAAAATTTATATTCTCCCTCTAAAATGTGAAGAAGGGAATTTTCTTGATTTGGGTTTAGTTAGTTTTAGACACTATTCATTTGACCGTTGTACAGGGTGATTCATTAAGGGTGGCCACCGGCCGTATCTCGGAAACCGTTTATCCTATAACTTCCGGAAAAAAATTCTAATGACGAAATCAGACCCTAGAAATTGATTAAAAATATTTTCAAGTTCGTAGTTCCCCACTAGAGGGCGCAATCTATCACTTGTAAAATATAATCTCATTTTTTACGAAATATTCTCCAGCTAACAGTGGTAAAGAATAATAAAATAAGAAAAGACTCTTCCTATTCAACAACTTTTGTTTGAGTAGTTTTTCCATATTTCCTTTTTTTTAGTGATGGGATGGAAAAACTTTTCTTCACAAAAAAAACACTCTCACTTCTGTATGCGTGAACCGATTCTCACGTAATTTGATTTCATTCGAAGGCCATTAAAAGCAGATCACAGAAAAATATGACAACAACATACCGGGTGATCCAATTAAAAACTACAGGCTGTTTTATGTCACTTCACCCTATTTGCACGTTTTACTGGAGAATTTCAAATGCAATGCTATGATTCTAACCGACTGAGAATAAGCTGAGCATTATCACCTATTGACTCGTTAAAACCGCAGACAAATATCTCCGGTCATTCCGAAGATATTAACATTTTTGCAGATTTCGATGAGTGTTGATCAACCCTGTGAAATTCAGGAGGAATTGAGTTATTTCATCATCTAAACAATCAAATGAAGGAAAAAAACTTATCAAAAATGTATGTCACTCACAAAACAAGCTGATCTAGATCCAGTAAGCTTTAGCGTTACTGTTTATTCTCGGTTTCTATATCTGTAAAATTTATTTAGGTCGATTGCAAACTACTAGTTTATGAGGCCTCATTATTCAAACGGAGAAGCATATGATATGCTTAATGTTTATGCTAATTGTTTAGAAAATGCAGTTGCTGAAAGGAAATACCCGATACGATATCCTGAAAGACGTCGCTATTCCAGAAAATTATTCAAAATATTGACACGAACACTGCGACAAACTTGGAAGGTTCAATATGTTGGAAGAACAAATAGAAAACGTAGAAGCCGTAATGAGGATAATATCATAAAAGTTTTGGCTTATGTTTATGCTGAATTACATTTAAGCATCCAAAAAATTGCAAGTGATTTGGGATCGAATTATTTGCTAGTTCAAAGGATACTAAAGAACCATAAACTGCATCCGTATCATGTTGTCTTGCACCAAGAATTGAAAGAGACGACAGGACTTTTGCAATTGGTTGAAACGAATGCTTAACGGCGAACCTAACTTACTTCATAGAATATTATGGACTGACGAGGCTACTTTTTCTAGCAATGTTAAAGTAAATTTACACAACAGCCACTACAGATCATCTAACAATCCATATTGGCAAAGATAAGTCAATGATCAGAATCGCTGGAGTGTTTACGTGAGGTGCGGAATTTTTGATGGAACAGTTTTCGGACCATTTTTCTTCGATAGTATCTTAACGGGACGAAGGTGCTTGAAATTTTAACGGAAATTTTTCGAAATCTTTTAGGAGATATTGCTATTCAAATCAGGTTAGATATGTGGTATCAACAAGATGGTTGCCCGGCGCATTATGCTGCTAATGTTAGGGAATAAGATACCGTCTTCTCAAAGAGGTGGATTGGACGAGGGAGTATTTTTCCAGCCAGATCACTCGACTTCACAGTATTAGATTTCATTTTTGGGGGAGAATGAAGACTTAGTTTTCCGAACACCCCCAATTACAAGTGAGGATATGAAAAATAGATTTCGACAGGCAGCTGAAACTGTGACCAGTATCAACTAAAGAAATACTTAATTTATGTATAGAAAAAAATTGTAGACATTTTGAATATTTGAAATGATTATGTATAAGGGTTGTTTTATGTTGAAATATTTTCGTTGTTGCTAATTTTTGTTTCATTTTATCGTGTTATTGTTATTTCATGTGTGTTTAGTATTTTGCTGCGTTGTCATGACGACTAAATTCACTTCCTTGTTGTTTCAAGCTCACAGGGTTGATCAACACTTATCGAAATCTGCAAAAATGTTAATATCTTCGGAATGACCGGAGATATCTGTCTGCGGTTTTAACAAGTCAATAGGTGATAATGCTCAGCTTATTCTCAGTCGGTTAGAATCATAGCATTGCATTTGAAATTCTCCAGTAAAACGCGCAAATAGGATGAAGTGACATAAAACAGCCTGTTGTTTTTAATTAGATCACCCGGTATGTTGTTGTCATATTTTTCTGTGATCTGCTTTTGATGGCCTTCGAATAAAATCACATTACGTGAAAATCGGTTCACGCATACAGAAGTAAGAGTGTTTTTTTTGTGAAGAAAAGTTTTTCCATCCCATCACTAAAAAATAGGAAATATGGAAAAATTACTCAAACAAAAGTTTTTGAATAGGAAGAGTATTTTCTTATTTCATTATTCTTTACCACTGTTAGCTGGAGAATATTCCGTAAAAAATGAGATTATATTTTACAAATGATAGATTGCGCCCTCTAGTGGGGAACTACGAACTTGAAAATATTTTTAATCATTTTCTAGGGGCCGATTTTGTCATTAGAATTTTTTTCCGGAAGTTATAGGATGAACGGTTTCCGAGATACGGCCGGTGGCCACCCTTAATGAATCACCCTGTACAATTCGCTTTCGAATTTATAATATTATAAGACTTATACGTTAATTTTTGTGTTGTAAAATCGTAACTTCTCATTTGAATGTCGCTTCAACCTTGCTATCGTAAGATAAAGAAGGAAGATTCTATTGTATAAATTGTATACCATTTCGGTCTTGTTATCTAATACAGATACAAGAAAATATATTTCTGTTACGTGTTAAAAGTGCGCTTTTATTACACCTTAATAACATCTTCGTGTCGTAAGTGCAACGATATTGATCAACTGGTCAATAAGTTCTTCAATTATCTGCTTATTTTAGAGGCATCAACATTTCTGATAAAGATCAGAAAATATTTGTCGGTCGTGTCTTCATTTTGATAACGACAGAATTAATCAAGTGCGATTAATTCACCCACACGGGATCTCTACTATTGAAACCCCAAAAACACCTGAATAAACCCATTCAGGTAAAAACAATCACAATAGGTGTTTTGACATTTATTTAGAACACAAATATGTGAATTCAACTGTGACACTGCATCAAGAAAAAAACTGCCACCAAGAAGTATTTGTTTTTCAGATATATTTGATTGTCTTTGATTGCTAATATGACGAACAGATAAACTCTTATATATTATCTGAAATCCTTTCCTTCCCTTTCAATTGAAAAATAACTCCGTCATATGCAAGTAGAATTATTCTTTTTTTCAGATACCAAAATGAAATGGAAGTCATGACGTCAATATTCACGATAAATAGTTACTCTAATTAATGAATATATGATTTTCAAATCGAATGAATATGATTCTGAATTCAGTACCAAGGAGACCAAGGCATTTCGAAATAAGTTATATTCTGATTTTAATTATATTTTGATTTTGATGAGCGTTGAAAGAATAACGAACACTTCCAGTTTGTTCGTTGGGTCTCTACGAACAACACTTTATGTTCTATATTAGATAGTGTAGCTCCGATGCCGTTCGGTGTGATGGTTGGCAACTTGCACTTCGTTCATCGTGGACATGTTGCTAGTGAGTGTAGTCACAGATAACGAGGCAATGTATGAAGTGAGGTTATTTTGTGTTATGATTATGTTATGTAGGTAGCAACCACTGGCTGGAAATTGTCCACTTTCATTTGCTCTGTTTGAACGATTAAAATTTTTTGTTTTTTCGTGAAGAACCAAGACAATCACTATAACGATATCTTATTGTATGATCCTACCTCGAAATGGTAGCGAAAACAAAAAAAGCAAAGATTTCTGTCATCTTGGATTTGAACGATATAATGGAACATATTGAACTACACTCTGTTATCTGCGACTACACTCAACTGTACTGAGAAGTGGAAGTTGGTGGAGGTAGTGTACAATAACATTTTCATGCAAATGCTATGACCAAAACTTTCAGTACCCAATATATAAAGTCATTCCATATAACGGTACGGAACCTCTTAGAATGATACGCTTTGGTTCTGGGAAGTACCAAAAATTTAGAGAAAATTATACGCCACAGACTTTTTCCAGCTTTCCATTTTTAATGTTAGCGGTCTTAAAATCAGGTGTCCTGACATTGATTTAATTTCTTTCCTCGATAACGAAGCTTATACATAAGACACGAAACATCAAAAAGTTGTATTCTAAATTGCCCAATATCAATAATGAAGATGAACGGGAAATATTAGAGACATTCTATTTCTTATATTGTTTTATGTGGTTACCGCTGTGACAGCACTCAAACCAATTATTTCAATCTAGTTAGGGCGAAATGAATGCCCCTCAATTTCAAATGACTGTTCAAAATGTAAATCAAATCGTTTCAAGAATATTCATAATATTTCAAATCACCTTGTTTCTGAAAATTCAACGCTCTGTATCTATGAAACGAAGCAACCCTGTACCCAATGTTCATGAAAAGTTATGTTCTTAAAACGACCAAGCGAAACACCCTATGAAGTTCCGTAAGATATACTGCATTACTCTGGAATAATCATGAGATTGAGTTATAGAGTGGTTCCATTCAATCAGGTCTGAGTTCTCGTTTGGTATCGAAAGTTTTCTATAAAAATTATATCATATCCCTTGTTGAGAATTAGTGAAGTCTATATCGAATTTACGCGTGTATTCCGTCGATTTGGTTATGAATTCACAAGTCTAATTTTTCCAGATCGAATATAATGAAACAATTATAGCGGCGGTAGCTCAGTGGTAAGAGCGCAAGCCCCATGATCGTAAGGTCTGGGGTTCAAGCCCTTGGCCAGGAAATAACTTTTCCGGTTTTGAGGGGACCGTCCAACCATTCGCTGTTCGGTAAACAATTAACAGTGCTGTTCCTAACGTGGCGCAAGGAATTAGTAACAAAGACTACCCGGAACACACTCGGTATCCTAAATCGCACAAGCATTAAGCTTCTGAGGGGTTTCGTTGAAGCCTAGGATATTCGGAAAAAAATACAAATACAAATACAAATTAGAAGGCATCGGCGTTGCAAAATGGCGCATGAGCATGGATAGGTCAAAAATCTTCTCGATTTTGGGAATTTCTACTATTTACTCGGAATCCTCGAGAGATCACGTTTTTCTGTTTTCTTTCTAGATATCGCGTTAATTTTTGTCAGATGAGTCGAAATGTCTTCGAATTATTCTATTTCGAATTGAAGTTCATCTTCATATTAGGAACGAATCCAACATATCATTTTGGTTAAAAGGTCACATTTGCGTATATGATGTTATTTCACCTGACATATCCGAGAAATCTCATTATATAAAAGTAAATTATCCATGTTCTGACATTACTACCGTTGATCTTCTTGAACTGAAACCCCATGAAATCATAACATGAACTCTTGCTCTTTAGAAAATCATAATTATTATTTAGGTCGTATACGAAAAACTGCACCATAAAAAGGGATTTTTATGAGACCTTCCAAGCATTTACGATGTATAAATACGCCGGAAGATGTAATATAGCTCATAACATATTTCCTCATGATAGCCACTTTCTGTCAGGGCTCCTATAATTGATTCCAGTACCTAATCAGGATTCTGGTTTTTATCCAGAACCTTCTCAAAATTTTTCATTCACACTGAAAAACGATAAATGCTCTTCTGGCTCATCGTACACTATTTTCAGTATATTTGTAATACAAAAACTCAACCGCTGATTTCTTCTTATCAAGGTCAGCGAAGTCATTTTTATTTTTTCCTCGAAAATTAAAAACTGACTGGAAATATTGAGCAGACATTTTAAATGAGTGAAGAAGATAATGTGCCAAATTGTTGGTTGCGTTCCCTTTCTATTGCAAGGAGTGCAGAAAGTCACCCAATGATCAAGTTTCGCAAAATGTTTTTTCCCTCAAACATGTTCCATAATTTGAAATTTATTTTATCTAGCTTTGGTTCAAATAGATAAAGCTATCTAGATAGGTCCTGCTCAATGCACGGTTGTTCAAAAATATCAATTCATTCACAGGTACTGTCATAAATCTATCTGCTTGATTTTGAATAATAATATTTGAATTTTGATTTTGAGTTAAAGATTCAAGAACTAAAAAGATTCGGGAATTTTGGATCGATCGATGCCTCTTTTTTCAGGTAAGAATCTAGGATTCCAAGTGAAATGAATTTCCTTGAATTTTAGAATATTATATTTGAATATACATTCCTTCAAATAAATGTATTCCAAACACAAGAGGTAAAACTCTTAATATTCTAATATCAAACCAATATGATGTTTAAATTATAGCTCATTTTGGGAGAACTGTGCATCATTTTGTTGTTTTTTTCCGACTTTTCACTACCAATATCTGAAATACAACTATTGAAAAATTGCAGCGTGCAAGGGAGTTTTCCATAAAAACAAATTTTATTAAATTTTATATCGTTCTGTTTCAGATATTGGGAGTGAAACCCCAGACAAAACTTACAAAACATGATAGGGTCAATTCTCAAAAATCATATCCAACTCTGCTTATTCTTCTGATTTTAATTTTTCATAAGTGAGGCATGCAAACTACAGAATAGGAAGGCACTATATAACTTAGTTGGTGTTATCTGAAAAGACTGAAAAATTCAATAATCAGTTGAATATTAGATTTCTTAAACTTACTTTTGTTCTGAATCTATCACAAAAAATCAAAAATATATTAATTCTGAATTCAAAAAAATTAATTTCATTTAGTATCATAGAATACCACTCCGATAAGTCTCAGGCATAAAATCAACTCTTAATTCAACGTTTCAAGTAATTCATAATCAAAAGTTCAATATGATATTTCAATATCAAGCAATATCAAGTAATTCATAACAGAACGTATAGTGAGTCTTATAGTCGGTAATTATTCGTGAAAAAAATTTTTACGAAATCCCAAATAATTTCAATTCCTCATTTGTCTGATTTTCAGGGAGTTTCTATTTCAGACTAGAAATTATGTTCAGAATCCCTCGTGAATCCGTGTACTATTGAAATCCCGAATTAACGGTAGGAGATGGATTGAATCTGATAGCATGCATTGCAATTACTCGAACTTTCACAGGTTCGTTGTTTGAACTAATGGCTAACAAGCAGGAGTATTCATTTTGCCAAATTAGCAGTAATATTAATTATTCTATTTTCAGCGTTCACAGCTATTCCGAAGTTGTCTGAGAGAAAGTTCCTCTGTATACTGCAAACATGAAATGAATTCTTGTTTGTGTTAGATGTCGATATGTGTATAGGCAAGCATTTGCTCTGGTCGAACAAAATATGAAGTAAATAGAAAATCTGTTTCGGTTAGCTACGAAGTTATGTTTCTGAGTTGATCTCATATATTCTTTAATAGTCAGTTGGTGGGCCATGGGATTCAACAAGTTTCACAGAAATTCGGGATTATTAAGTATGTGAATAAAGCAAACCATAGACTCATAGAAAAAGACATGTAAGAATTGACAACGTTGAATAATAATGACATCGACGACATTTCAAAAGAGCCAACCTAACCGAGTTCCAGTGACGAAAATTCGATAAAACTATTCCGAGGGCTCTCCCAGCTTACATCATAGAAGTGATAAAAAATATCTGAAATTTCCTGAGTGATGGGAGAACACAAATATGGCATTTCTGAAAATCAGTTATTGTGTATTTGAATTATACGATGATGGATTTATTATACAGATATTGAGGGTTGAGAAATTACTATGAATTATTTACATTAATTTTTACTCTCATTTAATGAGTTCATCTGTGAAATATGAAAAATTAAACCCTTAAGAATTTTGTTTGAGGTCAGGAGCTTCAGTTGAAGAATTCGTCCTTCCATATATAGTGATTGACCAACAGACTTCGATTTTCCATCATGCCTGATGAGCGTTCCTCATAAAATTTGCATGGATATTCAAAAGCTGTAATTTTTCAATAAAGTGTATGCTTCCAATTTTTCAACGAAAATTTCTCACATTCCGAAATATCTTTTTTCTTATGTTTTAATGACTAGATATATACGTAATTCTGCAATGAGTTTCACGTTGGTATTCTCCATATAATAACGAAGTTTTGATCTGATTCCATCTGTTCTTGTTGAGACATATTCTAGTCCATATATATTTCCGAAAGTAAACATCTTATTGAATTTAAATTTTTCAACATAAATATCAAAAATTTTCGAATAATTTTTTTTTATTTTCTAACTACTAGATCAACAGGAAATCTTCCACCAAGTTGCGCGTTGGTGTTCTTCAACTGAATGAAAAGTTCCAGTTTGACTGCATCTGTTTTTTTTTGAGGTATTGCACAAATAACGTTAAAATTCCAAATAACAAGGAAATTTGGCATATTTTTTCCCTTCTATCTCCGCAGGTGGATATCGGATCGAATTGAAATTTGAAATACAATTCTTAAATTCTGGCTCAAAATTCGGGGCCAAATTCCATTGAAATCTGATCAACATTTTTCGAGAAAAAAAATTTTCGAAAAGAGATTTTTTAAAAATTTTCCAACGACTAGATTCAGACAAAATTCTGCACTAAGTGGCGCATTGGTATTCTTAGACTATCTACGAAGTTTCGATCTGATTGAATGAGTGTTTCATGAGATATTGAACAATTTAGCGCGAAATTTAAAATGGGCATAATTCCTAAACTATTCGTCCGATTGCACCCATTAACGAACTCAACCGAGATTTTTGGACTCCAAACCTAATCTGGCAGTATCAAATTGCTAGGTCATTTCCTTCGTAAGTTAGAGCACATACGGACGGACGGACTGAATGCAATTGGACCACGGATTCTTCATCAGGGTATTCAAGACTATTTTCGGCGCTGTTTCCTTGAACACGCGCGTAAAACCAAAGTTCACTGATGTTACGGTTCTGATTTCAATGATATAACGATATAAAATCCACCACAGCATAGATCACTTACGAAAATTAGCGCCTTATAACGTGATATTATATTGGTGTAGAGCATATTTTTTGTTAGATAGTTCAAGTAGTTTTCCATATTCCAACCTGTTCCTCGCTCACATGAAATCGAATAAATCGCATTGCACATATCCGAAAATGCTTCGGATACATTCATAACGTGAAATAAAATCCATCACCTTTTGAATCGGTCCAAAATGGAAATACCAGCCCAGGTGCCATTTTATCGAACGTCCGTAATTCTCACAAACATCAAAATTAATACGTCAGATAGATATAACAGCAAGGCAACGATGAATTGCGTGCAATTTCGAAATGGCGCTAAACCCATTTCCGATAACGAAAACTCTAATGCCTCGGCGGCATAACATTGGCATACAACGACAGGCATCGCTTTGAATTTCGTCAGAAGGCAGCGAATATGGTGCATAAATCAATTAACGGTCCGCCACTGGCCGGTGATCGCAGCTTTATGATGTCAAAACTAGGGATATGATGACAACTAGACTAAGCGTACGGTTTACAAGGTTTTGCCTTCATTATTGCCCGCCGTTCATGTAATTTGATGGCTGTTTTACATACATTTGCATATTATTGGATGGAGTGGAATTGTGGCCGGAGTTATCTTACAGGTCTCGGTACGCCAAGGACGGTGGCACCATCTATTAGTCAACTAATTAAGCGGTGCGGTGAAGTGTCGCTACCTGATAGGGTCCTTGAGTCAGAAATGGTTTATGATGCCTTCAGAAGATTATGTAGTTTGGGCTTAATGAATGAAGGATGCTTTAGGGGCCGATAAAACGGTTTTGATGTGATTTGTGGCAAATCTACTATTTAGCGCTAATGGAATTCGAAGGATTTACGTGGATAAATCTTTGTTTAGGCCATTAATTAGTTTGGACTGCTTTTGATCGATAGTTATACAGGGTGATATAGAGTGTTTCAAAATGTGATGCTGATCCTTAACAGTGTAAATCTTGGTAAACCCGCAAAATTTTCCGTCGCGGAGATATTAAAAAGATATCGACATCATTGTACGCAGTGTGTTTTTCTGAATCAAAAATGTGAAATCGAACATGGGAGGTCTCCCTTAATTTGGAAGATATGGGCCCCCAAAGTTCTAAAATGTGTCGTTTTCAGGTCCCTTTTTCCACCATAAAAACAATCTCTCACTTCATCTGTATAGTTCACAAATCACCTTCGAACCTTCAACCAACGATAAGCAATACTTTTTTCAAGAATAATTAATATTTAATGAAAAAACAATGTAATTACTGGACAACCACTTAACCTCTATTCCTTCTGATTTCGACTCAGTCTTAAAGTGAAATTTGGCAATGGCGCGAATTTTATCGTTCGGAATCGTGCTTATTCGTGAATGATAGATTATTGCTGGCGAGAAAAATTAAATATGTTCTTTAGTTCTTACTGCGATACTCTAAATCTTCCAACAGGAGATTTCGTTTCTAATGAAATCTACAAGGTTGAAACACATAGTAATGGAATGAGAATACACCCTGATATATATTTCAATGTAAATTTTTTTCATATGTGATAGGTCGCGCCCTTCCCAGATTTCCAACGAAATCGAGGTCATTATATAACCCATATTATTGGAATACACTGAATTTCATTCTAAACTGGGACCATCTTGAAGACACAACAAAAAACGACCTCCCTATTTTGAAGGGGATAGAAAGAAAGTTCAAACGAAAATATTGAGAGTGAAAACTTATACAAATATTCTCAATGATTTTATTTTTATGTTAGAATAACCACCTCTTTTTCAGTGACAGAAGCATTTTCCTTACAATCATATCCTTCAACTGTCCATTATTTCATATTTCCCGCCAGCAACTACTCTTCTGTCGTAATACGTTAGCCAGCGATGAAAAGACGCTGTTGCCAAGCTGCGCTTCAACATTGACAAGTATTTCGTAGAAATACAGGTTAAGTGGTCGTCTAATATTTTCACTTTTCTTCCTTTAAATTATGAATATTCTTGAAAGAAAGTGTCGCTATTCGTTGGTTGAAGGTTCAAAGATGATTTATGAACTAGATTTGAGAAGTGAGAGATCATTTTTATGGCGGAAAAAAGGATCTGAAAATGCAACAATTTGGAACTTTGGGGGCCCATATCTTCCAAACAAGGAGAGACCGCCTATGTTGGCCTTCATAATTTTTGTTCAGGAACTCACACTGCTCACAATGATGTGAATATCTTACTTATAGCTTCGCGACGGGAAATCTTGCGGGTTTACCTAAATCTTAAGTGATTTTGATAGTTAGTATGGTCGAATTTCATCCTAATTTCAATATTTTCCAAAATATTCTATTTGATTTGGCTCCAAGCTTTCGAAGATTAGCATCAATATTTTGCTCTGGAAGATGTCATGGGGTGTTAAAGAGTGGGCTAAACATCCTCAAACGAAAGAAAATCAGGAAATAATGAATGAGAGCATAAAAAATTATTCTATTTTCGATATATGCTCTCACATATCCGCAGGAAATCGTATTTAAGAACTCTATCTCAACATTTTTCACCGAAGTCCTCATTCTTCGACGAATTCAGGATATTTTCTGACTTTCTCTCGAAACATATCGGGTAGAAATAGAGCTTATTGTCATTTTCGTCTAAATGATTTCCCGATGACCTTCGGCTTTGAAACTAATCAAATAAGAATATTGTACATTTTTTTAACGTGGAATAAGTGGGAAGTCGAGTTTGATATATCCCATCATCTGCGTGCCGCCCATACAGAGAAAAAATTTAAGCAGCACGTGGCAAATAAGTTATGAGGTATCGAAAAATTCTAAAATATTTTTTCTGAAATTTTGCTGATGAAACCACCTCGAAATTTTCGAGTTTCTGAGTTACCTTATTATTCAAACTCAAAATCCGAAAAATACAAATATTTGTATCACACGATAACGCGCTGTTCCCCAGAAAAGGCGCGTAAAATTATTTTTATATCCCTGTGTATGTTGACTTTACGTGAAACATTCCTGAAATTTTAAATGCATCTACTTACCAACTACATCCAAATATCCAACTTGACTCTTCATAGGATCTGTATTTATTTGACACATGTACCAACCTCTGTCAGATTCTTTGACTTCTTTGATATGCAAGAACCATGTTTTGTGTTCACTATGTGTTATCCCTATCCTCTGGTTCTTCGTGATCACGTGACTATGTATTGTGAGGATAGTTTGGGTATCAACTCGCAACCACGCCACCTGAAAAAAATGGTTACTTTACTTACTCAGAGACAATTCTAGATTTTAAAAGTTACTATTGCCTTATCAATATATTCATTTTTGCGCGCATGTTCTAGGGGAACAGCGTGCTATCGTTTTGTCCAAATGTCTGTAATTTTGGATGATTGAGCCGAAAATGGTCTCAATCGACTAGGTTGGACTCACTGATGACGAATCCGGTGTCAAAATTGATTCTGTCCGGCCGGCCGGTTGGCCGGCCGTAGACACGATAACTGTCGACAGAAGCAAGCTAGCAACTTGAAACTTTCAGCATAGGTTGCGCATCGGAATGCCGCGGTTAAGTTCGTTAATGGGCCAAATCGATCGGATAGTTTCGGAGTTATAGGCATTTGAAGTTTTGAAGTTATTTATTTTTTATTTCAGAAACTACTCGAGCGATTGGATTCAAACTTGGCAGTTAGGTGGAGTACATTGACGCGCAACTTTGAGCCAAATTTCGTCAGGATCATATAGTCGGTAATTTTAAAAAAAATTTTTTTTTCGGAAACCATTCATCATATTCAAAAAACATTATATTTACACTTTGACCTTCTAATTTCACAGCAGTGTACCAAATTTCAGTTCGATACGATCATAAGTTTTGGAGATATGGGGAAAAAATATGTCAAATTTCGAGGTTTTATTCTCGATATCGTTGATTTTTTCGGTATAACTCGAGAAATACTGATTCAGTCCTGATTAAACTTCACAGCTAGTTTTATGATGCTGAAAGACAACTTTATGCAAAATTTGGTGATAATCGTGTTATTAGAACAATTTGAAAAAAAAAATTTCTATGATTTTCTCATCATATCATCCTCATTAAATTCTGTATGAAACTTCGAACTGTTATTTTCGATGAAGTACTGGATTTCAATTCAATCTGATCTGTATTTTTGGAAATATTGGAAAAATAAAATTTTGATTGGGTGTATCTACGGAATCATTGGGTGGATTTTACCCATTCACGAATTCGGCCTTCGTAATTAAGGTCCAAACCTTCTCTACAAATATCGAGTTTCTAAGTTGTTTCTTTCGGAAGTTATTGTGTTTACGCAGTCGGCCGTTAGGCTGACCGTAAACACAATAACTTCCGGAAGAAACGACTTAGAAACTCGATATTTGTAGAGTAGGTTTGGGGCTTAATTACGAAGGTCGAATTCGTGAATGGGTAAAATCCACCCAATGATTCCGTAGATATACCAAATCAAAATTTTATTTTTCCAATATTTCCAAAAATACAGATCAGATCGAATTGATATCCAGTAATTTATCAGAAAAAAATTTCAAAAAGCACTGCCGTGAAGGCAGCAGCTTTTGCGCGCACGTTCAAATTCGTTGCTGAAGCGGTCATCTACATTGGACATGCGCGCAAAAGTTGCTGCCTTCCCGGCAGTGCTTTTTGTTTTTGTTAACCCTTGCTGTAGGACCTTCAACTGAATTCCTCAAATTATCTATTCAGTTCTTTTTTTTTTCACTTCCTTTTCACAGTATGGTTTCTTCTATGCTGATATTGTTTGATCAACTATTTCATCGTTCCCTCATCATTACATATTGGTTGAATAAACTGAGGTTTCGAATATCCCATTGTTTATTCATTTGACGATAATTCGAAAATATATTATATAATTTTGGTTTCGAATAGATTCGATATTAACACATTGAATTTTTCAGGAATATTTCGTTTGTCACATGGAAATTCATTATTGAAAATAGGTTCATGGTTCATTCAAATATTACAGAGATTATATTTACGAGTTTAACATTGAATAACACGGAAAATATTTCGAACATGAATGAATGAAATGAACGTGTAATAAACATGCGATAAATTCGGAAAACAATTCATCTTTTTCCATTTCCAATAGGAAAATCCAAATGATATATCGAGATAAACCTGCATGATGGTCCGAGCTTAATAATCAGCCGAATATATTATTATTATGTAATAAAAAATCCTGAATATTTTCAGATAACCATGCAATTAGTGAGTAATGTTGTTTCTCGAACCGTAGTCCAAATGGCCTCGGTTCATTTAAGGTTACGAGAGGGGTCTAGACAAACCATTACGTAATCACCAACGGGTTCACTTTAGTTCTATTTCGGGGTATCTGGCTCTATTATATACTAACTAAATTAATAACATCAAGGAACAATACGGGGTTGCGTTCACGTGATTTTTTCGCAGGAACCCCATTGCTTAGAAAATTTTTGTCAGGGGCTATGTTCTCCAGATGTTAATTGCACATTAATTTTCAAATTCCTTTCAGCTTTCTCAACGAAATCGGATGTGTGCCTGACTAACATCTTTCTGCCTCCACTTTTCTTCAATTGAATAATTTTTTTCAACTGAATATTGAAATTTTGAAATTGATGACAGTAAGAGAGCTTTCATCTTTCATCTCTCTTCATTGACCAAACAGTTTGACGAATCTCCGATATGCGAATATAGCCGCAATTTCACCCCCTTACAGCGATGACATAAAAACCTATCAGAGAGGTAATTAATGCTGGAAGTTGTTGAAAACTTGAGGATGAATGAAATTTCCCCTGAGTACCCTCGTAACAGACTAACAACTCTCTTATCAATAATTCAGCCATTTTGCAATAAAATTTAATTACAGAGATCAGAACGTTATCATCAAATGGCTCACGAATTAACGTGGTTCCGTGCAATTAAACTTCACTAGCAGTCGATCGTCGTCATCAACAGGAAATACGACGGAACTTCAAGATGCAAAGAGGAGGAATTGGTAAATAAATATAAGTAAAGTTCAGGGAACTGTTCATCAGAGATCGAGCTTATTAGGCAGTATTAAAGGCTGAAGTGTATTCGGGTTCATAGACAGCGCCATTGAAGGCTCTTTTGAGGCAATCGCAAAGCTTTAGTGATAATCAATCGTGGATTAGAACAGGAAATGCGAACTACGCAGAGGTGTTATTCGATGTGAACTTTGACTGAGTGTTTCTGAGGAGATTTTGTACACCTGGAGCAAGTAATATCGATACTTTTTGATGGCTGTTCCACTCAAACTAAAAAAAAATTGGTAGTAAACAAGTGAAAATTCTAGGAAAGCGGTGATGTAAAGTCAGTAGGTTTTGCGCGCATGTTCAGATATCGTTGACAAGACGTTCATCCTTTCACGTATTGTGCCCCCAAAAGGCACTTCAATTTTCCGATGAAAAGATTCCTTGATACCACACGTAAATCTGCAAGAACCTTGAAGCTCTCATTTTACAATCAAATACAGGGTTGATGATCAGAAGATTGCAGAATATTGAAAACTCAAAAAATAACATTTGTATTTTTGGGTCATAACGAAATTCTGTACAGGGCTGTTCATCAAAAACCACGATATTTAACATATTTTCTTCCAATATTCCCGAAAATTATAATCTTATCAAACTTAATTGTTGTGCACGGCTGTGATATAGGAAGTGAATGAATTATCAAAAAAAAGGTTTCCGCAAAAAATTTCCAACAAATTTTTTGGAAGTTTACTAACAGTCGAATTTATTTGGAGGTTTACGAAAAGTTGCATGTTGTTATGTTCCAACTAACTCCCAGAATTCAATCCAAGTGCTAGGGTAGTTCTTGGGTTGTCAGGAAAACAACCCTACAGTTTCAAATTAATACAGCTCGTAAGCTTTTCGGCTGATTTTGTCCAAAAACAAACTCAAGCATAGTAGTTTTGAATTCAACCTACCCTGAAAGTCTTAGGTCGATAAAATTATCCGTTCTCCCGTCTGCGGGTCTAGTTCCGGCCAGCCGGATAGAATCGCTTTTTGACTGTTCAGGTATGATAATCGATATCATATTAAGAGCAAACAATACCTCGAACATAATTGGGTGACTTTTGGGGGCCAGATTTCTTTTTCTCGAAAAAATTTTCTGGGTGCAAATGTTTGAAAACAATTATGAGAATGCGCAATGTTGCCACTTTTTTATATTCAAGAATTTCAGGAAAATAAAAACTGAAATGGTGTATAAAATTAAAAAAAAACAACATTGTGCATTATTAAACTTAACATTATATACTTAAGTATATCCCAAAAAAAAAATCAAAAAATAATCTCTGAAGCCTGCAGAACGACCCTCTCGTTTGCTCCTATTTACGTCGAAATTTCTTCCGAATTCTAATATTTCTCGCGGCTATTAGCAACGCTGAAGAATGCAGACCATGGGCAGGTGCCTGACCTTGAGATATTAACTAGGTTTAACGTAGCTTGAATGTGGCTGTGTTGCCGAATTGTGCGAAACCGTAATTTAACAGCAGTGTTAAATGGTAGTGTTTGCTCTTAGATCAGAATAACTCATCGAATTTATCTCCATGAGAAGTCTAATGAAATCAATGTCATTCTCTGGGTAATCTTATTGATTGTTCGAACAGCATTTTTTGAAATTAATCAAAACCGACCCGAGTAAACTTCGTGAATTATTAACTTGTTGTTCTGAAAGCAACTGAATGAGAAAAAAGTAATACTACATTGGCTATGAGGAAATTTTCACTCATAATCATGAATTGAAACTTATTTTCAACTTTGTTCGCGTGTTCAACATCGATAATCTACATTTACAAACATATTGAAGCGGAATAACAAAAATGAGTGTACAAATGACACGAAATAATTCCGTGAAATTACTAGTCCCCAATTTTTTGAAAATGTGTAATAAGCATGAACGTTGTCTTTCGTGAATTTATAGTCTTTATAAAAAGCATTTTACCCGCTTGTTCTGGGAAACAGTGCGTTATCATTTCGTCACGATGTCTGTAATTTTCGAATTTTGACCCGAAATTGGTCTCAAACGAATAGGTTGGACTCGAACTTTCGAAAGGAAGGACCTAGAGTCTTTAAATTTTCAGGTTAGGTTGAGATCATGAATATCTCGGTTCGTTCGGTTAGGTTCGTTAATGGGCCAAATCTGCCGAATAGTTTTGTGCTGCAGCCATTTGAAATTCTGATTTTTTAATAACTCAAAAAATATTCATCTGATCGAGATGATACTTGGTAAGAGTATTAACAGTGTCAATAAGAAGAATTATTCATTGAAAAATTCGAAAAAAATTTTTGTTTTTTAATTTTTATGTTTCATTGAAATTACACTGATATTTCTAAGTCACCAATTCGCATTGTGAACAAGCGCGTAGAAGCTGCTGACTTCACGTCAGTGCTTTCTTAAAAATTTTTCATGATCAACTCATAACACTCATAGGTGTTGGTGACCTTTTCTCAGCTGTGACATATACTTCTAATACATTTCGTTATTAATCTTTGAAAACAAGAAAACAAAAAATATTAAGGACAAGTAATGAAAATTTACATCGCAATCTAGGGGACAATTAAGTAATATTTCTTCACAGGATAATTTTGAATGGCAGAAAAAAATTACTCTTCTCACCATGATTCCACACATGGAAAACTGATACTTTCACCTACCTTGTATTGTCCCAGATCTTCAACTAAACAAGTAAGAATGGCTTCTCTCCCAACTGGAACTGTCACGTTTGTTATAGGAGCAGTAAATTTTGGGTTTTCTGAAATTAAAGAGTTAGGAATCAGAAAATATATCAAATTGAAACATGAATTTTTCCCCATTGAATGGAAATTATGAGAATTCCCATTTGATAAATATTTCATCGAAATTATAGCTCCTTTTGCATCAATGGAGAAAGCACCAGTTCCCTGCTTTTTAAACAATATTTCATTAGAAGTATATTTTGTGATCTTCTACCCATATAATCCTCACGAAATTCTGCCTGATTCTTCAAGCCATCATCTTCAATCAAGTAAAGATAAAATTTGTGGTTTATTTGGGTGGATTTTACCCATACACTAATTCGACTTTCGTAATTCAGATCCAAACTTGCTTCACAAATATCGAGTCAAGTCAATTCCCTTGCAAGTTATTGATTTTTTGCTCATCCTCTGAGACTGGATGAGATTTGGACCTGGGTTACGGAAGCCACATTCATTAATGGATAAAATCGAACTAATAGTTCCTGAGATTTGCCCACTCAAAATATAATTTTTCCGATATTTCGAAATATACAGATTGGATCGAATTGAATGTAGGTGTTCGCTTGAAAAATTACAGCTAGAGAGTTTGTGCAGGACTACATGATAATAGGATCTCCAAAGTTAGAATGCTTCGGAAAAGCGGCCAGTCAGAATATACAATTTTGATTTTTTTTTGATTTTTCAGCTGGACCATGCTCACGAAATTTCGTACAAATTTGCATAACCGAACTTTTCATCTACCAAATTTTAATTCAGTAGGGTTTTCTGAAATATAAAATTCTTGGGAAAAAAATATTGAGAATCGTTTCTCACGATATTGAACACACGTCGAAAATCTTCAGATATTGAAGAATTATTATTGTATCGGATCAGCTTATTACCAATGAAAAATATTCGAGAAACATACTCATTTTTTTTCAATTGTCATAACAATACTCGCACCATTTTGTAGCGTAGGGTCTCTTCAGTTGAATGCTTATTTTCAATTTGATCGCAGCAGTATTGCTTGGGATTTGTTGAGAAAAACTCCGAAATTCTAAATTATTATAGAACTATCCGAAAGATTTCGCCAACTGAAAAATTCTGCAAAGATATTCAGGTTACAAACCAAACTAAAAATTCTAGCATCTAAGCCTTTTCTTGCGAAAATTGCATACCTAACACCTTTGTAAAAACAACCGACTGAACGGGGAAAGCATTGAATTTGTGAATAATTTCTTCATCAGTGCATTCGGCGTAATCTTTGAAGACCGTTTTGACTCAAAATTGAAAAACCACATACATTTGGACGAAAGAAAACGCTCATCTCCATAAAAGAAGCGAGCAAAAGGGTGTACCAAGACATAACCAATTCGTGTCAAACTACGACTTCATTTTCAATCTGATGTGTCACCAGTTATTTCCTTAGTTCAGTAATTAACACTCCATCGAGTTGCCTCGTCGTCTTTTTCGACCCAACTCGTGCCACCTAAAAAATCACATAATTCATCACACTGATGAAAATGTGATCAGTCGAAAGATTGTCGCATAATTTCCATAAAGCTGTTTCACCCTCGAAAATTAATCAATTCATTATACTGTCTGAAAATCTCAAGCATCGAACAAACTTACTTTATACAATGCTTTTCGGTTTATAGCGTCTTTAACGTAATATGCGTTAAATTTTGTACCGGTGGGGAAATGATCCAACTCAGTCTGAACGCAGATATCTGAAAAGAAATCAGGCACTAGAGAAATTTATTACTTTTTCTTGCACCAGTGGTTATAATTAACACTTCAAGCTGATGAATATCAGATAACAGAGTTATAACACTCTTTCAAAATGAAATATATGAATGAAACATAAATATGGGAAATGACAGACTTTATTATCCTATTAATATTCGCCTTAGCGAATTCGCTCAGATTTATGACAAGAATTCATTTAATTTTTGTAAAATAAGGCCCAGATTGAATTCAAACGTAAGCTGGTGAGCTGTTAGTTCAAAAAATTTTTTCATGCATGCATTTTTTGAACATTTTGTTTGTGAAATGTGTTTTGATCGAATATTCAAATTAAATACTCAATATTATTCCATGAAAAACGATGGAAGGTAGTTGAAATTCCCTTGAGTTTTTGCCTCAATTTATCTGTCAAATACGACTGTGATTTTTCAGGAATATCCTGCAAGTCACAAGTTTCATTCAAGCCTCTTTACGCGCTTGTTCTGTGGAACAGCGCGTTATCATTTCGTCACGATGTCTGTAATTTTCGAATTTTAAGCCGAAATTGGTCTCTAGGTTAGACTCACTGATGAAGAATCCACGGTCAAAATTGATTCTGTCCGTCCGGTCATGTGCGCTGTAACTTTCGAAAAAAAGGACCGAGAGTCTTGAAATTTTCAGGTTAGGTTAAGATCCTCAATATCTCGGCTAAGTTCGTTAATCGGCTAAATCTGCCGAAAGGTTTTTGTGCTACAGCCATTTGAAATTTTGATTTTTCAATAACTCGAAAAACATTTATCTGATCGAAATGAAACTTGAAAGGAAGATGAACAGTGTCAATCAGAAGAGTTATCTATGGGAAAATTCAAAAAAATTGTTTTTTCAGTTTTTTTTTTCAAATTTTTATATTTCATTGAAATTCCACTGAAATTTCCAAGTCACCATTTCGCAATGTGAACAAGCGCGTAAAAGCTGCTGACTTCACGTCAGTGCTTTTCTAAAATTTTTCATTTTGATCAGTTTGCTTTTTTGGAAACATTGGAAATATTGTATTTCAAGTATCGTTTGCATTGTTGATAATGTCTATAAGCAACAATTATTTCGAAAGGGGCCCCTTATTACAACGGCATATTAGTACCACTGTGAAAAATAAAAATCTGGCAATTGCGAGATTTAATCTGGCAATTGCCTGATTAAATCTGGCAATCGACAGAATAAATCTGGCAATTTAAAACGCCTGAATAGAATTCATATAACTTACTTGGCCAAGTGTCTGAAAAATCAAGGAGAGCACTCAAGTCGAAAGTTTCTACGCCTGCGATCAAATTTTTTTGTTTGGTAGATATGGTGGTCACCCATTCGGATATCCATCCCACCGAACACAGCTTGACTTATTATGAAAAAGTATGTATAAATAAAGCAATAATAGCACGTGGACAATCTAGAAAAGTACTGACGTGAAGTAAGCAGGTATTGAGCGCTTGTTGAAATCCGTTGCCAAAGCGGTCACATGTAAAATTTATAAGAACAGTGATAACACACCTGAACGTTATCTAGCATCGTAACCGCTTCATCGATAGAAAAAGAGCGATCTAAAAGCCTTCGAGGAAAAAGCAGTTTTCTCTAATGATATTCATAGCAATACACGGACGATTTGAATTAAGCACAGTAAACACGCAAGTCTCCACTCGTTCAAAACTGATTTGCATAGGTGTGAACTGTTCTATCACAAAACCTGATACATACATTTTCATTCTAGATGATAAATGCTCGATATATGGCGTGAAAAATTATCTGCATGTGTGCGAGGGAATACTCCGTTTCCCATATTCATTTTATCTTTAGCCATATTAAGAGAGGAAATTGTTATGGCTCCTATAATGAATGTTCTGTCGTATTCCAACCTTGTAATTTGTAGACTTGGTTCCAAGGATGTACGTATGAAGAATCGATGGTGAGAGGTGAAGTCCTATATGGCATAGAACATCGATGGTATGGCTGATGAATATTAAATATGCAAAATACCTGCTTGGTACAGTTCTCAGGGCATGATATCGAATCTATATTTTTCTAGTTTTCTTGATTCCTAAGTCACATAGCCGGTTTCACGAAACTTTATTTGTCCGATCAAGGGCTTGATTGGCAGTCAACAGTAAATTATGTGCTTGATTTCAGTTCATTTTCAACCCAACCATCGAATGCGAACCTTAATCAACGAGTTAATCAGACGTCAAAAGTTTTGTGAAACTGACGGATAGTGTTCCACTCACACTTACTGGCGCTCATTGGTAGTACTTCCTTCTTGAAGACACATTCAGAAAATTGATTCTCAGAACAAATTTGGCAAAAAATTCAGAAAAAACAAAAGGGGAACTGCACCCCCATGATTATTTTCATGGAAGAAAATACTTCTACAATGTTGTTGGTTTTTTAACTGAGATGTTATAAGCAATCAAATATTTATGGATGTGCTGATACACTTTTATACTCTGTCCACAAATTCAACACAAATAACTCTTACCTTTTTCTGTACGGTAAAATAACCAGTTGCTTGAGATTCAATGGAACTTGATTGAAAAATCTCATTTACTCTCTAAATTCTTATGATTTTGGGCTAGTTGCAGTATTACTGTAACGAAAACATGTCTCTATGCTCGACTACTAAAACACTGATTTTCCCTTGTTATTCATACAATATTAAATTTTTTTCACCAGTGAATTTGAAATCCACATATTGAAAGTTCTGTACACATCCTCATTCTCAAAACGAATAATATATTATTATCACTCGAATAGTGTGAACAAACAAAATGAACTCGATAAACTCTTCGAATAATCTTGTCACAAAATTTAGGAGTAACTTTGTGTATTCTGTTGTTTGCATGAACGTTTGTAAAGCTTGACTCAAGGCCTTTAATCATCAAATCTTTTAACTCCTTTCGAAAAACGTTGGAAGTGATCATCAGAAAATTTGTGTTATAATTAAAGGAAACTCTCCAACATAGTTCATCCTTTCAGAATAATCATGCACATATATTTATTCCTCTCAAATCACGAAGTGAAACCTTTTAAATATCGATATAAAAACAAATGAACGTAAGCTTGAGTTCAGTAGAATATAACTCCTATTGTTCGTTTTGAAAAGGGTTTCGAACCGAAATTTTAAATGTCAACAACGTGAATTGAATTTTCTGGAACTTGAGCCAACTATTTGTCATTACCTTGTCAAATTAATGTACGACTTAGGGACCTATATAAATTGATTGTTAATATACCGAAAATAAGTAATCTGCTTGATGGTATAATAAATTTAATTCTATTTCAACTCCAGCAACATTCAGAACGTTCCCCCTTCCTTAAATCAAATATATTTGGGTAGACCGATAAAGAGTTGAATCCTGTAAAGAGGTCCTTCCCCAATACAGATTTATCAATCAGCTCTGTCGTCTTTCAGCTGGCCGGTAATTGATCGAGAATAATAAAGGAAAGTTTTGGTTTTCCTTCCTACCCTTCGAAGATCCCTGTTGACTGGAAAACATCTAATAGGATTTTCAAGATGTCCCAAAACTAATTTCGAACTTCCTCGCGAACTTCTTAGGGCCATCCAGATCGAAAATTCATTTCCTATCTATACGGATGGATCGGCAGTGTAGAGCTATCCTCTTATGTTCCACCTCACTGAATAATTTATTCGGTTTATTCGACTGAGACATTTTCCTGCATACGTACCTACTAGAATGAGTTTGGTCGGTTTCATCCTTTATATGCATTACCGGAAGAACTGTAATTCATGTCATATTTCGTTTATTTCAATTTTATCCAGAAGTTCTTCAGTTAGTATGAAGAAATAATATATGGATCAATGATTTTTGAGTTGGGGACCCTTTTCAATCTCTGAATATGAGAATGTGAAATGCCTGTTTGACTACAAAATCCTCTATTCAATAAAGGAGAAAATTTACTGATGCGATTCTTTATGATTCACAAGGACTTCTGTATAAAAGTGGGCACTATTTACTTTAAATTTCAATACTCTAATTAGTTTGTGTGGTTTCGTCGTTTATATGCATTATCGATATAATTGATTTGATTATTCATTATTATTTATAAGGGGGTTCTTCGGATAATGCCTCTTCCATCTGACGAATTCCTCATTCACCCAGAAGTTTCATCCTGTAAATGTATTACACGAAGAACATTAATTTTCATTCATGTTCATATTTGTATCATATTCACATTACGAAACTACAACCCATAGTGAATGAAGAAGTGTATCAAAAGAAACAAGTTTAATTCTGAAGAAAGAAAAATTTCTGTCGAAAGGTTTTCTTACAAACCAAGTGGAAATATTAAATGAATAATACCCGCGCATTCGCCATTTTGTGACAATAAATATAAAGTTGTTGTCTTCTAGAACACGTTGATTCAATTCCTCTTTCGAATATTCAACGAATACATGTCTCAGAAAACATTTGTGTGATTCTGGCCACTTAACAAAACCTACTCCTTCACTTATGAAATTTTCCAAATTAATAAACCTGAGCTTTTCAACTATCCAGTTCCTTGAATCCGCAAGTAATAGTTGTCTCATTTGATCATGAAATAGCCATAAGGGAATATGAATTAGTTATCGAAGTTGAATTCAAGCTTTGAATTCCAACTATCGACCAGAATATTCCATTTTGATTCCTCAATGAAGCGACCAAAAAGTACTCAAGCCAGTAGTTATTATTTCAACTTAACACGAATTTATTTTTCTGTGTACTTTTAACTACAATTCTGCAGTTAATATGGACGCTCAAGTTCGTGATATCTATCAAATCCAGAAATGAAATTATCTATGTGTTTTTCCATTCACACTGTCAAAATTTCAATCTGGTAAAAAGGAAAACGTGATAATGCAATTTGCTTCGATTATCCGTAACACTGTTGCTCGAAATGTAACATCTGTACCAGTTCTATTCCTCTATACGCATGTATGATAAAAATTTTTAAATGGGATGTCATGATTCTGGGACATCTGCCATTTTGCGACAACTGTTAGATTTTCACCGGTAAGTTCTTAAAATCGCCATGCTCATTGTGTTTAACGAAACGCTAGGACGTCATTCAGGTTTTTTGGGATATTTTGTAAGATTTCATAGTTTTTCAAAATTTTTTTATTTCAGCTAATTTCTCTCGATGCCGTAGAAAAACCAGACCTTCCCTTCCATTTATGAGCATTCTGAAGTAAAAATTACTTGAGCTTTTCAACTATCCAGTTCCTTGAATCCGCAAGTAATAATTGTCTCATTTGATTATGAAATAGCCATTAGGGAATATGAATTAGTTATCGAAGTTGAATTCAAGCTTTGAATTCCAACTATCGACCAGAATATTCCATTTTGATTCCTCAATGAAGCGACCAAAAAGTACTTAAGCCAGTAGTTATTATTTCAACTTAACACGAATTTATTTTTCTGTGTACTTTTAACTACAATTCTGCAGTTAATATGGACGCTCAAGTTCGTGATATCTATCAAATCCAGAAATGAAATTATCTATGTGTTTTTCCATTCACACTGTCAAAATTTCAATCTGGTAAAAAGGAAAACGTGATAATGCCATTTGCTTCGATTATCCGTAACACTGTTGCTCGAAATGTAACATCTGTACCAGTTCTATTCCTCTATACGCATGTATGATAAAGAATTTTAAATGGGATGTCATGATTCTGGGACATCTGCCATTTTGCGACAACTGTTAGATTTTCACCGGTAAGTTCTTAAAATCGCCATGCTCATTGTGTTTAACGCTAGGACGTCATTCAGGTTTTTTGGGATATTTTGTAAGATTTCATAGTTTTTCAAAATTTTTTTATTTCAGCTAATTTCTCTCGATGCCGTAGAAAAACCAGACCTTCCCTTCCATTTATGAGCATTCTGAAGTAAAAATTACTTGAGCTTGAAGTTTCAGAATTTCGTCAGAATATTGCAGAATATTGAATATTCAAAAAAAAGTTCCTATGAAAAAGATCATCACGAAATTATGCATAGAGTTGTTTATTGGCGTTTTCGAATCAGTTACCTAGTGTCACCATAGTAGAGTTAGTTATTTTCTACTTATTCCGTAAATTTCAATGATATGCCGAGAAAAAGCAAAAAATTTTACACATTTTTCCCAATTTCACCACTGTGAATTATGGAGTTCAAGGCTTGAACATAATTTTTTCGAATATGGTGAATAGTTTCTGAAAAAAATTCTGATTTTTTTTCCTTAAATTTACTAACAGTACGATCTTTATGGAATGTTACAGAAAGTTGCGCGTGGCAATGTTTCATGTAACTTGCAACCTACCCTGAGGGTTTCAAGTCGATAGGATTCTCCGTACTCCCCTAATCGTGCATACTGCTAGTTGCACAGAATCAATTTTAAAGCTGACTTCATTATCTATGAGTTCAACGCTTCTAACATCACTAAGTATACCTTCATATGTAAAATATCTCTCTGGAAATTACCCGTAAATTATCCCATGTGCGATACATTCATTCAATAATTGCTGAATAACTAATACTCCTCGTATAGTACTTCACTCAACTATTATACAGATTCCAATGATTGCACACAGGTAGGTGAAGATGTTAACTATGTATCATTCACTGAAGCAGGTTACACATATGGCATTCTGAAAGCAGCTTTATATTACAGTCCCATAATTGAATCATCGTAACTGTGGAAGCTCTAATGATTTCACCCATCTAGTTACGTCCCATACTTGCTGCGAAACTAATATCACTTTGTTCCTACAAAGACATTCATGCTGTTCAAATGTACTTTATGTAATTGAAATAATTTCAAAAGGTGAGGGATACAGCGTATATCGCTTCCTACTAAGACCAGGCATAGTGTATAAATCCCCTAGGAAAATGCCTGATTCATATGAAAGTCGAAGATTTAACAGGGCAAATATTGCTAGTCCCCTTTATTCATTAAGGTCCTGGACATTAATTAAATATGAGTTAGTTCGACCTTATTCTCGGAAAATAATTTGGGGTGTAAATGGAAACTAGTGAAATCAGAAGGGGACAAAGGAATGGAATATTGTTTGATGTGAGTATGACATGTGATTATTATGAAGTTAGTCAGGAATGTTGGGTCTGATGTGGTCGACATTGGAATCGTTTTCTGTATCAATAAAGGTAGATACTGATGATAAAGTTAATTTATCTTGTGCTCATTGGATTCAAACTCATACATTCTTTACATAATTATGAATATAAAATGCGATACACTGGGGTACTTTAATTCCACTATCTGAATAATGAAATAATGAATACCTTATGTGTTGAAGATTCACAAATATCAAATTCCAAATATATGTAGGTATACATAACTTGAATTCGTCAAAAAGAATTCATATGAGATATGAGAAGTTTTGATATTGCATGTCTTTAGTGAGAATTTCATATGGCAGTTTTTCTGATCGGCATTTATCGGCGAAAATTGGAGTAGAATAGTAACGACCCCTTTGACATCTCTTCGACTGCTTTCATTTTTTCATTATTACTTTTTAATTTTTTTATTTTTTGCTGGGGGTAAAACAGAACAGAAGAACAAAAGGGGCGTGCAGCAGACGAAAAAATCAAGAACTGCAAATTGTACGGAGGTAGTTTCGAACGCATGTCTTGAACACAGAAAGGGATACATTAAAAGAGTCAACTCTAGATAAGTGCCAATTGTAAAATCTTATGGGACGCAAAAAATAGAATTATAATAGTGAAAAGTTCTAGCTCTAGGAACATGAAAGACCATCCTCTGACGACTGTTAAACTGAGGTATAATCAATGTAAGATGCTCAACAAGGAATGAATCGAATCCATTATTCACAATTCTATATAAAAATATTGCGTCGTATAGAGTCCTCCTCAGCTCCAAACTGAGAATATGACGCCCCACCGAGCAGATGCTATATTCTCTTTCAACAGAATCAGGATAAACCTATAGTAAAAGGTCTTTATAATTTTTTCTTGGACTCTTGCTATTCTATTGATAGAACTTACTAAATGGGCGATGCATACTCCAAGGTAATTCTAACTTAACTAAAATACACAGATTTGAGGACATTGCTACTAATGAAATTTTTCGTAACTCTAAAATAAATCCAAGCCTTTGAAGTTCTTGCATACAATACTGTGAATACGTGGTTTGAAGGATAATTTTGCATCAAGAACAATTGCTAAACCCTCCACCTGGTCTGTCGCCTTCACTGCATGTCCACCAAGACGCAACACATTTCTGAGACTGTTAATATTCTTGGTGAACACAATCGCTCCGCATAGAAAGTCAACAAACTATCGAGATCCTGCTGAAAATACACGTAATCCCGGGCAGATCCTTTTCGTCTGAATAACTTCAGATCATCGACATACAAGCTGTGAGACGTATGGAGAAAGCACTCTGAGATATCGCTTATAAACATCAAACAACAATGGACCCAAATGGGAGCCCTGTGGTACACCCGAATTTACCCTTATAGTTTTAAAAGCTGAACCATTTACCACTACATATTGTTCCCAGTTAGATAAGATTGTATTCAACACAGAAGACGCTCCACAATGCTAAAGTCCCCCCAAACAGCGAGTAAAGTAGCATGGTGGACCTTGTCGAATGCTTGCAGCTGTATCTGTATACACCGCGTTCACTTGCTCTCAATCATCGAACACAGGGGATGCACCCATTAAACTGGTTTCTTTCACTCTGTCTCAGGGCGATCCTCTGAGTACCGGGCGAGCACTCCTTTATGGACTGTGCTAGCCATAGGGGGGTATAACGTTTGAGGTGTCGGAGCCTCCATTCTGCAGGTCACTAGTATCCGAGTTGTATTCCCTACGGGCGATCGCTATTATTCTAGGTTGGCTCTTCGGAGATAACAATAGTACCCCGGGTGGGGAGAGGGTTCACGATTCAGTGCAGGTTATGGACCCGTAAAACTGTCGTTGTTCTACTCTATATCATTGCATAAGCTTGGCGAATGGGCGAACGCGGCAGTACCCAGATCTGCACTAGCTCTAGGGGAAGGCCAGCGTTTGAGGTGTCAGAGCATGTATTTTTATGCATGTCATCTAGTATCTAAGCTGATCTCCCCGCGGGCGACCGTTACCATTCTAGGGAGATGCGTGAGTCGAACATATGGTACTACGGGGAGGCGGAAGTCCCACCGGGTTGTGTTACCGGTGCCACCTATTGGAGACGGCCTCGTAGGGGTCGTGGTTTCAGTGCTAGTTAGATAGCCCCTGGGCGAAGAGTTTGGGTCTCGCGTACACCCACTCTTGTTCATCACGCCCTTGAATGAGATTGGGTGATCCGGATCGGTCATCGTTTGAGGTGTCGGGTAAAGGAACCACTTCTTCCCTAGTATCCTAGATGGAGCAGACCTCGGTCATATCCACCGTTACTATGAAAGCAGCCAACGTTTGGGTTTCGGTGTTGGCACCCTAGTATCCAAATACGCGTACCTGGGTTGCAGTGATGACGTGTCGGAGTCTTCGGACCACTAGTATCCGAGCTGTACCTCTAAGAGTGAGTGCAAACGGTAGACTTAGCGCTCCACCGCACGCGATGCCGGCTACATCGCTGAGTTGTGGAAGTAGTAATGGCGATCGCAGACCGCCAATAGTCCGAACATAGAGCATAGAACTTATAGTGATGTACCGTGAAGCGGCGAGGGTAGTGCCTGCCTGCTGCGAGGGTATCGAACCCACCAGTGTAATCCGTTATGGAGGGTGCTTCCTAAGCACAAGAAAGACTAGAAATAGTCCGACCGTCACCATAATACAGGCTATAATTTCTGAGGAAATCCTTCCTTATGTGACGATATCGATCATTATGTGAAGGTATAACAGAAGAATCAGTGTTTTTATTGATTGTTTTAGTAGTTTTTATCGAGTAGACTTCAAGAATCATCAAAATTAGTATCCAATCTGAAATTCATAAAGCAAAAGTAATTGAAATTTTGTCATAACACCAATGTCAGTCAGCATGCTCTCAATTGACCAAGATCAACCATTAATCATCGTAGTATAAACCAGTCGACTGAGACACAATTTTTTCGGCTTTAAATTCATCACCATCAGTCTTTCTTGTCGCCCCTTAAGTACCCGCCAGGGGAAATCCGTAATTGATTGAATACACCGCTTCTTCCTGGAAAGCCCTTTCCCTCTGATCTCTGGGACACCGGCGTCTCAGGGCACACTCCCTTATTAAATGACGCCAGTGACGTCGGGCGTCGCACTACTTCCCGAATTCGTTCCCAATAAAGAGAGTCCGTTCTCAACACAGATTTATCAATCAGCGCTGTCTTCTTTCAACGGTTCGGTAATTGATAGAGAATAATAAAGGAAAGTTTTAGTTTTCGTTCCATGGTGGTCGAGATCCCTGTCGACGAGAGGGCATCCAGAAGGATTTCGTAGACGTCAGATCAAATAGGAAATTCTATTATGTTTTCGCTCTGGAGAACTTGGGAGGAGACGGAGTTTGGTATTGTTTGAAGTGCCTTTTGGTTTATTATTTGATAAAATCAAATAATAAACCTTAGTCATTGACCAACAAAAAAAAATTTCAACTCCCCCTGAAAATTTCACAGTTTACGTTTTGGAGTATTCAGATTTGAATAAACGAATGAAAAAAAATCCGTCCGTCCGCCGTCCGTTGTAGAAAAATCGTGTGTTACTAGGAGTTGATCCTCCAAGCTTTTCAGCAGGATCAGTCAAAATTATTTCTCGAGAACTTACCACCGAATTTTCATGAATCTCGGAACGTTGATTGCAGTTGCATAACTAAACCTAAAAAATTTTACCCGGATGATTTCCGACTAGTGGTTCCTGAAATATATAGAAAAACGCTGCAAATTTCCAATAATATCGAAAATGAATCATCGCGTTCGGTTCTGAGTTGTTCAAGATATCAACGGTATATTGGGTTACTTAACTAAGAAAATAATAAACCCTTGTGTAAAATTTGCAATGTTTTTTTCATTAAATTGATTCTTTGGTCGTATAGTTTTGTCCAAATGTCTGTATTTTTTAAATTGTTTCAAAAATGGTCTCAAAGGTTGGAGTCGCTGATGAAAAATCCATTGTTGAAATAGATTCTATCTAATCGACCGTCCGAGGACACGAAATCTCTCAAAAGAATATACTTAGTGACTTGAAACTTTCAGGGTAGGTCGCACATTAGGATGCGATGGTTGAGTTTTTAATGAGCCCAATGGGTCGAATCGTTTCTGAGATATAATGATTTGATTTATTGAGGTTATTTCCTCAATATATTGAAACAACTTAACTGATGAGGTTAAAGCTTGGTAGCTCGTTGTAACATACCGACGCTCATCTGCTCTTAAGAACAGAGCGGATTTCCGTAAAGCAGTACAAGTACTTCTGTTGCAAAAATGTTATTGTAGTGTCAGGGATATTTTGAATGATATTTTTTCTCATTATGTTTGATATGTTTGTATTTTCAATATTTTCCATTGATTTTTCCTATGCTGTATTTATACCTCAGGCAACACAGAGAGGTTTTAAAGGTTTCCGCCACAACGATATTCTTGAGGAGATCCTGAAGATATCGCATGCGTAAATTCTTAAACTTACCACAATGGGAGGTCTATGGGAAATTTGCTCACACAGTCTCATGGCGAAGAGTTAAAGAAAATCTCAAATTCTTCCCACCGCGAGATTTCTGGGAGTAGAACATGTGATATTTTCAGGAAATGCCCCTAGTAAAAATATCCGGAGGTACAGATATATTTACATGTAAATTATATTTCTGGAAAGTTTTCTGATGATAATTATAATAATTTTGTGCTGACTTCTGCGGGGTTGCTATGTGAAAATAGCAGAATTTGCAGACAGCAATTTGCCAACACAGATCAAAAATCTTTACTAATAGTCTCAGAGAATATACGCAAGGTAAGGATTTACGGATCTACTTTACCAGGGATCCGCGAGATGGCGAGTTCCATGATCAAGACTTCCAGGCGATAATGCATCATATGAGCGCTTAGATTGTCGGTTCTTACGTCTGATGGTTAGATGACTTCGAGTATTGTTTAGCGCGGTCAGAATTTATATTCATTCTTCATTCGTATTTCGGATATGAATGAGATCCGCGAGATGGCGAGATCCGCGAATAAGATATACCAGACGAAATCGTAATATCAACGATTAGATTGTCGGTTCTTACGTCTGGAGGTTAGATGGCTTTGATGAATATTGATTTGTATTTCGGAAATGCATGGGGATTAATTATCGGTTCTTGTAAAAATATATCCATATTACTATGATGGGTATATGGAAACAAAATATTGATTTAGAATCCCTGTCAGTATTTGAATGAGAAATGTGTTGATGCGATTTCTTGTGGAAAAACAACAGATCTCAGATTGGTCGATATTTTGAAATGCTACTTAATTAGGTTCGTTTCGTTATCAACTGGTAAACTAGTCGATAACTAGTTTGAGTATAAAACCATTGTATAAGGAAGGTCTTGAGTCAATAACAGAACTATAAATTTTTAGACACCTCTTACTTGTTAATACAGGCATTGTTTAAACAATGATACAGGTTTCATCCTGAAATGCATTTACTCCTCCACCGAATGTATAAAAACGCCGTGATTTTGTACCACAAAATTTTTCATCATAACCTTCCGGAAAATCCGGCACCATAAAAGCCAGTAACAAAATATAATATAGTCAATGTGAATTATGTTTTAACTGATTTGTTTTTGGTATGTTTGCCGATTACCCTATTGGTTTTTAGGAAGCCTCTCCGGAGTTATTCATTTCATTCGTATGAATCAAACACATATTTTGCCTATGTATAAATAGTGGACAACGAAATGAAATTAGCTGCAATTTCTCTTTGTTTTTACACTTGGGATGATCTTTTGAGCTCTCATTGCGAATTTCTCAATCTGGTTATGCCTGTGAAAACTTTAGGAACTCACATTGCGAATTTCTTATTCTGGTTACTTCTGGGATGACTTAAGGAATTCGCATTGCGAATTTCCCTCTCTTGTTCTGTCTGTGATGACCGTAGGAACTCGCATTGCGAACTTCCCTTTCTTGGTATGTCTGTGATGAGATTAGGAACTCGCATTGCGAATTTCCTATTCTGTTAACATCTGAGATGACTTTAGGAACTCGCATTGTGAATATCTAATTCTGGTTACGTATGCGATAACTTAAGGAGCTCGCATTGCGAATTCCCAAATCATGTTGTCTTTGTGATCACTTCAGGAAATCACTTGGGGAGTTCGCGTGAAAGCCGGATCAAGACTTCTCAGATATCTCGCCAGGAAGTTTGTGTTACTTGAGACTGTCTTTCAGGATGAATAAATATATAATTATTATTATTATTGAGAGTTTGTCGGAGTCGTATGATTGATCACTTCATACGCAAACAAATTTCCGAAATCATTCTCGGTATCGGTGTTATTGTAAAATGCACAACTTAGTTCGAAATTCCTTGATGATCCTTTGATCAGAATAATTTAAATTTTTTCCATGAAATGGATACTATAATAATAAATAATAAAATTTTAATGGCTGTACCTGCGGAATGCTTATGTAAATACGAAAGCCATTGTGTTCAGAGGATATTACTGCTTTGGCAACAAATAAAACATGACCGAAAAAGCTGCTGACTTTACGTCAGTGCTTTTCTAGGTTTTCGTACACTGCTGTAAACTGCAAAGTTTTAGGTTTGAACAGAATTTTCCTCGAAAATGTTCGATGGTTTGAAAAGAAAAATTTTCTCAAAAATATGTAGGAATTTTTTTTTTCCTTACTGACTATACAATTTCAACAAAATTTTGCTGAAAGTTGCGCATCGTTTTGCTCCAAATACCTGCCAAGTTCTAATCCAATCACTCTAGCAGTTTCGGAAATATCAGGGAAACATTCTCGATGTTTCAAATGACTATAACTCCAAACCGTTTAGCCGATTCAGTCCATCATCGGAATTTTATCATGGCATTTTGAAATACAACCTACCCTGAAAGTTTCAACTCGACAAGTTCCTCTGTACGCCTGTTATCGTGCATACGGACGGCCGAACAGAATCATTTTTTACACAGAATTCCTCATCAGTGAGTCTAGCCTAGTTGTTCGAAATCATTTGCAGCTCTAAATTCGCAAATTACAGACATTTGGATAAAACGATTGCACGCTGTTCCCCTGAACATGGGAGAACAAATGTTGTACACTGCTGTGAAATATAAGGCTCTATATCTGAGCATAACGAACAGTTCTCCGAAAAAATTTTCCGAAATATTAAAAAGGAATATTGCTTCTCAATTTACTGACAGAACGATCTCAACAACACAATATAGAATTTACTCGTCGTTATACATCAACTAACTGCCAAATTCCAATCCAATCGTTCAATTAGTTCCCGAATTATTGAGAAAATAATCTCGAAATTTCGAGAGGCTCCAACTCCGAAACTGTTTGGCTGATTTTGCCCATTAACGAACCTAACCGTAGCATTTCAAAATGCAACCTGCCCTGAAAGTACGTCCGTAATCTTGCATAGGAGCGGCCAGCCGGACAGAATCGATTTTGATACCAGATAGGCGTTTGATATCTTCGGCTCAAAATTCGAAAATTTCATACATTTCGATAAAAGGATTGGACGCTGTTTCCCTAGAACATGGGCGCAAATCTGACTTACAAATTCAATATTTTTGAAGTACCTAGGTTTGGTTCTCAATTACGAAGATCGAATTCGTTAATATGTGAAATCCGTCCAATGATTTCGTCGATATACCCAATTCATATTTCATATTAGATTGGATAGTAGTGAAATCTAGTACTATCTTGAAATTACAGCCTTAGAATATAATAAATTCTTATTTCGAAAGTCTGAACTCTAAGCCAGGACCAACCATGTGAAAGCCTGTATAACTATTCGACTTAACTATTCTTGTACGTTTCTGCCAAACTTCCTATTATCAAAAAAGCATTTTCACTGTTATCGACTACTTACAGTAATTCAGTTCGATGACATTTATAAGAACGAATATGGATGTTGTGCATACTTTTTTTTCTGAAAGCATCTGCAATTTGGAGAAATAATATAGAAAGAATATGTTAGATGCAAACAATTTCTGGGAGATTTATCAACAAAACGATACGTTAGAGCTCTATTTCTATATAAAGCTACCCACCTCATTCAAAATAATTATCCTCAGTTTAATTCCTTGAGATATAGTTTTTATCAATTCTTTTCTTACATCCTCAGTTCACTCTTCCTTGCAAATTAGAGAGTTTTTGAAGATTTCAGTCGACTGTGTTTATTTTGAATACTCTCTTGATTAAGAGGAGACGTAATTAAATTTTATTTATACTAGGTAATGTCTGTAGGAGCTTCCGACCGTTAATTCACTTCCTAATTGATTCCCCTTAAAAAAACACGGGTATATTTTCATTTCAGGTTTTTCACAAATGGTTAAAAGCTGAAAGCTGCAGTTTTTTCAGGTCTCTTCGTTATGTAAAAAGTTTGGCTGCTAAGAAAGAATGTCTGTCGAGTAGAAGCGTGAGTTTTTTGGAATCAACACGCGTTTAGTTGATGAAATTCTATGCCCTACTAATAGAAGAAAGAGTGAATCGTGACGGGCTTAAACCCGAAATAGGGAAATTATGAAGACATTTGGACTTACTTGAGATAAAGATCCGAGACAGAGCTAGCAAATGAACGGGAAAATGTGATTTTTTGAAAATTTTAATGTTTTTAAAAAATTCTCAACATCGACACAGTAAATGATCGATCAAAGCTCATGTGCCATTTGGAAACTCGAGGCTCTAATACTCATGTATTTCAGAAGATTTTTCGTACAATCCACTCAATTAACCTATTCAAAAATAGTTCATTTGCTGGGAAAAATTGATGGTCTTCACCAGTTTGTTTTATCTGATAATCTAAAAAAGCACTGACGTGCGATCAGGAGGAGCTTTTACGCGCTTATTCGTATTCTACTTATGGGTTGGTCTTCTTCAATTGATTTCGAAGTTTCAATCTGATTGCATTCGTACTCGCTGAGATTTTGCGGAAATAACGTTAAAATTCCAAATAACAACAAAGTTTAGCATATTTTTTTCTTCTCCGAAAGTAGATATCGAATCGAATTGAAATCTGAAAAATTGTTGTTAAATACTCACTTTGAGCTGGGTGCCAATTCCGTTGGAATCTGATAGATATTTTTGGAGAAGAAAATTGTCCAACAAAACTTCGGAAAATACTCGAATGAACATTTTCCTAAAATTCCCTAACAACTGAATCCACACGAAATTTTTACTGCATTGCGCGTTTGTATTTCGAAACTATCTACCAAGTTTTGAATCTGATCGAATCAGTTTTTCATTAGATATCGGCGAAATTACTTCAACATTTCAAACAGACCCCCAAAACTATTTTACCAATTCCACCCATTAACGGAATCAGCTAAAATATTTGGTCTCTAAACTTAATCAACTCAATAATTTTAAGTCGGTATGTTTTTCCTCTCGAAAGTCAGAGCACATCGGCCGTCCGTCCGACTGGACGAACGGCCGACTGGACGGACAGAATCAAATTTTACCACGAATCTCCTTCTAGGAGTCCAATGTAATCGTTTTAGACCATTTTCGGCTCCCCACTGGTCTCAAGAACGAGCGCGTTAATATGCCCAGAATATTTCTACACTTAGCGGAAAGCTCTATTCTTAAATGCTCTCCGAATACTTTTTCTTGAGAGCAAACAATACTTCGAATATAACAAGGTGACATTTGGGGCAAGGTTGCCACTTTTATATCAGGAATTTTCGGGAAAATAAAAACTGAAATAGAGAGAAAATGGAAAAATAAAATTTCGCATTTTCACAAAAGAATTGGGTACATCCCAAAAAAATTTTCAGAAAATAAACACTGAAGCCTTCAGAACGCCCGTTTTCTCCTATTATCGTCAAAATTTATCCGAATTCTAATATTTCTCGCAGTAATTGGCATTATTAAAGCATGCAGATCGTGAAAAAAATGCCTGGCCTTGAGATATTAACCAGGTTTAATTAAACTTGAATGTGGTTGTGTTGCCAAAATGAGCAAAGCCGTAATTTACGAGGAAATGGTAGTGTTTGCTTTCAGCTTAAGCACGGAAAACTGTTCCAAAGTACAGAATGGTGTTCCCACGTCAAAGTTGATATGATGAACGACAATAATAGGAAGTTGATGCATATTCACTGTAACTGTCCTGTCAACTTACTACAACAAGAAAGATTAATGCAGAGATATATTCAGTATCGTTCAGAATAATCTAAGAATAAAATTCTATTCTATTCTGCTTCATCAAATGCTTACTTGAAAGTTTATACAATATGTCAGTGAAGTCTAACAAGAAGATTCTAAAATATGAATCATTACTAATTAAAAATGAAATTTTCAGAGGTTTCCTGAAATTTGTCTGATTTTCTCGACCATAGTGACAAGATTCCGGGCAAACTTGCGTGTGGGCATCACACTTTTGATTTGATCACATATTACAGCACTTTATATATTCATAAATGATTTTAAATATATTTAACTGAATAGTCAAAATATTATACAATTCACAGTGAATGAAAAATAGTAAAACTTTTGTTTGAAAAGTGTTCTTACTGTAGTAAAAACAAATTTGGAAATTGTAATACAGGTTTTCGTGAGGCTCGCTAGAATCGATAGTACGATAGTCATGAACAGAAACGAAAGTTGAAAAATTCGATTTATTATATAAATTAATGTCTTTGCATCAGAGCGAACCGAAAAACAAAATCAATATTTCCCATCAATCCAAATGTCGATCATTATTATTCGAACACAATACTACCTATTAAGCACTCACGACATATAATACTCGTCAATTAAGGCCTGAAAATTGTATTGTTGAAACATTTCAGGTGTTCCCGTGAAAATTAGTTCACATTTAGATCCCAAAATGGATTTATTCTTCTAGGTTAGGACGGCTTCAATTCAATGGAACGGAGGTATACGCTCAAATCCCCATTTTCCAAAGGTCCGAAGAAGTCCATTTTCAGATCACACCAAAAATTATCGTTGAACCATTTATTAACGAATTGCGGTGACTTTTTTAACACAAAAGCTCTTTGTGGTATTCCAAATACAAATAAAAAGAACCGTTGTTATGTCTGTGCCTGAAATAATGAGGAGTTATCGATTAGATAATGGTAGTCAACGAATATCCTGTATTACATTTTACATTCACTATTTTTTTAAGAATTGCCTTCATTTTTTTTGCGATATGTTTGGAAGAAATAAAAATTTGTTGCTCAACTTCATCTATCCCAATCTTCATATTTTTCCGATTGTGTTCGAAATATTTGAAATAAATTCTCATGGAATAGGACCTCCTGCGAAATTCATTCTTGATGTTTCCCTGTAGTACAGATACCTATCAATGAGCAAATGCTTATAAAACTGAAGATTTCAGCAGCATGTGACAAATAGTTTCTGAGATTTCGAAGTAGTAGATGAGTATTAGATAAATTCAATTCCCACGAATTCTATATTCATAAACAATAATTGTTTCGCCACACTGTGGCTCAGTAATGTTCTACATTTAGACTGATACTGTTCGAAAATTTAATTTAAATAGGTTGTCATATACGCTAAGTATTTCAGTATGTGTGACTAAGGGTTGAATGACAAGTATCGGTTTCAACTACGAGCAGATAGAGAAACCGACAATAGCACTACAATATTATTGGATGTGCCGCTGGTATTTCCACATTATATACAGATATTTAACAGAGATCATCTATTGGTATCGGTTTGTTCATTTAGGAGATTCTTCTTAGAATTATATCGGTTCATTTCATAGAATTCAAGAGATGGCATAAACTCGCGTTTTTTCTATCACATGAAACCTGATTCTCGTGAGTTCGTATCATCTGAAGGACGACGCGCTCTTAGGAAAAGTTGTTTCGTCCTAGTGGCAGACGGAATCCTCTGGCACCTGCCTATGATAACCGCAGAAGCTGCGTAGTGAGAGACCATGACCGACGCGCTTATGCTGTGTTGGGATGAAGTAGCAAGCGTGCGTCGGTCAGTGGTGCCATCGTCTAGCCACCCAGTTGAACTACGCTGCCTACAGCAGTATTAAAAGAAACACATTTTTTTTAATATGATTTTCTAATCTATTGGCCATAGATTTCATAAGGCCAGCTGAAAGATACAACATGGAAAGGTATTGTCAGTTTGAAAATGAAAATGATTAACAACGGTACGAACAAATTGAAACAACATAAACTAACTTTTCAGCAAATAATCTGTTTGAAGGTTATAATTAAATGAATAGAATTTTCCATAATAGTATATTATTTTCTATACTGCCCTCATTGAATTACGAACACACTCATGAAAAAGTTCATAACATCATCACATCACATCTTGTGTGAGATTTGTGACATATTTCATGATTCATCACGAGCCATTTAGGAAACATACCTAACTTGTATGAACTAATGATTATATAATGATTTTCTCCTGAAATATTTCTGTGATTGGGTTTTTTACCTGTAGAAAATAAAGGAATTATTATTATTATTATTACTATTATTATTACTAAAATTATAATGCATGCTATCACATACCTTTACAGTTTGTGTATTCAAAGAAATTCGGAATGAAAGATGGTTGAATCGGAATGCATCTTCAAATGGGGTGTAGCGCCATAGATAGCCTCCAAAGTCAACGTCACGACACGATACGACTTTTGATACATCCGAAGCTGTCCATTGACACAATGAAGTGGAAGGTACACTTGAGTTAATCAACCTAACGCCGCTAAGTTTCAAACGTTTAAACCGCCATTACATGGAACCAAATTTAGGAGAGTTTTACGTTGATTAATTTTTTTTTAGTAATCTGATGGATACGATAATTCATTCTACTAATGAAAAAAAAATACACACAAGTTACACACAAGTTATTGGAACACGCAATATCTATTTTTTGTTTCCCGAATAGGTACCGGGCAAATTTATCATTGCTATTCCTGGGACTAATAGAACATGTAATAATTGATTGAAAATTTCAAATAACAACAAAAATGTCCCAATGCAGGCATAGTTGAAATTTCCAGTTTCATGGTCCAATGCATTCCAACACAACGAAATCGAGAAGGAATTTGCGGACGATGAGAAATCCCTATCATTTTGTCCAACCAGTACCGGAAGCTCCAAAACCGTTCCACGAATTCACAAATGCATCCACAAGCAAACACAGCAAAACAGCGCAATGTATGCTGGCGGATGAACAGAACGAAATCCGAACTGAACATACTGAAAGAAAAACAGTAATAACGGGGAAAATGGAAAGTATTGAAATCGAAGAATCGGCCGATCGCATTCTGCTAGAAAATATATATGATGCAGTCCGGTTGAAGCCGTGTGCTACAAAGGCACAAATGTTCTCATTTGGTCGGCGTCATATTGAATTGGATGAAATAGTAGGCTTCGATAAAAGGACGTCGGACTGGACTGGGGCACCAGAGCGATGATAGGCTAGACAACGGGAAAAATATAATGTTCCCAAACAACGTTTGCAATGGACGTGGACACAAATGTGAGGACTTCGTTATTATGTTTCCAGTTCGAACCGATGTATTTCAAGTACTTTTATTCGACAAAATATGTGAAAATTTTTATGATTGTTCAGAAACATATTATGAAAGTCTTCGAGAAATACTAATACCCTCACATAATATCTTCTTATACTTTTATTGTCTTCAACACTAACACTATACAACAAACACTATAAGTGCTCAATACAAGCTTGATAACACTAGCTTGACCAGGTCAACTTTAATGAAGGATTTGGGTATTTTCTTTGACTCCAAACTTATTTTTGATCATCATATCAATTGTGTTTCCAAAAAGACTCTGGGTATTATGCTTGGCTTCATAATCAGGGTTTGTAAAAGTTTTCAAAACCATCAATCCCTAAGAACCCTATACATGGTATATGTGCACAGCATTCTGAGCTTTGGATCAGTTATTTGGAGCCCTAGTTACAATGTCTACATTACTCAATTGGAGAATGTTCAGAACAGAATTGTCAAGCATGTCGGTAGGAGGTGTTGCCTGGACGCTATTCCTCGGCATACAAAAATTAAAAAATTAAATTTGATATCTTTGGCAGAACAAAGAATGATGAGGGATGACATTTTCGATTATAAGATCACTAATAGTTTAGATTATTATGAGCTTGTGAATTTACTACTTTTCATTATGCCAACATATTGTACACGAAATAAGTTCTTATTCCACATCAACAGAAGTTCAACCAGCTACCATCTCAGTTCGCCCTTGGTTAGATGCTGCAGATCGTACAATTCTCTCAGTAATTTAATTGCTTCGGATCCATTTTTGGACTCCTTGAAAGTTTTTTCAGGAAATTTGAGGGGATTTTTTGCGAGACAACGCTGAAATTGTAGTTCGTTCGCTTCCTGGGAGATATTGTATATGTATTTTTGTTTTTCGATTTTTCGTGTTTGTTGGTTAAGTATGGCATTAGACTTTAAGTATTGTATTATCATATCGTTAATAATAAGTGAATACATTATACCTGGGTTTGTCCCGTCATGTATTCCATGAAATAAATGAACGTCCCACGTCATGAATGAAAAACTCAATTAATAATAATAATAATAATAATAATAATAATAATACTTTATTGATCCTCTAAGACACATAACAGTGTATGGGACACGTCAGGTAATACACAATATGAAAGAAAAGAAAATTTAAAAATAAATAAAAATAATAACAAAATTCCACTTATACATAGGTATACCTAACTAAATAATTTCATCAGAGAAGTATTCTCCAATGCTGTAATAAGACCTTTCTATTAACAAAGACTTAACTGCATTCTTGAACTGTCTGCTATTTAGAGTCTTGAATCTTCCAGGTAAATGATTGAAAAGTTTAGTTCCTACAAAAGTTGGTTTAGATTCATATTTGGTAGTGTGGTGTCTTGGAATACATAGATCTTCCACATGCCTAGTTGCGTAATTATGGAAATCTGAACATTTTTTTAGAGTGTGTCTATTTTGCTGAATATATAGCAAACTGTTCAAGATGAAGATGGAGGGAAACGTCAAGATTTTATGTTCACTAAAAAACGGACGACAAGAGTCTCGAGGTTTCAGACCAAATATAAGTCTGATGATCTTTTTTTGGCACATAAAGACCCGAACCACATCGACAGATGACCCCCACAAAACTACATTATAACAGAGGTGACTGTAGACCATGCTGTAATATACTCCAAGCAAAGCATCTATCGGAAGAGCGTCTCGGAGGCGGGATATGGCATAAAACGATTTGTTCAATTTCTTGCAAACGTGATCTACGAATTAGTAGGTATATCAACTGGAACACGAATATTAAAGTCAAGAACTGTAACACAGTATAATACAACACCGAAATGATACTAGATACAATGTTTCATCGTCTATTTCGAGTAAGAGTTGAAGGAAGCATCTATTCTACATAAGATGTCAAAATCCTTCCTGTAATCTCACCAACACTTGATCCCAAACGAAGAGGATCAACATGGAATTACCGACGAGTTCCCTACTTCTTTCCATCTTTGATGAATGGAATGAAAAAACTTCAAAAATCTTTATAACTTCAAGAATTAATTGAACATACTAAATCAAAAGAGAGGAGATGAAACACTGTATCGAGTATTATTTCTGTATATGTGTTGCCGTTTTTCCAAAGTTTTTCCTTACTACCTGGACATACACGACTCTCCGAACACCTTTTTTTATTCCGAGTTTTAAATGTTGTTTTAGTTCTCCCTGTTCCTGAAACCTGGTATTCTCCTTTATTCCTCTGCAAGAAATGTGCATGAATAACAGTTAGAAAGGAATGGGATAAAATTAACGAGCGAAAAAAATAACATTTTCATAGGTTTTTCAATAATTATCTTATCTTTGTCTTTTGTATCTTATTGAAACGTGGCAGTCATGTTGCTCCAATTTTCAATAACATGCTTTTAATTCCTTATGCTCTGTTGTTATTTTATTTTCTATTCATTCTTAACAACGAACTCGAAAGTTCTGGAGGATTCAGTCGACCATGATCATTCTAGATACACTCTTGATTAGGAGGAGATGTAATTTAATTTTGTTTTAACTATGCCATGTCTGGAGGAGGTTCCATCCATTAATTTATTGCTTAAATGGTTCCTCAGAAACAAAAACTTGTATTTTTCAATTCAAGGTTGCACCCACAAATGGGAAGTTTCTCTAGGCATTTTTATTGTGGGAAAAATTATTTTCAGTAAATGTTATTCTGAGTTAATTAGTTCGTGAGTGGTGAGGTGTATCTTTTTTTGTAAATCATAATTATCTAATTTCTTAAACTTCTCCAAACAATGTTCAGGTTGGTTCTTGTTTAATTTTTCATAGCTGATCTAGCTTATGATCTTCAATTCACCGAAAGGTTTTGGAAACAAAGAAACTTAACCTATTTTATTATGGTGCTGTTTAATTTTATGTTTTGAGAGTTGCCATATGGTTCTTTTCAAAAACAAAATTTTTGGGTTATTAGAAACAAGACTTGCGGGTGCACTTTCTGCTCAATTCCATACACAAAAAATCCAAAAAAGCGCTTCCGTGAAGGCAGCAGCTTTTGCGCGCATGTTCATTGTAGGTGACCGCGTCGGCAAGGAATTTGAAAATTCCAACAAAAGCTGCGGCCTTCACGGCAGTGCTTTTCCAGTTTTTTTTTCGATAAATTACTGGATTTCAATTCGATCTAATCTGTATTTTTGGAAATATTGGAGAAATAAAATTTTGAATGGGTATATCTACGGAATAATTGGGCGGATTTTACCCATTCACGAATTCGACCTTCGTTAAACAAGCCCCAAACCTACAAATATCGAGTCTCTAAGTCGTTTTTTCTGGAAGTTATTGATCGAATTGAACTCCAGTACTTTATCGAAAAACACAGTTTGAAGGTTTAAACAGAATTTGATGAGTATAATATGATGAGAAGATCACAGAATATTGAATATTTGAAAAACAAAATTGAAATTTTTTTTCGAATTGTTCTAATGACACGATCATCACGAAATTCTGCACAATGTTATCCTTTAGCACCTTTGAACTAGCTGCAAAGTTTCATGACGATAGAATCATACATTTTTTTTTTCAATATCTGCAAAACTAATAGCCGTATCGAATTGAAATTCGATACACTGCTGGGAATATGGATCTCAAGGTATGCCTGGAATTGTTCTCGAATATAAACAATGGTTTCTGGAAAAAAAAAAAATTTCTGAAAAATTTTTAAAATGTTTATTTTCAAACTCAGTGACCATAAAATTTCAATGAAATTTTGCTCAAATTTTCGCGTCGTTATGCTCCAACTAACTAAGTTTGCTTCCAATCGCTTCTGTAGTTTCTGAAATATGGGAAATTAACCTCAAAATTTCAAATGGCTATAACTCCGAAACTATCTGGCCGATTTGGCCCATTAACAAACTCAACCTTCGTACCTTGAAATGCAACCCCTCCTAAAATTGTCAAGTTGATAGAATCCTCCGTACGCCCGTTATCGTGGTGACGGCCGGCCGGAAAATGACAGACACTTGGACAAAACGATAGCACGCTGTTCCCCTTGAACATGCGCACAAAAATTCCTATATGCAAGTCCCCTACTTACCCTCTCTCGGTGTATTTCGACCAATAATTCAACCAATTATCTGAGTTTGCTTCAGGAAAAGTCCTCAAATCATCACTTAAGATTCAATAATTTCTGAAGGTACACAATTCTATGTGGTCGCTATGGAAATGCACTAGGCACGTCTATGAATATGCTGTTGGCAGTTGCACAGAGATTCACACAGGGTTCAAGCTCTGAATCATTGAATCAATAGGTTTTTCACAATTCCGAAATAAATGAAAGCTCACCGTGAAAATGTACTCTATCCATGTGTTCTTCATTCGAAATTCAAGTCCTTTTGATATTTTTTATAGCCTGCAATTCGTCATTACTGAAATTATTCCCTTATGATGTTGCAAACTCATTATTAAGATGTTTGACCAGCTTAAGATCTTGTACACTTTGAAAATGTTTTACTCAGAGGAAGTAAGGAGTTATGGGTTTTTTTCTGTTGAATCGACTAGAAAATTCAACCTTGAAGACTCATTTACTAACCCGAACACCCAGTATAATATAATTTTTTATTATGATTTTTATTACTAGAATTATATTGATGCATGAAATAAAACTGTCGCTATAGTGTCGCTTCAGAATGTGGAATGATTAATGAAGTTGGCTTCATCATTCGAAAAATGTACATTTCCTCCAGGAAATATCACCCCTAATAGACGAAATGGGGTAGTCCTCACCCCTTGTTCTCACACCATTTCCCGCTGTAAACATTCCGAGCTCCAATCTTAGCCACTCGAGTGGATTTGACATTTGTAGATTCGAACAGGCTGTGAAAATAACAAACAGCTAATATTGTTCGTACTCGAACATAAAGTGGGTGTTTTTCACCTAGTGAAAATAATGGAATTGAAATCATTGGAGGGAAAATCTCCGGCACAGTGGTGGCTCTCGACCAACCACAACTGCCTAGAGATTACAATTTTGAGGTATGGTGAATGATTTGAAAATGTATTTGGAATGACAGAATGAAGACGATTCGAAGTAGAATTAAACAAATCGAAATAACATAAAATACCTGTTTCTTAATAAACAGGTTTTCAACCACGGAGATTGTTATTCCCTTGAAACAAAATTGCCATAATATACAGTGCGCTTCAAAATTATGGAACAAATTCATCTTCTCAGAAGAAAAATATTTGGCTACAAAATCCTGAAAAAGGTCAATTTTTGTTTCACTTTTACCAAATTTTATGCATTTTTGAAGGATTTTTGTTGCACCCTGTGCCATCCCCATCAACCCTCTAAATTTTTTTAAAAGGGAAAGTGGGTCATGTGGTTTGTTTTTGTCAAGGTCTTTGTATCTTCTTTACAGGCGTGCAGAAACTTTCAAGAAAAACATTTTTCTTTGAAAAATTTGTTACTTCAAAGAGGTTTTCAGTATGTGCACTTTGTCATGGCACATTTACTTTCAGAAGATGGTGCCTGATGAAATTAGTCACCGAATGAAAGTCGACCATCACAGTTTTGTTCATGCACAACTTTCAACCCCTACGAACCCTTTGATGGAGAAAAAAAAAGGGAGGGGTTTGAAAGGGGATGAAAGTTGTGCATGAACAAAACTGTTATGGCCGACTTTCATTCGGTGAGAAATGTCATCAGGTACCATCTTCTCAAAGTAAATGAGCCATGACAAAGGAAACATACTGAAAAACTCTTTGAACTAACTAATTTGAAAACAAAAAAATTTTTCTTGGCAATTTGTGCACGCCTGTGAAGAATATACGAAGATCTTGTCAAAAAACTACCACATGACCTACTTTCCCTAAGCAAAAAATTTAGAGGGTTGATGGGGTTTGCACAGGGTGCAGCAAAAAAGCTTCAAAAATGCATATAAATTTGGTAAAAACGTAAAAAACTGACCTGTTTCAGGATTCTGTTGACAAATGATTCTCTTCTGAGAAAACTAATACGTTTCATAATTTTGATACGCACTGTATAAATTGATAAGGGGCAGCAATTATAACAATATTGAAAAGGGACTCATCGGAATACTACGAATGGTCAAAAATACATTTTACCTTGTTTCACTTCGGAAATTGTCGATAACACCTGCTCTTTTGATCATTCTCATGAAAATCAAACAGACTCCTTCCTATTGTCGATGATAAATGACAATAAATAGGTCAGTTTCAAGTTGCTTGGAAAAAGGTACCACAAGAAGATATCCAAAGACTCCGTCGATGACCTGATGTATAGAGCACAGTTGGCTACTTCAGGTCATCAAACACATAATTTTCTTTGTCTGATTAAGTTTCGATGAAATTTTTTGCAAATGCTAGAATTTCATTCTTGATCCAATACCACAATGCTACCCTGCCGAAGTACACATTTCATCCGGTTTTCACGAAAGTGATGAAGTATGTTTTTTAAAAATCATTCTTAATTGAGAAGTGCTCAACAACTGTTGGATGACTGCCTTCAGAATAAAATCAAAACGCTAACCTTCGAGTGCAAAAACCTAACCTAACCTACTCTAACCTAACCTAACTTTCGAGTGCACATAACTTTGAGAGCGATGAACATTACGTTCAGGAGCCTTTACACCGAAGAAGTTTTCATACTTCAAATTATGTTGAAATCGAGTTCAATGCAAGGAGTTCTCTCAGCAATAACAAATCAATTCAAGGAATATTGGAACTAGTCTTTTTTGTAATTTTTTGCTTGTTCCATGTTGAGGGCTCCTTGATACAAAGGACCTAAAATGGTTGCTGGGGATCACAATATACTAACTAGCACTTTTTGCGAACATAACATTGTCTAGATTCAAACGAAATTTTTGCCTTGAAGTGACGTTTATGGAACTTTGACGTTGAAAATTCTACTTGGAGCAAGCAGTATTAGTAGCATAATTTCGCCAAAATGTTATATTATTTCGGAAAATTGAATATTCAGCATAAAGCAGAATAATGCATGTATAGTCAACTGGTTCGAGATCCCAATTGTTATCATACTAATTATTTGTTAACACCTCATACAGCATCGATTTGCTTTTAACATACGTATTATATCCTTGTCTGATAAAAATATCCCAAAATTAAAATTAAATCTGGTCAACATGGAAAATCACCTGGAGTGAGGAACCGTTTGAGAATAACAACAACTCATATATCTAGGAAACTATTGATTTTAGGTTACCGATAAAAACAGCACATGAGTCATATGATGCCTCATCTGATGTTCACTTCTTATTTGAAATCACCCTGTGTTTGAAAAATCCAAAATCAGCAAGCAAAACTTTACCTGTTTATGCGCCCGTTGGCAACTTTACGAAATCTAACCAGATGATCTTCAATAATACTAGTTCAATTGATTCGCAGTTAAACGCTAGGAAGACTTTATGGCATATACTTACTAACTTATGTCTTCAAAACTAATATTTAGTATATTCATATACTTTGAAGATAAGTAGGGAATTAATGAAGATATTTATGATTTTCTATTTATTGGTCGAGGAGCTGTGAGCCCTCAACCAAAATTAACCCGAAGGGCTGCCTCAATTGCCACTGATTCTAGTGGTGCGCCACCGCGTGAGTATCTCCGAATTGATAAGGGTGGAATTACATCCTAGTGAGTCCCTGCTTATTTGCGAATGAGTTTCACGACCATGCACGAACTGGTGTTCCAAAAAAATGTAATAGCTGTACTGAATCCAAGTAGTTCAAGATCACAAGCTCAAGTCCGAAATTGCAAACATTAATATCGATTTATATCCAACAATACTCTAACGAACGGTATTCGTGGGACACCCGGTATATTCTGTATGGTCATTTTATGTTTTGAATCAGTTAATATGTCAGTTTTTCTGTAGTTTCCGCTTGAAAAAGGCCACAAGTTGACTTAAACATCGCTTAAAAATTAAAATAACATAATACGGGAGGTATCGTAGGGAGTTGGACAACTAATTCAAGCTGTAATACCTTTGTCGACGTTTCGGAACCGATGGCTCCTTTTTGAAGACTCGTTATAAAATTACAAGATCTTGCGTTATTTGAAATTTTGGACAAATCAAGAAATGAAAATGATAGCTTGCGATCGAGTAGCAATCAACCATCTGTCATACGTTAAGTTATAACAGCTTGAACAGTTGTCCAACTCCCTACGATACCTTCCGTATTATATATATCATGGACGAGAATACAGCAGAATAAAATAATGTCTTTTCCCATTGTTCCTTGAGACTGCTAAATCTCCTTCATTCAGAAATACTTCTTCTTCTTTATGTGCCGTCTCCTTTAAGAAGGTTGGCTATCGTCATGGCGATTTTTAACTTTGAAGTTGCGGATCTGAATAACTCAACAGAGCTACTGTTGTACCACTGCCTTAGGTTGTTCAACCAGGAGATGCGTCTTCTTCCTATACTTCTTTTACCCTGTATTTTTCCTTGTATAATAGTTTGCAACAGCGTATACCTCTCCCCTCTCATCACGTGGCCCAGATACTGCAATTTTCTGATTTTGACTGTGTTGATTATTTCTCTCTGCTTTCCGATTCTTCTCAATACCTCCTTGTTCGTTATTCTGCTCACCCAGCTTATTCTGAGGATTCTTCGATATGTCCACATCTCGAATGCTTCCAGCTTGTCGGTGTCGCATTTCTTAAGCGTCCAGGATTCCATTCCATATAGTAGTACTGGAAATACGTTGCATTTAAGCATTCTGATTTTAGGATGTAGACTAAGATCTGTTCTGGTTAATGCATTCCTCATTTCATTAAACACTGTTCTAGCCATTCCGATCCTTGATCTTATTTCCTGTGAATAATCATTATTGTTATTCACAATTGTTCCCAAGTACTTGTATTTGCAGACTTTTTCCACTGGCTCCCCTTTGATCCATAATGTTTCTCGCTGTTGTTGGTGTTTTGTGATCGTCATGAAAAAAAATATTGGGACTTCAACAAAAATTCAATGAATTGCCTCATTTGCCAGTGGTGCGCCACTGCTTGGGGATCTTCGAAATGGGAATGGCGGAATTACATCCAGACGAGCCCCTGTTTATTTGCGAATGTGTTGTACGCGTATGCACGAAATGGCGTTTCAAAGAAATATGGTAGCTGTAGTAAATCCACGGCGAATGCTCTACTTTATTGCTGAAAAAAACAACCGGGTTTTCTGGAATCCACGTTACGGAATCGAATATGCGCTGCCTCAAAGGTCATACACTCTGTTTAGGGGGTGGTATTTAATTAGAGTAAGTTATTGCGGCCGAAATGCTATCGAAACTGCCAGGGCATGTGAGCATACGCTGAAAGAGTTCATAAAATGTTACTTCTGCACAGACAATTTCCAGCCTTATGGAGCATCTCGTTTTATTTATTATAGTTGGATCAACCTATCCGAAATACCAAGTTTTTGGTCCTCTTAGAGAATTCGTGTTTGAACTGTGAGCCTTTATTGCCATAATTTGAACCCAACATTTGGTTTTTGTTCGCGTGTTCGAGCGGAGGCGGTAGTATCGTTTTACTGGAATGTCTGGAATTTTCGAATTTTTCCCGAAAATTTGAGTCTGAAAATCGAAATTTGATTCGAGAGGAGTTTTTTCTGATACAATTCATCAGATTTAGATGACATATGGCAGAGATCTGGGAGTTGAAACACCATAACAACTCATGAATTTCAGATAAATATACGATATTCACTTCCGAATATATCAGACAAAAATGTCATATCCCGTAGTTTTTCATGGGTTTAGTTGATATTCCGGAAATAACTCAAAAAGATTTAAAAAAAGCTTCCAAGTAAAATAAAAGAACTGAGAAGTATAAAAAAATTCAAAAGACTTCTTCAGATTTTCTCTTTTTTTCTGATGAAACAGTCAGATTTGTACTCTGAAACATCACATTTCCCTTTTTTTATTGTTTGTATTGTTCCGCTTTCGTTCATCAAGTAGCCGGTTTCCCAAGAAACTGCCATTGGCAAAAAGTTCAATCCACAAGGGAGATTTCAATAAAAAAAAACAATTGAAAATGTGGCAACTGCATTATGAAATAAATAATTGGCTGGTGCTTACTTAGTGCTTTCTTGAAATATCAGATTATATGTATATCTTTCATCTTATGAACTGTTCATCGATATGAAAGTAGAGTTATCATCTCTGTGCTTAATTCCTCAACTCATGAGTTTATCTTTTTTCCAAGACTGCAATAAAATACAAGACTTACAACGAATACGGAAAAACTAGGATATCCGTACCTATTACGAAATCACATTTCGAACTCGAATCTCATTAGAACTTTCCCAATCTATTTTTAAACTTCTCGCATACGAAAATATAATTTGGGGTGTCGAATAACACTTCCCTGAATGGAAGTTCCCAGAGTTTTCCCTGAAACGAGAACATTAAAACTTGATAGCTGTAATAGTTTCGAATAAAGAAACAATTTACGCTGTTCTTGGGATTATCGATGTTTCCAGGTGATAAAACATCTGTACCACTCGGTGTAAGGCCGAGTTAGTTGTGTGGGTGAAAGCTGCATGAGAATATTATGGATATTTTGATGGAGGGTTTTCACAGCGTTTACGAGCAGTTGGAGAGAACGTAGCCATGCAGTTTTTAGACACATTCTGAATTACGTCCTTATGTTCCAGACAGTCTGGAGTTTAGGATGACGAACTTTACTTTGCGGCGTATAGTCTTAAGAGGAATGGGTCTTTTGTGAAAATTTACAATGTAAGTTATTTTTCCATTTCTCAATAAATTTCATTTCTGGAAATTCTTAAATATTAAGAAGTGACAACATTGCGCAGTCTTACAATTTCTACTATTTGCACCTAAAAGTTTTTCGAAAAAAATTAATTCTGGCCTCCAAAAGTCACCCTGTTATGTTCAAAGTTAACATGTTTGACCTAGAACAACAAATATATAAGTCAGAGAGGACGTTTTTTCCAGACAAGATTCCATGAACAACAAATACAAACATTCAATCTTCACATCTTAGTAAAATATTCCAAAACATTACCAGTTATTTTGAAGAAAATTCTAATTCAACAACAGCTTTAAGACTCATTAACAACAAAGATAGATTCATCAAAAATAGTAAAGACGAATCAAAGAAAAAAAATCAATGAGGTGTTTTGAGTTGATTAGCAAGGACCGCCTATTGGTCTATATTGATCAGACCAGCAGATCATTCAAGTAGAGAATCCACAACCACAAGAGAAGTTACGCAACAAACTCCTCACATTCAACCTACGACAAAAGGTTTTCACTGATGGAGGATGGTCCCGGGAGTGACAGGTTGAGACTGGAGTACCTCAATGGTAAATTCTGGGACCTTTCTTCTTTATGGTGTTCATTTGGATGACCCAACCTTGACATGGAGCTCACATGTCGACTCGGTGTTTCAAAAACTAGTAAAGAACGAATTTTTGATACGTAATCTGGTCGACTCTGTTTCAATAAGAATTTTGAAAACTGCATACCACTCACTGATAGGAACACATATGAGATATTGTGTTGTGTTGTGGGGAAATAGCTCTAGTTGCGAGAGAGTATTCAGAGTCATTAGGTCGGTTGCAGGACTGAGCTACCGGGCAGACTGCAGAAGGGCTTTTATCGCACTGGATGTGTTAACTTTTCCATCGATGTACATTTATGAATACTTAATGTATGGACATGAAAATCATAATGACAAACTGAGAAACAGTGATTTTCATTCTTATAACACTCGGAAAAAGAATTTCATAAGACCTGATTTACATTGTTTGGAAAAAACAGGGCGGAATGTAGAATATATGACCTACAAAATGTTCGATTTGGTACCTGAGCATCTGAGAGGCGAGCCATCACAAAACTTTTAAAAACATATTAATTAATAACACTGAAGTATCTGAAGAAAAAAGCATTCTACACTGTGAGCGAGTTTCTGTCAGATGTTTTGGATTTCCTTTGAATGCTGAGAGATTTTACATATTGCTATTGTATATGACTGTATGTATGTTTCTATATTGACCTGTGTAATACAACATAAAATGTGAGTTGTAATTAGCACCAAATAAATATCACTATTACTATAACTATTACTACGCCAACCATTCTATAGAATTCAGACATAATGTCAACCACGAATATACGTACTTAACAATACCGAAAGTGAAGGATCCAGATTAACACTCTCAGAAATCCTGGAAATAAATCAATATTTCTCAAGAAAGTCTGCTAAATGAACAACCCGATATCAATCGATCACCTCTATTGAATATCTTCATCTGATATGGAAATACCAGTGGCACCTCCACTTACCTTTTAGTGCCATTGTCGGTTCCTCTTATCTGCACATAGTTGAAACCGATACCTGTCATTCTACCCTTAGTCACGCTTCCTGTTTTACCTAGCATATTCAAGAACCCATGTGAAATGAATATTCACACACTATCAGTACAAATATCGAACATGATGAAGCTGCACTATGGCGAAACAATTGTCTTTCATAAATAGAGAATTTTGTGGAAATTGAATTTATTTAGTATTCATTAGGAAATGAAAAGGTTAAACTTTAACAATCTGGACTAATTTTTCGTACGAGCTAACTGGCTTCCACACTTTTATTCTGTTCAGAATCCTTTGATATTGAATGATGAATGGTCACGAAAAAGTGTACTTTACTGGACACAACAATACAAAAGGAAAAAAACTCGGTGAAGTTCCCGTCCTACGGTCATAAGAAACAAATTCTAAGTAAACGTAAACGTAGTCGTCTGTGTCTGAAATCACTGTTTGGCGGTTAATAAAGTCATAAAATTCACTCCAACAAAGAAGCTACGAAGTCAAAGAAGCGGAGGAACCCACCGTTACAACACGTTGTTTGGAGTGGGACGAGTTTTGCGCCACAAAATATCAGGAATAACAATGTATCTTCAAGGGGATACGTGCCTGAATTGAAATGATAATTTAACAGATCCGATTCATGAAGATGGGAGAAAATTAGGTTTCCAAGTTGAATACAATATATTTGATCCGTGAATGATCCAGTGAATAAAAATTGAGGGCTGCTACCGGTACCCTTCGGTTCCATAACTTTTTGCACGCATGTTCCTCGAAATAATTTGCCATAGTATTGTGCAAATGTCTGTGATTCTCTAATGTTTTTCCGAAAATGGTAACAAACGACTAGATGGACTCACTGATGACGAATCCGGTTTAAGAATCGATTATATCCAGTTGGTTGTAGACACGATTACAGAGGTACAGAGAATCTTTCCATCTTGAAACTTTGAGCATAGGTTACATTTCAAAATGTGCTGGCCAAGTTAGATAAGAGACAAAATTGGCCAATCGATGACGCAGTGATGAAATTTATAATTTTGAGGTTATTTCCGTGAGACATCAGGAAATACTCGAACAATTGGATTGAATTTTTGCAGCTAGAACATATGTTTTTTCCGGAATAATTCAAAAAATACTGATTCAATCACAATGAAACTTGGTAACTAGTTTGAAAATGCTGATGAACCAACTTCTGCGGAAAATCATGTGATGATAGTATCGTTAGAACAATTTGTTTCAAATATCCAATATTCTGCGACATTCTGAACATTGTATCTTTACAAAATTAAGTATGAACCTCCAAGCTTTCATGTCATGTTCAATCAAGTATTATATTCTCATTCGATTTGATTTGTGATTTCGGAACTATTAGGAAAAGAAAAGTTTGAATGTGCATTTCTGCGGGATCATTTGGTGGATTTCACCCATTCACGAATTTCAGCCTTCCCAATTGAGGTACAAACCTACATTACAAATATCGACTTTCTAGGTGGATTATTCCGAAAGTTATTTTGTTTACAATTGGCCGTGAGCAAGCATCGAAACCAGATCCTTTGACCTTTTGCAAACTTGCGAAGCGTAAACGTTTGATTGAATTGAATCAGTATTCAGTAATAATTGTGTATGAGATGTGTTCCGAAGAGGGGAGAATATCGAAAGAACTAAAATTTTCCGTGCATTTTTTAGAGACTCTCAAAATAGAACAGTAAGAAAAACAATATTCCCTTTCACCATTTTGCAATCCTACAAATCGAAACCAAATCCTTTGACCTTTTGCAAACTTGCGAAGCGTAAAGGTTTGATTGAATTGAATCAGTCTTCATTAATAATTGTGTATCAATTCTATGAGATGTGTTCCGAAGAGGGGAGAATATCGAAAAAAATAAAGTTTTCCGTGCATTTTTTAGAGACTCTCAAAAGAGAACAGTGACAAAAACAATCTGCCCCTTCACCATTATGCAATCCTACAAATCGATCCGGTATCGATCTTTTATTTTACACTGTGTTACACTCGGCTCGACGTAACTGTTATCGCTTAGTAGATTTCATAACCATTACTTTTCGAAAGTTCTGTTCTATTTTGGGAGTCATGAAAAATATAGCATCGGGGTTGAGGACAGACGTGAAATTATGGTAATTATTAATGCATGTAGAAATATACTTCAGCAATGCAAGATAAGGTGTATGGAAAAGTTCAGTTGATAATACATAGAAGTTTTGAATAGATATTGAACTAGATAAAGATGAAAACGAGGTGGTGATAAACTATATTCAGAAGTGAAATAGTGAATTCCATAAACACGAACTTCGATTTTCTCTACAAATGAGAACTTCCGTTATGAACCTGGAATAGAATATCATTATATGATTCAATTATCAAATATAATCATTATTGAACTCATCAGTGTTCCAAAAAATAATTAGGAAATCATCCTCAACAGTCAGAATTCAATTGAATAATTGTTATTTCCAATCTATGCGATACGATAATAATTGTTTTTCCCTTGTTCCGATAATAGTATTGATTAACTACATCAATCAGTCATTTGAAGATAAGGATAATTTGTTCCCTCATTTTGTTTCAGTATATATACGAGTTGATTATACTTCCTATGCTTATTATTTTGGTGATGAAAAAGTCTTCGAAATATTTCTACATATACGAAATAATTGATGCCTTGCACTCAAAGCTGAAATGAATTTATTTCAAGGTTCCGAATTCTAGCGAAAAATGTCAGGAAGTTATTCAGATATAGAATATGAGTCTAGTTAAATTCTTAGTTTGATGGTGCTTCGAAATTTGCTCTCGTATAATATCTTGTTAGTTGTTTTGGCGAATGTCTAAATATTGTCCATTAAATTCCAGAAAAACATTGATATGAGGTCAGAAATTGAGATAAAAACTATCCAGATGATTTTGGCATGAACTTTCCAGTAGGTATTTTCGAAATTACTGCTAAGCTTTTATAAGGTGACATCAGAATTTTCTGAAATGACCTCAATAATTCAAATGCGTATAACTCCACAACCTACTCTGAAAGTTTCAAGTTGCTTGCCTTATCATTCCCCAAGTTATCGTGGCAATTAATGGCTTGCAGGACAGAATCAAAGTTGACATTGGATTCACCATTAGTGAGTCCAGCCCATGATGTAAGTAAAACATGATGTGCTCATCTGCTCATCTGTGAACGTAAGTACAAATGATGATGTATAAAAGAACATGCAAATTCAAAGCACAGAATATATTTCCTTGTATTTCAATCTTGCTGACGTCACTTTTTTCGCAGATGAGCACACCTTGTTTTTTACATCATGATCCAGCCTTAATATTCAAGCCAAACATGATGTGCTCATCTGCTCATCTGTGATCGTAAGTACAAATGATGATGTATAAAAGAACATGCAAATTCAAAGCACAGAATATATTTCCTTGTATTTCAATCTTGCTGACGTCACTTTTTTCGCAGATGAGCACACCTTGTTTTTTACATCATGATCCAGCCTTAATATTCAAGCCAATTTCTTGAAATATTCGAATTCAGTAGAAACAATAGAACGCTAGACACGAAAACATGGCTATAAAAAAACTAAGTTGAATATCATTACAGCTACGTTGCGATGCTCAAAAGCTTCAAATCCATGACAATCTACTGAAACACAATTTTTTTTAACGCTTAACAACTTCGGGCAACGTTCGTGCTCGCTCAAACTAATTATCTGATGACCAACAAAACAGGAATTTGCGAAATGTTTCGTACATGTTTACCAGCTCGCACCGAATATTCTGTTTTCATCTTTTGCAGATGCTACTGAATTCCAAACAAAATTTAATTGAATAACCTCGTCCTATATAATTGGTTCATTTTTTCAATGTTGGCAAGAATGGTATCCACAAGTTAACTGCGGGTGCGATTCAGAGATGACATGAAAAAATCTGGAACAGCACTAACGTGAGGTCAGGAGTTTAAACGCGCTTGTTGAATTTTTTCCCAAAGGAGTCACTTGCTTATTGCTTTCTCAAAATGTAGTTTTAGTTTCTAAACAACTAATGTGGAGATCTTCTTTTCAAATAGTCCTACGAACTTCTGCATGAACCTCCAAGCTATCATTTCTCAATCAAGTGATAGATTTAAATTCGATCCGATCCGTGTTTTTGGAAATATTTGAATTTGTGTATCTATGAATCATTTTGTGTCCTGAATCGATGAACCTTCAAGCTATTATTTTTCCATCAGATACTACTTTTGCTGTGGATATAATCTATATTTTTGGAAATATTGGAAAAATGAAATTGTGAATGGGTATATCTACGAAATTATTGGGCGGATTTTACCCATTCGTGAATTCGACCTTCTCTACAGGTATCGAGTCTCTAAGTCATTCCTCTCAGAAGTTAATTCGTTTGCGACTGGTCTAACCACGGATCGTTAACGTCATAACTGAAAGAATATGCTGATAGACTAGATAATGGTTGAGCACGGTTTGAGTTTGATTTCTATAGCCGAATTCGCGAATTGCCAAAATCCAATAAAAGATTCCCCAGTTATACCTTTTCCAAAAATGAAGATCGAATCGCCTCGATATTGATAATTGAATGAAAAAAAAGAGTTTTAATGCCCATGAAGAATTTTGTGAGGACCATTTGATAAGTAGATCGCAAAATGTAAGTTATCTGAAAAAATTTTTCTTCAAATTGATACTTATGAAATGATCATCACGAAATTTCTCTCATACTCGTTTGTACATCATCAGTTTCCAAGCAGTTACTCAGTTTCATTATGATAGGATCAGTAATCTTTGAGTTCACCAATAAATAAGACTGATAACGAGGAAAGAAACAAAGAATTCGACACAGTTTTCCTAATATCTCCGAAAATAAATATCGTATCAAACTGAAACTGAACACCGTTGTCAAAAACTGACTTCAGGGTCTGTGAGATTTCCTATTGAAAACAAATTAACTCAAAGATCTGTTCCTTATTTCATGGAAATGTAATCAATAGTTTCCGGAGAAAACAATCTGTTCAGACAACATTTCTTTAAACAATTTTTTCGGATTTTTCAACCGTTGGATCCTCAAGAAATACCACTTTAAGTCACCCATTTATTCTTCTGTAGCAAACGCGATCTCTGAGCCCCTACTCAGGACACGCGCGCTCTACTTTATCTCTTGCGTTGGGCGTACCCTACATATGGCCACCAGTGTTGCCACCTTCCGTACCGACAGTTTCGGTAGAAAGTTCGGAAAAAATCGGTAGATTTCGGTAGATTTCTGAAAAACATAACTTTTCACCTATGTATGGGTTATTTATTTAGTCTGAATACCATTTATCCGAAATATTGGGCATGAAATTTACTGCTAATGAAGCAATATTAAAAATAGATTTTATTAATTAAAAAATCATTATTTGAAAAATTAAACTTGTGAACGAAAAATCAATATTATAACAAATAAATGAGTATCAGAAAAACTAATACCTATTGGAAACAACAAATATGCAAAAAAATAAATATGGTGACATGCCCTCATTGGGGATTCACAAAATTTATCAAGGGGAATCACAAACTGCTCCCAGTTTTGGGCGAGGTATTTATTAAACTTTATAAAGAGACAACCTGTAATACATGAATCTGTATTACGTGTGGCTTGCTTTGCGTTATAGATCTGCGACGTATAACCATTTATAACTTAAATTATGTATCAAAATATGTAATGGTAAGGAAACCTTCAAAATAATATCGTAAAAGTCATGATTTCCTAAGATACCAGATGATACATTCACTCCATCAAATTTCGGTAGATTTATATGCTTTTTCGGTAGATCGGTAGATTGAGGAGCAAATCGGTAGATCTACCGAAAAATCGGTAGAGGTGGCAACACTGATGGCCACGTCGTGCAGGCGACGCTAGCGCTCACGCTGCACCACGTAGATCTTCTCAAGATCTTCGCATCTCTGTCTTTTTGAGTATGTTGCACCCTAGTACATTATTATTACAAAAGTTGTGTTATGTCTTTATGGTCGAGTACGTTCCATACTTTGACGATGTGGCCTCCGCCGGATTATGAGGAATGAGGAACTGGTTAATCCTCCATTCTGAAAAAGTTGATGAAAACTTTTAAGTGTGGAATATTATTCAATATTGGAAGCGGGATTTTAATACGTGTTGATACGATTCTATTGAAGAAAGTGTCTGAAATGATTCACACTTATTTTGAAGAGTTATCGAACATTCTGCAATCGACGATAATAGAAACATAACCTGTAACTCATCTCCTACCAATTATAATTGGTGATGCACTGACGTTATAAGCGGCAGACATTTCTGATTGATTGGATCTAGAAGATAAGATTTCCACCAATTTTCGTCAATACGAAGAGGATAGAATGTTAGTCCAGATATATTATTTCTCGAAATTATTGGTTAAAATTAAGAATTTCATGACATATTGTGAATATAATGGCCAGAGCTTTCAGAAGATTAACTCGACGCTCAGACCCGTTCGAATGATTCGTGATTATCTATAACCCATGTTTACTGGTGATCTGTGTGTTTTTCAAATCCCTCAGTCTTTCCCAGTATTCCACCCTGTATTATAACTGTGAGGGAAGAAATTTTTCAACTTTTTTAGAACTCAATAATAAACCAGCAGAAAGCATTTATATTATCAATAATTCAGATTGTACACGAACTATAATAAAAAAATCTATAGAACCTCAACTAATCTAAAATTCTTCAACTTTACAACTTTGGTCGATCACAATAATTATTTCTATTGCGGAATGCTTTAGCTCTAAAGGGCTATAATGATATTTTTTTGCTTGATTTCTAAGAAAAGAAAATGTGAAAGAGTTTCCAATAGTAAATAGAAGATGTTTCTCAGGTTAAGAACAGAGTATTCGCATTCGTATTCGTTTTTACTCAAGTTTTGCGAGATTTTGCATACCTTCCATGTGTAATAATTGCTAATTAACGAAAAATTTGAAAAAAATTGACAAATGAAATAATTTTTCGAGCTCATCTCTTTATTTTCATTGAATATAGCAATTTTTTAAAGGCCCTGTAATGTTTTAACGAAGATTAATCGATGAAGAATGGCTCCATTCACAGAAGATCCTCCAACTCACTACTGAAATTCGAACACTTGTTAGCCTGAAAATTCCAGATTTTCGACCCACTTACAAGGGGAAAATATACGGAAATTCATCATAACAACGCAACTTTCCACTCTATATTCGCTACGAATTTCACGTATAGCTATTATCACGAGCTTAATCTGATCCATCAGTTTCGAATTACAAGGTTCTACCCGTTTTCTCCCCGCTTCAAAGGCATTTCATTACAGCTAGCGGAGATTTTTATAACCGAAAAATTTACTCATATAAATTCTCCCTAAGCATGGCGCGTGTTAATTCAGAAAATGGGAAATATGCCGGGCTGCAAGAATTATGCCAGCAGCGATCCAGACGTGGCCGCAACAAAATATGGGTTGTAAAATTATAATCATCGCTTCAATTTGGCTGATTCAATTCTGGTTGTCGTTTTGGTAATAAAAAAGAAAATAAAAAGTGTCTGCTGAGTGAAACGTTATGAAAATAAAGTAAATTAGACTCCTGGTAATTTATTCTCACTCAAGAGTCTCGGATTGTTATTATTAATTCCAAATATGTGGTATATAGTAAAGTTAGGGACTGAAGTCGCACTTTCAATGCCTATAGGCGAAAAGTTTGTAGCCTTCCCTTTGTAGCCCCGTTGGGCTACAATAGGTCCCTTGCATGAGTTTTTTTATCATTGGAATCGATATTCTATCCCTAAGACTACTGAAAAACTTTGACTGCTGTCAAAAATTTCAATTTTCAACGAGAAAATTGGGCTCCGCAAATCGGCTATTCAAACAAATGAAACTTGGCGGATTCCGTGTCTTACGGGATATATCTTGTCTGACCCTCTTCTCGTGTACTTTTCTCTTTAGCAAGCCAATAGACTGCATTGGCTATATCAATCGGTGAATCGTACAATAACGAGTGACGTAGAGGGCAATCTGATGCGTTTCTTTCGCTTGACCTTGAGTCTCAATTCAACCATTTTTAAAACCAAATTATTCAAATTTCTCGAATTGTTGAAGTATGTGATGGTACACATTATGATTCTGTATCAATTTGGAATGAGAAAAACATAAAAATATGATAATTCATGTTACACTTAAGAGACCTATTCGTCAAGGCAGTGAAAGAGCTGTAGACCAGTGAATTATACATCATTTTATGCCCTTTAGAACTGGAAAAACTAGAAACATAATAATCTCCTACTCGTAGCTGTACTTTTATTTCAAAATATCAACTCTGCTGGTTATGATTTTTTGAAAGCGTTGGTGTGACGTTTGAGAAAAAATTCTAATAGGACGCTAACAAACTAAAGTGTGGAAAAAACCACACATATGTTGAAAAAACACCAATCACAGGAAATAAAGCCTCCAACTGTCCACCTCTTTTCAACCATACTCACTTTAGTGGAGTCAACGTAACTGTCAATAGGTTTGTTCGTTGTACCTCATAAACTACACTAACCACATTAACTCCATTGATACTGTTCAGTGTGTTTCGTTGTAAATTTGCACTCTGTTCGTTGCGGAAATTTTGACAGTAAGTGTTGTCACAGATTATGCAATCATGGCTTAGAGTGGGGTTATGCTTCAATATAAGTCATAATCATAGAAATTTGTTGTTGGTTCTGGTTCCTAGTTGAACATATTTTGTATATGTGGTTATTTTTGGAAGAAATTAATTTTCATCATATCGTTATACAAAATAGAATATTTTTGCATGACGACTTTAGAAAAACTTTACGACAGATCAACATCACCTCGAAATGGTAGCGAAAACAAAAGAAGCATAGAATTCTTTCATTTTGGATTTGTGTAAAATCATCTAACAAATTTTTGTATTGTGTGAGAATCATAGAACAGATTAAACTACACTAAAGGGGCCTTTTGTTGGAGGGAGATTCGGAGATTTGAATAATCGGAGATTCACCCTATTAGCCAATAGGGAAGAATCTCCGATTACCCAAATACTCGAATCTTACCCGCATAAAAGGTAGCATAAGTCCACTCATTCTGTTATCTGTGACTACACTCAGCTGCACTGAGAATTGAAAGTCAGTGGAGTCAGTGCAGTTCGTGTAGTTTATGCAGGTATAACGAGCAAATCTTTTATTAATCAAAATGTGAAATATGGATTTTGCATTTGGCATTGAATGAGAAAAAATATGAGCAATCTTTCACTTTGTATCCCTCCGAGATTAAATGTACCACTTTCGTCCCTCGAATGAGAGATTGAAGTGCATAAAATACTGTGATGGACATACAGGTGAGTTTTGAAATTGTTTATAAATTTCAAGTACCCATATTTCCATCAATTGAGATACTTCTTTCTATTAACTGATTCTGTTCAAGTTTCAACATACAGGCTGTTAATGTTCCAAGAGAAGGGCAGTTTTTCCCATAAAGCTTTTACTTGGCTATTTCGAGTGGAGTGAAATGGAGTCTGATGTTTTGTAACTATAGAATATATTCTTCTGTTCATAATATTAAATATATTTGTTTCGTTGTTATAGACTCGTCGATCAAAAAAGGGAATAACACGAAAACCATCGATCAGAATAAGGAAGTATTTCTCCATCATTACTTATGAATTGCGTTGTTTTTGTGATACAGTGTTCGCATAATATGCGAACTGATAAAATTTCAGATATTGCATAAGTTTTCGAATCTTTGAACTGATGAATACTACAGAATAGGAAAACTTTCATTTTTATTTTGCGTCCAGACAATCTATCTGATTGAATAATAATTTATACATATAATTTGAAATAATCATAGTACCGGAGAGCAAAAGGAACGAAATGATAATTACACCAAAGATAATCATTCACGTGTTTTTAAAAAAAATTCAGTTCTGTATTATCACATTTCTGCAATCTCCATAATTATCTGAATAAAACCCTAACATATATTTGATATTTCATTGGTCGAAACACCAATAACACTTTTCGATCTTCCAAACCAAGAACTTCCTGAAATGACTTCAAATATTCAAATAATGCTACACTATCGGAACTGAACAATGAATTCTGACAATCACACATTACCAATAAGTCAACATGTGATTTATGCTCCATGGCCACCTCGATAAATTATTGTTTGTTAACTATAAAATACTCGAATTTTCTTTGCACTTTAATATTGTGTTCGTATTGATTACCCACAAGAAAAATTATTACAGTTGTTTAGCCTATTATTGCATTAGTGGTATCACGTAAAAATACGGCTATTCGAAAACTGAATATTCGAGTGAAGAACCCTTCTTTATGCGATTGTTTTGTTCATTCTTCACAATGTCTGTAATTTTCGGATTTTGAACCGACTGACTTGATCAGATTGAAACCTGGTATCAGTTTCGGAATACCAACACGAAAATTAGTACCTGATTTCGTGTGGGTCCAGTTGTTAGAAAGTTTTAAAAAAATATTCATTCGAAAATTTTTCAAATTCCTGAAAACATTTTTTTCTATGAAAATATCGATTATATTTCAACGAAGTTTGGCACAACCCTTACAGCCAATATTGAAAAAAAAAACCAAATTTCAATTCGATCGGAAATTCACTCCCGGAAATATAAAGACAAAAATATGCCAAATTTCGTTGTAAATTGAAAATTCAACGTTATTTCCGCTATATCTCAAGAAGTGCGAATGCAGTCAGATGAAAAATACTAACGCCCAACTAGTCGCCAAATTTCGTGTTGATCCTATAGTTAGAATTTGAACAAGCACGTAAGGGCTACTGATCTCACTGATTCTTTCCTTATTATATTGAACCGAACGCATTGATATTCGCAATTTATTTCAAATCTTAGGACGGCATTCATGACAACAAATTTCCTTTTCCACTCAGATTTCATGAATGCAGGACCTGTGTTGTGAATAAATTTAACTCTCTTCCGAAAACTCTGTTCACTCATATATGCAGAATGTATAAATTCCATATTCTCTCAAGGGTAAGTCGATTATCCCGGAAAACAAATAAAATTTCTAGGGAAAGTAGAGGTGCCATAAACTCCAGAACTCCATTGCGGAAATAAAGTTCTCAAAGGCTAAGGTGAAAATATCGAGGCATCAGAAACGCATAAGAAGGGCCGATTCAATATAAATGCAGATTTTTATACTATGTGTATGTTTAACCCTGGATTTATAAGAGATGAAAATATAAAACCCTCAAGTTATCAGTGAAACTACCTACATTTGGTCACGTTCTCCATCACTTCGAGGATCTGAGGGCACTATTTACGGATCCCCTAAAAGCTATCTCTCGTAGAAAATATACTGTTAATATTTCTTTTGCCGTGTCGTGGATAACCCATGTGATGTTCAACGATATGGTGTGTCCCCAAAGGTATTCTGACCTTTGGCGATGAAATGCTCCGTGTTTCCTTTTGTTCAGATTTTATGATAGATTTGGGGTTTATACCATGATAACTAGGTGCATGACACTTTTAAGAAAAAAGGATTCTATAAATGATGATTTAGATTAATGAACTCAGTGCTTTGCGATCTTCTAACTGAAAGTTGTCAATGAGCAAATTTGTTGAAAAATAATCTGTTGAGGAATTGCATCCATACTTAATATTATTTTAAAAATGACAGGAATCTGGAACTAGGTTTTATAGCTGTATATCTATGAACTGCCACAACTTTGCCGACGTTTCAGACATTAGTTCGTCCTTTCTCAAGCCTCGCTAAAATATTTAAACAATATAAATGTTTCCCTGTAAACATTTATATTGTTAGAATATCATAGCGAGCCTTGAGAAAGTACAGATTGGTGTTGCAATATCGGCAAAGTTGTGAGAGTTTAACAAAGATATAAAGCCTCTTTCCAGATTTCTGTTATTTTTCAAAATAATTGAAAACTAATATTCCAAATTCATCTTTAGAACAAATTCACAAGCCTGCTCTTCAAAGTCATGTCTTTAGGTTGATTTTGTCGAAATATATTTTGTTCGACATCAAACGCACATCGGTGCTGTTTTTTTCACAGCAAATAAAAATTTAAATGATAATAATTCTCACGAAGAAATCATTTAAAAGTGGCAAAAGAAAACCAATCTTCGCCCAACATTTCTCCTTATTTTATCCTAAATATATTTTCCAGATCACTAAGCAGCGATGGATATAGTAATTTAGCGCCTGTGGCCAACTGTCAATATGCGCCCTCGAGAAAATATATTTTCTAATAACTACATAATTTTCAGGATCAATCTCGAACGACACACGATTTTCACGGATGTCGGTTCGGTGCTTTCAAAGAAAAGCCCTGGACAACGGACGGCGGACGGACGGATTTTTTAAATTAGTTCATTGAAATCTATACAGCGTCCAAATTATGAAAAAAATTCATTTTCAGAAGAAAAATATTTGACAACAAAATCCTGAAACAGGTCAATTTGTTCCACTTTTACCAAATTTATATACATTTTTGAAGGATTTTTGTTGCACCCTGTGCCATCACCATCAACCCTTAGAATTTCTTGAATAGGAAAAGTAGGTCATGTGGTAATTTTTTGGCAAGGTCTTTGTATCTTCTTCACAGGCGTGCAGAAATGTTCAAGAGAAAATTTTTTTTTTTGAAAAATTAGTGATTCTCCGGGTGATACTTCAATGCCGAAATGAGTTTCCAATGTCACTCCATTTTTTTTTCCATTAGAGGCTTCGTAGGTGTTGAAAGTTGTGCATAAAAAAAACTGTAATGGTCGACTTTCATTCGGTGATAAATTTCATCAAGTACCATCGTCTCAAAGTAAATGAGCCATGACAAAGTGTACATACTGAAAACCTCTTTGAACTAACTAATTTTTCAAAAAGAAAAATTTCTTTCTTGAAAATTTCTGCACGCTTGTGAAGAAGATACAAAGACCTTGCCAAAAAAGTACCACATGACCCACTTTCCCTATTCAAAAAATTTAGAGTGTTGATGGAGATGGCACAGGATGCAACGAAAATCCTTCAAATATGCATACAAATTTAGTGAAAGTGAAACAAAAATTGACCTGTTTCAGGATTTTGTTGCCAATTATTTTCTTCTGAAAAAATGAATTTGTTACATAGTTTTGACGCGCACTGTATACTTCAAAATATAAACTGTGAAATTTTCGGGACAGGGATTTTTTTTTTGATCGATCACTGAGGTTTATTATTCGATTTTATCGAATAATAAACCAAAATTGGTTTCAAGAAAATAATCAATGAGTGCACTAACCCTACAGCGGGATCTTATACTATCACAGCAAATAAAAATTTTGGAAGGAAACATTCTATCAATGAAATAATTTCCAAGCGACAACCAAAAACCTATCTCTGTCCAACATTTTTCCTCATTTTATCCAACATTATGCAATTTCCCAGATCACTAAATATTCAATATCTGCTTCCAACCACGTCGTACTTTCATATTAGTGAAATACGATCGTCGTATGTTACGAGTCGAGGCACTCATTTGTTCAGCAATGAGCTTTGAAATGGAAAAGTCGTTTACCGGGAGTTAGTTGAACGCAAAGCAGGCCCCATTTTCTGCCACTGCAAATGAGAAAGCTGGAACGATAAGATTGCCCGCAATCATATTTTATTTCCCCCTTAACATTTCACGGTGATTGCACTCGCAGGTTCAGCCCAGAGCGTTCCGATGTTGAAGATACAGATTTCAGGAAATCATTGGATGTTTAGAGGCCTGGAGCAGCGGAACATACATTATTTATACGGCAAATGATTGTTGGAGGTATCACTCCTCCTGCTTGGATCAAATATTCAGCGTTGAGATGAGAGGATAGTAAATTGTGATGAGGTATCTCATGTGGCTTACCCACAGAGAATACAATATACGATCGATTTGTAGGTAGATAATGAACCAGAGAAATATACTGCTCCACATGAGTTAGGGATATTGACTTAAGTTCCAAAAAAATATAGTTAAAATAAGATTTTTGTGATGAAAATTCATATTAATATGATTTCAAGTTGCAAATTAATTTTAGCCTGTAGGTCTGCAGCGTATACAGAGTGGTTAAGAAAGATCGAGTAAAATAACGAAGTTTTATTTCCAAAGAATTCAAGCATTTTAAGACTATCAATACAATGTATGGCCTCCATGGGCATCAATAACAGCTTGACATCTTCTTTGCATACTACACACGAGGTTGTTGAACATTTCTTGAGAAATTTGGTTCCATAAACGGGGCAGAAGCTCTCTCAGATTATTTAAGGATTCTGGGGTAGGTTGATGATCATCTTATCTTCTTTGGAGCATATCCCATGCATGTTCTATGCAATTCAAGTCTGGTGAGTGCGGAGGTATTGGTAAATGTGGAATACCAAGCTCCTCGCGCGAATTCTCAACTATGACAGCACGGTGCGGTCTAGCGTTATCGGCTAGAAATTGAAAAGTTTCACCAACAGCAGCGTGAAAATTTGGCACAACATTGTCAATGACATGCTCCCTATAGTGTAAGGCGGTCATATTCCCAGAACAAATGTGTAGATCGGTGCGCCCGTTGAAACATATCCCGGCCCATACCATAACACTACCCTCTCGGAATGGATGGACTTCTTGGACATAGTGACGATTACGGGATATGCGTGGGATTGTCCATACCCTTATTCTTCGAGAATCTGAAAATCGTCCATGTCTGGATTCATCAGTGAAAAGGACACTACGCCATTGATCGTTCCAATTGATATGTTGCCTTGCCCATTCCAGTCTTTGTCGCTTATGGTCACGTGTTAATGGAACTCCTCTTAATGGACGTCTAGAACCTAGATTCACCTCTCTCAAACGTCGTCTGATGGTTTCGATGAAAACTTGGACCCCATCTGCATTTTGAAGAGTATTCCGTAGCATTCTACACGTAGATGTAGGGTTTCTTCTCGCCGAAACGGTGATGAAACGATCCTGAGCAGGTGTTGTTTTTCGTCGCCCACCAAGCTTTGGTCTTTCCAACACGGAACCTGTCTCCCTGAACCTATTACAAAGTCGAGATATCACACTTTGGCTGACTTGGAGCCTTTCCGCTACAACAACCTGAGTTAGGCCACCCAGTAGCATTCCGATAGCCCTATTAGCCTCAGCGTTTGTTAATTTACGTCTTGGCATTTTAAGAAAACTCGTTCCAAATCGAAGCCGTTGATAAACTGACTTCATTTCAAAATAAGAACATTCATGAAGCATATGCAAAGAACCAAACTTCAGAAAAAAGGCGACCAGATTGACGAAATGTCTCATACTGATTTTTATTGGATCGATTCAAGTTGTTATTGAGTTTTAAATGATTTTACAGCGATTTTCTCGAAGATTACATACTTTTAAAAACGATTGAATACGATATCCCTAACTCTTGTGGAGCAGTTAATTTTCGTGCGATTGTTCTAGAGAACACATGCGGTATAATTCTGGCGAAATTCGATTGTTTGAGAATCGGAAATACTATAAGGCTGGACCGACTGATGATGAAGTTAAACTATGTCCGTCCAACTTGTGGATAAATCTTGTTTATTTCGAAGAAGAAAACTAGAAACTTTGAATTTTCGAGGTGGGGAATCTGAGTTGTATGCTATACTCCGATAATTTTTTGGGCAATTTGGAAGATATGGCTCTGATGGTGTTCTTCGGGAACAGCGTAATATCGTTTTGTCCAAATGACTGTAGTTTTCGAATTTTTAGCCGAAAATGGTCTCAAACGACTAGGTTGGACTCACTGATTACGAATTCGGTGTCAAATTCGATTCTGTTTGGCCGGTCGTCCGTACGCACGATGACGGGCGTACGGAGATATGTATCGACTTGAAAATCTCAGGGTTGGTTTTATTCTAAAATGCGAAGGTTAAGTTCGTTAATGGGCATAATCGGTCGAACGATTTCGGAGTTATAGCCAATTGAAGTTTTGAGGTTATTTCCATGATATTTCGGGAATTACTAGAGCGATTGGATTGAAACTTGGCATATAGTTGGAACGTGATGATTTGAAACTTTCTGCTGAATTTTGTTGAGATCGTATTGTCAGTAAATTTCGAAAAAAAAATTTTTTTCACTTTTTTTTTCAATAATTTTCCGTTTCTCGAAAACCGTTCATTACATTTGGGGAGAATTTCAGTCGTACTTTGAGCTTTATATTTCACAACATTGTAACACATTTCAGTTCGATACGATCATAATTTTCGATGATATTGTGGAAAAATATGTGAAGTTTCGTGGTTTTTGCGCGCATGTTCTAGGGGAACAGCACTCTGTTCCCCTAGAACGTTTAATCCAAGTGTCTGTAATTTTCTATGATTGAGTCGAAAATGGCCTCAAACGACTAGATTGGACTCACTGATGACGAATCCGGTTTCAAAATCGATTCTGTCCGGCCAGTCGGCCGGCCGGCTCTGGACACGATTCCTATCGAACAAAGTGAGCTAGCGACTTGGAACTTTCAGGGCGATTGGATTTAAATTTGGCAATTAGGTGGACTATAACGACGCGCAACTTTGAGCCTAATTTTGTCAGGATTATACCGTCACTAAATAGAAAAAAAAAATTTCAAAATGTTTTTCCAAAAACTTTTTTTCCGGGAACTGTTAATCATATTCATATTCCATTCTGATTCTGAGCTTTATATTCCACAGCAGTGTACCAAATTCCATTCCGATACGATCATAAGTTTCGGAGATATTGGGAAAAATTATGTTAAATTTCGAGGTTTTCTTCTCGATATCGTATGGTTTTTTCGGCATAACTCAGGAAATACTGGTTATTCAATCCTGATAAAACTTCGTAGCTAGTTTGAAGATGTTGAAAGACAACTTTATGAAGAATTTCGTGATCATCGTGTCATTAGAACAATTACAAATAGAAAAAAAAATTGATTTTCTTATCAATCATCCTCATTTAATTCTGTATGAACCTTCAAACTGTAATTTTTCGATGAAATACTGGATTTCAATTAGATCTGATCTGTATTTCTGGAAATATTAGGAAAATAAAATTTCGAATGGGTATATCTGCGGAATCATTGGGTGGATTTCACCCATTCACGAATTCGGCCTTCGTGATTGAGGTCCAAACCTTCTCTACAAATATCGAGTTTCTAAGTTGTTTTTTAGGAAGTTATTGTGTTTTTGCAGTCGGCCATTAGGCCGTCCGTAAGCACAATAACTTCCGAAAGAAACGACATAGAAACTCGATAATTGTAGAGTAGGTTTGGGGCTTAATGACGAAGGTCGAATTCGTGAATGGGTGGAATCCGCCCAATGGTTCCGTAGATATACCCATTCAAAATTTTATTTTTTCAATATTTCCGAAAATAAAGATTAGATCTGATTGAAATTCAGTAATTCATCGAAAAAAAATCTCAAAAAGCACTGCCGTGAAGGCAGCAGCTTTTGCCCGCATGTTCAAATTTCTTGCCGAAGTGGTTATCTACATTGAACATGCGCGCAAAAGCTGCTGTCTTCACGGCAGTGCTTTTCTAGATTTTTTTTCTCAAGTTATCGTTATAATTTTTCGGCTTAGCTCAAAAAATACTAATTCAATCATGATGAAACTTGGCAGATAGTTTGGAAATGCTGATCGACAACATTTTGAAAAAAAAAATTCAATTTTGTTCATGAATTTCTGCATGAAAATTCGAACCGTCATTTTTCGGTGAAGTGCTGGATTCCCACAATTCGATCTGATGTGTAGTTTTGAAAATATTGGAAAAATAAAATATGTGTGGAATCACAATAACTCACAGAAGGAACGACACTACAAAAGTCGAATTCGCGGGTTGGTAAAATTCACCCAATGATTCCGCAGACATACCCATTCAAAATTTCATTTCCCCAATATTTCCAAAAATACAAATAAGATCGAATAGAAATCCAGTACTTTACCGAAAAAAACCTAGAAAAGCACTGCCGTGAAGTCAGCAGCTTTTGGTCGCATGTTCAAATTTGTTGCCAAAGCGGTCATCTCCATTAACAAGCGCGCAAAAGCTGCCGCCTTCACGCAGTGCTTTCCTAGGTTCCACTTCTCCTTCGAATGGTGAGAATTAAATAAAACACTTTTTTTTGAATCAGTTGCTTTCAGGCTATCTTACGTGAAAATTCCAATCTCCAATTATGGCGTTAATGAAATTTGAGAATACAAATTCTCCTTTTCTTCAAACTTATTGAGTCATGAAAACAAGAAAAACATTACTTTATCTAAAACTTTAATAAACCACAACATTATATATGAAGGAACTTAAAAAGCGTCACATCTTTTTTGAAAAAGAACTTAAAGATACGTATCTAAGTTCCTTTTTTTGAAGAGTATCTAGATACTTGATGTAACTCCGGAAACTCTATCAAAAAGTTACTTATCTAGAATCTAGATCCTTTTTCAAAGTATCTGTGACAACTCTGCACTGAGCTACCGATCACTTCCCTATTTTTGAGTCTCATTCGTGTAACCTCAATTTTATGCTCATAAAGCTGAACCACCCTTTATAATCGAGCGATTTTCACCTTCTGGAATCAAACCACCACCACTAGCAGATTCAATTATGAGGCTCATTGCAACTTGGAAGTATCCAGCGCCAGACTGAGCCGCTTTATCTGACACTGTGAAATATACCACGCAATCATAAACCCAGAGAATGTTCAATGCAGAAAACCACCATTACTCGGTAAATTTCTATTTAACGACTGGAATTTCAACCAGGTGGACTTGTCTTCAGACCACTTAACCGCCGAAAATAACGATCAGTTACAGGTTCTTAGGATTTAGCAACTCTTGCTAAATTTCTATCTCAAGCTCGAGGACGATAACCGAATTGGAAAACTCTGGAATTGGACAGGGTTGGACTGTCCAATGTTCTCTCGAATTCGTTATAGTGGTGGTTATGGTGGTCAGAAAAACTGAAGACTGAAAATTAAGTGTGTTTGAAAATTAGAATTGGATTTATTCGATGAACAGTCATTCCCCATATGTTTTTATTATTTAAAGATATTTTGACATTATAAATTCGAGAAGATGAAAAGATGGTGTTTCGATGAAGCAGATGTCAGTTCAAAATAGATTTCTCCTACGATGATCTTTATTGCAGAATAACCAATCGATTGCCTGAAAAATTAAAAGAAACAACATCAAGAAAATCAATGAACTTACTTAATCCTCATGATTTTTCGCTTTCTCCACTCGATATTCATAAAATTTCCAATCATTTTCACCTTGAGATTATACATAATTTCATCCCCGGCCATTTTCACATGAACAATTCCATAATCGTCCTTATTTCCGCTAAATATGTAACTTTGATTCAATTGAAATCAGTCCATCAGTGTGAATACAGTAACTGAACTCTATGAATTCTATGGAAAGTCTAGTCCCTACATATGAAGACATATCTGGAATGCCTGTGGTCTCGTCGCAAGAAAGATGAACATCTCTGTGTATTCTGTGGTCCGTGTAAACATGAGCAGAGCTTAATTCATCGACTTCTTTAGCTCAGTGGCGGATTCACTAAAATGGGCAAATTTCTTAAATTTTCATTGGATATGATAGAATTCAACGTCTTAAATCTCAATAACGCCACCGTTCAGGAAAAATTACAAGGAATAATTAAGAATTCTTGAATGATCGAAGACTCTATATATTCACAGAAGATAAACCTTATCGTCTGCATTCTTCATGTTTATATCTTTTATGAATCCACGAATTCATGAAAAGGAAATAGTCCTGAATTGGATACATGTGTTTTTGTCACGGAAAACATCACACCAAAATTAATTTCAATTCATGCAATATCTGTGACAATTCAACAATGGAAAAATTGATTTTTTCACCTAAGCCTCATCTGGAGGAATAGTAAATACAAAAAGTTTTTTATGTGATGGGAAGAATCTATATTTGAAATCAATGTACAACTCAAAGACTCACTCCATAAATCTTCATTGAAATAGAAATTCCATCTGATATTTCCAGAATAACGCAAACGGCAAAAATTTTCAAAAATACACCATATTCTTGGATAAATGGAATACAGTGAAAAACACTTTAAAAAATCTTTATAGCTTCAAAAATTAAATTACAGGTGATACTGACCCTATAAAACTTTTGTTTTATTTCGGAAAAAAAAACTCAAATCCAAGTATCGTTTGAAGCTTATGGGAGGATTTTGCATTATTTTTCAGGTTTTTATGGGTTTTCACTCCCAATATTTGAAACAGAAAAGATTGCCTAATGAACAATACAGGAACAATACAAACGATAAAGAAAACGAACTGTGACGTTTCAGAGTACAGATCTGACTCTTTCATCAGACAAAAGCAGAAAATTTCAAAAATTATTTTCTTTTATTTTTGTTTCGATTTAAGACTTTTTTATTTAATTTTTAATAGTTCTGTTTCAGATATGGGAGTGAAAACCCATAAAAACCTAAGAAATAAAATTCGAAGCAGTCTACTTGATAAAGGCTATTATAACAATCATTGAAAATACAGATTTTCCTGTAATACCTTCACTTAATATCTTTCGTTGTTATGTTATGTTGAGGTTTTCCTAAATTTTCACTTCAATCATTATATTATTGAATTTCAGGTTACGTTAGGTTAGGTTCGAAGACAATAAGAACACCGAAAGATATTATGTGAAAGTATCTCAGAAAAAAACCTATTTTTAATCATTGTAATAATAGCCTTCATCAAATAGACTTGCTTGAACTGAATATTTGAAATTAAACCGAAGTTTTATAGAGTCATTACCGACTGTCATTTCAATCTTGAAGTTATGAAGATTCTCACAGCATTCCATTCATCAGAGAAATAAGTAAGTGTTGAATTTGTTGAAAATATAGTTCTGTGCACAATTCAACAAGATTGCCAGTAGTTATACACCACCTTAGATCGTTTTTAATCGAGTGTTAGTGAATAGAAGTGGTAAAATTTTGACATATAATATAGAATTTCTGCAATTTATTTTATTATGTTTCCGTTTTCCTGAATTTTTGACTTCAATCATCATGTGCCAGTTGATATAAAATTTAAATTTGTCGTTTAAGACTTAAGATATCGAAATCGAAAGATATTACGTAGGGTAATAGCAGAAAAGTCTGTAGTTTTGATTATTGTATTCAAAGCTTTCATCAAGTAGACTCGTTCAACTTCAGTAAACAGAGGAATGTCGTTTATTCTTCTCTAACTATTTCGTGAAATTTGTTTCGTCAACCTGATTCCTTAGGCTGACGTCCTCTTCCTGTATTTATAGAAATAATTATAAATTGATTTCTACTTTCTGAACGTGCAGTTAAGAATTGGAGAACTTTTGAATGAGAAATCCATGTTCTAGATACGCCAAAAACAGATAAAATAAATAATTCTTATGAAGAGCGAGTACGATCTCCTGACTTTCCTTCAGTCAATTCGCGAACTCTCTTTATAGTGGTTCGGAAAATGTGAATGAATATAATATGATTATAAGATTCCCGTTTTATTTGGAATGAAATTTTTCTCGAACATCGATTTTCTTGGGTTTGATAACACATATATACTCCATTCACTTTTATAAAGTAGCCCAGTTGGCCATGACATCCTGACAGATTTCACCGTGTATAGTTTGAAAATGTTAGGTTATAGTCATTTTCCTGTCAGATAACTACACAACGTTGTCCTCTCTACGAAGAGGTCGTAGTAATTACTTATTTTTCAAAATGTGAATCTACATTGGGAAAGTAATGAATTTGAGAAAATATTATGTGAATTCAATCATTCCAAAGACCTGGCGAATGTTGAAGAAACATTTTTCTCTGTTAATACTTCACGTATATATACATGGTTGGAAGATTCAGTTATGCTTTTTTCTTGTACGGAAATCAAGAATCGAGTGTTTTGGAATTTTACTGAAAAATTATGGATAGAGCAATCCGTTACTTTGCGATAGTTCATTCGAAAAAAATAAAAGTACTCGAATAACCCGGCAGTAAAACTTCTAAACGAATGGACGGACCTATGGAATTCCCTACTTTTCTAAATTCTCAAGAAATAAGCCTACAGAAGTCATTGAAATATTTTTCAACTTGAAATACTCCAGTAAGAAAATGTAGTAGTACTACGAAACCTGTGTCACAATTAACCTCAAAAGAACTAACTAACAGTTCTTGGGAATCTAGGTGAATGATACTTACACTGGATTGGATCAACATATTTCTAAACTGGGATACATAAAGCTTAGCTTCAGTCTATTATCATTGGTTGTAATGACAAGATATCTGGATAAATTCTCCATGTAAACTACCTATCATTCAGTATTCGAGTCAAAAGCAAGATATGGAATTATGTTTTATGGACATACTTTGAAGTCAACTCAAATATTCAATTTCCAGAAAAAGCAATTCCTAAAATATTAGAAAAAATAGAACTGAATGAGATATTGTATAATTCATGTTTATTTTTTAAAATTTCAATGTTCTGCCAAGATAGGATACACCAAGTACTACTTCCTAACGAAACAATTCCACGAAATATATAATGTTTGTAATTATTCATTAAGAAATTTGTTCAATTCAAACATGACTACCTACCTAAGGCTCAATACAATACAATTAAAGCGAAATGTTAATTTATTAGTTTATTATGGCTGAAGCTGAATTGTTATTTGTTATAGAAAGAGAGTAGAAATTGGCAACGTCGTGTCGAATTATTTTGATATTGTCGATTTTTCAGGAACCTGCCTTGGTTTTAGTTACTAAAACATGATAGACCTAAATCATGGCCAACTGGGCTACTTTATAAAAGTGAATGGAGTATACAAGTATCCGTGAAGGAATGCACCTAAACTGAGGCCACTTCTAATTCACGCAATTTCGGTGGCCAAACCCTCACCAAATACAAGCCAGAAAAGCATTTTCATTCCCAGGAATTTGGAAAGATTACGAAGCTAATAAAATCCGAATCACCTGAGCTTGTTAAGGGGTCATAACCTGGATATTAGAAAGCAACGGTAGCTTTATTATCGTCCTGCTTTACGATCACTTTTATTCAGCATTATAAACGTATACTTTATAAACCGCCAGCGCCCTTATGCTACAGCATCACATTCAATATAATAAAATAGGAAAATAAACACTTTGAACGTCAATAAAGATTTTTATCCGTCTTGGAAAATGATAACATAATATTTTATTCTGTAAAATCCGATAAATCTTTCCATTCCGCCTACTTGGACCTGGCTTGTTTTATTATTGCGAAGATAGGCAATAGAAAGACGAAGACTCGTAGTTGCGAAACAATTTCGATCGTTTCGTCTGACCTTATTTTTCTTGAAAAACGATAAAACTGGCGAATCGTGTTTTATTGTGCAGTATGTTACAATGTTTATATTTTCATATCGCCCCTGAATATTCTATGAGTTATCGCCTTCTGTACGAGTGGGATGGTGGAGCTTATTTCAATATATTCTAGGAGAAATGAAAGTTTTGTTCTTTGTGCCTGCATGAACTACAATATTGTAGACTAGTGTATATTGTGTAGCACTGAAAACGTTCGTTGAATTTCGTTGTAAACTTGCACACCCTCTAAAATTGCTAGATTGAAATCTCGTAAACCTTTATGGATCAACGATTTTCTTTACACCAATAAAAGTGACAAAGAAATTTGGCGTTCGGAATGGAATTCGTGTAATGTTTTTAACAAAGGTTTGATCAGCGATCCTTCAGAAAAAGTTCATGGTTTCAATCTTCCTAGGATAATTTGGTGCATTTTGAATCGACTTAGAACCGGTCATGGTCGCTGTAATAGTTTCCTCTTCAAATGGAATTCGGTCGAAAGTCCAAGGTGCGAGTGCGGAGAAGAAGAGGAAACAATAGAACATTTAGTAAATACTTGTCCAATATATAAATTTGACGATGGTTTCGAGGCAATTCATTCGGTGTCTGATTCTTTTTTGAGATGGATTGCGAACTTCAAATTAATTTAATGAGTACTAAATCATTTACTAGTTCATGTTAGTTTTTTCGTCTCCTTTTTTGTTTTCAGGTATGTTTCCAAGATTTCAACCTGCATCGCATAGGAAGGAGGAAATTTTGTCGATGAAAAAGAAGCCCTTCAATAAAAAACAACAATTTCATTACACTTATACGGGGAGACAGAGTTTTTCCTGAGGTTTTTATCTGTGCTCTTGTATCATACGTAAAAATGTATGGTGACCCGTTGACATTTCCTCTGCTCATACTGTTATGACACGAATTGTTTGATATAAAAAAAAATGTAATGCTCATCTCAAAAGAATATATATATATACACCCTCTTCGTTGCTTGTTATGAACTCAGATAATGAAGTTCCGATTCCGTACTCTGCGAGGTTACACAGGACCTGAGGTATAGTGTGAGGTTATGTGTTTCTGTAATATAAATATAAATGTCTCTCAGCTAATGAGGATTTCACTTGAGACAGTAATTTCTAACAACAATAACGAAAATACGCATAGCCTAGAAAAAATAGTATAACAATTATTTGCAAGAATAAAAGGAGCAAAGAACAGCCATCTAGCATTTGGGGAAAATCAGAGATCATATTGCTCTGCACCGCACTACACTCATCTGCACTGGCATGAGGAAGTTAGTCGTAAGTAGTGTAAATTGAAATTTTTATATACAACGAACAAACCTTTAGTAGATCTTTCCGCTGGATAGGAATGAGAAGCCTTACCTATGTTGTTCTCGAATTATACAGAATGATTCAAGTCAGAAGGTCTATAACACAATTCTGGTTTTATGATCATGGTGAATTGAGTGTGCAGCTAAACGTCGTTTACCTTGTCCTTGAGGAATTTTGTCAGTATTTTCATCATTAGGACATAATAATTAGATACACTCAGATGAAATGAGGAGGAATATCTATTGATAAATCAACAAATATTCTACCTTGATCTGAGTTTATCATCCAAAGTCCTACACTGAAGAAGCATTGTCTAAGGAATTCAGTTACTGTAGTTATACCTGATTTTGCCGATAATCAGACTGACTCGACTCAGAAGCGCTGGAGAGGATTCTAAATACTTATTTCGTTTTGTAGCACTTGTCTGTAGTATAGAAATAATAGCGCCATCACAAGAGCATTTTCCGAAACCAAAATTTCGAGTGCTACAAAATTGTCCCAATGAAAAGTGACAACATACTATATTTCATGGATATATCCTGTTACCAAACCAAAATTATCATAGAAAATCGATGGTCATTCAGGTGAAACATAATTTCATTTTATATCAGAAACATACCAAGTTCCGAAAATAGCCTTTGTTTCCAAGAACCAAACCGGCGGATATTTCATATTAATGGAATGGAAAACTAGTAGGTTCTATGATTTTTTTTTCTTTTCGTTCGTCAATTCAGTTTGGTTTCATGCTGTCGACTGTTTCATCCAGTAACCCTGGGAGACAAGCTTTAGCTTGGTCTATGCAGTTTCTTATTAGTATTAAAATTGTAAAGAAACTATGCTTATTTTACTGAATAAATATCATTATTTTATCCATTTTAATATTATAATCATTACTATTACTATTTTCTTCGATGCACAGGTAGATTTCCTGGTTTTTTTCTTCACCATCAGTTTCACACAGGATGGATCGATTACGTTATTCCATACAGCTTCCAAGAACTTTCCGAACAATGCTGCATGTATCGAGAATGACAGCTTTCTGCATAGGTATGTATAAGCCTTCATCTAGACCAATCTTCTTCAAATTAACTTTCAGATTTTTGGGAATTTCTCCAGTAACTCCAATGACAACGGGCACCACCTCAACACTCTCCATCTTCCACATTTGTCGGATTTCTTCTGCCAAGGGTAAGTATTTACTAATTTTTTCAGACTGTGTTTTCACAATATTCTCTGGTAAAGGTAATGCAAAATCTACAATGTAGGTCTTATTTTCAGCCTTGTTTGTTAGAACAACGTCGGGTATATTATGACTTATTGTTCGATCTGTTATTATTTTCCGATTCCAATAGAGTCGGTATTCGTCATTCTCACAAATAGGTGGCGGTTCATATTTATAATAAGGTGTCGTATCTTTCAATCCGAGTTATTTTTCCCTTAATCTCTGGTGTACGATTTTTCCAACTCTATTGTGTCTTTCGAGGTAGTCTCTCGGTGCCATTAAGGAACAGCTCGCCATCAAGTGATCCAGGGTTTCTTCTTTATCCTTACATATTCTGCATTTGGTGTTTTCGATATTTTCTTTCATAATTCTTTTCCTGTTAACTTTTGTTGGAATCACCTGGTCCTGTAAAGCCGCCACAAATCCCTCAGTTTCAACAAAAATGTTACCTTTCCTCAGATATGCTGAGGATGCCTCCATGTCGATCCGCTCGTCCGTTATTTGTGCTATGTACTTCCAGTGGAGCGGCTTACTCTTCCACTGTCTCATTTTTTCTTCTTCTTCATGTTCTACAGAGATCGTGTTGAGTTCTCTGGTGCTTAATTTTAAAGGGGTTGCCCCATCATCCTCTTGTATCATAGCTTCATGCAGCTTACTGGTGCTAGCCATCCTATTGAAGTACTCTCTTAAATTCTTGATTTGTGTTTTATGTTTGATTGTTATATCAGGAATTCCTCGTCCACCCTTTGATCGTGGTAAATGGAACCGCTCAACTGAAGATCGCGGATGATGGGCTCTGTAGTTTCGGAATTCTTTTCTTGTTCGAATATTCAAAACATTCAGTTCACTGTTGTTCCATTTAATTATACCGAAAATAAAAGTCAGCACTGAGGTAGCATAGGTGTTTATTGCCTTCGATGTATTTCTAGCCGACAATCCAGATTTGAGAATATCCTTCACTCTCCCGAGGTAAGTATTTGAGGTTTCATTTTTTGCTTCTCTATGATCTAAACCAGTTGTTTGATGAAAACCAAGATATTTATATTTTTCATTTTCTTTCATTGAAGATATTGATCCTTGATCTTTAGTTCCAGTTAAATCATCATTTCCAACCCATTTACCCCTTCCCATGCCGCTGATTTTGCATTTCTCGAGCCCAAATTGCATTTTGATGTCCGTACTGAAGCGAGCTACATTTTTCAATAGTCTGTTTAGATCTTTCTTATCTTTGGCATAAAGCTTCAGGTCTTCCATGTACTACAAATGACTCACCCCATGCTTGGTTTGGGGCAACTCATATCCACGTTTTTCCCTTCTGAGTAGAGATATCAACGGGCGCAAAGCCAAACAAAACCACAATGGGCTGAGTGAATCCCCCTGAAATATGCCCCTCTTGATATCAATTGTTCCAAGTTCTATAGGGTTTATAATTGCAGTCATATACAGTCGTGTTTTCCACTTTGACATGGCATACTCAAGGAAATAGCACACACGTTCTTCGATTTTATAGATATGCAGCACTTCTGCGAGCCATGAGTGGGGCACACTATCGTAGGCTTTCTGGTAGTCAATATAGGCAGAATAAAGGGATCTCTTTTTATGTTTTGCACTTGATGTTATTACAGAATCTATAACTATTATTATTATTATTATTATTATAATAATTTTTTTTTACCATATATCGGGGAATTCGACCAACTGCCGGACGACAAATCGTCAAAGCAGTTAGCCTCGCTACAGATCCTGATTATTATTATTATTATTATTATTATTGAAAAAAGGTGGAAAAATCTGCATGTCAGAAAGGATTTTCATTTCCCCAGTCCTCTTAGCCACTAAATCATATTATATTCGAAGAAATAGGACCCTAAACGAACTATGGATGATTTTGTTATTATTATTATCATTATTATTATTAATCATTATTATTAATATTATTATCATTATTATTAATATTATTATCATTATTATTATTATTGTCATAGTAACCGAGATAACCTAGTTGATTCACGGAACAAATCCTACGTGAACTACATGTATATTGACATTTCTGAGGTGAAAACTTGAGATCCAACTCATCAATTAGACCATAGCTTTGCAATTATCGATATTTGGATTCAATTTCCTGGTTGGAAGGGCTGAGGCTCAGCTTACAGATATTTATGAATAACGCGACTCTCAACTGACGAATTAGTTCTGAAATATATTGAACAAAATTCCAAAAATCTTCGGCTTGGCAACCTGGACCGAAGTCTTCCATTGAACACGAATTACAACAGAAATGTTCCTGATGCCGCATGATTACCTCTTTCAGACCTTGAACCAGTCTCTCACAATAAATTTTCACGTCTCCCTGAACGTCCCTAACAATCAATGAATAAACCAGAGAGCTTGAAAATGGTTTCTAATCGATCAAAGTTTCCAAAGGGCTCGATTTAATTAGACTATTCAATCAGCTATAAGCAGGTGCTTCAAATCAATTATCTCGCTCTGTTCTCTTCACCTGAGAGCTCCGAATAATTCAAAAAGAAACGAAGCCATAATTGGAGGCTCAGTCCTCAGTCCCGGTATTAAAGGAATTAACGTCGGATTTTTCTCATTATTAAACCTTTTTGATCCAGCTCTTTCCGTTATTGAAAAAAATCCGCAGAGCTGAGTTGCGAGCATTCATGGCGAAAACAGTGTAACTTATTTTTTTATCGACGAGGCGATTTGATTCCCTTACTCATAATTCAGATCTTGCCTGGTTAGGTTCGCTTATAAAGCGTTGTATAAACCTTTCGAAACGGTTGGAATCCTGCTCCTATTCCGGAATATATCTACGTCTGCATAAAATAATGTTGGTTTAATGCCGATTCGCTGATCCGCCCTGATTAGTCTGTTTCTGATGGACTTCACAGGAAGTTTCCTCATCATTCTGCACTGTCTTAGCTTTTATCTATAGAGAGAATTTGAGGGAAACTCAAATTATTTTATATGATAGTTTTTATAATAGTAGGCCATTGAAACATAATTTTCATTAGAATCTGATGTTTCATTTCCTACTGAGTTCATCATTAAGCTGGGTTTCCACAGGATGAAGGAAAGTGGTTTTTGAAATACCTCAATTTAACTAATGCTGACGTTTCGCAGACATATTTCCACTTCTTCAGGGCAAAGTTGAATTTTTTTCCATAACAGGTGTGAGAAATAGCTTATTGAACAGAAACAACCCGAAAATATATGAACAATGTATAGAAGCAGGTAGGTATTTGATACTATTCGCAAAAACAATACAGAATACGAATATTTGGAAGTAAGTGCTTCAAGTGCCGTCACAACACTCTACCGTCCAATACACTGAATTTTATAAGCACGAATAGAGATGAAAAAACCTAGAAAAGCACAGCCGTGAAGGTAACAGCTTTTGCGCGCATGTTCAATGGAGATGACCGCATTTGAACATGCGCTGCTGCCTTCACGGCAGTGCTATTTTAGGTTTTTGAGTTATCGTGAAATATTGAGAAAATAAAATTTTGAATGGTTGACCGAAAACAAAATAACTTGCGAATGAAGCAATTTAGGAAACAGATATTTGTAGTGAAGGTTTGGACCTTGATTACGAAGTCTGACTTCATGTATGGGTAATATTCACCCTATGATATATCCATTCAAAATTTCTTTTCCCAATATTTCCAAAAATGCAGATTCGATCGAATTGAAATCCAGTACTTTATCGAAAAATAACAGTTCGAAGGTTCATCCAGAATTTATTGGGGATAATATGATAAGAAAACTACAGAATATTATATATTTAAAAAAAAATCTAAATTTTTTTCAAATCGTTCTAATAACATAATTTTCACAAAATTCCGCACAAAAGTTTTCCTTCAGCATCTTCAAACCAACTGCGAAGTTTCGTCATGATTGAATCAGTATTTCTAGAGTTATACCGAAAAAAAAATGATATCGAGAAAAAATCACGAAATTTTACATATTTTTCTCAATGTGTCCGAAACTGATAGCCGTATCGAATTGAAATTTGGTACACTGCAATGGAATATGAATTTCAATGTATAAACAAGATGATTTTCGAATATAATGATCAGTTTCTTGAAAAATATTTTTTTCTAAAAAAATCTTGAAAAATTTTTTACAAATCAAGTGGCCATACGATCTCAACGAAATTCTGCACCAACTTGTGCGTTGTTATGTTCCAACTGACTGTCAAGTTTCAATCCAATCGCTCAGTTGTTCCTGAAATATCAGGGAAATAACATCAAAATTTCAAATGGCTATATTCCCGCAACCATCTGGCCTATTTGTCCCAATAACGAACTTTACTGCTGCACTCCAATGCGTGACCTAATCTGAAAGTTTCATGTCGCCAGCTCGCTCCGTTCGGCAGTTATCGTGTCATCGGCCAGACGGACGGCAGGCCGGACAGAATCGATTTTGACACCGAATTCGTCATAAGTGAGTCCAACCTAGTTCTTTGAGACCATTTTCAGCTCAAAATTCGAAAATAACAGACATTTGTACCGAACGATAGCAGGCTGTTCTCCTAGAACATGCGCGCAAAAACAACATTCTATTATCATTGTATCTGGGAGTTTTTGTTCACGACGATCATCAGTTTCCCACAGTAGAGATTTTATTCCATGTTTGCTTTCTTCCCTCTATCCTCAAACCATTCAAATCGAATTAATTTCAGCTTTCCTCGAACCATAGATACAATCCGAACATTGGAACAAACGGATTACCAAACTTCGCAACAATAAGCAAGATCAACCGTTCAATTCCACACCGCAGGTTCATTACCAGATCCATCACTAAGCCGTTGAAACGACAAAACTCATTCCCATCTCAAAATCATGTAATCCAGATCAAATATCCATAACTGGATTCTCGGACAATGGCGGAAGACCAAATAACAACCTCAGGCCAAAATCCCTCAATTATATATTGATATCTGTTTCCGGGCCTCCTCTCACGTCCAACTAAACAAAGTTTCATAAATATAACATCACCTCTACCCTGTCCGATTTTGACATCCCGTTATTCGAGCAAAGGCACGTCACTGATATTACTAATGAAATACAGCTGGGATAAAATGTTCGGACGTGTTCCCAACCCCTAATAGACTTTCGAAAAATGGGGATATTATCGGGGCGTATTTGTTTTATGTTTTAATGCATAAGGTGGACGCGATTTGTACGTGACCTCTGCTCTGTCTGCGGTGGAGAAGATGGGGCAATTTATTTGTTTCGAAATACATGGGATAAACCAACGGAGCGCACTGGACGAAAATGTTTACCTTTGGTGTTGGTTCGCTCAAGGTTAATCTGAAACACATGGCGATTGTCGGTGAAATGATATTGAAGAAGGACATTATTTTCGATTTTTGATTACACAATTCAGCCATTCATCTATCGATTTAGAACCTAAAATTATTTTCCCTTATTCACAGAGAAACTTTTTCATTCAGGGTTCAAATATAAACTGTTACTAAACCTGAATGCTGATGGAGAGATGCAACAAAGTGTCTCTTCTATGGCAGCCTTGAGATCCTGGAATGGAATGAAGGCCATCTTGCGAGAGTCCTCAAGAGGAACATCTGTTAAATCATAATGATTCTGTGGGCTTAAAAAGGACCACTACACCACCGATGCACTATTAAGGCTCCTTATAAAAACTGAAGACATGACCATTTAGCAGTGCAACAAGACCAGCTACGGGGAAAATTCGTAGTCCTCAGAATTGTTATGTTAGTAGTACTATGATAGAGGCATACATCCTGAAATATACAAATTCACAGTTCGGGTTTGTTCCTCGCAGAGATGAATCAAAGTTATATAGATAACTAAATCCAATACTGAACAAACAGCAATTGTTTGAAGAGAAGATAAGTATTGAAAACTGTGGTTTGTATTCATTTCTTATATTCGAAATTCAACAAAACATAAGGGCACATATAGCATCGTACCAGAACGCTCACCCGAAAAAAATACAATATTAGATATGCGTGTAATGTCATCGGAGCATCAACCATCTATTTGTACAAGTGTTGGAGCAAAGACCTGATACCATTAGATGATCGAGGGTCCAGGTTACGATGCCATGCTCCAGACAAAGCACCACGCCTCGTTCGAATCTATTGTCGAATTCAGGGTCCCTGATGTGTCCATAGCCCCAAACATTTAACAGTTCACTATTATTCTACTTCATGGGAGTGGAGTGGTATGTAATATAGATAAGTGGACAGCGCTCTTCCTCGAAAATTTGAATGAAAGTTGGTAATGATGTCGGAAAAATCTCCTACCAAATCTATAGGAAATCTCATTCTTCGACCCAAACTCAATCCTTTACTAACATAATCACAAGGACGAATATCTGTCAATAAATCAACAAATATTCCCCTTGATCAGAGCTAATCATCCAATCAACCAAAAAAGCTACACCGAAGAAGCGAATTCAAGGAGAATGACTACAGCTGGTGCACAGTTGTTACTGATCGTCAGGTCAACTTACCTTTGATAAAACTGCACAGGGAATCTCGATACTTGTCACCTTTCAGATGGACCGCTGCAGTTTAACAACGTACAGCGCGCCATCTTCTGGGAGCATCTTACGAATCCCACCCTCGAGTGCAGAAAACTTTGATCGATGTGCATGACGTTCATCCTTTAGTCGCATCGGGTCACTGTATCTGCAAACTTGCAGATTCACAACCACCATCACGACATGAATTTATGTGAATTCCCACAAGACGAAAACGTCTAACATCCAACGAAGATAAGAATTGGTCTAATGGAGAAGAAAGAGCTCCAGAAATAATGACTTAAAATAATCACAAGGACAAATATCTGTCGATAAATCAACAAATATTCGCCCTGGATCATAGCCAGTCATCCAATCAACCAAAACATCTACACCGAAGAAGGGGATCCAAGGATGATGACTACAGCTGTTTCACAGTTGTTACTGATCGTCAGGTCAACTCTATTAATCCTTTATATATTATGGGCTGGTGACAGAGTTCTCTATGAAGATAAGGACTCTTCTTCATGACATTCTAGGGCCTACAAACATCTTTTCATTCTGAGTCGCCATTTGGTTTTTCATGTATTCTCATGACGCATGATAACGTGTAGTGTAGACTTATCCGGTATCACTTCTTGGTTCGAACATAATACTCTCAAAGAATAAATATTGACCCTAACAATTTGAATACAAACACGTCAATACAGACAAGAAAGATATAGCCTGGTTGAAGTTACATATCAACATCCAGGGAAGATATGAACGACCCTATATATTTCATTTCTCCACTCCGCACCCCTATTTCCCTGCCATATCTCCTGTGTTATCTATCCAAAGGCTCCACAAGGTTGGACTCTCTATTCAATTTAAACCCCAATTTAAAGCGGATAACGTGGAATCAAAAGCGATTCCAATGCAGAATGCAGAATATTGCATAGCTGGCGAAAAGCCCATTCCATCATCACACCGAAAGTTTACTCGGCTCTTTCTCGGATAAATATGTTGCTCATTCTCTGGGGAACACATAAAAGTGATCCAATCATCTTCCAGATCGTCAGCCACTAGGACGTACGTGATGCCGTCAATATTAGGACCCTGTGCGCCGACAAGGGCTCGTTAAGGTCGTAGCTAAACCAAATTCCTGAATGTTCACGACTCTTTGGTGAGGGAATCACGTACGAATCCTATCAACCAATGCATTAAAATATAAAACAAAAACGGTTCCATAATATCCTCAGTTTTTAGAAACTACATCAGGTTTTTGATCACGTCTGGAAGTTTCATCTGAGCTGTATATCATTAGCGATTGGAGAGGCATGTGTTAACTTTAGATGGATCTGATGTCGTCGAAGGTTGATACTTAGGATATACTGAATTTTTTTTTCTTCGAAGGAGGAAGCGGTCATTCCACTACCTAATAAACTCGCTCAACCTTGCTTAACTCCGATATAAGACGATTTTGCGATCTTCTGATTCTATATTATACCAATTGGATATTGGATGAATAGTACCAAAATTGACTGCAAAACAGAAACATTTGAACGACGTTTTAACTTAATTTTCTAAAAATGAATGAGATTCAACTAACAAGTTGAATATAGAACGTGAATCCGAGCAATTTCTGAACATCGGCACTGTAAATGATCACCAGACATTTCTGCCATTTTGTAACACCGGAAAATTGATGGGTGTGAAAAAACTCACTCATAAATACTAAACTACGATAGTCTGCATAAACGTCCAAGCCGTCATTTTCAACAAAGACTCAGTTGTCAATTCAATAGAAACTCTGTTGGAATAAAACCTCGAATTGGTATACCTACGGAATCATGAGACTTATTCTACCCATTTACAGAGTCCACTGCAATAGTTGAGCCGACAATCTGCACCTAAAAAACCTAGTCTCTAATACTTCTTTGTTGTTGGAAAATCGCCTGATTGTAAACACAATAACTTCCGAAAGGAACATTTCAAAAGCTCGATATTTGTAGAGAAGGTTTGGACCTTACTTATTAAGGCCGAATTTGTGAATTGTTACGCTGATCGAAACATGATAGCCTGGAGATTCATGTAGCATCTCATGAGGATCATATGAAAAAGTTTGCAAAATACCTATAGAATATTTCAAGAATAATTAGGATTTTTTCGAACAGTTCTAATTACGCGATCATCATAATATCTCGGAAACTAAAAAACTAAAAAATCAGTCTGTCCGCCGTCCGTTGTTCAAGGCTTTTCTCTGAAACTACTAAACCAAAATCTGTGAAACTTGGTGGTAAAAACGTGTGTCACTCGATATTAATTCTCGTAGCTTTTCAGCAGGATCAGTGTACCCTAAAGGATCGAAACTGAGGGTAGGAGTGAAAGAAATTATTTCTTGAAAACTTACCACCGAATTTTCATGACATTCTCAACTTTGATTCCTGTTGCATAGCTCAACCTAGAAATTTTTCACCCGGATTATTTCGGACCAGTTATATGGAAAAACGCTGCAAATTTCCAATAATTCCGAAAATGAATCATTGCATTCGGTTCCAAGATTGGAATTCAGTGGAATAATCGGTTAACTTTTCATCCAGAATCATATATCTAAAAGTAGATTGTAGATTACCAAATTTCAACGAATTTGTTTACTATTTCATGATCACGATGTGTTCTTAACAATTTCATAATCGGGAGTAGTTCAAATCAAATATTTTCGGATTTTCTCTCCCAATATTCGAAACATAACTATACTAGAAATCTGATAAGATTATTATTTATAGAAATCACCCTGCGGATTACGGGATTAAGTTCATTTATATCTTGAATGAAACTTATATATTATTCATAAATCATTGATTCTTCACAACATAATATAACTAATTCCATGAAAAAATTCATTTGAAATATTGAAATCTCAATGAATCCTCTTGTATAACTGAATACCTCTTTTACATGCAGAACGCGAATTGAGTAGCGCAACTTAAAATAATGATTTCCCAAAAATTCGGTTGATCGGAGGTTTCCATCAATTTTGGTTTTGCGTAGTACAATTATCGTCAATATGTGAATATCTGTTACTGGTTTCAATCGAAATCCAATATTTTTCTTATTGAGAGTTTGAAAGAAGGGTCAATATAAATGATAATGAGCATGTATATGATCAAACAAATTGGAGGATATCTACAAAAAAATCAATAACAAACTGGAAATCTCATCAATTCTCGAGAATTCAATATTGAGGGTAGGAGCCATAGACTAAGGTAGGAGCCGATGATCCACCTGTTTTAGTTCTATGATTAAATTTTGGAAAGCTTCAATCTTTCCAGCCAGATAGGAATTGAAACAAGAAATGAAATTGAATAGTTTGAGAGATTGCCTGCCAATATCGCAGTTTTCTGAATGAATATTCCGAAATACAAGAGGCTTGATACAGCTGCTCGCATTTCAGAAATTTCTCCAGAAAATCTCGCTATCATATTTACTAGCCGATATTGGCGGACAATCTTGGAAATTGTTTCATTCCACTGTCGAACTTCTTACTTGTGGAACTCGCGACGATGAAAGTGTAATAAATATCGCTAAATAATTTGCACATTGAGCTGGGAAAATAATGAACCTAAGTGTAAAATTTGCAGTGTTTTTTAGTTATTCTGTGAATAACAACGTTATCGAAAAACTTAATATCCAATATCTCCTTAAATTAAAATCGTTTAGAACTGAAAATTGATAGACTGTTGTGACATTTTAGGTTCAAAATCTTAGCAGAATTTCTTCTAAATCCGATGAAAAGTTTTTGGAAAGAAAAATTTTCTAACAAAATTTAAAATTTTTTATCATATTGTTTCAATAACATGATATCCATAAAATTTCACACGAAGTTCTGCATCAGCATTTTCCAACGAATTACGAAGTTTGATCATGATCGGAACTATACTCTTCGGGTTATTCTGGAAATATCCTCGATGAATACGAAAACAACACGAATTTTGATCGAAATGAAAAAATTCGAAAATTACATGAGCGCCAAAATGAAGCTCACGAAAATATTATTCATGGTTAAAAGCTCCTCATGTTTCTGAGTATATTTGGATATGGGAAACATTAAAGGAGAGTAATAAAAAAGTTCAATTAAAATAAATAAACTGAAAACAAATAATATAATTGATTGCGGTCCACCGTAAGAATTCAATTCACGTAAACCCTGATCCCAAACATGCGTGACAAAGCCGCCACATAGAGGTAATATTGACAGTGTCACGTACGTCCTGCTGGCTGGCGATCTGGAAGATGATTGGATCACTTTGATGCGTTCCTGAGGGAACATGCAGGACATTTAAGTGTCGAATAGTCGAACGAACTTCCCGTTGGGTGACGAAATGAATATTTTAAGTGGATGTGGGTAGGTGTCCATTCTGAATCGAAATTGCTTCAGATTCCATTTCGAAAGAATTCTAAAATTGAAGTAGAGCTTAGTCGACAAAGCAGTTCTGGAGGGTGGCAAATTGAGGAAGTAGGCATATATTAAGAAGATGGCTATGGAACATTTGTCGCGAATGCTGGATTCAGAAACCGAACAACTATGGGAATCTATACAAGGTTAAATTCTGGTAATTCTCAGAGTCATCATATTGAAAAATTCTTCTCACTTAGGTCAGTAGTGTTCCAAGGATTGTGGTATATACAGGAGGTTCTTGTGTTGAAAATCTTAACGAAGAATGGAAACTACTAAGATAATCTCAACAACGGGAGTGTCACGAGATGAATATCGTATAAGTTAAAATTTTTCCAAACCATATTTCTCAAAGTATGTATCTGTAGTTACAGGATATAAAGCTGTTATTTGTCAAAAGCTTAAATTGTGAGATCACAGTGTTAATGAATTATGGTACCGGATTAATTGAAATTATTGCAAATAAGTACTTTAATTTCTGGGAATTGGGAATTATTTGTTGAAAAGTTGGAATATATGTCATAGTTCCTCATCTGATAATTATTTGATCAATCCGTGAACAACACCATTCAGTTACTTTTTAATTGTATTGGCTCCTTATCTTCTGGAATGTGTCACTCCAACATATCATTTTTTGCTCGCATGGTTGAGGGGAGCAGAGTGATATTGTTTTGTCCAAATGTCTGTAGTTTTCAAATTTCGAGCCGAAAATGGACTCAAACGACTAGGTTGGACTCACCGATGACGAATCCGGTAACAAAACGGAATTTTTCCGTCCGGCCGGCCGTGGACACGATAATTGTCGAACGTAGCAAGCTAGCGGCTTGAAACTTTCAGGGTAGTTTGCGCATCAAAATGCCGCAGTTATGTTCGTTAAAAGGCCAAATCGGCTGAATCTTTTCGGAGTTATAGCCATTTAAAATTTTGAGGTCATTTCCCTGATATTTCAGGGACTACTGGAGCAAAACAGTCTCTATTCTACTTACACTTTCTGCGTCCACGTTTCCTTCGTCAAGAGACATGTAGTTTGAACAATAGATTGAACTCACCTGACTGAGAAGCCTTGTTGAAATTACCTATGCGAGTTCAGTGTGAATAGAATATTCTATCCACTATTGGAGCGGTTGGATTGAAACTCGGCAGTGAGTTGGAACATAACGACACGCAACTTTTGGCGAAATTTGCTTGATATCGTATGATCACTCAATCTTAAAAAAAATGTTTTGAAATTTCTCTCGAAAAAATTTTTTCCGAAACTATTGATCATATCTGAAAAAAAAACTTATATCTTGAGCTCTATATTTCACAGCGGTTTACTGAATTTTAATTCGATACGAAGAATTTTTTCGGATATATTGGGAAAAAATATTCAAAATGTCGTGGTTTTGTTCTCGATATCGTTGTTTTTTTCAGGATAACTCAAGAAATACTGATTCAATCATGATGAAATTTGGCAGCTAGTTTGAAGATGCTGAAGGACAACTTCACGTTATTTCGTGATGATCTTGTCATAGAAACAATTTGAAAAAATATTCAAATTTTTTTTCGAATATTAAATATTTTGTCATCTTCTTATCATATTATCCTCATTAAATTCTGCATGAATTTTCAAACTGTAATTTTTCGATGAAGTACTGGATTTCAATTCGATCTAATCTGTATTTTTGGAAATATTGGGAAAATAAAATTTTGAATGAGTATATCTGCGAAATCATTGGGTGGATTTAGAACCATTCAAGAATTTGGCCTTCGCAATTAAGGTCCAAACCTACTCTAAAATATCGAGCTTTCAAGTTGTTCCTTTCGGAAGTCATTGTGTTTATGGTCGGCCTTTAGGCCGATTATAAACACCTATGTACCAATTCAAAATTTTCATCTTCCCAAAATACAGATTAGATCGAATCGAAATCCAGTATTTTATCGAAAAAACCTAGAAGAGCACTGACGTGAAGTCAGCAGCTTTCGAGATCATTTTCAAACGAACAAAGTCAACATGCGTGAAAGGGTGTTGACTTCACGTCAGTTCTTTTCTAGGTTGTTTTATAGTAAAAATATTCAAACAAAAACAGGAGGTGACTTCTACATTCGCCGTTCTGTAGGGAGGATGTCCTCAGAATTTTCCCCCAATCAAAAACACGCCTTTGAAATTCTTCGACAATTGTTCTCTGTTAAATCAGTTCTGAAGAACTAAATTACGTATTTCTGAAAGTTTCAATTCCAACTTTATCCCAAATTGTTTTCATGATAGAGCAAAACTTGAGTATTGCGGTCTAGCCTGAAGTACCAAAAATATCGCAGAACTAGCATGCAGCAAATCTGAAGAGAAATCCATCCAGAACCTCTTCAACTCTTATAATAATAAAGCTATCGGACCCTGATTGTTTCATATATCCCACTGCAGCCAAAAAATAACGAGGACCCCGAGAAAAACCTCTAGACGCAGTAAATATTCATAAAAACGCAGCGAAAAAGAACAGCTCCCGTTTATTTGTCCGAATATCATAAGATATTGGTCTGGCTCTTCGTTTTCTGCCTTCATCCTCATTCATAACCTCAGCATTCCCTTTACCGCTCCGTTACCTTCCTCTAATTGGACCATTTGGGGCTGTTTGGGGTTAACAAGATAACACTCAAGTTTCCCTTTCTGCAGGTAGATTTACGACAGGTGTCAATTTTCAGCTACTAAATGGACCGAATTCAAACAAGTTTTGCTTTGGGGTCTGTAGAATGACCTGTTTGGGGCAGCGGTATTTTTGGGTCTAAAGCTATCACTTAGACGAACACCTTTCCGAATGATGGGGCATATGAAGAGTTGGAGTGATTCGTTCAGACCACAGACTACGTACCCTATAGATCCATCACAGCGGTGCTTTCTGCTGAAAACGGGAATAAGCACCCTCTGGAGATTTGTATCGGTTCTACCTTTTCGGTGAGGCGGGAAATTTGAATTTTCAGCTTGAGTTGGAAGCTGAATCCTGTTGCAAATCCTAGGCCGAATGAGTCTTGAAAATATCAGTTTTTCTAGTTTGGGAAATATTGTGAACAAGATCCCAGAAAATATATAGGAATTGAATCGATTTTCACACTCATGACGAACAGCGTGCTAAGGTTTGGTTCGAATGTCCGTATTTGTCGAATTTCGAGCCAAAAATGGTCTCGAATGAAATGGTTTCTCCCACTGATGACGCATCCGGTATCATTATAGATTTTGTCTGGCATAGGACATGCTTACTGTTCAAATAAACGAGTTATCGACTCTGAATTTTCAGGGAAGATCACCCATTAAAATGCGTCGCTTGTGTTCGTTATTGAGCCGAATCGGCTAAATGGTTTCGTCTCACCAGAACCCAAATCAGTACTAATTATATGTGCGTTAAATTGTGTAATTGTACAACAAGTTGCCAGATTGTCTGAAAAAAATGAAGTCGAAAAGATTCATTGATGGGGTGAAAGAGTTGTTACTCAATAATAGTTTTTATTCGGTGGAGGAACTCCTCAGTTATAAATTCGAGTTTTTATATATTGTTTGTGAGATTTTATTAGTATTTATCATATATATTATATATTAGTATTTAACTCCAGTTGTATAATGTGATTTGACTTGACTCACCATGTACTTTTACTGATTTGATGGTTGCGAATAAGTTTTTTTATTATTATTATCACAGCTATGGTTCAATATCGCAGGAACTACTCAAGCGATAGGACTGAGTGATCCATTAAATGAAGGCGCGACTGCGACTCTGCTATAACTGTTTAAGACGAACAAAATTCTAGAAAAAAGTAATTGTAAAGAATATGATGTTGTAGAGTTAAAATATGTAAAATATGTTTCAAAATTATTCGAAAAGTCCTTTTTTGTTTTCGTCAAGGAAGCTCAAAATGAACAGCTGATTTCCAATGCCATTGGATCGATTTATTTTGAATTATTGAGAAAAAAGAGATAGACATGTCTTTTTTCTCAATAATTCGAAATAAATAAATATGAACCAGAGTTAATTTCGAATTAAAAAGCTTGTCCTTCAAAATCACAAGCGTAGATCACTCAAATCTCAATGAGACGAAAACACTTGCCCGTAGTGACCGTAACAAGAATATCTTTTTTCAAACAAAATGTTATGAAATTTGATTTTTTCATAAGACAGCATAATACAGGCGTACGTACAGAAGAAAACCTACAAAAGCCATGACGTGGAGTCAGCAGCTTTCTCGCGCATGTTCAAAGGAGATTACGTCGCTTTGGCAACGAATTCGAGCATGCGCGTAAAAGCTGCTGACTTGACATTAGTGTTCTTCTAGGGTTTTTCCGATAAGGTACTGGTTTTCAATTCGATCTTATCTGTATTTTGGGAATGTTGGAAAAATAGAATTCTGAATGGGTGTATGGGTGCTTACAATCGCCCTAACGGCCGACCGTAAAAAAAATAACTTCCGGAAAAAACTACTTAAGAACTCGATATTTGTCGAGTAGGTTTGGAGCTTGATTACGCAGGTCGAATTCATGAATGGGTGAAATCCGCCCAATGATTCCGTAGATATACCCATCCAAAATTTATTCACCCAATATTGCCAGAAAAACAGATAAAATCGAATTGAAATCCAGTACTCAATCTAAAAAACCTAGAAAAGCCCTGACGTGAAGTCAGCAGCTTTTATGAACATGTTCAAAGGATATCACCAAAACTGAACATGCGCGCAAAAGCTGCTGACTTCACGTCAGTGCTCTTATAGATTTTCATCTATGACTTTTATTCTTGGCTGAGAACCTTGAATCATTAAATCTATTTTTTCGGAAGTCACAGAAACTACGGTGAATAGAAAAACATAATTGAATTTGGTCATACATTTTCGGTTCGAAATTACTTTAGAACAGACATTCTGCTGCATTTGTGAGATACAGGCTGGAGTTTGAAAAAAAAAACGAATTTGAAAAATATAATAAATATTCTCGAATCGACATGGTTCAAATTTGGTTCGTTAATATTCGAAGTAATCAGGCACTTATTTGGCCGTAACTGAAATGAAATTATTAGGTCCATGGCGTTAGAGGAAACATGGACAACAATATGGAGAAAAAATGTACACCACCTTTAGTATTGGATTATTCAATTTTTTGAATCAACCAACTGAAAATGTATGTATGTTTGAGGTTGTATTTTAAGAAGGTAGCTTAAAAAAACTATCTCACTTAAAAACTCCAATCTCCAATTCTGGCGTCAATGAAATTCAAGCCTACAAATTCTCCTATTCTTTAAACTAATGCAGTCATAAAAACAAGAAAAACATTACTTCATCTAAAAAGTTAAGAAACTCCAACCATATACAGGGTGAGTCTTTGACCATGCAGAATATTTTGACAGAAGATTCCTGAAGCCAAAAGAAACAATTTTTTCCCTTACCAGTTTTTCCGATTCGGCTTGGTTCGTAAGATACAGACTGTTGAAAATCTATAAAAAAAATTAATTTTCGATTATATCTCGCGAACGATCTCACCGAATGAGATGATTTTTGGAATATTGTTTTTTATTGATACGATGCATGTTCCTGGATTACAAAATTTCATCCACATCCTCCAGTTTCTTTAATATGACCATAACATTTCATAAAAATACCAGAAATTCAAAGAATCCAACTTTTAAAAATAATTTGAATGCTATTCAACGAATTTTTGACCATTTTGGAAAGTAAAAGTATTCTTTATTTTTTTTTCATACGATGCGCCATTTTCGAGTAATATGAAATTCAAAAATAAAAAATATCTGTGAAATTCTGAGAATTGGGTACTTTGGCTGATTGCAACTCTGTTCAAAAAATTCACAGAATTCAATTTTTCCGCGTTGCCACGTCTAAAAGTTGAGAATGGAATCATAGATTTATAGTTCAGTTCAGAATCATAGACTATACGAGTGTATACATAGAATTAGCATATTGTGTGTTGTTTGATTTCGAAGAGTTCTTTCTTTCTGTTCGTCAGTTTGGCAACGTTTGTACGTTCATAGATAAATTAGGTATATCTGTTTTATTTATTTATGAAAATGAAAGTTTGAATAGGTTATGTCTGAATCTCATAATTCTTGGAGAAAATCAAATGAACAAAGAAAATTAATAATTACAAATTGAAGATGAATTTCAAAGTTGATATGAGTTATAGCTAGATGAATTCCTCATTATCGAAAATGAAACCAAGAGAAGAATATTTAACTTTTATCGCCCACGAAATTTGGAATACCTAACTTGTTTATTGTACTATGAATACATTTTTTTTCACCAACTGGAATGTAAAAAGTAAGTTGACGCTTGTTTTCATAACAGAGTTGCTTATTTCGAAGATTTGAATGGTATATCTTAGGCTTGGAAAAACTTCAGTGTTCAGGTTTCCAGGGGCGGCTAGCCTATTATGAAAATTTATAATGCCTATATCTTTTTATCTAGGCCGAATCGGAAAAAATGGTTGAGGACAAATGTGTTTCTTTCAGCTTCAAAAATCTTCTGTTAAAATATTCTGTAAGGTCAAAGACTCACCCTGTATATAGAGGAACTTAAAAAGTTAAAAGTATCTTATATTTTTAGGAGGGTTTGTATCGGAGTTCCTTTCATTGAAGAGTAACTAGATACTCAAAATCACTTCGGATACTATATCAAAAAGTAACTTATCTAGTATCTAGTATCTAGATCCTTTTTCAAAATATCTTTGACAGTTCTGCCAACAGGAAGTAATTTCGGGCCTATCTCGATTAAAACTTTTCCAGATTTGCATCCATAGAAGCCCTCTGTGTTTGGTCAATCTTTTCATTCACAGTTTCCCTGAAGTTCCATTCCTTCACCGTGCACTCAAAAATATCACGAGAGTATTTATTAATTTTCAAAAAACAGATCACGTCAAGTTCTGAGCCTTCAGAGACCATCAGTTCAAACAATCCAAACGCTATTATTGATATTAAATTCTGGATCTGAGGGTGATATGATTTCCAGAAACTATTGGACGTCAACATTTCACAGATAACGTCGCCAGAAACTCCAATATTTACCCGCTCACGGATATCTCATCCAATATTTCAGCTGTCATTGTAACTAGCTTTAAAAAGGAGTTTATTTGTGGGCTTCATCCTTCAAGTTGGGACGTTTGTCATGGAGGGCTCTTCAGCGTATTCATTTCAACATGCGGATGTATTCGTAATGACAATCTGATGGCTTGTTCGATATTGAGTTATCCACCGCCGAGTTTATTCTTGCGGTGGTTCCAGATGGAATTAGCCGCGTTTTCAATATGGGGATTTATAAGAAGGGACTCGAGGAAAATATGGAAACCAGAATGAGGAGGTTTGCAGCGATTACATTTGGAAAATGGGGGATCAATGGGGCGATTAAATTTCAGAAACGTGCCTTTGGAGTAGCTGGAATAAGACTGTCTTATGTGGATTCAATTTGATGTTGAAGATGGATTCCGAAAAGGGTACCGCGATTTTCATAGTTCAATATTATTAGTTAAATAAAGAATATAAATGATCCTGATTCCAGATTGTGTTCTCCTCCAAGTTTTGCCGGGAATAACCGACAATTCGAGCAATCAGGTATAATGATAATATATTATATATATATATATACAGTGCGCGTCAAAATTATGGAACAAATTCATTTTGTCAGGAGAAAAATTTTTGGCAACGAAATCCTGAAATAGTTGAATTTTTGTTTCACTTCTACCAAATTTATAAGCATTTTTGAAGGATTTCTGTTGCACTCTGTGCCATCCCCATCAACCCTCTGAATTTGTTGAATAGGGGAAGAGGGTCATGTGGCTCTTTTTTGACGAGGTCTTTGTATCTTCTTCACAGGCGTGCAGAAATTTTCAAGAAAAATTTTTTTTTTTGGGAAATTAGTTAGTTCAAAAAGGTTTTCAGTTTGTGCACTTTGTCATGGCTCATTGATACCTGATGAAATTTGTCACTGAATGAAAGTCGACCATTAAAATTTTGTTCATGCACAACTTTCAACCCCTACGCACCTTGTAATCGAGAAAAAAAAAATTTCACGTGAGTGAGTTGAAAGGGATTGAAAAATGTGCATGAACAAAACTGTAATGGTCGACTTTCATTCGGTGACAAATTTCATCAGGTATCATCGGCTCAAAGCAAATGATCCTTGACAAAGTGCACATACTGAAAACCTCTTTGAACTAACAAATTTTTCGAAAAAAAATTTTTGCTGGAAAATTTCTGCACGCCTGTAAAGAAGATACAAAGACCTTGCCAAAAAAGTTCCACATGACCTACTTTCCCTATTCAGAAAATTTAGAGGGTTGATGGGGATGACACAGGGTGCAACAAAAATCCTTCAAAAATGCATATAAATTTGGTAAAAGTGAAGCAAAATTGACCTGTTTCAGGATTTTGTTGTCAAATATTTTTCTTCTGATAAACTGAATTTGTTCCATAATTTTGACGCGCTCTGTATAGCGGCAGTGCTCCGGTTATAAGGGACCTCGCCTAAAGATCGTGAGGTCAAGTGTTCAAGCCCCTGGCTGGAAAAGAAATTTTCCGGAAACAAGGCACCATCTAACCATTCTCTGCTCGAAAAACAGTCAACAGTGCTCTTTTTGTCGCGGTATGAAAAACAGAAGAAGAAACCTAAAAAAAACCCTGACGTGAAGTCAGCAGTTTTTTGAAGCATTTTGAAAGGAGATGATCGCTTTCGCAGCGAATTCGAACATGCGCGCGTTTTTAGGTTTCTTTGAGTTATTCCAGAAAAAAGGACGATACCGAGGAAAAACTACGAGATTTGACAATTTTTTCCCAATATCACCAAAAATTATGATAGTATCATACTCAAATTGAGTACACGGCTGTAAAATATGGAGCTCAAAGTCTGCACAAAATGTTTTCCGAATATGAAAAATTTTGAAACCAATTTTTTCAGAATTCACCCACATTATGGTCCCAATATATTCTGCAAAACTTTGCGCGTCGTTATACTTCAACCAACTACCAAGTTTCAATCCAATAGTTCTAGTAGTCCGAATTATTTCAGAATTTCTAGAGGCTCTACCTTCGAAACCGTTTGGCCGATTTTATCCATTAACGAACTCAACAGTTGCATTTTGAAATGCAACATAGTACAGAATCGATTTCTACACCGGATTCGTCATCAGTGTGTCCAACTTGGTCCTTTATTGGGACTATTTTCGGAAAAAAATTCGAGAATTACAGACATTTTGATGAAACGATAGCACGCTATTCTCCAGAACCTGCGCGCAAGAACATAAACCGAACACACCCGATCTCCTAACTAGCAAAAACATACACCTTCTGAGAGGTTTCCTTAAGAGCAAACAATACCTCGGATATATCGGCGGGACTTTTGTAGGCCAGAGTTCGTTTTTTTCGAAAAATTGTTTGGATGCAAAGGGTTGAAAAAATCTCAAGAATGCGCAATGTTGTCACTTTTTATATTCAGGAATTTTCGGGGAGATAAAATCTGAAATGGGGTGAAAATTGAAAAAATAGTTAACCTTGCGCATTCTCACGAAAGAATTTCCCAAAAAAAAAATTTCGTAGAATCCTCACTGAAGCCTGTTTTCTCCCATAAACGTCGAAATTTCTCCGAATTCTTTTATTTCACGCGGCTATTGGCAACGTTTCAGCATGCAGACCGTGAAAAAGTGCCTTATCTTGAGATAATAACGAGGTTTAATGAAACTTGCTTGTGGCTGTATTGCCTAGTCGTAATTCACAACTACGTGGTATTGTTTCCTCTTAAGGAACCTAGAAGAATCGACAACATCTTAAGTAACAATATCGAGTAATTCGTTTCAATATCACAAAGGGACAGGCACATCTTGAACAAATGCTGCAAACTGCTCCTCAAACAACAAATGCGTCATGATTAATCAACCGAAAAACTTTCTCGAACCTAGTGTAACACATCCCTAATGACAATTTAATTATCCTTGACGAAAACTCTCTGCGACAGATGTTCAATATTTAATCTGTTCCTAATGATTTCATTCTGTTTTTCCACTCGGACCCTTCTTCCAAAGGGAACGTCAGAGTTGATAAGGTGGAAAATCTTTATTAGTTCTCGCCACTCTGACAGACTGCGATTTGGCAAAGAGAAAGAATACTCATTTCCAGACTGTTGAAATTTCTCATAGCCCTACGATGCTTACATTCAATTTCCGTTCGACCAACCACATAATTGCAAAAGATTGAATATGTTGATATAATCTTAATTGAAATTCATATTGGAAATCCATACAACTTGTGTTTTTGCGCGCATGCTCTAGGGGAACAGCGTGCTATCGTTTTGCCCAACTGTCTGTAATTTTCGAATTTTGATCCGAAAATGGTCTCAAACGACTAGGTTGGACTCACTGATGACGAATTCGGTGCCAAAATCGATTCTGCCCGGCCGGCCGGCCGACGTCACGATAACTTTCGAACGGAGCCAGCTGGCGATTTGAAACTTTCAGGTTAGGTCGTGTATCAGAATGCGCCGGTTATGTTCGTTAATGGGCCAAATCGATCAAAAGGTTTCGGAGTTAAAGCCATTTGAAGTTTTGAAGTTATTTTTCTGATATTTCAGGAACTACTGGAGCGATTAAATTGAAACTAGGGAGTGAGTTAGAGCATAATGACGCACAGTTTTAAGCAAAATTTTGTTGGGATCATATCGTTGCTCAATTGAAAAAAAAATTTAAAAAAAAAAATTTGTTTTTGAACTATTGATCATATTTCAGAACAATTCTGCTCATATCTTTATATTTCAAAGCAGTGTACCAAATTTTAATCCGATACGGCTATTAGTTTCGAATATTTCCGGAAAAAATATGTAAAATTTCGTTGCTTTCTCTCGATATCGTTGTTTTTTTCGGTATAACTCGAGAAGTACTGATTCAATCTTGATAAAAACTTGCAGCTAGTTCGAAGATGCTAAAGGAAAATTTTCTGTGAAATTTCGTGACAATCATGCATTAGAACAATTTGAAAAAAAGTTTCAAAATTTTTTTTCAAATATCCAATATTCTGTGATCTTCTTATTATGTTATCCCCATTAAATTCTGTATGAATCTTCGAACTATCATTTTTGATGAAGAAGTAGATTTCATTTCGATCTAATCTGTATTCTTGGAAATATTGGGAAAATGAAATTTTGAATGGGCATATCTGCGGAATCATTGGGTGGATTTTCCGCATTCACGAATTCGGCCTCCGTAATTAAGGTCAGAACCTACTTTACAAATATCAAGTTCCTAAGTTGTTTCTTTTGGAAATTATTCTGTTTACGGCAAATTCAAATACAACCCCTTGATTAGTTCCTGAAATATTAGATTGATAGCCTCAACATTTCAAATGGCTTTTACTCCGAAACCGTTCGTCCGATTTGGCCCATTAGCTCAAACGGCTCATAAGATAAGATCTCGTGTCCTCGGCTGGCCGGACAGAATCGATTTCGAAGCCGTATTCATCATCAGTGAGTCCAACCTAGTCGTTTTCGGGAAAAAATTATAGATATTTGGACAAAACGATAGCACACTGCAGAACATCCGCGCGAAAAAAATGCCAAATCATTTCATCACCCGGTGAAGCTGCGCTTGGCGGGGTTAATTCTTGAATAGATGACCGCTTTGGCCATAAGCTGAGCAAATGCTAAGAAGGGCCTGACCTCAACTCAATACTTTTCCAGAATTTCTCATGCAACTCATACATAATGCGGTTGTTTATGATATCAGATTCTACTACGACTTTTCGTTGTTGTGAAACACTCTAAATTTCCGATAGATAATCCGTCATGATTGAAAAATGGAAATGGCAACACTGCACAGAACTCTTTTTAATCTGTCACGAAGACGCTTAGGTTCGCCAACCGATTTTAGCTCGATAAACAGACCTTTGTCTTGTACCCTGTCAATCACAATTTCCATTGGAAGTTTGAATTGGATACCCTCGTCATGTGTTTCCAGAAAGGTACGCTTTCACGTGTATTCTTCCTCACCCCTCGTAGATTTATTCAGGAATCATTCCTTTCGTGTGATCCGGAAACACGCAATACTCAAATTTTCCATAATAAAACAAATAATAATTCGTCTATAAAACGAAACGAGAATTGGTCCCCCGAAAAACAGGTGGAAAATTGGGCATAATATCGTGGTCCACTAGATTTCTCTAGTAACTCTAGTAACTTTTATAAACTTGGTCGTATGCTATGGAAGTTTGTGCAATTCCACTCTGTAAAACTAAATAATGAAAGGTAAGGTTCTTTTTACTGTCAGATAACTATGCGACGTTGTCAGTTCTACAAAAAGGCCGTAGTAATAAAGTTTGAAATAAAACCAAATCACAGTGTCCTTGACATGAATATATGGGAACTGCATGTCGCAGACTTATTCTGACCTTGACAACCTTACTCAATTCTAGTAACAAAGACTGGATAGACCTTCATTTTACCTACCGACTGACTTCATAAGAGTAAATGGAGTGTAGATATGACGTCAACCTTTTCTTGAATAAATTTTTCAAGTTTTCGGTGTCTACCGATTTCCAATCTAAGAAATGCAAATTTATGAGATACTAATACTGTTTATAGGCTCGAAATCTGAAGACTACGGTTTCAGACGTGAGTTGTTCTGTTGCTAAACTTCTCTAGACTATTTGGAAGTTATAAACCGATACTATTCGCGATATGAAATCTCGGAAAAAATTTATGTTCTCATATATCAGGAATTCACGAAGGGTTATATCTTGCTCGAATCGACAAAACAAACACTGGTGATGATTATAAATTGAACCTGATTATAGATGCGTCATTTTGGGCTGTTTACTTAGAGCACTGATGCAAAAAAACCTCAATTTTTCAGTTTAACAAAATGGCGCAAGCTCCGGGATTGATCTCATTCTATACATTCTGAAAATCTCTTAGACTACTCCAAATAACTGAATGGTTGCATACTTTAGCTAACTTGTTAGCTTTATCCTGCAATTTCCTCCTCAAAAGATCAAAGTTTCGTCCGAATGTTCATATTTTGAGATAAATATCACCCCTTATTCAATTTTTACATTATAGAAATATCTAGAGAGTCCAGTCAAATGACCCATATGACTTCATTTAGTGGAGGATACTGCTCTAATAGACATGTGTTTTTGAATCAAGATATACTATGTTTTCCATAATGTAAATGACAATTTGGTTGATGCAATTTTTAGTTGCAGGTCTTGGATTGTTAACACGAATAAGTAATTTGAACAAAGAGTTTGGAGTAGGCACAAAAACAGGCGTGAAGTTGATAATAAAGAATTTTTGCATTTAGTTGAATGAGCGCATGAATCTCCACGGGATTCTTTCAAGATTATTCGAAATGCATGCAAATAATTCCCAATTTCCGACCATGTATGTACTTATTTCTTATCAATAATTATTTCTGATATCATTCCAAATAAGTGGAGTGGTTAAATTATCTGTTCAACGGCAGTTTCACCAGAACATATACTCGAATTCTACGAATGAAAAGGAGAACGAAACTAGTGAACCCTATCATTGGAATACATTCGAATATCGAATGCCTTATAGCAAACATTCTAATATTGGATAACTCATGAAAATGATATTATCATTTTGATGAATTATTTAAATGCAAATGCTAACAGAAAAATATGAGTTCTCTTTCGTTGTGGAAAAATTCCTGAATTTTACCCCTCCATTGAGTTGAAATTAATGTCGATAGGTCGGAGGTAGGTTAGCGGCTACGACAGATGGCCCTGGTACTCTTCTGAATTAACCGTGACAAATTTATAGGCAGAATTAATTTGTAGCAGAAATTCCAAGTAATATCTCATATTCTAGAAAAAAGAGAAAAGCTTCTAGGTTTTTTCAAATAAAACACTGAAAATCTCGACGAAACAATACTTTTTTGATCGAAAATGTAAGTGATCAGAATTGAATGTTCCTCAGAAGTTTGAAAGTCTTATCTTCTCATAGAATGAACTAGTGTGGGCCTTCAAATCTAGAGTTACCTGTCCATTTTCGGGTTGCAAAATGACGAAGGAACCTGGTTCGATTTCCCACTGGGTCAATTTTGGAATAAAACATTAATAGCACTATATGCCCGTGAAATTCAGAAGAGGACGTTTTATAACTCATGGGTGTCTCAGATGTCTCTATATTCCCAAATAAATAAGCCGAAGTTTCGTAGGGTACTTTAGACTTCCAGATTAAGCTCAGAGCAATTCACTTCTCATTGAATTAGTATGGTATTTAATGAGGAGAACAAATTTCTTCAGTATCAATGCAAACCAAACAGTAAATAATCTACCTTATGACCAAGATTAATTCAGAGACTACAGGCACCCAAACAGTAAAACATTCATATTTACCTTGAGCTCGATAGAATTGGAACCTCATTCCGGCGTTCCACCAACAAAAAACAACAAATTTTGAAACCAACAATCCTGAAAAATCTCAGACAACAAACTCAACACCTAGACACGTATACAAAACAGACAATGTGATTCATAACATGTAAGTAATCAGCAAATGCATTCTCCGAAAAAAATATTTTCCATATTGACAATCTAAACACTTCACTTTCCACTTTTCCTAATGGATTACCCTCCTTGGAATGAATTCGTTGACGATGCATGCCTTCTTGGATCACGCACAAATGCATTTAGTAATGCGGTCTATAAATCTCGTTCAGGCCACCCCGTTGTAAAATCCAACTTCCATTCATGGATATTATGATATTGAACGAATTGAATCAGGGAGGCAGAAATATATTCAGTATTAATAACATATGTATTGCAGAGATTTATTGCAAATATATAAACAGCGTTTTACGCAATAATAGCGTGGGTGGAAATTTGGATATTGCATCAATTGTTGTGAATGGATATAACAATGTTGAAATTTGTTCTGCTGAAAATGGGAGAATTGAGTTGTTTTGGAATGGAAATAACCTGAATATATAAATAATTTGAATTGGGTATATATTGAATAATATGGATATATTTGGAGGATTTTTCATTTCAGGATTATTTTAGTTTTTCCCTTCCAATGTCTGAAGAAAATGTGTGAATCGAATAGAAATTATTATTCATGCAATCCCCTTGAAACTAGTAGAGCCCATTGTTCTAGATAAACAGACTATATTCTGCTGCAGGAGGGAATATTGAAGAATTGAAAAATATTATTTTTTCTGAATTATTTTCGAAAATGTCAATTCGAAAAAACTTTTCGAATTACAAAAAAAGAAAAGTACGATCCTCAACGAACAAAATCAGAACAATGTGAACGATTAACCGGTGAAACGACTCAAACTGTTTCGGTGTTGTTCGTTTAGCATAATATTGTTCAGAAATTGCCCCTGTTTAATAATTTAAATTCAACAAGGGTGATTTTTTAAATTATAATGTTTATTCAATTTTATATTACTTCTTCAAATATACTGGAGACGGTAACCTTGAATAATCTTAAAAATTATTGGATAATTTGATTGATATGTCGAACATTCCGCAGTGCATTGAAAAAAAATATTTTCCTTTTATACTTAGGTCAATTAAAACAAATTGGAACAAGACCGCTGATTATTTGTCCATTGAAGTGATAGCTGAAGTTTTTTCTTGAAATACTTGAAAAGTCGTTCTCAAATATCTGATGAGCAATTCTGTACACATGAAATCTCAAGCGCAGTGGCTCTTTCGAAAATACAGAAGCAATAACAAAGTTTCTCTCCAAAATTCCGAAGCTATTTCCACTTTTCAATTATAATTTCAATGGGGTGGAATCAGTTAGCTGAAGAATAAATTTTTTGAAATAATTTGTTTTCCAGAAACGTCTGAAATATAGTCTAACGAATTTCGGGTACCCTGTATATTCAACTCAATGTATTATAGCTAATTTCAGAAGTTAAGAAACCTTAAATAAGTAAAACAATTTCGACTTCAAAAGTTTCAACGTATGGGGAGGACGTAGTTTTTAGTCCTAATTATATTTTAATTTGAAAAAATAATGAGGTACACAGATAAAATTTTCTCGGATTATCTGTGTAATATCCCTCTTCAGAAATATACGCGTCATTTAATAAACCTATAAGATAACTCAAGTAAGGAATGAAAACATAAAGCGCAGCATTCTGTTTGTCATAAAGTTAACACATCGTAAAAAAATTTGTAGACAACGCAAGCTTGGAATTAAATTCTTGACTTCGAATTACAAATGGTTCTTCTCTGAAATGAAGACGGCTCTCCTTCATTTTCTCTTATTTCGCAATATAATATCATTAGGGAACGAATTCTTCACTTTTGTTCTGTTTTTTATTGCGATATCATACTTGATTTCCAAGGAAATATTGCATACTTTAATCTCGTTCACTTTCAACTCTACTAGTAGTAGAAATTCTTTCATTATTAGGGTTAGAATTCTTCAAGTGCTACACAAGTTCCTATACCCAATGGAACAATGTCAAACACCTTCTTTTGAAAGAAGAAACTCATGAATGTGAGGATTACACTAGTGGGTTTAGGGCAAAAAAATATTTCGTTTCATTTTGTTATAAATGTTGATACATTTTCTGGAATTAAATCAACTAAATGAGAACCGACTGATCGTACCACATGAATCCACAATGAATTCTCATTGTTCAGGCTGTCAATAAATATTTCGATGAAATACTCTGCATTAATTGGCTAGAATTAAATTCCTCAAAGGTAATATCAATTCATTTTAATTAAATGTCTATCAATAGGTGCTTGATTGAACGGTCGATTTTGTATTGAGGAGTATTTTATAGAGTAATCACATTAGATACTAACTTCAATAAACTTTGCTGCCAGTACAGTTCAAAACATAAATGCATATATAGGATTCTTTTTGAACACAAGCTAATATTTTAAAATGCTGTTTTTGGTTTTCATCCGAGCAATTCATTTCGTTCAAACGTTTCTCCCAAAATTCTTAAACTTTGAACTGAAAAAATGTCTGAACTTGGATATTTCGAAGTAACAATTTTTCATACTAGTACCGCTAATTTTTGAAAAAAAAATGAAGGATTTGTGAGAGCTACTTGAAAATGGACATCATTCTGATTGCAACAAGGTTTTTTATTCAGGCATCTGAATGCGATCCTAGGTGGACATTGTCTTGTTCAATTTATTGATCATTTTCAAGTTACCATGAACCTTCAACCTGAAGGTGTTGAAGCTCAAGAGACTAGTTAACGATTAGAGGGGTGTCTACCGAAGTAATTCAAGAAGTTTTGACGGATACAGTGATTTGAAGAGCATTAAGTAAATTATAAACAATTTGTATCGAATAAAGTGTTATCATAACCATTAATTACCCAAATGAACTCATATTTTACGTACGATCACGTAGTTCGTGGTATGCGAATCTTGAAATCTTGATGCGATTTCAAAAAAATGGAACCACTTTAATTCGGTGTAACTTCTCAGAAAGCATTCCATACTCTACCAGCTTTCTGTTGATCTTTGGCTTCAAAAACGTTAATTGCTGTACCGAAAATATTTAATTTGCATCTGTAGGTCACCAAAAAAAAATTGTTTCGCACTTAAAGCAAATTTGTGGATGATAATGTAAATTTAACCATTATAATCATTGAGTAGCTTGGGAAACAGAAATACAATAAAATTTGACTTTCAACTCTGACATTCTGAATTTTTGGTACTGCCATAACTAAAATTTATTTCTTTATTTATCACATGAACTTAACACTTTTCGGTCAAGGCATTATAACTGAAGTATGCTTTTTCGCATGATAAGAAGTTTTCAGATTTTCTATGAAGGATTTATTGTCCATAGAGGATTGAAATTGGGATTATGCAAACGGATTATTTTTGAAGACTACAAAAATGAAAAGACCCATGTTGTCAAATTTCATTATAGTAAGTTAAATATTTCGTGAAAGTTATCACAAAAATATGAGAATGAAAAAACTATTCAATTCTAATTATCAATAAATTCCGAAGATTCGTTTCGAACTTCACCGGCTACCTGATGACCAACTTCAACCCCAAGAAACGTGCTTCGACGAAATAAATCTCAGAGTGGCCTTTACCGAACTCACTCAAGAAGTTATCAAAGACAACGTGATTTAAAGGTCAGCCAAAGCATAGAAATCAGCCCAATAAATCCCAAAGCCCTCTCTTATCCTACCTAAGAAATCAGCCGATGAGACAAGTAGTCCAGCCATCGTAAGAATCACGCCGACAAACGCGTCGCGATAATATCTGGCCATCGCGATTCAATTTTCGATAATCAACCGTCAAGTGCCGCATATCAACTGGCGGCGGTGTGTTTTTGCCCTCCGTGGTAGCCTCCTGCTGTTCACCTAACACGCCGCCAAACGTTGAAGACGGCGGGGTAAGTTACGGGCGCATGCGCGACAGCGAAATTTGTATTTTGACTGTTGAGAAGCGGGATTTTCTTTTTCGCTCGCTTCGGTTCGAGGAAATTTCTTCTACGTGTGTTTGGTGAGATGCTTTCATGAAGGGGATGAAGTTTGCAGAGTAGATGATAATCGGGATTTGACACTTGTTCAGGTTCTGGATGGTATGAAGATGTTTTGGGTAAATGCCGTGATGGATGGATTGGAGTGAAAATTGCTTCGGGTTTGAATTTGTGTTTGCACAGTAGGTTTTTGAAGCAAGGGATTAATGAGTTATCTTTTTACGGCAAATTTTCTTCGATTTTGATCGCTCATCAGATTGCGACGGTTTAGTCCATCAATGGGCCAAACCCACCAAATGATTCAGTGTTCATATATTTTCAGGATACTTTTTAAACTCAGAATCAACTGGAACTATTAGATTGAAACTTGGTTCTTAGTTGTAGCATACCGACGCATGCCTGCTTGCAACTGCTTTGTTACCCGAAACTGTTTGGAGATCCTTAATTTTCGATATTGTCCTATATAACGAATTTCGTGGTTTTTTCATCGGTAACGTTATTATTTCCAAAATAACTAAAAAAAAACACTGATCGAACCATAAAAAAACTTGATAAATAAAAGAAAAAGGCAAATGCACAATATTCCGCAAATTTCCTTAATTTTCATGCTATAAGAACATTGGGAGAACATTCATTTGCGAATTTATTTTGTCCCTGCTAGTGTGTTTCGTACAGCTTGATCGTCCCAATAATACTCAATGGTGTCTCTACTTATGAACTAAAACTGAACGTTCAATTTTCTGAATCATGATATCGCCATATTGAGAGGTTTGTGAATTCTGCTGTCAGATTTGTTATGATCTACGAAAATTGCCGAGTTGGGTCAATTTAAAAATTCAAGACTTTCTTTGCTCACAAGGCACGCAATTTTTTTCACTAACATTGTAATTTTTGGCATCTATGAATGTCGTATGAAATTGAACTGGAAGTACTGACATCCTGAGGGAGCTAATGAATTTCAAAAATTCTCAGGAATATTCATTTTGAGTTTTCTCGATCTGACTTCATTTGAAAGAAATAAACTTCATCGTGAAATGACATTTTTTACTCTCAAGTGTCGGTCGAGTAAGTACTTCGAAAAATTCAAAAATAGATTATCAAACTACATAGATGGATCAAATTTTATTTCTCAATGTACAAGTAAAAATAATAACCCCAATGGAATGATAATCATCTTCATTATTTGCCGCCATTCCAACCTTTTTTAGGTATTGCCTTCCAATGTTGGACCTTCAATAGGAAAAAAATAACATAGTCAGCCATTTATGCTAGACAGAAGTTTTTTTGAGTTCAAAGTAACCATATCAAAATAAATTTCAGCAAATAATATACGTTATGATTTGTTTTCAATTTATATTCTTAAAAATTGTTTTTCCGACCATGAAATCTACTCTTGACCGAAAAATATTGCAGGCAGTGGAGCAAATTTGACATTCGATTTTTTTTCAGATATAGTTATCAGCGCATCATTATTATTTCAGTTTCAGATTCCTATTGAATATTATGCTCAATTTGCAATTCAACATTATTGCATAAAACTTTGTTATCGTGTTGCTTACCTTCATTAGTTCGAGGAAAAGTGTAGAAAAAGCATTATTGCAGTTTATACTGAAAGCATGATGAAAAAGAAATTGAAATTTTATTGTAATTTGTTATTTTTACAAAATTTAGGCAATAATTGAAGTAAAAAGAGTTCACCTTTTGATCAAATGTAAGCCTCATTCGTTTGACAGAAAAATTGAAGGGTCTTGCTGTATTTTGCTACATGGAGAAAATAATTTCACTGATTGATCTAAATCAATAGTCCATATTTGACTGAATTTACTGAAAAATTTAAAAAAAATTGAAAAACAATGTCAATTTTGACGAGAGCTTTGAAAAACGTAAATAATCATCAATCAAACTCTTCAAAATTTCTCGTTTGTCTAATGAAAAAGCTAGAAAACGTTACAGTTCAATATTGCTCAGTGGGCAACTTTTTTCCTAAAAACTACCCTTAACAGACAGTTACAAATCTGCAAATCGCAGGAATGTTTTCTATGAATAACAATTTTATTTGTTTTTCAATAGTTCTTTTACAGAATTTGGGGATGAAACCCTAGAAAACACCTGAAATCGATGCAAAATCTTTCCAATATTTCTCTAATCGATACATGAAAATTTCACTATTAAACATACCTCCTATTACTTCAGGTATCTTCCTTCCCCGAGCAATCGTCCCATTTCAGCTTTTCTCCAGATCCATATATAATGAAAAAAATATTAGAGATGATCATGACAATTGCTGATGACCAGAAAATCAACGCCCATTCTCTCGGATCTGACTGTTGAAAAAACATCACATAGCGAAGTATTATTTAGACTCGATCTTGTCTCACCTGATCTCTAACATAGACGTCAATCAAAATCGGATTCGCTATGTTAATTATACTAGATATAAGTCCACCAATGCCAAAAATGATTCCACAGAAATTTGGACTGATGTCATTGTAATTTAGTAAATATCCACAAAACGATGCAGAATTTAATGAAAAAATACCTAGGATGAGGTAAATAACCTCTTTTCTACGTGTGCTAGTTAAATACGCCATGCAAATAAGTAGGATGGAAGAACCGAAGGAGGCTGAAAAAAACAGTTTTGTATTTGCATTTGGAATGTCCCCAACGAAAAATGTATAAATCTCTTTGAAGAATGTTATACAGGGCGAGTCTTTAAGTTGTACAATTTAAAATTTTACTATGGAGATTTTCCAACGTAATCTATTTTGCAGAATTACCAATCCATTGCTTGAATTTCAAAGAAAATTGATTGAGACAACTCATTTACTCTTATAATGTAATGCATTCTACAGTTTTTTCGCAACCAAATATTTCAATATTTAGACAGTTAATACTTGTGAAAGATTCAAATGTTTCCATCATAATATTAGATAGACAAAATTCAATCCTGGACAATTTTCATATTGAAAATTTCATAATAATCCTAATTTTCATCAAATCTATATCTCAATTGAAATAACTGGATTAGTGTTATCACATTACAGAAACTTTAAAAATTTCTTCGATGGTTTGATTCGCCAAATACAAACTTAATATTTTGTGATCGATAGTCTGGTCATAAAAAAGGAGGTTACTCTGTCTACTCTGTGATCTAGATTAAAAATGGTGGAGATTTCTTCATTCCAAGTGAACACGGGCGGATCCACAAGAAAATTTTCTCTCAGATTCACTAGAATTCAACATTGAATATCTTGGAAACTGTGCGCTTTAGTGAAAATTGTGACATTTAATTTAGCATTCTGAACTCCAACAATATTCTCATGATGACTCAAGACCAACACTATCTGCATTTTTCACGATTATTTCTTTCTGGGTTGCTGGGACTATAATTTGTAAACCGTTTGAAATAAGATTGAAGTGGTTATTAAAAAATATATTCAACAGTTATAAGAATTTCACACAGAGATTTATATCATTAGAAGAACTCACGTCGATGCTTCAAAGGAAAATCTTTTCCTGAAAATTTTAATAGCCTGCATTTTTGAACCGAAACCGAACATGGAAAAATGCCGAATGAAAACAGTGATTTATTTTATGAGTGAAATCTATAATTAAAATTGGTATATAGCTTGAAGACTCACCCTGTATATCGAAAATTCTTTTCAGTTCTGAACCAAGTTTTTACATATCATTTCATTTCCATGAAAAAAAAGAATAATAAAACTCTCACCAACTGAATTGCATATTTTTCTCATGACACCCGTTGGAATATAAAGCTCATTTATACCATATTCAACTGCTAAACTTACTCCAAAACTGAGTAGGCCAATCAAAAGAAAAGCCATGGTCATAATGTTACCAGTCTGTAAGAAAAAACGGGTATAATAATATCGTATGAGTATATAATTATATCTAAATAATTACTTCTTTCATGGTGAATCCGAAAACAGCACTCAAAAAAGATGGAAATTCTGCAGCACTCAACCAAGTTATTATAATTGCTCCTCCATTTGCTATCCATAGCGACCAAACTTCTCTAGAGTTAAAAATATCATTCCAGGGAATGGGAGTCTAGATATTTCAAGAAAAATAGTAATAATAAGCAGAACCTCATTGGAAAGTATAGGAAAGGCATATAGATCAACTTGAGACTCAGATATTCACTAAAAGAATTGAAAATTAACTGAATCGGATAACTATACTGGATGCCACAGCAATCAGATTGAAATTTTCATTCAGCGTGTATCGTTGACTTGCCGTTACTATCGATTTTCTTATATGAACCAGAATTTATTTTTGCATTATCGAATTCTGAGTGAAAAAGCGCCACAAAAATAAAACTGAGAAAAAAATTTGAACAAAAAACCTGTTTTGATTTCGTTTTTGGGATTGTAATTTGCGATATATCTGTTTTTATTTTCACAAAACATAAAAGTTTGTTTGATTCAAACGAGTTTTCTTGATAAAAGCTATCGATTCAATCATTAAATGATACAGATTTTTCTGTTATACCTCTATATGTTATTCGATATTGATGCATGAGAATAAACTCAATTGCCCCTGAACGTACCAAATCGTGACTGCCAAAATTATAATTATATCAACTGCCAAACAAGTATTTTGTATTATCCTATGCTTCATGGAAACCCCTCTTAAGCTTAGAGCTTGTGCGACTTAGGATATCGGATGTGTTTTTTTTGTGTAGCCTTTGTTACTGTTTTCTCACGCCATCCTAGGCCCAGCACTGATCCAACAGTGAATGTTGGCTGGTACAGATCTAGATTTTTTTTCCTAGTGAGGGTCCACCATTCGAACCACTGAGCTGCCGACATAGTAATATCGTAAGTCATCAAACATCGAAGCACTATATTAACCTCAGCCGAAGGAAAACAATTTGCAGTATCAATGTTCTGACTTTCAATCCGATATCTCGACATATGAAGGTTTCTTTTTTGGTAGAGAACCTGATTTCTGTCACACTCGGTGTTCATCTTGAATATTCATAGTAGTTAGGAGATGAACTAAGGTTGAATTCATCAACCCTGTTTGAATTAATATATTTTCGATGAAAAACATCAGAAAGAGTTGGAATTTCATACAAAATTTCTTTGAGATCGTATCGATAAGTGCATTGATTAATTCATTTCAATTAGCTTCTGAAATTCGAATTTTATGTCTAGATTCTGATTAAAATCAATGACAGTTGAAAATAATTCTCCGAGAGATAACCTTGATTGAGTTATCGATTTGATGGAAAGTATTCAAATGAATACTGATTTTTAATAGGTACTGAGTGTCACAGAAATCAGGTTAACCCCCGAAAGATCTACATTTTTCAAGATATCGGATTGAAATTTTGCATAGTGATACTGAGTTCGTCTTCCGTCGACTGAGGTAGTTAATTTGTGTCTATGACTTCCGATTCGAGTGGAGGTTAGGTTAGGTTAGGATAAGTTAGGTTAGGTTTTTATATGAACTGATGTATATCGTTTCATATTATAATTCTACGCTGAATGTTGAGTGTAATACTGTCGAATGAGAAATTGAATGAAGAAAAAAATTCTTTATGAAATTTTGTATCTGTCTTCGGTTCGATGGTAATGCTCGATATATGAATTTTGCATTATTACAAATTACTAAAATATGTTTCCACTCAAAATCGACCACTCAGACAGAAGTTACACGTATTTTGTTTCAGTCCCATGTGGAGGGTGGGCCTTCTATTCTAACTCTAATTATACTGCTCCCAGATTCAGAGAATTTTGCACACATATTCTTTGAACGTACCTAATCTGGGTAGGAAAACAGAATCAAGTTATTTTCTCACCATAGAACAACTTAAAACATTACTAAAATTATTTCTTCAATTAATACATAATTGAAGAGTACGTGTGCAGAATTCCATAAAAATAGATGCAGTGTAACTGAAGTTGAAGCAAGAGACTGAAACAAATTGTCTGTAACTTCTGCCTAAATAATGAATTTTGAGTAAAAAATTCCAATAATATGTAATAACAGTGAGAATCAATTCATTTAGAATTTCAATTGAACTGATGTGAAAGGTAGAAAAACAATTGGAGAAATTTTTTGGGTATTTCATTTTTGTTTTGACGATATGACACTTTGGAGTCAACTAATAATTCGGAAATATCCAAAGTTTCGTCCACTTCCGTGTAAACCGGAAGTTACATACACAAATTGTTCACCTTATTCGATGAAAAAACAATGTGTAGTATAAATGTGAAAAATTTCAATCCGATATCTTGTAAAAAGAAGATTTTTATGGTAAACCATATTCCTGTAACCCCCGGTATATTGTTGAATATCTGCTTACCTCTTTCTGAAGATTTTTTCCTTCTAAGATGTATCGTCTTTCTTCGGGAGTAATGGTTCGATGTGCCTCTGGATCATTCTCACCATATATGGTCATGAAGATTACCCAGAATAATTGCATAATGCCTGTTATATAGAATGATAAGGGCCAACCAAATCGAGATGTGGCACATTGAGTAGCAATATTTATCCCTATTACGCACCCCAAACCATAACCTAAAAATAAACTGGAATACACTGAACCATCTGCGGAGAAACTGGATCGAAATGAACCTGGATAGTTCGTTTGTGACTTTCGGTATATGTATAATACAGAAGGGTTTCCATCCAGATTTTATTAATTCAAACATTTCGACCTATGGGCTTGGAACAGTTCTTTCCTTGAGATTCATAATAGCATTGAAGCTTGAAGGAATAATTAATTTCTTTACACGAAATACTCTTATTTTTGCGTGCTAGTTCCAGGAAACCGCATGCTATCAGTTGTTCCCGAGAAGTGTCTCGAATGACTAGGTTAGACTGATGAAGATTAAGATTTCTGAATCGATTTTGTCTGTCAAGGGAAAGATAACTGTCGAAAGGAACGAGTTGGCGACTTGAAACTATCAGGGTAAGTCACGCATTTCAATTTTCGAGGTTTTCTTTTCAAAATCTCAGGAAAGTATTCTGCGATCAGATTGAAACGTTGTAGAATATTATAGCACACTGAAAGAAATTTATTTGCATTGTATAGTTAGTATATTGAAAAATTATTCCGCAATTTTTTTCAAAAACTGTTCGTCATATTCCAAAGAAAATTTGCAGTGACTTTTTAAATTTTTTATTTCACAATTGTGCACGAAATTTCAGTTTGATGTGATTCACGGACATATTTGGAAAAAATCTAAAGAAGCTGCTGACTTCACCCCTGTGCTTTTCTAGGTTTTCTGAGTTATTCTGAAAAAACTACGATACCGAGGAAAAAACCACGAAATTTGACCTATTTTTTCACAATGTCTTCTGAAATTGAAATTGTATCGAATTGAAATTCGATACACTGCTGTAAATTATGAAGTTCAAGGTAAGGCCAAAATTTTTTTCAAATGTAATGAACATTTTCCGAAAAAAAAATTTTGTGCGAAAAAGTATTCGAAATAATTTTTTTAACAATTTACTGACAGTACGATTTCAACCAAAATACTGTGAAAAGTTGCAAGTTTTCATGCTCTAACTAACTGCCACGTTTCAATTCAATCGCTTCTGTATTCCTCGGAATATCAGGGAAATACCCTTCAAATAGCTATATTTCCGAAACCGCTCAACCGATTTCGCCCATTAGGGAACTTAACCTTTGTATTCCGAAATGCAATGAACCCTGAAGTCGATAAACCCTGCGTTCACCTGTATTCGTGCATACGTCTGGCCGGACAGAATCGATTCTGACACAGGATTGGTAATCGATGAGTCAAACCTAGTCGTTTGACACCATTTTCGGCTCAAAATTCGAGAATTACAGACATTTGGATGAAACGAAAGCACGCTGTTTCTCTAGAACATGCGCGCAAAAATACTAATCCAGTCATCATGAAATATAATGAGTAATCGGAAAACGGTGATGAAAACCTTTGTGCGAAAAAACGAGATGATCGTGTCATAGGAACAAATTGAGAAGATTTTATTGTTTGGTTATCATCCATTATCAATTATTTGAAAGAAAATATTGGGAATATTTGACACTATTTTATTTTACTGTTTCATTAGTAAAAACGCCGACGTTTCGAAACTGTTCGTTTCTTTTTCAAGGCTAGTTACGGTGAACAATATTGTACACTTACTAAAAACATTTAGACATTTAAGGAATCGAATCGAACAAACAGGCACGCGATATAAACGTCATTTATTAATTGAGAAGAATTTTAAATTTTTTTCAATTATTGTATATTCTGGGATTCTTATGAGTAAATCCTCACAAACTTCTTTGATAGCCTGAAGATTCCTGAAGAATATAAAAAGAGATCGCTAATTCTTTCCCTTAGGAAGTAAAGCTACGTTTGGCTGAAAAATGCGCAAAAAAAACCACTCTGGCAACGAATTCGAAAATGCACTCAAAAATTGCTGCTTCTGCATTCCAGAAAATTTCACATATGAACCGTTATAATGCCTTCCAAAGTGGGCGAGACTTATCAAGGTGGGTTTAAACCAAACGAACAAAGAGCAAGAGCTAGAACAAGAACATTCTTGTTGATCTTTTAGTATAAACGGAGACACGTTTTCAGCGTTTACACATTACATAAAATCTTTGCGAACGCAGATAGAACGACGAAAAAATTCTCTACGTCTGTATACACTGAAAGAGTTTGATAGAATAGGGATAGAATGGGCATTCACTCGTCTAATGTAAATCGGCCTTAATATATACCTAACTATCGTTAGTCATGAAGGTTGGAAAAAATGTTCTCCTTCCTTTACCTATAAGAGAGAGTAGTCCCACTAGACATTCAAATATCTCACGTAGTACTGATAAGAGGTTATTACCTGCATATATTGCGTTTCCTAATCTGGTTTTTTCTCTGATTGGTACCCATGCACTTATGAAAACTGGAAGCATACTGAAACTGAAACCTTGAGCAAATCCTATAAGGGTCACTCCAATAATAAGACCAATAGAGCCAAATTTAACTGTAATAGATGGAAGTGAAAAGCTCATCACAGATGTGGTCAGCATTGATACTACCATGAACCATTTGAAACCGAATTTTTTGCCATAGTATCCCCCGAATAGTTGAGTGATAACAAACCCCCAGAAGAAGGCAGATAATATAAAACTATCATCGCTCCAGTCTGCAAATGTCTGTAATATTTTATGCAATTCTAAACTTTGCAAAATTTTCCAAAACTCACTGGTATATTTGGATTCGGGGAGGTTTCTGGATTTGTCATTGCTACAAGAGTCATTGGAAAACCATTCACCATTGATGTGTAGAGCACATTCCAAGAAAACATGAGGAACACTTGAACAAAACGAACTCCAAAACCTTAAACATAAAATAAAATTAGGCTATTCATTGTCATCGTAATTTCCAGAAATAGCTTCAAGTTCCATTACAGTATTTTAATCGGCATATTTTTCGATTCGTTACGGTTTCAATTGATACGAAGAGTAAAAATTGCACTGTAACACTTGTCACAGTCCAAATAATTTCTAAGATTACAAAGGTGTTTTGACATTTCCCCAAGTGATTTTTAATGGTTTTGTACACTTGTTCGAAAACGAAAAATTTTTTTCTTGGTTCAGAACAAGTGTTAAATTCTTCTGTTTGGCTTGTCGGAATCGAATGATATTCGTAAAATTGAATATTCCAGTGGTTAATTCATTTGTGGATATAGGTATTCGAAAGACAATAAGTTTTGAAATTGATTTCATCAGGCAAAAATATAATATTTCAAATTGATGTACTCTCAACCTTAATCACTGGTGGTGTTCGAAAAGGATTTCTTGTAATCATAGAAAACAAATTGATGAATAAATCAAGAAATAATGTTGTCATACCTGAGAGTCTTTTTTCGTTGATAGTGCTCATTGAATTCAAGTCTTATTCATTCCATTCTTGACATTAAAGCTCCAGTGGCCTATAGAAGGGAAAAATCACCTACACAAACACATGATTTAGAATCAATCGATGTGAATATAAATTGTTGAACTAACTAAACAGGAAGAAAGATAGTGCTGTGAAACCACAATGAGGAAAAGTTGTAATTTTTCTCTGCCTAATCAATATCAGCCATAATACGATAATATCAACAAACAATCACACTTAAGGACTGACTCCATAAATATAAAAGATCATTATCTGAATTGAGATGATAACACAGTCGCGCCATCTGTGAATATACAGCACATACGGAGATGAGTAAATTATCATTCATAATTCAGCTCAAGACTGTTCACCCAGAAACCAAATATGTAAGGTTTTCCGTGAAAGATATATAATAGTTTTTTTTGGTAACCCCCATTTTATTGAATAATGATTATACAGTGCTTTCATGATTTGAAAATTAGGTTTCTATTTCATGTTGAAATCCTTGGACATGTCGGTTAGTATATTTATTTGGACATTTTTCGCAATAAAAATTTTGTATACAGAGTGTCTCATTTGAGAGCTATGACTTTGTCATTCCTTTTTTTAAATGTAATACCCTGTATATTATTTCACTTTACAATTCAACGATTAATTCTTATAACTTATCAGTCCAGAAGTAATTGAAAATGTGCAAAGGGAAACATCATATCGAATTCAGAAATGCCTCGAAGTAAACGGACAAGAGATTGAATAATCAAATAGGAATTACATTTGTGTGTTTTCATATCGTATCTTTCATTATAGTTTAGGCATATGGTATGTTCACAAAAAGTTATAAGAATTTATCGTAGAAATGTTAAGTGAAATAATATACAGGGTATTACATTTAAGAAAAATAATGGCAAAGTCATAGTTCTCAAATGAGGCACCCTGCATACAAAATTTTTATTGCAAAAAATGCCCAAATAAATATAATTATCGATGTGTCCGAGGATTATAACACGAAATAAAAACCTAATTTTCAAATGAATTTGTTCCTTTCATCATGAAAGTACTGTATTGGCCCGAAAAATATTAAAAAACTAATTCGTCGTAGTAGAATGAATTTCTTTTTGAATAGCAACTACAGAAAAAATTCCTGGGTTTTTTTAACGAAAATCGGTTTTTTATCACGGTTTCTTCATATAAAATGAAAGATACTTAACGCATATCTTCACTTCAAAAATATGAACGGTTTTCGAGATATTCGGACTAACATAATATCTCAGAATATTCGAAATTAAGTTGTGCCAAGTTCATATTCATTTGTGGTCAAACATTTTTCATCGGTCCATTGGCTCTCAAACAGTTAAGCTGAAATCGAACTATTGTATTGAAGGTATCAAATACAACTAGCCATATATTGTAAGTGAAATTTTGCTAGATCCTCCTCATTTCGAAAGGACACTCTGTTTTTTGCATAGAACTCTATATAACTATCTGAAAGGACCCAACCCTTCTTCAACTGAGCTTAAAGCGTAACAAGGGGCAACGAAACAAAGATAGCGCTAATTACGGTAACCTCTCTCTGTCACACCCATTGAAGTAAATGGTGTTTAACGGCTCAAATTTGGTTTTACATGGAAATTCCGGTGGTTTGGGTATTACATCATTTAGAAAGTGCAATATTTTTGAAAATGAATATTTATTCTTCTCTGATATGCCATTACTTTCTCTGCCTTCACCGCGTGTGGTTCAAAAAGTGAAAATTATTTTGGTGTGAGCTGTGCATTGACGATAGTTTCATCATTGTTACAATAAATTCAAATAAAAATAGTTATATATTGCCTAGCATTTGGATGCAAGAACGAGCAAGATAACCGCCGATTATATTTTCATAGGTAAGTGATATCATTTATTTATATTTGGATAAGCAACGATCAGCAAGATTATTCAGATTTAGATTTAAAGTGGAATCATTTGTTATAGATTTCCATTGAAACGACTAGAAATTCTGAAGTTATATAGATTAAGGCTGTACGCAGGGAGAATTGGGCTCCATCAAAAACCAGCATTTTGCCAGGAGCATTTTCTTCCAAGTGATTATCTAGTGAGACCTGAATCCACCATGAATTTGTTAAAACCAGATATGCTGTTACTTCTGTATTCTCATATCCAGAGCAATTGTTTGAATATCTAAATAAATTTGTATTTCTGACTTCCTTTAATTTATTTACCAACCGCATAGGAAAATACTTCTCGAAAAGCACCGACTTGAAGTCAGAAAAATTTAAGTGCTTGTTAGAATTCTTTGCCAATGGGAAATTTGACATACTTTTTTCCGATATTTTTGGAAATGTGTATCGAATCGAGCTGAAATTTCGAACATTGCTGTTCAGATTTAACTTCAAGGTCTGCACCAAGTTTCATCGAAATCTCATTGATAGTTTCTGAAAAAAATATTTTTTTAACGATTCTTCATGCAATCAGTTAGCAAGTTTCAATCTGATCGCATCAGTATTTCTTGAGATATAGAGGAAATAAAGTAATATATTTGAAATGGATATAACCCCGATATTGTAAGGTAAATTTTGCCCATTAACGAATTTATTTTGAATTTTTTAAGTCGCTATAGCTTTTCTCGGTGGTAAGTTATCGTGGCAACGGGCGGCTGAATAGAATTCAATTTGACATTGAAATCTTCATCAGTGAGTCCAACCCGGTCGTTTGGAACCATTTTCGGCAAAAAAACGCAAATTTACGAAGGTTCATAACGCGCTGTTCCCCAGAAAAACCGCTCACTAAGTTGAAATTTCACTTGAACATGTGCGATCTTCTACAATCCAACCTTCTTCACGAATTAGTCAGAAAAAAATTCAGGTTCTCGTAATTTGAAACGAAAAATTAAAAAGATTTAGAATAAATGCGACAGAGTTCCCTTTACTGTAATGAGGAAGAAAGAGATAGATACCCGTCCACTTCGCGGGTTGCATAAGCAACGAATTGGCTTCACTTGTCGCTCGAAACGGGTCCCTTCCAGGTATATAATATAGAGCAACATTTTCTGCTATACATGTTCTATCTAGTATGCCTAACAGTTAATTCCTCTAGTTTTCCATTAGATATCAGGAACGTTCAGCTGATTATTTTCACAATATGTCGCAAGAAGTTTTCCATACCCTGTATAACAATCGATTTTAGATATACTGTTTGAGAATGTATAAAAATGCACCGTATTCGCACAAAATTGAAATCCATCCTCCAATATTTAATGATTTCAAATATTCTGAGTGACGATTATTGAATAAAGTCATGTTAGGCATCCGATGTAAAGAAATACATGAATAAATTTTCTTCCATAAAGACACAGGAGTGAATGAAACAATACACATTACAATAAACAAAAAGCACTGCCGTGAAGGCAGCAACTTTTGCGCGCATGTTCAATGTAGATGACCGCTTCAGCAACGAATTTGAACGTGCACGCAAAAGCTGCTGCTTTCACGGCAGTGCTTTTTGAAATTTTTTTCTGATAAATTACTGGATTTCAATTCGATCATATCTGTATTTTTGGACATATTGTAAAAATAAAATTTTGAATGGGTATATCTACGGAATCATTGGGCGGATTTTACCCATTCACGAATTCGACCTTCGTAATTAAGCCCCAAACCTACTCTACAAATATCGAGTTTCTAAGTCGTAAGGTTTGGACCGTAATTACGAAGGCCAAATTCGTGAATGGGTAAAATCCACCCAATGATTCCGTAGATATACCCAATCAAAATTTTATTTTTCCAATATTTCCAAAAATACAGATCAGATCGAATTGAAATCCAGTACTTCATCGAAAATAACAGTTCGAAGTTTCATACAGAATTTAATGAGGATGATATGATGAGAAAATCATAGAAATTTTTTTTTTCAAATTGTTCTAATAACACGATTATCACGAAATTTTGCATACAGTTGTCTTTCAGCATCTTAAATTTAGCTGTGAAGTTCAATCAGGACTGAATCAGTATTTCTCGAGTAATACCGAAAAAATCAACGATATCGAGAAGAAAACCTCGAAATTTGACATATTTTTTCCCGATATCTCCAAAACTTATGATCGTATCGAACTGAAATTTGGTACACTGCTGTGAAATAAGAAGGTCAAAGTGTGAGTATAATTTTTTTTGGATATGATGAATGGTTTCCGAAAAAAAAATTTTTTTGGAAAAAAATTTTTTTTTTATTTTTTTTTTAAATTACTGACAATATGATCCTGACGAAATTCAGCTCAAAGTTGCGCGTCGTTGTACTCCACCTAACTGCCAAGTTTGAATCCAATCGTTCAGGTTGTTTCTAAAATAAAAAATAAATAACTTCAAAACTTCAAATGCCTATAACTCCGAAACTATTCGATCGATTTGGCCCATTAACGAACTTAACCGCGGCATTCTGATGCGCAACCTATCCTGAAAGTTTCAAGTTGCTAGCTTGCTTCTGTCGACAGTTATCGTGTCTACGGCCGGCCGGCCGGCCGGACAGAATCGATTTTGACACCGGATTCGTCATCAGTGAGTCCAACCTAGTCGATTGAGACCATTTTCGGCTCAATCATCCAAAATTACAGACATTTGGACAAAACGATAGCACGCTGTTCCCCTAGAATATGCGCGCAAAAAGTAACAAAACTGTGACCAGACAAAATAGGACACACAATGTGTGATCGTAATTACTCTTATTAAATCGAGTGCAGGAAATAAGGTAACGTTGTAGAAAAATACAGTCCTTTGTTTCCGTAATGGAGATATTGAACCGCGAGCCAACGTTGCGGGACCCCGTAGAATATAAAATTGATGTCTTCCAAAGAAGAGCACACTGTATGTACGTATTTCCAAAGAGCAATCGGTCTTGAGGAAATCTGGATGACATACCTACGGATAAAGAAACCCCATAAAAAATCAAATATTTCTCGACTTCGAAAGTTGTATAACAAGGCACAAGGAAGTGTGTTGGAATGTTGTATTTTCTTTACAATTGATGGAAATAGAAGACTTACAGTAAAAGGTTTGGAACGAGATGTCACAGAGGTTAACAGAAACCGTACAATAATACCGCCACTCTTAAATCCGGTTTCCTGTAGCTGCCATCCATTGGAGCAGGAGCGTATTTCAATTCATTTGTTTGGGGTTTGAATAGAGATGGAAACCAGGAGGGATATCCGAAATCTGAGGACATGCAAATGGGCCTCTGTGAAAATTGAACGGGGTGAACTTCTTCTTGCTACAGAACTTCTTTTAGTTTTTCTGGTCTTTCGAACTAACTGAAAGAATTTGAACGACACAGGTTCATATTCAAGAACAACAATCAAATATGGGCCTTGCATATTCGGTCCTGAAATAGAGGGGATTTATTGATTTTGACAGATCATTCAGATGGCTATAACTGGAGAGCCATTCAACGTATTTGTTCCAAATTTGACAGGTGCTGTAATTATCAGGCCATCGACCTGGTCCTTTGAACTATACCGAGACAGTACAGGCCAGGACTAGGAAATTCAGATTTCTAGTTCCAGGTCTAATAAATCACTATGTTCTAGAGTGTTTGATTGTCCGGAACTGCTCAGGATACCTTCTATTCTCTCACGGCTGCTCTAACCATAGTACCAAAGATAAATTTCAGAATATTATAACCAGCAACAAGATTTAACTGACAAGAAATGCCTAATGAAATATTTCTGTGGTCCCTGTGTTTCAGGAAAGATGCATAGAATACATATGTTGCCGACACTCTTCGAAATATTTTGGGTTCGAAATGAGTTCCAAATGTTGTCAAAATGGGGCTTTGTTGTCCTGCTTCAGTTTCCGCCGATAGATGCCGGCATAGGAAAATCTTTTCTATAGAATCTGAAATATTTACCGAAGTTACCGATCATCTTATCAAAACTAGTCAAATCAAAACTTCTTTCTGATTTTCCGAGTTGGACCATAAACTATTTTCAAAAATTTCAGAAAATAAATTCGTTTTAACAAATTCAAATTATGATTATTCATTTCATTCAGTCAGAATGGCGATGATATAATTCATTCATTGAACTCTAGAATTCTATGGAAAGTCTGGTCCATAGACAGGGACTATCTCTGTGATCTAGTCCCAAAATAGCGTAGACCTAATAATTGGTCTATGCAAAATAGATGAATATTTCTATGTTGTTCTAGCTTGATTCAGTCTTTAATAGCTCAAGGGCTTAACAAAAATAAGGAAATACCCCGAATTTTTGAGAAGAAATAATAATGAATAATTAAGTAATCTTGAATGTTCGAGGGTTCTTATAATGACTTGAGGTAAACTTCATCTGCATCATTCATGCTAATTTCTTATAGTTTTATGAATCGGGAAGTCTATAACCAGAAAACCATTTAGAGTTGTACAATTTGAGTAGTATATAAAGAATTTCACACCAAAATCCATTCCATGCGGAGAACCCACGTCAAAGCTACAAAAAAAGACTGATTTTTTTTAAAATTTCTACAGGCTGTATCTTCTTACTGGGGCCGAATCGGAAAAAATTGGTAAATAAAAAAAGTGTTTCACGAAATGTGGGATTAAAATTAATGAATAACCTAAAGACTCGCCCTGTATATGTGCCATTTCCCCGATACATCTCCTTCTATGAATTCTTTTTCTTTTTAAAATGGGGACGTTCTCGAAATCAAAATTGTGACCTTCACTGATATGGTGGACAGCTAGAGCGGTTTTTTCATTCTTATTTCAATTGATGGGTCTACACTCATAATTGTGCGGATAAATTCTATTTTTGAGATGCGGTTCAGACATACCTATGTAGTAGTATTTGTTGCAATCCCATATCTGATTGTTGTTTTCTGTCTTCCCAAGGTACCATCTATTCACATCAGACAATGTACAGTTACCCGCGGACCACCCTGTGTATCCGAGAATCTCTTCAGTATTCGTGTACAACCCAAGGTCGAAAATCCCATTTTTCGGCATCTGAAATAAATTCCTCTGAGATTCATTATACATTACCGTGGTTCGATTACTGGGATTTACAGATCCCCAAAGTGTAGTGTGGGCCTCACATTTTTCACGAAACTTCCTCATTGTAATATTTGGTCCAATTTAGGGCCTCTTATGAATAATGCATGTACTCTTTCAACGGGGCTCGATCGTTCACTTTCTAGTGTAATGATGTTACTCGGATTTTTTCGTGTATACGCTTTTGGTACGACAGAAGACATGATAAATACGTCGTTTGCAACTCATGCATATGCTGGAGGCTGTAAATTGACAACATGTTTAAAATTTTCTTCCTACAAATGTTTATCACGATATTATGAGGAAGATGAAATAAAAAATCCGAGTAATGCACTAGCGTGGAGTGAGAGTTTCTTGCGCAATAGTTCATCTACCCGTTTATGTTTAAAATCTTGTTTTTTTTTGTGATGTCGTGAAATTCTTATTGGGTTGACTTTTCCCCTATATTCGACCTTTGTGAGAAACAATTGACAATTAATGTTTGAGTTTATTTTGTATTCTAGATGCTGAAATTGCTAGTTTGCAGTATCGATCAAATTTAAGGGTTAAAGATTTTTTCCAACTCAATGAATTTGATTTGGACAATTGATGTTTCAAATTCCTGTGATTTTTTCAACAGAAGTTCATTTTATTATGATGGAAATGCAACATTATTCAAAAAATCATTCATTTACTATTTATTCCACGACCAGTTCTCAAACGGTTCAAAACAAGGCAAATTTTCAAGAATATAATGATCATAATAATAATAATAATAATAATAACTATAATAATAATAATGATTTATTCTCTCTTATAATGATTCTACATGGTAAAATGAAGAGAGAGAAATTAAATTATCGAGATATTTCGGCAAGGCGTTGAAGCATTTCATGGCGTGGAAAAATTTGTTATATTTGAAATCGTTGCCGAACAAGTCATGGAAAAAGTGATCTTATTGATTGAAATATATTTTGGAAGTTATGACATTTCTCCGAAAATTTATAAGGGTTTTTCTTTCCCAGTATCTGGAACAGAAAATTTTTTTATATTCAAAAACTTTGTCAGGATTTTTTTTCTCGAACAATATTACCTAATCTATAATATGAAATGAATATGAATGATTTATATCTTCGAACCTAACCTTTCGGGGCCTATAACTGATTATTTCATCAAAAAACTGAGAGACAATATTCAGAATTATCATACTGAAATATTTTCTCATTCAGGTATTTCATCAAATTGACATACTTCAAAATCACAGAACTGTAGATGAATTTCACATGGAAATCTAAATTGTCTTTCTATTTCTATATATGGTCTTTTTCTATTTAACATTCTTATTATGAGGTTCCATCATTAGGATGTTTTCATCATTGAAATTTAGTTTTGCTAAGTTGAAATTTTTGAAAATCACAATAAAGCAGACCCTCTCCACAAGAAAATCGAAATTGTTTTCTCATTTTTTAACAAAGCCAGCCACATGTGGTATTTTTCTGATAAACAGTATGAAATATAATTTCAACTATTAATTCAAATGTTCATATTTTCATATTAAAATTTGAATTTTTCTTCTGAGGTAATGAGGTGTTGTATCTACTTCTATGTATTATTTCAATCCACTGCTTTATACTGCTTTATTTATCCTATGGTTTTCTGCAATAACAGAATATATAATTTATCTAATTGTATCATGTCTCTACCCGATATTGGAAGGGAAAATCATATTTATTCTCCAGGAAAATGTGTTTTCATACAAAACAAGGACATATGAACATAAAATTAATGTTAATTGGACTGAAGACATACATGTATTAATATATGTTAGGATGTCTGGATATATGAAGCAACTGTTATTGATTTCAGAGCCTCCAAACCGAATTTGAGGATCTAAAACGAAGACATTTTCCATGAAGAACCAGCATGTATATCCCTAATGAACTCTTTGATGATTGTGAAAGAATTTTATCTCGATATTTCAAATATTGTGAGGAATTGAGGAGGATATTTTCTAGCTTATGATGTTTTCTGCTCTGCAGATGTAATTAACTGAAATGATGTTGGTGTAGAATTAAACCAAATGAATGAATAAACTCATTCATCCAAGAATTCGTCAACAAATCAATGAAACAATACGTAAACTTCAGTTAATCATATATTTATATATCGTATATTTGCTTTCATTTAACGGGGTATGATTTATTAATAAATGTATCATAAACTGTAAATAAATTATCGAAAACTGTAAATAAAGAACATTTTGACCCCACGTTAATCAGAATACTCCCGTGGGTATTCGGCATCATATTTCACCCATTAAAACTGATGTTAACTGAGACAAAATCAACACTTCACATAATGTATTGTCATCAGAATATTTCAGGTAAAAACCTCGTGTTAAATTCCCATGAAACGAACCTGAACCCTGAATAATTTACCCATTTCCGCAAGGATCTCATCTCTAAAATCGCAATTTTTCTTGATGAATAAGGGAAAAACCCAATTTCCGGACATCCAATGTCGTTTATCTATAATTGGACAGAAGGGGTAGTTAATGTTAATTGAGTTTGGTTGCCACAATTATTCCACAGTGTGTACTGTGGAATTGATAAAACTGACCAATGAGAATGGAGAAACGAGGCATATAACAGAGGTGAATTATTTCTAGAAAATTATATGGAAACCAGCTGAAAACACGCATGTCCTGAATCATCTGACGTCGTAGATTCTCTTCTGAGTTCAATGTATTTGGTCGACTTTTTACGAGATTCTTCCTGAGAATTTTTTTCAGTTATTTTTTTATTATTCTCGTTATTTTAGTGTTTAGTGATGAATTGGTAGATTTGACGTTTTTTCCCATATTTTTGAAAGTGAATGTCGGATCAAGCAAATATTCGTTAGACTGTTGTGAATTCTGCACTTGTTTCTTGAATGATCCTCATGATTCGTAGCACAGAGTTGTTGCTTCAAATTTTTCAACTAATTACCTCAAAATGTCGAACGGGTATAACTCTGAAACCGTCTATTTTGTCTTCAAGAATATATCAATGGCATCACTGTTTTTTAGTCTATCTATTTCTTATATAGGATATGTCTTTTTCATTTCATTTACATTTGCTCATAATTTGGATTTTACCTGGGTATATTGGTAAATACATAATAGGTATTAGGTATTGATGAACATGAAATGAATCTACTCTTGAAGAAAATCCCCATCGTACAACCCAGCTCAAACTTGAACAACGATCTATATCAGCAAGCAATAAGATCAATCTGCTCACTGAGAACTCAATTTTGCGCATTTCCAAACCCATAAATCCAACGATCCCATAGAACTCCTAGAAAAACACCAACGTTTATGGAGACACGCACGAGCATTGTAGTGTTATACTGTGTATGTAAATAAGCTTTTATTACCTCGATATTACTTTTATATATAGTTTCATATCGATACGATCGTCTAGGGGAGCTGACCAGCGATACGGGCTCCATTAGTACCCAGCAAATTACAGAGGTCTTGCTAGAACTGAGCCAGTCCGTGGTTTTATAGGACCTGTCACGATAAGTTGAACCCTTATTGACGTATAGGCAGCTTTCCACAACCTCGTTTTGCCTGCTCAGTATTTGCACGCATACCCCTTTGTTTATTCTCGGTAATTGGGTAATTACCTGGCAGATTTAATTAAGTGCTTGCTCAGCATTTTATCCTTTATGTTGTGCAAATTGTGGGTTAGCCGCAAGATGGTGGCAGTTGACATATCGCGAATGTCAACATGATGATATTATTGGAACTCGGGATATTATATTTGAAGGGATTATCTCGGAAAATGCATGATACGAGAGTAAGGTTGGCTAACGACCAGAACTACTCTGTGCAGGATGGGTTTTTCAGTTTTATGTCTGAAATCGATTCAACTCAACTTTATATGGAAATGAGACAGGCATTGAGACACAGATTGGCCATGGGAACAATGCATAGGATGCTTCAGATATGGAATAGCGGATGTTTCTCTTTCTCTAACCGTTATTTGAACAACCTGCATGAGCATTCGTAAACTAATTCAGTCAACATGTTTCGCTTTTGAAAGTACTTTTTGAGGACTGATTTTTAGTGCTTTTTATATGAAAAAAGAATTATAGCATCGTGCTCGCTCAAATATCTGATTTTATTTCAGAATCTTGAGCCAAAGATGTTCTCAACGTTTTGATTAGATTCCCTAATTTCAAGCAACGTCAACTTTTATTGTATCCATATACATTCGTGAGGGTCCTTTCACTATAAACATTGAAGAAATACTTTTAAATTCTTTTGATATTTTTAAGAAACCTTCGATTCCGTATTTCGAAATCAGTTGTTACCGGATTCATTCTTGCACAATTGCATAGCTTCATTTCCAATTCTGGTTATGCCAGAAAATGATTATCGCTTAGATAATATATAATTATGTAACACGTCTCCGAAAGTCCGTTTTTAAAAAGAGTTTATCTTTCTAGGTTTCTTAATCACAACTTTATTGAAAGCTAAAGGAAAAGAATACACTACGGGAGGAGGTGTTTATTTTGTGAGCCCTAATAAGCGTTACAATGGTCAGATTAGAACTAACTATCTCTTACATATTTACTTCAAAAGAAAAGAATGAAAATGAATAGTTTGCATAGTCTAATTCTTGGAAGAGCGGGTCGTTGCTATGGGATGAACTGTCTAATAGGCGGAATCCGGTATCATGGAGTTCCTAACACTTTCCCCCTTTAGACGGCAACGTCCTCGTTGTCAGCGGATTCACCTGGGTCCTTGAGATCGATGTGGATAATTCTCCTTGGTTTGTACAAAAGGTCTCTTATCCTTGCTCTGTTAATCGTTACGATGAAAATTCCAGTTATTATGCAACAGAGCAAAATTCCAGTTATGGTATAGTGTGTTAACTGAGATATTGGATGTAGGTACATGGGTTGGTCCAAAAGTTTCTCAGCTTCTTGTAGGATCGAGTCTGGCTCTTTCAGGTGCCTTAACTGAAGCTCAATTTTCTGTCTTGAGTTGAAAGAAATTTTCGAAATATTTTGGATTTTTATTTCGAAAATTGGAATGGAATCGTCAAAAATTGAATTCTCAATGATAATTTTGCAGGGAGAATCCAGTAAATTTGTTCCTTGGATAGGCTTCTTTATTATGATACCATGGCAGTCTTCTAGTACCATCTGAGATTTCTTGAACAGAGTCAGTAACTGTTTATTCTTTAAAACATGGATTATTTTGAAATCATTGTCGATTAGAATTGTTCGGCAATATTCTGGTGTTGATAAAGTGCAATTTTCCTTGGCAGGTGGCTGGAGGCACAGTACAATGGAACTATCTAGGGTACGACAGGCTTCATTGGTCCAATATTCTTGGTTATGGATTGTTATCGAGTACTTCTTTGGTGGAATGATAGCTATATCTTGGTGGTTAGGTATAGGGTACACTCGGGAGTAATTAGCTATGAATTCTTTAAGTATGGGAATTTTAAGGAGGAAACTTATCATTTTATTCGTTCCTACAACAGATATCTTTGAAAATTCTAACATTTTGTAAGGATGAACCTGATTGATTGGTGATAGTTCCTGTGGTTTATAAATTTGTTGAAGATATTTCTCAATCGATTGAAGTTCATTGACTTTGATGAGTTCTAAATTTGGTATTTCTTTGATTGAAAAACTAATTGTTCTTTCAATCATAAGTAAATGATTGAGTAAAATTTCTGATTTGAATATTTCATTCCGTACAAGGATTGCAAAAGATTCTTTAGATTTAATTTCTTCAAACAGTGATTTTGTTTTTTGAATATTTTGATTTAACAAAGCTACATCATCTGAGTACCTCTTAGTCAAATGATTAGCAAAAGAAGTTAATTTATCTACTCTTTCTATTTCGTTATTTCTAATTTGATGTAGTTCTTCAAGATTTTCATTTATGATTTTTAGGTCATCGTCATCTAAGTTTCCAGTAATGAATTTGATGCCTTTTCCAATGAAATTAGCCAAACCTCTCTTAACCTTGTTATTGTTTTCAAATTTTTGAAGTATTTGCTCTATCTGGACATGAGTTGCATTCAACTGAAGGCAGATTTTATGATGAAATTCATCGTAGGAATATTTTTCATGAAGTTCTTTAAAATTTAGTTTCAATTGATCGTAACTATTCATCAAATTAGTTAAGTTAATTGTGAAAAGGAAGTTATGATAGTGATCAAGTATTCTTGCTTCACTTAGGGGCTCTTCAAAGTATCCGTTAGTTATTATTTTGTAGACCTGAAGGGCCTGGTAGGTTCGGGTCAATATCAGGAGGGATATTGGTATCCTGAAAAGAGAGAATATTTTTTCTTAATTTCTTTACTTTTCCAATATGAGCTGTGGTTTCTCGAGATTTCTGAGTTAAACCACTGATTTTGTTTTGTTGTTGATGTTCGACAGTAATTTTTTCAAAGGGAGGGTCGGTTTTTCTAGGTCTGTTCCTCTCAACATAAACTTCTTTTTGGTCTAAATTTGGAGGGTCATTTCGGTTCTCATTCAATCTATCTGAATTTTTCTGTGCTTTTTCTCGATTTCGTTCGTAGATATTGTCGAAAAATGGCAAAATTTCTTGTTTTCTCTTTTCATTGTATTGTTCATACACAGTCATGGTTAAATCGAATTCTGGTGGTTTATCGTAGGGTCCGTACAGTAAATTAAAAGGCGAATAACCAGTGGCAGAATGTATCGATTGATTATAAATTAAAGTAGCTGTGATCATGAGGTTTGAAGGGTTTTCATTTGGATTCTTCAATTTAAGAATTCTGAGTTTTTCTAGAATAGTTGAATGATATCTCTCTATTGGAGAGTTAGAGCTTGGGTTATTTACAGTGGTGAAATGTAAATTTATTTTGTTAAGTTTGCAAAATTCGATGAATGTTTTATTATGGAATTCTTTCCCTTCGTCACACACAATTTTCTGAGGGATGTTATGATGAGCAAAAAAATGTCGTAATTTATTCAAAATAGTAAGACCAGTACCATCTTTCACAAGGTACGATTGGGCGTATTTGGAGAATAAATCAATAATTGTTAAAAACTTAGAATTTTGAAAAGAAAAGGTATCCATGTGAATAACTTCAAAAGGTCTCTTCGCTAGAAGGGGACCGGAAAATTTTAATTTATAAGGATGCCTTTCGTATTTAGATTGAAGGCATAATTCACATTGATTAATAATTTGGGTAATTATTTGTTTCATTTTAGGCCAGTAGTACTTTTTTGATAAGTGATTGTAGGTTTCTGAGATACCGTTATGATTTTTATCATGATATTCGGAAACAATCTCTTTTTGATTTTCGTCACAATTGACATCCAATAAATAAGTTTTACTGATAAAAAGTTTCACTGAATAATTAAATGACTCTTTACAGAATCGAATGAATGGTAGTCGTAACTTATTATCTCTAAAGTAAATTCCATAGGTTTCATTCGGTCTGAAGATTTCTTTAAAAAGGATGGAAAAGTCTGTTTCCATTCGATTTTGTCTTATTGATACATTGTAAGTATTTTTCCCGAAAGGTTTCGTATATTTCAAGTTATATTGCTCCCCTATGTCCAAAATAATTCTGTTTGGGTAAATGTTCACAGATGATTCGGTGATTGGTATAACTTTTCCGTTATCTTCTTGGGTGGAATGAATGGTAGCATCGGAGTTATTGTCTTGGTTTTGATTTTCAGGTTGGTTAATCAGATTTTGATTGTTTTCTGAATTTAAAATTTTTTTTACTTCGTCATCTTCTAATACTGGTATTTCATCAGTGTTTGGTAAAATTGAAGCTAAATCGACATTAAGGTCGTTGTCTGTCAGTAATGAATTATCGTCTTTTTCACGATTATTAATTTCAACACGAGAAAGTGCGTCAGCCACTTTGTTTTCTTTACCTTTGGTATAAATTATGTTAAAATCGAATTCTTCCAATTTCAACTTCCAACGTATTAATCGAGAATTGGGTTCTTTAATTTTATAGAGCCATACAAGGGGATTATGATCGGTTTCAATGGTGAATTTTTGTCCAAAAAGGTATGGTCTGAAATGTTTGGTGGAATCTAGGATTGCCAGTAATTAATCTTAAATACATTTTTCAGAGATACAAGGTTATCATGTGAAATACTTGTAAATTTGATTGGAATGAGACACATAGGTTTCGTATTTTCCAAATCTATTGGAAATGAAAAGGAAACAACCGAAAAATTGACATATAATTTGTGTCAGTTCGCAGTCAATTTACACATTCAATGTGTCAATTAACTGATTAAATCTCTCAATTAATGAATTTACTTCATCAGTTCGCAGAACCATTCTGTCAACTCAAACATGTAATCAGCCAATTATCTGCTGGGACACTTAAACACTTTGATATTATAGCAACTTACATTGCCTACCCTCACAAAAATACTCGGTATGAGCCAACAAGCAACCTACCATGCCTCATTATCCAACTTATTCCCGAATACAAGACATAATCCTTCAGAAACACAATTATAAGACATAATTAATATCGCCATCGTGCTTTGAGTTAGTTACCTAACAAACCACCACTTCTGAAAGTCTTCCACGAAACGACTTTTTAATGACCTAAAATCACTGGTCCTCAAACCCTGAAATTTTCTTCTTGAACACATAAAACCTACGAGTATAATTTCACGTTTTCTTGAATAAGTTATAAAAAGATTGACTGCACCCGCCTGGCTCCCTCCATTTTATTGACGTATAGAAACTTTTCTAATTGCGACTTCATGCCAATTTGCCTACGACTAGGTTACTCCTATTTTCTGCCATAATTTGGGGATAAATTGGCAATTTAATTTTTCTTGAGGTTTATTACTCCATTTATCGTGTACTTGCAAACCACCAACTATAATAACAAGAGCCTCGAATGTTCATGGCCCTGTGACCTTGCTTTGTGGGTGGTTCTCGAACTGTATCAAAAAGTTTTGATTAGAATCGGCAGCATTCAGATTCGTTTAGTTGAGAAACGTGCAGTTCAGGTGTTTCCATATAAGAAACACTCTTTATTTTATATTTCAAGTAGGTTGCAAAGTTCAAATTGTGTCAGTAAAGGAAATTTTAACCAAATAACGAAGTAAATGATTATCCGGTTTTTTGTAAAACACTTTCTGATTTGTTGTTATTTGAATTTTTTTGTTTTATTTGAATTTTACGTTTTGCTATTTATGTAAGGGATTTCTAGGTCGATGATTTATATCGGGGATATTTAAATACGGGGAGTTTTGGTTATTATGAAACGACCTCAAGGGTAGTGTTTTTGGTCGGTTTCTCACATGAGATATTATGCTCCCACATCGCATATTTTGAAGGAAGACCACACAAATATAGCTATGAAATAACTAAAATGAAATGATACTTAACTGAAATATTTCGTTTCTTTCCAATCACACAAAAACTAAAACCTTAAAGTAAGCATTTTATATTTCGGCTAAAAAAAATTACTCGCCCTGAAAATTTCAAAGTTAACATTTTGAAATATGTAGATTTGAATGAACTAATAAAAAAAATCGTCCGTCCGCCGACCGTTGTCCAGGGCTTTCCGCTGAAAGCCGTGAACTGAAATCCGTGATGAAACTTGATAGGGAAATCGTGTGTCGCTCGAGATTGATCCTCCAAGCTTCGATGAACCCTTAGTGTTCAAAATTGAGGGCAGGAGATGAAAAAAATATTTCTCGAAATTTTTCCACCAAATTTTCATGAAACTCTCAGCGTTGATTACTGTTGCATAACTCAACCAAAAAATTTCCAGCCAGATGATTTCCGACCAGTGGTCCCTGAGTTATAAACAAAAACCCTGCCAATTGTGTTGTGAAAAGCAAATGAGTTATGAATAATATATAAATTCCATTTAAGATATCAATGGTATTGGGTTATTTAACTGAAAAAATAATAAACCCGTGTGTAAAATTTGCACTTTTTTTACCTAGTTACCCTGTTTCTAAACTGTTGCCGTCAATTCATCGACTGTGAAGTTGTTGTACTCTGGATGGATCTCTTCACAACCGCAAAGAAATATTCTAGTGAATTAACTCATTCCTTCAAGAACTGGGTGAAATGATGAAAAATCATCTACATAAGAAGTCTGCTTTTTGTGTTAATTCAATATTCCTATGTCATCGACTCAAAGCTGACATGGGAGTGCCGAGGGAAACTCAATGAAGTAGGTAAGAACAACAAAGTTTCCTTAGTCTGGGCTCCTGGTAGAGATGTGTTGTGACAGGATTTCTGCGGAGCTGTGACTCACTGTGATAGTTACGGAGAAATCACAGGGCCAAAGCACAACTTCTTTTCGGAGTCGTGACTGGACTGAGTACGCATGATCTATTGCGATTCCGGCGGAATCGGAACGTTTTAAGGAGTCGGGAACGTTGGATCTAGAGTCGAGAATGGTATGCTGGCTATGATTTGGTACCTGCTTCTGTTGCAACTTCGGAATAAAACAAACGGCGAGATTTCTGTAAAATCGAAGTTCTTTCATAATGAAATTATTGGAAATATAGAAATGCTAAATATGTGTATAATAATATGGAAACTATACTCCCATTGTTTGATCATGCAATAAGCATAGTAAACGGAAATATTTCAACTCCATATTGAATAAATTTATCCAATATTTTTTTATGATAGTTTCACTTAAATGTATCATTTCAACAACAAAAATCAGTAGGCGCATGCATTACCATTTCGACAAGCAATTCCTTCAAGTATCGATTGAAAGCTTATTTTGGGAGGATTTTGCATCATTTTATAAGGTTTTTTTAGTTTTCACTCCCAATAGTTGAAACAGAACTATTAAAAAAACAAATAAATTGTTCTTTCATTTTAAGTTTCAAGAAAATGATAATGATTGAATACATGCTTGCAGAAAGTATGATAGAAGTGCATTCATAAAATTTTTCACATCATTTCCCATTTCGAATATACTTTCAATGGTCATTTTATATGTTACTCTCAAGATTTTAAATACGAATATGGAAGGCTTGATATCTTTGATGAACCTAGAAACAAGTACTCATGAAAGGTAGGAGTATTTTGCCGCAAATTTATTTTTTATTCAGTAATTTGCCATAATAAATAAATCGTGATTTTTTGAAGTATACTTGTTTGCATTATTTCAATCCCGAATTCCTTTTCATTTTATTTGCCATTCCTGATGTATAAAATGAGATTAAAATCTAATGTAAAATAATAATGAAAAAAATTCAAACACATTTCATTTGCAATTAATGAAATAGAATTGATTAGATAGTTCTTAATCGAAATCCCAAATGATAAATGTGATTCTTCTCTAAAATTCAAACGATAAACCAGGTTTATTCGTTTTATTGAATACCTTTTACAACCCAGTAATTATCAGAGACCTCGATTTTGAAGCAATGAATCATAATCCTGTGTCCGTAACAAGAATACAATACCAAACCTCTCAACTAAACTTGAACATCCCATCCATTCTTCAACTACTACTTCGAATTACTTCCCTATCCCTAACGCCATGCCGTGAACGAGACAACAAACCGAGAGCAACAAGAAGAAACGGTGAATCTGGAATCGGAATCAGTCAACGCCGTCCGTGCACGTCTTTTCCTCAATGCGTGTGTTAACTGTTAAGTGATTTGAATCGAGGAGAGGAACCGACCGCTCCGCCGGCTGGCCCTGTAGCTCCAGTGAGAGGCCAGTCACAGGGCCAAAATCACAGGTACTGAAATCACTACACATCTCTAGTTCCTGGGCATTCCTGGACTCCTGGGTTACATACTGGCAAGAACCTTTCTGTGGTATGAGCAAATGCACCTATAAAAAAGAGTTTTTGGAGAAGAAAAAAAGAAAATGAAAGAGGAGCAATCTTTAGCAATTCTCCAGGAATGGATCATTGCAAAAAAATCCTTCGGGACTTTGAAATTGCAAGGTCCAAAAATCATTCGGATTAGATCAAGTTACGCCTCCTCACTGGCTTGCCCACAGGACACTATCGCCTGAGGAAGCATATGAAAATAATGGGGTTATCAGAAACTGACGAGTGCAGATTCTGTGGGGAAGAGAAGGAAACTGTTCACCTGATCACAGAATGCCTCGTCTTTGCAAGCCTGCGCAAGGAATGTCTTAGACAGGAGAATTATAGGAGGAATGTGAACATCAACTCCTTGAAGTCCTCACAGATATTGGAGTCCATCAGAGCTCTAGAGCTGTAGGTAGCGCAGCGCGAAAAGAGCTCTGACGAGGGGTCACAATAGACCTTAAGGTCTCAGTGGAATGTAACCCCTTACCAAACTATAAACTAGCAAGTTCATACTACAAAATCAAATTATTGTTTCTCAGCTCAGTTAATATATTGAGGAGGGGGAAAATATCGATGAGAAAATTCGATGCTTCATATAAGTATTAGTATCTCGAAAAGCTGTGTTGCCCAGTGAACTATGAACGCTCCTCAGCTGGACAATTAACCTCAATTTCCAAAATGTTAGACTCAAAAAATAAATTACTTTCGAATAATATCCGCATCATTTTGGAAAAACGGCGAATCTTTGTTTGAAACCGACAGCATTTTGAAAAATGTTCCAGTCGCAAACACTGGAACATTCAGTTACTTAGCAGATAGATTATTACCTGCAAACCATAACACGAGACTATGAAGTTATTATTCATATTGATGAGGAAATAATAACTCCCTCTAACGATTTAATGACTCGGTCAGTTACGCAGAAGGATATAGCTGTAGGTATTTTTGGCGTCGTTAATTTTTTTGGACAGGGTAACTCTGACCCAGCAGGCAAAAGGATCATTAGGTCTATGCGTGTTCAATGCCACCTGTTGTGAATGAAAGGTTAACAATTGTGAGTTTGTAATATGCTGAATCGAAATTAGAAGTCCAACCTGTAACTTTGAAATTTCTGAAAAACCACTGAACCCTACCGTGATCCGCTTAAGCCGCACCATCACCCAGATATATGTTCAAAAGAAAAATTTCAATTGAAGTATATGTAATCATTCAATGAGCATAAACACAACAGCTTAACCCTAATATCTGGTCACAAAATAAAGCAAAAACTCTATGTATTCTGTAAACTGTAAGAACGTAGTGGAGATTGATTGAAGGTTTTCATCAGCTTTGGGGCAGATCAGCAAAAATAGTGAAATTTCCCGAATTTTATCAAATTGTTTAACATATAGAACCTCTTATATCTGCATAATGGTGCGTTTCAAGCTTTGGGAAGAAATTATTAGCCACACTTAGTTTCTGTAAAATCAATGAAGATTCTCAAAATGACTTAAGCTGAACTTTATCTGCCTTAGTTCTGATTTCTTGTATTTAACTACGAAACCGTTCGAAGTAGCCGAATCTGATTTTCAGATGAAGGAAAATATGCTGTATTCGATGAGGAAAATCTATGATTGAAAATGGGGCACAACCGATTAACGAAAAGTATTAACGCTGGTCCCAGTGAGAAATGCAAGCTTGAATTTGAATTCGAAAATGATTTTTTCGTTAACCATGATCACAGGCAGAGAAAAATCGCTTATCCAATTCTACACAAATTGGGTGAGGGCTGAATCGTGGTGAGTTTAATCGTGAAACAGAAAAATTAGGACGACATTTATACAGTTTCCTCTTACATAGTAAGGAATAGCCCTGACGCCTTCGCCATTTTGCAACACCAAAAAACCTCTGCGTTCGAATGTCTTTTACTGAGTGTTTTTGCTACAGCAACACAATTCTTTGTGGGTTGGTTTTCCACTAGAATGAATTGATATGATTAACACCAAAAAGATTTCTGTGGCTTAAAATGAAGTAACGGTGAAGTTATATCCGCATGAAATATTCGGTAAAATATCGATTTCGATAAGTGTTTGGCTGCTGAATAATTAGACACCTTCAACTATAGAATGCTGATGAATGAGTCGTGGAAATCATTTAAGGTGCCGACAGCCAAACAATAAACAACATGAATAATACCCCCGTTTAAGTGTTCTATATAGAGATAACAGTGCAAATCTCCGAGTACATGTTTAAGTCACATTAATGTCTCCTAGGGCCTCGACGAAGGTATCATTAAGACGAATGGCGTGTAGGGTGAAATGGTAAAATCACGGAAAGCGACCGGGTAGCGGAACAACACAGTTCCGCAGCGACTCGAAATGACTTACAACACACGAAAGGTTACATTACGCAGATGCCCCTCTACGTTCGAACGCGTCCTCTTCGTCGTGTTGACCACATTACTGTTAGGGGCGTCTTTATTAAACCGCATTACACGTGAAAAATAGATCGTTGATACGCTTTTGGAATTAATAATCGTACATAATTTTCGGTCAAATTTAGGGTGTCGGTAGATTTTTTACGCGCTTGTTCTAGGGAACAGCACGATATCATTTCGTTACGATGTCTGTAATTTTCGAATTTTGAGTCAAAAATGGTCTTAAACGTTTGGGTTGAACTCCCTGATCTAATTCGATTATGTCCGTCTGTATGTCCGTATGTGCTCTAACTTTCGAAGGAAAATACTTAGTGACTTGAAATTTTCAGATAAGGCTTGGAGTCCTAATATTTCGGTTGAGTTCTGAGATGGGTGGAATTGGTTAGATAGTTTCGGAGTTAGACACATTTGAAATTTTGAGGATAATTCCCCGATATCTAATGAAGTATTGGCTCGATCGAATTGAAACTTCGTGGACAGTTTTGGAATAAAACCGTGCAACCTACAGCAGAATTTTGTGAAGGTCCAGTTGTTTAAAAATAAAAAAAGTTTATTCAAAAAAAATTTTTAATTTTCCTCCCTTTGAAAAATTTCAATCGTCAGTATTTCACAACAATGTTCCAAATTTCAATTCAATCCGATATTCACTTTCGTAGATATAAGGAAAAAAAATTTCAAAAAGCATAGATGACCGCTTCAGCAACGAATTTGAACATGCACGCAAAAGCTACTGCCTTCACGGCAGTGCTTTTTGAAATTTTTCACTGATAAATTACTGGATTTCAATTCGATCAGATCTGAATTTTTGGAAATATTGGAAAAATAAAATTTTGATTGGGTATATCTACGGAATCATTGGGTGGATTTTACCTATTAACGAATTCGGCCTTCGTAATTAAGGTCCAAACCTTCTCTACAAATATCGAGTTTCTAAGTTGTTTCTTTCGGAAGTTATTGTATTTACGCAGTAGGCCGTTAGGCTGACCGAAAGAAACAACTTAGAAACTCGATATTTGTAGAGAAGGTTTGGACCTTAATTACGAAGGCCGAATTCGTTAATGGGTAAAATCCACCCAATGATTCCGTAGATATACCCAATCAAAATTTTTATTTTTCCAATATTTCCAAAAATACAGATCAGATCGAATTGAAATCCAGTACTTCATCGAAAAATAACAGTTCGAAGTTTCTTACAGAATTTAATGAGGATGATATGATAAGAAAATCATAGAAATTTTTTTTTCAAATTGTTCTAATGAGACGATTATCACGAAATCTCGCAAAAAGTTGTCTTTCGGCATCTCATAACTAGCTGTGAAGTTTTATCAGGACTGAATCAGTATTTCGAAAAAAAATTTTTTTTTTAATTATTGACAACATGATCCTGACGGAATTCGGCTCAAAGTTGCGCGTCGTTATACTCCACCTAACTGCCAAGTTTGAATTCAATCGCTCAAGTAGTTTCTGAAATAAAAAATAAATAACTTCAAAACTTCAAGTGCCTATAACTCCAAAACAATTCGACCGATTTGGCCCATTTACAAACTTAACCGCGGCATTCTGATGCGCAACCTAACCTGAAAGTTTAAAGTTGCTAGCTTGCTGCTGTCAACAGTTACCGTGTCTACGGCCGGACGGACGGCCGGACAGAATCGATTTTGACACCGGATTCGTCATCAGTGAGACCAACCTAGTCGATTGAGACCATTTTCGGCTCAATCATCCAAAATTACAGACATTTGGATAAAACGATAGCACGCAATTCCGTTGTTCATTGGAATTTTAACGTTATTTTCGCAATATCTCAAGAAGAAGAGACTAACAACATGCAACTGGGTGCAAAATTTTGTATCGATCTAATAGTAAAAGCTCCTGACCTCACGTCAGTGCTTTTCTAGATTTTTCTAAGATAGTGATTAAGTTTGAGAAATCTCGATTGACGGAAATTTTGGGAGGATTTCGCATTATTTTTCAGATTTTCCCTAGTTTTTCACTTTCTGTATCTATAACAGAAACTGTGAACGTAAAAGTTACCAGAATGGAATAGAATTATTATTTTCTATGGATAATTTTTTATTAATTTTTTTTTCAGATAAGGAACTAAAGTCTGAGATGTATTCAGAATTATGAAAGAGAAAAGTTTATGGAGAAAATTGTTTTAATGATTTGAAAGTTGAATATTTCGAACATATACAAGGTGTCTCGTTGAAGGAGTAGCAGAAATCTTTTTCCGTTAAAAAATTAATATGCTGGATTATTGCTCGGTACTGTCAATACTGTTCTTCATACCACCATTATATCATTTTATTCTTATGCTCGGCAATCTCGACTCCTCAAATTTGAATAAGGAAAATGGTTGTGGGATATGTTGTTGTAAAGTTTTTTTCATCTGAATGTAATAGTTGACGTTTTTTGAGATTTGATGATTCATTCACGTCAGTAATTTTAGCCTTTGAAAAACAAGCGAAGAAACAATGCAGTAGTGGAATCTTTTTTTCAGAGAAACGAAATGAGTGTCCTGAATAGTAAAATAAGAATGAAATGCTCAGATTAAGTTCAGTCGATTTCCATAAAATTATTCCAAAGAGGCACATTCTGTGGCATAAGTTTCCGATATCGAGTCGCCCTTAATGAAAGAGTTTGCAAAAGATAGATCTGGAGATCTAGCTGGCCATTCGATAGCACCCCACCGATCAATATACTATTGGTAATTAGTTGTGTAATAGTTACTTAGTATACTGAAACAAATCTAGAAAAGCACTGAAGCGAAGGCATCAGCATTTCCACCAAAGAATATTAACGTTGGCAAAAATTGAAAAAAAAAATTTCATTTTTCTGATGACAAGATCATGATGAAATTTTCTTCATTCTCGCGCAACAGCTTTCATGAACTAGTTACCAGGTTTCAGTATTTTTGAGTTATTCTGGAAATAACCATACCGAGAAGAAAACCATAAACGTTGATATATCCTTATTCCAACATCACCGAAATTGAAAATTAGATCCAATTGAAATCGAGGAAATTGTTGTGAAATATTCCATCCAAAGTCTGCGCGAGATTTCATTGAAATATAAATAGAGGTTTTCCGAAATGAATTTCAAAACAAAAATTTTAAAAATATTTTATGATTGATCAACAATGTGATCCCTCAGAATTATTGAAAACATTTCCGTGTAAGCACCCCACATCTAACTACTATGCTTCAATCTGATCGTATAAATGGTTCCTGAGATATTCAGGGAATAACTTCCAAAAAAATAACTCAAAAGTTCAGCCGATTGGCCCACTAATGAACTTAACTGGTGTAATCTGATACGCAAATAACCTTTGGAGTAATGACGAAAAGCTTGAGAATTAAAGACATAACCTAGTAAAGTTAAAAATTCAAATATCAAATACATTTTGAAAGAATGTGAAATCTTCCATTTTATGAAACTAGCGCGAAAGAATTCTCACCACCGTAGAATCTGAAACTATTGAATTTCATTTAACATTTCCTCTACATTCAGTACAAAAAAACATGTCTACAACCAGACCTAAGCAAACTTTCATTTCAATTCACCACCACCATATCCACTTTCAATAAATCCGAATAGTGCACCCACCACAATGAATTTTGTAGAGCATGTAGCAACAAATGGTTCTCTTGTTCATCATATCAAATATGAATGTCCCTATTATTGCTTCTTGTACGTCAGACATGCATAATGTAGCAGAAACTAACAGAGGATCTAGCTGATATTCAGCCTGTTCCCTGTTCCAAGCCACTACCGTAAACAGGAAGTCAGCTCTGCTACCTTCCGATTGATTCTATGAAACTGCTGCTAAATATAATACACGTTGCTGATATCTGACCAAGGACGTGGAAATGTGCCCCTCGTACAGACAATGGAATATCTGCAGAATCATTTCTTCCGCCATCTGGGATCGAGATCCTCCATTTCTCCTTTGGGAGCACTGAATGAATGTTGAATTAAAACATTAGGCCAGCTGGCTCGTCTTGTTCTTGATTGTTTTGTTCTTTCCTCATTCATTATGAATGAGAAGCAATGTTGTTCTTGTTTCATTGTTATTGGATAGTCGGAGAAGGAACAGGTTTTCTTTGTGGTAATTCGTTGTGATCGGTTGGGTTCACACTCGGAACGAAAAAATTGAGGCAGATGGAAATAATATGTAATAATATCTTATCGAAACAGGGGAGAGATTCATTTTTCGCTATATTTTTCTAGGGATCACTAGAATGAGACTTTTTCATTTCCACATATTCCGTTATTTCAAACCGTCGGCTATGGAATTACAGTACCAGAGCGTTATAATAAATTTCATTCCATTTTGAAGTTTAGAAACGATTTCATTCAACCCAAATCAATCAAAGTATGATGACGCTCACCACCGGTAAATTTCAAATTAACTAGTGAATTTCTGTTGCTGATAATTGTATATTTAGTGCTGCCGTAGCTTCTGATCTTACCTCATAAAATACACGTGAATCCTCATCTGAATTTAATAAAATTTTGTTTGCAACACGTGAGTTATAAAGTTTATTTAACTAACATAATCACAAGGACGAATATATGTCCGATAAATCAACACATAATAATAATAATAATAATAATATATTGATCCTTTTGGACATGTATTTACATGCATAGGATAAGTCAAAATAGCAAAGTGAACTAGGTTCTGATACAATCATTCAAGTATTCATTCACAGTATAACAGCATTTTTTCAACAGTAAGATTTTAACATTGTAATTAAGATTTCTGATAGTATTTGGCAGATGATTATAAAGTTTAATGGACTGGTACGTAGGAGACATCTCAAACCTAGCAGTCCTATGTTTAGGTATATGTAGCAATCCCTCATTTCTAGTGTTATAAGTATGAAAGCTTGACAGCTTGATCATGCTTTGCTCGTTTTTTTTCACATACAAAAGACATTTGAGAATGAAGATGGAAGACAAGGTAAGGATACCATTCTCAACAAACAACGCTCTGCATGACTGACGCGGAGGTATATTGTACATCATACGCAAAATTCGTTTTTGCAAAATAAAAGCTCTGCACACATCCGAAGAATTTCCCCATAAAAGAACATTATACGATAAATGGCTATAAACTAGACCATAATAGATATTCTTGAGTGTTTCTGGAGGAAGGAGATTTCTTACTCTACTTATAGCAAAATAAGAACTGTTGAGCCTGGTACACAATGAATCGACGTGAGCGGACCACCTCAAACCACTGTCCAAGTAAATGCCAAGAAATTTAGCACTTTCTTTAGACAGTATGTCTTCATTTAAATAGTGAGTTGAGAGCTCGAGATTACTCTGACATAATGTGAAATAAATGCACTCAGTTTTTCCGATGTTAATCATGAGATTATTCCCATGACACCAGTCCACGAAGCAACCCACAAGAACACCACACAACCTCTGAAGCTCTCCAAAAGATGGAGCTCTTATTACCACTGAGCCATCATCAGCAAATAAAGTTAATAAATACTTTATCAGCGAAGAATTCTGATGGGCTAGCAGGTTGAAAAACATCATCCGCAGATTCACAGGGAGATCGTTGATAAAGAGCAAAAATAAAAGTGGTCCAAGGACAGAACCCTGTGATACTCCCAGGTTGACATATTCCACCTTGAACAGAGCTGATCATCCAATCAACCAAAACATCTACACCGAAGAAGCGGATCCAAGGAGAATCACTACAGCTGTTTCACAGTTATTACTGATCATCAGGTTATCTTAGCTTAGATGAAACCACAGTTGATTCGTGACTGTGATAAAACCGCTGAGTAGGAATCTGGATACTTGTCACTTTTCAGATGGAATACTGCAGTATAACTACCTATAGCGCGCCGTCTTCCAGGAGCATCTTGCGAATCATACCTTCGAGTGCAGAATACTTTAATCGATGTGCATGAGGTTCATCCTCTTGTCGCATCAGGTCTCTGTTTCTGCGATACTGCAGATAACAACCTCCATCACGACTTTGGAAACAATCGGTTCATGTTTATGTATTCGAAGAAATTAATCTACTAGGCCATTTCTCCTCATGAATGAATATTCATTCAAATCATTTGTTGTATAAAACTATCAATTACTCCTTTTGATTCAAATGAAGAAATGATCTTCTTGTTATTATGCACTATGGACACTGTTGTCCATTGAAAAATTCAACTATTTTGGTGTTGGTGTTCCTCTATCTATCTAGTTTATATAAATGATTTCACAGATGCCCTTTGCACTAGGCAAGTCTTTCTTTTATTAGGTACATTGATTTCAACCATAGAATCGTTGCATTCAATGAAACGCATTTGTCGGTAACTCTTTTCCTAGATTCAGCTCAGTAAAGAGATTTCAGAATAATTAATTATTCCTTATAATTTCTCATGCTTTCGAGATTTTGAACGTTGAATGTTATAAAATCTCATAACATTCCAGAATTTTCCCTATTTTCGTGGTTCTACCTGTTAGCTAGTACAAACCTCAAATTAAACTCCCCCCCGTTCATCCTAAGTACAGAATACACCTACTTATTTCCCCATGACGTGACCAGACCACCGATACAGAGGCTAAATATTCAAGTCTATAACCAGACTTCCGGAGAATTCACAGAGTTCAATTTATTTCTTTACACTCCACAAAGAATTTCATGTGAATCATTTATAAATTTGATTAAAATGATGATATATGGGATTTTTGGTACGAGAGTGGGCGATTGTAAATTTGTGTACGATCTATGTTTGAAACAAATGGATACCATAATACCGTCAAGTGGAGGATCTGTGTTTCAGTAAGATGAACTAGTTTCGTTAAAATAATGCTGCAAATAGCACGGAATCGTCAAAATTGACAGAGGAAATTAGTGTGCGCCATCAAGTTTCATAAAATTTCAAGCAATGTATGGTATATTCTATTGTAGGAGCCGTAGTTCAACTGAGTTGCCAGACGATGGCGCCACTGACCGACGCACGCTAGCTTCTTCATCCCAACACAGCATAAGCGCGTCTGTCATGGTCGCTCATAGAGATGTGTTGTGACAGGATTTCTCCGGAGCTGTGACTGTGATAGTTACGGAGAAATCACAGGGCCAAATCACAGCTCCTTTTCGAAGTCGTGACTGGACTGAGTACGCATGATCTATTGCGATTCCGGCGGAATCGGAACGTTTTAAGGAGTCGGGAACGTCGGAACTAGAGTCGAGAATGGTATGCTGGCTATGATTTGGTACCTGCTTCTGTTGCAACTTCGGAATGAAACAAACGGCGAGATTTCTGTAAAATCGAAGTTCTTTCATAATGAAATTATTGGAAATATAGAAAGGCTGAATATGTATATAATGATATGGAAACTATAGTCCCATTGTTTGATCATGCAATAAGCATAGTAAACGGAAATATTTAAACTCCATACTGAATAAATTTATCCAATATTTTTTTATGATAATTTCACTTAAATGTATCATTTCAACAACAAAAATCAGTAGGCGCATGCATTACCATTTCGACAAGAATTTCCTTCAAGTATCGATTGAAAGCTTATTCTGGGAGGATTTTGCATCATTTTATAAGGTTTTTTTGGTTTTCACTCCCAATAGTTGAAACAGAACTATTAAAAAAACAAATAAATTGTTCTTTCATTTTAAGTTTCAAGAAAATGATAATAATTGAATACATGCTTGCAGAGAGTATGATAGAGAAGTTCATTCATAAAATTTTTCACATCATTTCCCATTTCGAATACACTTTCAATGGTCATTTCATATGTTACTCTCAAGATTTTAAATACGAATATGGAAGGCTTGATATCTTTGATGAAGCTAGAAACAAGTACTCATGAAAAGTAGGAGTATTTTGCCGCAAATTTATTTTTTATTCAGTAATTTCCCATAATAAATAATTCGTGATCGTATACTTGTTTGCATTATTTCAATCCCGAGTTCCTTTGCATTTTATTTGCCATTCCTGATGTATAAAATGAGATTAAAATCTAATGTAAAATAATAATGAAAAAAATTCACACACATTTCATTTGCAATTGATGAAATAGAATTGATTAGATAGTTCTTATTCGAAATCCCAAATGATAAATGTGATTCTTCTTTAAAATTCAAACGATAAACCAGGTTTATTTGTTTTATTGAATACTTTTTACAACCAGTAATTATCAGAGACCTCGATTTTGAAGCAATGAATCATAATCCTGTGTCCGTAACAAGAATACAATAACAAACCTCTCAACTAAACTTGAACATCCCATCCATCCATTCTTCAACTACTACTTCGAATTACTTCCCTATCCCTAACGCCATGCCGTGAACGAGACAACGAACCGAGAGCAACAAGAAGAAACGGTGAATCTGGAATCGGAATCAGTCAACGCCGTCCGTGAACGTCTTTTCCTCAATGCGTGTGTTAACTGTGAAGTGATTTGAATCGGGGAGAGGAACCGACCGCTCCGCCGGCTGGCCCTGTGACAGAAAATCACGTCGAATTTGGAGGATTCGGAACTGGTAGCTCGGTTGACAGGCCAGTCACAGGGCCAAAATCACAGGTACTGAAATCACAACACATCTCTAGTCGCTCACTACGCTGCTTCTGCGTTTGCCATAGGCAGGTGCCAGAGGATTCAGCCTATCTGATGAGTCCACACCTGGCTCTGAGACGAAACAACTTTTCCTAAGAGCACGCCGTCCTTCAGATGGCGCGAACTCACAAGAACCGCCAAACTATTATACAACTAACATTAAGAGTTGACCGTTGTGAACTTTTTAACAAAGTACAGGAGTGTGTTATCACATTGAGGAATATTTAAATACTTTTAACTTTTCAGCTGAGCCAAATCTGCCTTAACCCAATTTTCGGTTCGTTGTGTTCAAATGAACCGGGATATTTCAATATTATCTTCCGGTAGTCAAATCATATACGAACGTAACTGAATTTTAACTACGTATTCATTTTAGTGGGCCCGACCTAATCGTTCAAAACCACTTTCGACTCGAAATTCGAGATTAGCAGACATTTTCGAATGCTCTTTCGTGAAGAGCCGCTTAAGAAATTGAGCTGATGAATCTTCGATAGTTAACCTTCCATATGCAAATATCAAGTCTCCCCAGCCTAGGCTGTTTCTTTTGGAGACTATTGCGCTTAAAGTTGGCCGTCTCCTAGACATATCTGACTCTCAGAAGCAATAACTCGGAGATTTGAAACGTAAATTGGCCGATAAAAAGGTTCTGAGAAGCTCCGAACTTCACGTATCTACTTCCTCGAATTTTTCATTTCTATTGATGCAGAATCAGGAGTCAAACCAACTTTGCTGCAAAAAGAACCCAAAGTCTGCACTCTTTCACCAGAAGTGATAGAATTATAATTGACGATTTTTTTTCTGAACCAGCGCGTGACTTCAATTATATCCTTTTTCCATTTCGCACCAACGAAATCTCCTATTTAATTTATTTGAAAGCTTCATTGAAAACATTTCAAAGGAGCATTTTTCATCGACCAAAGAGCCACATAAAAAGAATAACGAAATGAATGTAAACATTTCGGAACAACTCACCGCAGAGGAGCGTAATATCAAAAGATTAAATTTTCCAGGAATGATATCACAAATACGTCGTGGGCTCTGGGGAAATCTCCAATTCGAAGGAAAGAAATTTTTTGAGCGATGTATGTTTCGAGCATGTTTTATTCAGGATAAAAACCGGAATGTGTTAATAATATGAAGATTGGGTAACATGACGGAATCAGCTCCATTTCGAACGCGGTGTTTTCACATTCAATTGCTTATTTGTGCGACAAGGGAATCTTGAGGGAGTTTAAGCAGCTTGAAGATAATTTTCACGTGAATATTTTCCATATTTTCCTCTTATGCCAATGTAATATAAGTGCTTTTTCGTAAAAGAAAAATAATCCGCCAGAAAAGGCAAGTATTCTTTCTTTTCATGATATATTCGAATGAAAGAACCAATCATTAAAATGGGAATCGTTCAACAAAATCAGTAAAGAAATTTGTTTTTTTGTCTTGTTTTCAATGTTGAATATGCCTATATGATCATTTTTCTCGTTTGTGTAGTACAGAGAAATTTTTCAATCACATAAGTTAAGTGGCAGTTGATCATTGATAGATATTATTTCACAACGCCGAAAATATTGTACCTCTGCTAGTTTGAAATGCTGATGGGCAGCTCTGTGCAAAATTTCGTGATGATCGTGTCATTAGAACTATTTGAAAAAAAATTTTTTTTGAAATATTGAATCTTCCGTGATCTTCTTAGCATATTATATGGTCCAATCACTTTTATGAACTATCCAGGTTGGCCATGACATTCTGAGACATTTTACCGTGTACATTTCGAAAATGTTAGAATATAGTCATTTTCTTGTCGGATAACTACACAACGTTGTCCCCTCTATGTAGAGGTACGTATTTTTTCAAAATGTGAATTTACTTTGGGAAAATAATGAGTTTTAGAAAATATTATGTGAAATCAATAATTCCAAAGACCTGGCGAATGTTGAAGAAAACTTTTTCTTTTTTATCGCTGGAAATATCTCATGTAAATAAACATGGTTGAAAGATTCCGTTATGTTGTTTCCTTGTACGGAAATCAAGAATCGAGTGTTGAAATTTTACTGAAAAATTCATAGATAGAGTAGTCCGTTACTTTGTGATAGTTCATTCGAAAAAAAAATGGAAGTACTCAAAAAACCCTGCAGTCAAACTTTTGAACGAAAATACAAATCTATGAAATTTCCTACTTTTTCAAATTCTCAAGAAATAAGTCTACACAAGGCATTTACATACTTTGTTGCACAACTTGAAATACTCCAGTATCAAAATTTAGTAGTACTACAAATCTTTTGTCACCTTAAAGGAAATAACTCAATTTAAAAAGTTCTTGGGAATATATGTGAACGACACACTGGATTTTCACTCACATACGTCGAAAATGTTGGATAGGTGGTGATAAATTATTGATTCCAAATTTTCAGGGTTACTATCAGGAAGAGCAAATTTACTACTTAGCACTTCCTGATACTTTGTCTCTGATTCTTCAGACTACCTTCGGCATTTTTAGTTTCCAAGCGTGATGATTATGTTGAGATTGAGAGTAGAAATTGGCATTGACATTTGGTAAAGTCTCTGAAAATTATTTTGACATTGCCGATATTTCACGAGTGCCAACCTGCGTCAGTTTTAAGTAAAAAAACTTGATAGACCCAAATCATGGCTATCCGGGATAGTTTGTAAAAGTGAAGGGAGTATACGTGTACGCTATTAGGTTTCTAGAACAACTGACTGCGCAAGTCGGCTACTAGGCTGAAGTTTCCTGTTCTGTTCGCCTGGTCGGTGTTGACAGTGTTGCCGCGTTCAATATCAATCTATTTCCTTGAATTTACATTCAGTGTGTCCACGGATTGGGTGCCGGTAAGGTGTAAATGGCGAAAAATTTTCGAGTTAGACTCTGATATTCTGGAAATCGCTCCTGCTTGGTCTCAAACTAGGATGTTGAAAAAATGAGCCAAATCAATTAATATACAGGGTGGTTCAGAACTGATTTAATGAAAATTGTTAAGAATAAAGTGTCTTTGTTTTGAAAGATATCGAGAAAGTTTAATGAGAAAAGTTGTTTGGAATGGCGTGCTGCTGCAGGAACTCAATTTTCAGATAAATCAGCCTACCTTGACTTATAAGTTCATGAATATTTTTTTAATCCGATACGTGAGATATTTTGTCATGATCGAAAATTTAAATTTTGACACTTTTTCTCTAACAGGGATACGTGATACCGTAACATTTGGCCAGCGTTCATGGAATTGTCCTATTACTCCCAGATACGAAATGTCTGCACCTAAACTGTAGCACTCCACAATAAACACCCTTCGTTCTATGGTCAACATATTTTTAACTCAAAAATTTTCGTTTATGACGAATAAAATTTACGTTTCAAGTCACGTCTAGCATTTGTAACCATGGATATTATCAAATATTTTCATAACCTATTCACAAAATCAGAGTTGATCGATTTATCTGAGAATCGAGATTTAGCCGTGTCTTTTGATTCTAAAAAACTTTTCCCAATAAACTTTCTCGATATTTTTTAAAGCAAAGGCATTTATTCTTAACAATTTTCATTAAATCAGTTCTAAACCACCCTGTATATTAATTGATTTGGCTCATTTTCTCAACATCTTAGTTTGAGACCAAGTAGGAGCGATTCCCAAAATATCAGAGTCTAACTCGAAAATTTTTTGTCATTTACACCTTACCGGCACTCAATCCGTGGACACACTGTAGATTTATGAAATGAATTCAATAGTTGCTAGTGCTCTAGCTTGTGGGTTTGTTTAATTTCACATCAATCACAATTCGAGAATTCTGTGGAGGAAAATTATTTCGGTAGATTTACAGTTGATAATCAGATGAGAATGTCTGATATAATCAATAAGGCAACTTGATCCTGGCGAATAGTTCATACCACATTTTGCAGGAAAAATTTAAAGAAAAGTTAAAGTATCATTGAAAATCTCACAATCGTCCTATTTCAAATATTGAATATGAAAGAAAAAGAAACCCATTGTGGTTTATTCTTGAAACATAATTTTCTGATTAATGTTCACGACATTTCATGATGTTCATTTATTAAAACATAATCACAAGAATTTAAGAGGAAAACAGGTCACGAAAATTGAGAATCTCCGAATCATGCTTTCTTTTTTGTTTGATTAGCAACCTTATCTATTGCCGCTTGCACAACCTCTGGATCTCCCAAGTATTCCAATGGTGCAAGAGGCCTCATATTGGGATCCAAGCTATATTTGAAGGGTATTCCAGTAGGCAAATTATATGTTGTAATATCCTGATCACTGATCTTCTCTAAATGTTTAACTATCCCTCTCAGACTGTTACCATGAGCAACAATTAATATTCTAGTCTTAGCTTTCAATTTGGGTATAACCACATCATTCCAGAAGGGAAGTGTTCTGTCAATTGTAAGTTTTAAAGATTCTGTTCTCGGAAATTCATCAGGACCTGGACCATTTTCAACTAAAGCAGGATTTCTAGTGATAGCATCATAGTAGGGATGACCCTCTTCCATTGGAGGTGGAGGAATATCGAAACTTCTCCTCCATATGGTAACCTGTTCCTCTCCGAATTTGTCCACAGTTTCTATTTTATTCATTCCTGTCAGAGCACCGTAATGTCTTTCATTCAACCTCCAAGTCTTGACTATCGGCAAATCTGTTTGACCTTGCACTGAAAGAATGTTGAGAAGAGTGTTTTGAGCCCTCTTCAAAACAGACGTATAGGCTATGTCAAATTTGAATCCTGCTTTTTTAAGAGCGTCTCCAGCAGCTTTTGCTTCTTGAATACCAGATTCGCTGAGATCTGCATCATACCAACCACAGAAGAGATTTTTCAGGTTCCATTCTGATTCTCCATGACGTACCATCACAATATCAACACTACAACTGCATTTTCTGGCCATATTTCTAGCACAGTGATTTGAAACAAATAATCTGACCTGACATATTGGGAAGGAAAGATTGTGACAGAAATGTCAAGTCGAAGTCACAGTTTGTTTTTCTTTCTGGTGACAGAATTGTTTGTTTGAAGACGCACCTAACACAGAATTCTGTACTTGTAATGTTATGAATGAGAGGGTGAGTGCTTGCACTGACACATACAGGGTGATCCTGAAGGAAACCGTCAGATCTCTAGAGAAGTTTACACTTTCGAAACAATATTTGGTGTATGGTTGCTGCCATGACGTACATCATAGTTTCAGCCTGGATTGATACTACACGAAGATTTGTCCAATTCGACTGATTCAACTTCTATTGATAACTTTGGTATGGCTCATTCACTTCTTTCTCCAAAATACAGGGTTAGTCTTTTTATGCTGTCAGATTAATTGTGCATGTTGAGGAAACACCCTGTATATTGCCTTTGCAAAAGTCTTTAATCCGTTTCAGATTCTAGGATAATTAGTTGTTATTCAAGTATTTTAGTTTTTTTGGTAAGCCTCGAATGTTTGGAAATTTGTTTTTAAATAGAATGATATCGAAAGCAGTGTGGATAGCAGATATCGTAAAGCTGCATCGAAAAAGGATGCAAGGCTACTGATGAGTTCGAAAATAGATTTCTCGAATCTGAAATTTATTATTGATTGATAACATTCTGAATCAACTCATTCAAAACAAAAAACTACTCCATATTTGTAGGTGGTTTCTGGATTTTCACTCCCGATATCTGAAACAGAAATATCAAAAATCATCAGTATTTTGAAGAGTTTGTTGATGAGGTCGAGATGTCTGAGTATTGTAAATTTTTTGAGCGAAGATTAAACTGATGAAGAATTTCAGTAATTTTTTCATCACAAACGCCGTTTATAGACTAACCAATCGTATATAATCCATTCAATCGAATGAGCGTACATTGAAATACAAATCAAATTAAATAAACATAAAATTCCGCAGCTCATATCAATTTGTTCAATGAATCGTACGGGTTTAGACACCAATAGTGTTTCTGGTTGATGTATACTCAATTAAACACTCATGCAATACACAGAAGCATGAAATATTAATAGGCCGCTACATTCTACCGAATTATGTACGGTTCAATCAAGTCCTGATTCTGCATCGTTACAACATAACCGAAACGCGAACTGGCGACCTCTGCAGAATATTCAAAATTATTGTTGGGGAATGAATCATCGGATGGAATCCATGACCAACCCAGGTTATAATTCAACATTAGAGAGATTAATGTATTTGAAATGCTGTTTCTAACCGATCAGGTTGACTGCAAGATGATGATTGCGGCAGATATACAGTTTGCGAAACTGGAGGCCAACTCTATCTACAATTCTCAGTGTGAAAAAAAATTCTTTAATATAATAATATCGAAATTTCACTTCAGAGCAGTGAGAATATGCAAAACTAGGTAGTAAAGATGTAGTCCAAGTAATTGGCTGCAAGATGATGATTGCAGCAGAAACACAGTTCGCGAAACTGGAGGCCAACTTTATCCGAAGTTTTCAGTGTGAAAAAAATATTCTGTAATAGAATAATATCGCAATTTCGCTCCGAAGCAGTGAGAATATTCTGAACAAGGTAGTAAAGATGCACAGTCCAATGAATTGGCAAGAAGAAAATATTAAAGAAAAAAATGAATTGCAGAATGATAGTTGCGGCAGATACACAGTTCGCGAAACCGGGGGTCAACTCTATTTGAAGTCTTCAGTGTGAAAAAAAAATTCTGAAATACAATAATTTCGAAATTTCGCTCCAAAGCAGGGAGAATATTCTGAACTAGGAGGTAAAGCTGCACAGTCCAAAGAATTGGCTGCAAGATGATGATGGGGCAGATGTACAATTCGCAAAACTGTAGGTAATCTCTAGTCGACGTTTTCAGTGTGAAAAAAGATTCTGAAATGGAATAATATCGAAATTTCGCTCCGAAGCAGAATATGCTGAACTGCACAGTCCAAGGAATTGGCTGCGAGATAATTGTTGCGACAGTCATACAGTTCGCGAAACTGGAGGCCAACTTTATCCAAAGTTTTCAGAATGAAAAAAAAAATTCTGAAATAGATTATCAACGAAATTTCGCTCCAAAGCAGTGAGAATATACTGAACTAGGAAGTAAAGCCGCACAGTCCAAGAGATTGGCTGCAAGATGATCATGGTGGCAGATATAGACTTCGCAAACTGTAGCTAATCTCTATTCGACGTTTTCAGTGTGAACAATTTTCCCAATCATTTGAAATTAGCATTTATAAAGCCTGTATACAGAAATGGAGACATATTTATGTATGAATTTTCTTTTGCGAGTTATAGACCAATAAGTATTTTGTCCAGTTTCTCAAAAATTTTTGAGCATGTTATGAGTAAGAGATAAGTGAAGTTCTTAAATGATTGTTAACGCTTCCCAGCATGATTTTTTGGAGGGACGTTCAGTTCAGGCTACGTTGTATCAATTTACAGAAAGGGTATTGAAGGTAATTGGGGATGATAAGCTAAGTCTCGTTCGGTTTATAGATCTGGCGAGCGCATATGATTGCCTATTCAGACCATTCTCATTGGAGAAGCTGGAGAGATTGGGAGTCAGGGGCAATGCGAAGAAGTGGATTGCTTCCTATCTTTCTGGACAATCGCAAAGGGTCTCTATCTTTTTAGATGGTAGAGAACTAAGGTCGGACAAATTTCAGTCAGATTATGGGGTTCCTCAGGGCATTTTCATGGGTGCCCTTTCATTTTTAATTTTCCTGATTGATATCTGCGGTTTGAATGAGGAGATCTTGAACTGGTTACCCTCATTTGTTGATGTGACTAACGTAATAGTTGGAGGTGTGGATTTTGATGATCTTAAATCTAAATTAGAATTCATATTTTCATGATTAAATTTCAGAAACAACTCTAACGTCCGGTTTCACAAAACTGATTTCCCGATCAAGGACTTGATTGTCAATCAGCAGTTAATTCTTTGTTCGATTTCAGTTCATTTTCAACCCACCATCGAATGCAAACCTTAATCAACGAGTTGATCGGACGTCAAAAATTTTGTGAAACCGACGGTAAGACTCACGCTGTATAATGAGGAATATGAATTTTTCAAACTCCTCAACAATAACTCATAAGATTTTCTTTTAGATTGTGTCTCCTATACATTCTTAGAAAAGTTCTATTGAACGTCACTACAGAAATCCGCATAGAAATTGCAAGTTTTGTAAAATCCAAGGCCATCTGGATGAATACATCAAGCTCTACGTCATAGAGGCGTTTCACATTTCCTCGGAACGCTTGAATCTGCATCGTACGAAGCCAAAAGAGTGACAATAATTCATTTCTGTCGTTTGAGCGGCCATTGTCGGGGAAAATAGCAAACACGTCTTTTGCTGCCTTTGATGTTCCGACTAGAAACGAATTATCGACTAAACCGCAGCAAGCAGAAGGGTATTGTACCCACAATAGAGTGAATATTCAGGATTCGCGTGCAGCATTATTCCATATCGTAACGGTCGGAAGTAATATTCGGCGTTAGTTCCTCTTCCTGGGGGATTTAAAACATCAAGGGGATGTTCCAGTTACACCTCCGCCAAAGACCTCAACTGGTAATGGCGTAGGTGCGTTCTAGAACCCGTTGTCATTAGTAACGCTCTTGTGATAACACGAAATGAGGATGATATGGTCGATTGAGGGTTTTCGAAGTGTGAAAATCCGATTTCTTGGCGTGTTGGAGAGGTATGCTTCTGTATACAGGTTGATTTCAGTATGGGTTTAAATAGTCATTTTTCCTTTTATCTTGCCGAAATTTTTCATCGTATCAGAGGAAGCCGAATGGTAATATACAACTCCGTAAGGTTATATATAATATGGTTTATAAAGTATCGAGAACGACAAGGACATTTTACCAATCGAAGACAGTAGTCCTTAACGTTCGGGATACTGATAGCGTTTTTTGCACGATAGACGCACTTTTTACTTCATATACAAAATAATTATCCAAAAATCATTCGTAAATGGTGTGTGGGAATATAAGAGAAACCGTGAGAGCTTATTGATCCTAGATTGCCGAAGTGACAATACACAACTGAACTCGTCCATAATATAATTCAAAAAACCAAGAGAAGCACTGCCGTGAGGGCAGCAGCTTTTGCGCGCATGTTCAAATTCGTTGCCAAAGCGGTCGTCTCCATTGAACGTGCGCGCAAAAGCTGATGCCTTCACGGCAGTGCTTTTCTAGGTTTTTTTGGATAAAATACTCGATTCCAATTCGATCTAATATGTATTTTTGAAAACATTGAGAAAATAAAATTTTGAATGGGTATATCTACGGAATCATTGGGCGGATTCCACCCATTCACGAATTCGACCTTCGTAAATAAGCCCCAAACCTTCTCTACAAATATCGAGTTTTTAAGTCGTTTCTTCGTTATTGTGCTTACGTTCGGCCGTTAGGTCGTTAGAAACTCGATATTTGATTTGCACCCTGATTACAAAGCCCGAATTCGTGAATGGATAAAATACACCCAATGATTCCGGAGATATACCCATTCAAAATTTTATTTTTCCAAAAAATAGATTAGATCGAATTGAAATCCAGTAGGTACTTAAAATGACAGTTTGAAGGTTCATACAGAATTTAATGCGGATAATATGATGAGAAGATCACAGAATATTAAATATTCGAAAAAAAAATTTGAATTTTTTTTTCAAATTGTCATAATTACACTATCATTACGAAATTCTGCACAATGTTGTCCTTCAACATCTTTGAACTAGCTGCAAAGTTTCATCACGATTGAATCAGTATTTCCTGAGTTATACCGAAAAAACAACGATATCGAGAAGAAAACCACCAAATTCTACATATTTTTTCCCAATATCCTCAAAACTAATAGCCGTATCGAATTGAAACTTGGTACACTGCTGTGAAATATGAAGTTCAAGGTATAACTTTCCTCGAATATGAACAATTGTTTCAGAAAAAAATTGAGTAACCATACGTTTTCAACGATATTCTGCTTAAAGCGCGTCGTTATGCTTCAACTAACTGCCAAGTTTCAATCCAATCGCTTCAGTAGTTTCTGAAATATGAGGAAATTAACCTCAAAATCAATAGTGATCGAGGCTTTGTGGAACTAGCCGTAAGTGATACTCGTTTGAAGCATTTCCGACAAATGAAACAAGCGAGTGTAGCATTCCGAAAAAAAAACAATCTGTCATCTTTCACCTGTCATCTTCCACCTGTCATCTCTCATCTGTGACCTGTCATCTCTCACCTTGTATAAATTATGAGAAAGAGTTTTCCATATGTTGAAAGATACTCGTTTCAAGCATTTCCGACAAATGAAACAAGCGAGTGTAGCAGTCCGAAAAAAAAAACAATCTGTCATCTTTCAGGCTGATCGAATGATTGTTATGGCAACACTTCCAATAGACTCAGAGAAGCATTTAATTCCCTTTCCAATATATGGCCGCTCTGAACTCTGGTCGCCATATTTTTGATCCGGTTATTAATTCGTAGATGGCTGAATCAGATTCCAGTCCGGGATGCATTCGTACTCCACGCCGATCTGAAAGGTATACAAAATAATTGTCTCGTTTCGGAAAAAACCGTTCGAACGCACGACTTTCGACGGATTTATTGCAACAATTTGCGTAGAATATGCAGTAAATCATTGCCGGTGATTTAGAGATGTATGGCAACATTGTATATAGATATATTCTACATGTAGCCGAATAGCATCGTAGCTAATTTCCTGTTACTGGCCCTTTTGTCTCCGGTTAGCTGGGAGTTCCACATTTACCGACGCCATAAACAAAACCAGTTGGACTTGAGAGAGTGAATATACATGGACTCAGCATCGCGTCGCATATTTTATACAACAAGCGGAATTCTATGGCGGAATAACTCCTTCAGGATTCCACTGTTATTAAGAAAGTTCGAATTATAGTAAATCTTGATTTTACTCCGAGAATATTTCAATTCAGGAAATCCAAAGGAAGATTTAGGGTTATTTTCAGATGTTTTCTGGCGATTTATTAAATCAGTTGATTTTCAAGCATTCTGGCAAACCCACTGTTTACGTTTGCTACATCCACGGACAATCCATAGATAGGTCCCAGACTTGAATGAACAGACTCCACGAAAACTATCATATATACCTACAATATGCTATTTAAATAAGGTGTGCATCGGGGCAGTTCTAATCTCGAAAAAAAACTATTGATCAATATTCTGACTTCTTTGGTGGAAGTGCAGATATGAATCTAACAAATAGAATATGTAAAACCAAGAAAAGAGAAATACCTAAAGTACAGAGAGTTAGAGATTGGTCCCTTCTTATGAATCTACATTAAAATCTATTGCTGAGCTCAAAGAGGTATTTTTCTCTTAGAGCATGTAAATACTATGGATTCTAAAATTCCGTAAATGTTGGAAAGATTACTCCTGTGGTTCCAACTCTAGACTCACCCTGGGTACGGTACTGAATAATACGAAATACTGATTCTAGGAGTATAAAAATATATTTCTACCAAAATCAAGATGCTTTCTTTATATCCAACAGCAGAAGTTCAGCACATCTCTGGAATATTCAATATGAATTAGGTGTAGTGGCACTTATTCGAAACATACCATTATGTGTGAAGACATCATTAAATGCATCTTATTCAAACCTGGAGGATGCATACACAAATCAATATATGCAAACCTAGACGGAGTTTACATGAAATGTCTTTATTGAATATCTTTCTACGAGCTCGAGTATTTGAAAAGAACTTTGACACAGTTAGTCATTGATACTTGTTCCTGCACCATTTTGCAACTCTAGAAAAATTCTCTATCGCCAATATCTGTCACTACCATCTCCATTGATCTGTTCAAAAATGTGATTCTATCGCTGAAGTTAATTGATGGTCTTTATCAGTCGAATATATATGAATGCATTCTCATTCCATTGAACCAATTGCATTACATACATTATATTTCATCCCTTGAACTGAATCGGATTACGTCTATTCCAACCCAGGGCTTGATGTCTAATGATAAATAAATGAATTACTCAATTTATGAACGCATTTGTTGGTTTATATTCATTGCGGTTATTGAGAATTGGAATAATTCTAGCCCTGGGGCCGGTGACCTGTCTGACTGTCTAATAATAAATGATATGCCATTTGGTTTTCATGACATAACAAGTGCAATTTCACATTTATTCCAGCGAAGATAATTATAAACTTTGTAATTGAACGAAAACATATATCAGATGAACAACATCAATATTATCAGTTTGTATGGAATTTGTCGGACTAGAAAGGAAAATTTGATGTTGGAAACTATATTTTGACTAATGTGAATTACAGAAATACAGATTTAACTGGCTGCTTTAACTGTATATAGAAAAACAAAATTATTCCCAACTGTAGATAATGATTTTATAAGTAGCATACTTGTTGATTCTCAACTGTAGACCTATAATTTTTTTTTTATAGAACATAGGATATTTTGTCTGAAATCTCGATAACGTCAACATGATTTGAAATCCTTTTATCGATAACCAGAAAAAATGAAAAGTCCATCTTTCTATTCTACACATAGTTCTCAACATTTTCCAATTTTTTTCTTGTTATTAAATTACAAATAATTCAGAAGATTCATGAAGACTCGCGCTCAACTTTGTATGTTACTTTTTAATTTTCATCTGAATAAAATTGTTTTTGTTTGATATATCAATAATGCCATTCGTCTTTTGAGCTCCAATTGCTTTCTTTAGTACTTATTTTCAGTGCTGGAAAGCCTGAACCTCAGTTATACGAAGAGTAAGAAATAAGTCTTCCGAGTCCTTCAACGAACGAGTTTGAGAGAAACTGAGTGTAAGATACTCACTTATATTCTCACACTTTTTTCTGTCAGTTCACTCAAATTCAGCTGATAGTTCTCAATTTTCACTGGAGTATAATTGTTTTTCGCTTAAAAAAACATTCATTTTGGAATAATCTTGAGGATGACGAGAGGTCAGAGAAGCAAAGAAACAAGATACACTCTTAATTTAATGACTTCGTCGAGACACTGTGATATGAAATAGGGGTAGATTATATATTATATAATAAAAAAATAGAGTTTCACGCAGCTAGTTGGACGATAACAATCGAAACAACTAGAGCGCTGTAACAATTCTGCAAAATCAGATTGTCGATTACGGATCCGCTCGAAAACAATCATATTTTAATACTTACAATAATTTGGTTCGGTTTCCTCATAATCATAAATGAATAGACACTTTCGGCCCAAGTTGCCAATCCACAATTTTCTTCACAAATTCACTATCAGTAGGAAACGGGAATTTCTGGACAAATTCGACATAATAAGGTTCGCGTTATTTATAAATATCCGTGAAAGATGTCTCGGCTCCCCAAACAAGATAATTCTTCTCAAATATAGGTTTTTGTTGAGCTGAAATTTAAGTTGGGATTCCTTATTTCATTTTAATAGTGTCAAGTTTATAAAGGATATGTTCCGAACATCAACTAGGTTATTCCAGTTGCCGGTTTTCCGTTCTGTAAATATGAAATATTTGGTTGGTTCCTGAAAAAAAGGTTAATTACGGAATTTGATCGATGGAAAAGCAATCTTCCTGTCACCAAAACGAAGACCTATTAAGTCTATGCACCAGAACGACAATCAATGTTTTATGGTAACATATCCATAGAATAAATTTTTTTTCCTACCTTATGATCCATAGACCATACCTAGTAATTTTTCCATTGTTGATTGTTGTCTCTTCTATGTTCTATGGATCATAAAGTAAAAAAAGATTGTTCTATGCTATGGATATGTTACCCTAGAACATTGACTGTCGTTGTGGTGACAGAAGGAACGTTTTTTCATCAATCAAATTCTGTAACTAACTTTTTTTTCAGGAACCGACCGAATATTTCATATTTACGGAATGGAAAACCGGCAACCGAAATAACCAAGTTGATTTGCGGAACATATCCTATATGAATTTGACACTATTTACATGAAATCAGGAATCCCAGCTTTAATTTCAGCCAATCAGAGATGATCTCAACAAAACCCTATATTTGGAAAGAATTATCTTGTTTGAGGAGCCGAGGCATCTTTTACGGATATTTATAAATAACGGGAACCTTTTCATGTCGAATTGGTCCTGAAATTCCCGTTCCCCAGTGATAGTAAATTTGTGAAAAAAATTGTGGGTTGGCAATTTGTGCCGAAGTCGTCTATTGAAGTCTGTTACTCAGTCGCATAAACTCATCTGTTCAAAATTCACCAGGAATAATCCGGAAGATCCCATTGAGATATTTTTGTTTCAATGTTTTAATCAAAAATTAATAAACGTGTACCGTACACGCTTATGAATTTAGCGAATTCAAACTGAATTCATTGTTATTAGTTTTTCAACTTTTCACGCTTTTTTCCTGTCATTTTCACTCCAGGAGATACGATCGAGTTTGCTTCATTTCGATGTCGTCATTCAAGTGAGGAGGACACTTTTTTATTTCGACCTAAGTAAAATTATTTTTTGCTTAAATCATCACTACTCTTGTTCTGATTCAATCTTCAGATTCCACAATTTGAAATTATTTGAACTCCTCCGTCTCAGTCACTCAAATAATGAGAAGTTTGTCCCCCAATTGCACCTTCAACCAACGAGTTCGAAAGAAACTTAGTGTTACGAAGTCCCCGACATTTTCACACTTTTTTCCTGTCACTCACTCTCAACTACTCCCCTGTTAGAAATTCAGTTTCTGAAGGTTGTCACACTTTTTATCTGTCATTCAAACACAAATCTTTCAAGAAATTCGATAGAGTTAGTTTCATTTCGACGTCTCGATTCGAGTGAGGTCGGCACTTGTGAATTTCCACTTGAAAGGACTTGTTTTTCGCTGAGATAATCATTCTTTTGTTCGGATTCGAAATTCGGATTTCATCATTCGAAATTATTGAGAATTCTCCATCTCAATCACTCGAAGAATAAAAAATTAGTCTCCTAATTACTCCTTCAACGAACGAGTTCGGAAGAGACTTAGTGTTATAAAGTCCCAAACATTTTCACACTTTTTTCCTGTCACTCCGTCGCAAATACTCCCCTGTTCAAAATTCACCAGAAATAATCCAGAAGATCCGCTCGAGTCAGCTTCGTTTCGGCGTCGCCATCTGAAGTTCGACCGTCGCTTGTTAATTTTCATCGGGTCACGTGATTGGCTTGAGTAGCGTGAGTTCGTGATCGGGACAACGGTCGCCTGACGGGCAGCCCTCTAGGATCAAATTGGGATTTACCTGGTGGTTTATTGCTTTTCCTCTTTTGTTTCCTTCGTGCCTTGTATGACCGGGTTATTTATTTTAATTGGGAACAGATCAGGAATTCGTTACAGTTAAGTATTCTTCCTCTTAGTCGCTACCTTTATCTCATCAGGTCTGTGCTTAGGCGGACAGGTTTGGGTTTGTTTCTGACTCTGATTAATTAGCAGGTATTGGTAATGATGTTTGCTAGCTTAGAGCGCTTGTTATCCTTTTCTTCTTTTCGAAATCCTGAAGTAATGCGATTTGTTAATGAATGCGAATCTTTTCAGTTATTCATCATGCATCATTAGATGCAGCGTTCATCAGTTGTTTTCAACCCTTTGTTTGCTAATTCCTGTTCGCAGCAACAAGAGTGCTATCAATGTCCGAATTTATGCAATTTATTGAACGGTTATGATGGACTCAAAGATGTGGGATTTGAAGTCAAATCCAACTATTGACGCCCGACCATACGTAGAAACTCTAAAGAGTGAAGATAAACAGAAAAAGTTCGGAAATTGAATGAGTCGATGGACCAAGAGGTCGGGCAAAATTCGCCCAGTGTTAGTGATGATTGGTATCGGCAGTAGGTGCTCAGCGGTTCTTCTGAGAACGATTGAGGATGAATATCTGGAGCCGAATGGAAAACGCTGCAAATTTTACACAAGGTTTTTTATTTTCTTAATTAAATAACCCAATACCATTGATATCTTGAATATAACTAATATAATATTCATAACTCAGAACTAGTCGAATCAGAAGTTTTTTTTTGATTTTCCGAGTTGGGCCATATATCATTTTCATGAATTTAAAAAAATAAATCCATTTTGGCTAATTCAAGTTATGACTATTCATTTCATTCTGTCAGAATGGTGAAAATATGTATATGTGTGAATAATTCGCAAGTGAATGCACAAGTGTGAAACTTCATATTGTTGAATACCTATTCATTGCAATAGGTCTTTATTATTTCAGTATTGAGTAAATGCAGAAAAAGTCTTCAAGAGTGACGTACTTGAAAATTCCTTTAGGAAACATTTGCCACGATAGATACGATGAATTTATCGGGTTTGAAATTCTTCTGATAAAACCGTACGAACATGAACATCAGAGTGAATAATTCATATTTCAATAATAATAAACATGAACATTTCCTCGAAATATTTTCACAAGTATGTAACAAATTCATGACTTTTGAATTGAATATTTTTTTTCAGTACATACAAAACTTATAAACCATATTTTTCATGAAAGAATTTTCAAACTATCCAATGAATTCATGGGCAATATCAATCTCTCGTTACGTTTTTATAGTTGTTTAGGCTTCGAAGTGACTTCCTGTATCCATAAAAGTCTTCCAATTATAAACCTCATATTGCTCCTTGTTCCCTTTCACCTATTTCATATTATCAATGAGTAGTTGTTCAACATTTGTTATAGGTACTCCTTTTATATATTGGTATAAATCCAGGATTTCAAATATCCAATTCATGTTTCGGAGAATTTCATCAGATTCAATAGATTATAGCTCAATTAATTTTATTCAGCGGAATTAATTGTATGGACTCGAAACAGCGACCTTAGCACCATCCTCTTTCACAGAGAGAAATAGGAGAACATTTGACAGTTCTAGGACCGCGTTTTGGATCCAAAAATTCTAGTGTGTAATTAGCGAATGAAGATAAGCGCTTCTCCCTCTGGCGGCTATCCGAGTAACCGGAGGTACAGACATTATCATTGACAAGTTAAAATAAATGTTAGGAAAATGAGAAAGTTCATGCATTTTTCTTGGCGTTTGTGTGATTTTACAAGTGCTTCTACTGAGGAAAAGCAAACTCAAATGTCCCTTCCCATAGATTTCTACAGCCCGGTAAAAAATTTTTGAGTTAGGGTGAAAGAAACTTTCTTTGATAAGTTGGGCCTGAAAGTGTTGAAGAATCGATAAAAACCAACAAACAAGATTTATGAGAGTCTGTTACTTGCATTTTACCGATGATTATCATTTTTATAGAGGCAAGCACGAATTGCTCATGAAATATTAGATCACATTCATTGGGACAATTTTTTTCCAGGTCCCTGATCCAAGCAGAGAAAGTTTCTTAAGAGGAATGCTATGCCTTCCAGAAACCTGCCTGTTGAACTGATCATTAAGGAACAACGTGAATGTTCTAGTGATAGAACTGACTATTGAAAAAAAAAAAAGAAATATCTGGTGATGAATTCTCTTCGCTCAAAGTGCTTGTGCCGATGAATGCAAAGTTGTACAAGGCTTATTTATTACAGCTTTTTCAAGACCAATCATATGAGTGTTATTGGAAAATTTATTCGTCAATCTATAATAAATAAGGCTTACGGTACCAGTGGCATTAGTTTCATGTGAATGTATTCATGTTATTCACAATATATTGAGTATTTAGTCCTTCCCTATAAAAATAGTAAAGTTATGAGTATTTGTCTATTATTCCAAAAAGTATGTTTTACAATACTATCTGTTTTTCAACTTTCGAGATATTCTAAGAAATCCACCGAAGTCAATCTTGCCATTTGGATCTGAAAATAAATAATATTAAAATACTGTCTAACCTTGGAGATATCCCCGTAATTTTTGAGTTGCTAGACTCAATTAGATTGAAGGATGATACTTACCCACTTTATAAGAATATGGAATATGTTCTCCCAGTAATACTCTCGTCAACTATAAAAGTCTAAAAAGTCTTTGAATAAATCGTGAAATCAAAAATTATCAAACCAAACACTAACGAACAGTACAAAATCGACTATCAATACAAAATCTATGTCTGCATGTAAGGTTCTAACACAGGCCACCGTGGCGCTGCAATTTTAAATTCAGACGCCAATAGAAGGAAGGTGGTGACATCTGATATATTCTATGCATCTTGGAACTGTCAAACAATTTTCATCGTAAGTGTATATGTCTATTGAGACCCTTCACAGCCCTTGATACAGGGTCGTAGCTAGGCTGGGGCAAGAACCTACAATAAAAAAGCTACCTTAAAAAAGCATAAGCTTAATATTCGAAAACTTCATTAGGTCGACAAAAATTTTCACTGCCCTACGTTCAATCTCCATTGCTCTACATCGAAGTCATCTCTAGCTACGGCCATGCCCTGATCTGTATAATATTGAGGTTGTAGAACGCATTAAGAAACTTCGGAATTTGCCACTCTTCATTCGAACCAATTCTGATTGGGACTTCATTACCCAAATTCCAGAGAAGCGAAATTTCATTTTTCGATTCAGCGGTCCTGAAAATGATGGATTTTTTACATTCTCCTATCACCTCTACCTCGATAAAGCATAAGGATGGACTCAACGAGAAAATATATAAAGCACTGATATGACGTCAGGAGCTCATTTTCTCAGTGTGAAATAAATATATTCGTGTTAAATCCACTTGTTTTCCACCATGAGATTATTCATGATTTCCATCAAATTTATTGATAAATCACTCAGAAAGTATGACACATTACTTGAATTGTATGAACTTTTTCGATAGTCTGATACACCAGAATATATATAAACTCAGGCCTTCGTTATTTTGTGGTCTGGTCACAAGTATATTCTGTGGCGACTGAAAAAAATGTTTGATTTGATGAGAGGAATTTATGGTTGAATTCCATGTTCAACTTTAAGACCCACCCTGTATGAATTTCATCCTCGATTTCATCCCCATAAAATTTAACATAGGTCTATATTTTTACTGAAATCAAATCAGAACCGAATATACTTTTCCTATTTTGGGTGCAAACCTTAATACCAACAGGGAAAAAAAAGACTGAATATTCAGCTGATTCGATACAGATCACGATCGTCTGCTATGCTTAAATAACAGTCCTCATAACTTTTCTTTTGAAGGCTTCTAGTGTTATGGTCTCCCCTTGCTGGTACTCAAGATCCATAGATGAAAAAGTGATAAGAAAGAGCGTGAAGAAAAATAATGAATTATTCAAACCTCTCTAATAAATGTTCTTTTCCGGACTGGGGCATTTGCATAAAACTGTTGAGGTTAAATATAAATACATGGAACCTTTAATGGTATCATATTAGATTATGGTTGTTTCCAACTGTATTAATTAGGTTTCGAGTTCAGAACGAATTAATTTTTTGTGGTGAACTCGGGGGGATCTTTCATCACATTAATACGGCCCAGTTGCCCGTAGTTAATTTCATAAGATAATTAAAAAAGAGGATATTTTTCGCGGCAAAAAACTATGTTAATGAGCCTCTGCGTTCAGATTTCTAAAACGGGAATTGAGTTCCTGCGGAGAATGAGATTTTGTACCACTTAATTAGTCGAATATGAGATTATTTTTAGTCTTTATCGTGAAAATTTTCATTGTATTCCTTTGTAGAGATTCAAAAGATATTTTTTTAAATTCAAAAGAAATTCAATGGAATATTCGAATAAACTCTGCACGAGACTTAGAACGTTCTGAATATGTGGGTACTTTAAGTAGAACTATTAAGCATTGAATAGATTGGCAGTCACTTTCGTACCATATCTAATTTAGTATAAATGAACCTTTTTTCATTCGATATATTTTCGCATTATTCGCTGAATCTATATCAGATTGGTTCCAACCTAGAGGTTAGTTATAAAGAGTATACAGGGTGAGTCTTTAAGTTGTACATTGATTTCAACCCTTGATCCCTTTCATCAAATAAAATGCTTTTTTCATTTATCATTTTTTAGATTAGGCCGCAGTAAAATTGTAAGGGTTTAGTTCGTAATAAATTAGAAGTACATATTTTATGTTAATACGCATGTATTCATGCGGCACATGTGTGATATTGTTACATGTTCCGATGGACAGAACAGATTCAACTGAATAAGAATAAACATCATAGTAAGAATACAGATTATTAATATAAGCTCCTACCAAACCTTACATGGTGTCAGGTGTTGAAATTCGAACAAAAGACGTTTGATACTTAATAATAATAAAAATGGAAACATCAAGATTACCTCCAGTAATGGATTTTACCGGCAATACTTCGAGAAATTGGGCATCGTGGAAACAGAAGTTTGAAATGTTTCTGATAGCAGCGAACCAAGAAGATTCGACTGCACAAGTAAAAATTGCCACACTTCTGAATTTGATTGGTGATGAGGGAGTGGAAGTCTTCAATACCTTCAAACTGAGACCGGAGAAAGCGACGTTGAGTGAAGTCATGGTGGCCTTTGATAAATTTTGTAACCCAAAGAAGAACATCGTCTATGAAAGGTACAAATTTCTCAGTTATAATCAAGAAGAAGGGCAATCGCTGAATAACTATATAACCAAATTGAAGATATTACTTAAGAATTGTGAATATGACAATGAGGATGACATGCTTCGTGATAAGATCATCATGGGAATTCAAGACAGCAATTTAAAGGAAAGGTTTCTACAAGTAGAAAATCTTTCACTGAAGAAAACCATTGAAATATGTCAGGTATCGGAAGTAAGTAAGAAGCAAAACGATGAGATGACCGGATCATCGGGCATGAAATCAATGGATGTGGACAATATTCGAAACACTTCTAGAAATAAGATAAGTCAACCTTCATTTTCCAGAAATTCTAAAAAGTTTTCATTCAGAAAAGATTTGAATAATTCTTATAATTGTTTAAAATGTAATCAGTTTCATTCTACAGGGAGATGTCCCGCATATGGTCACACGTGTTTTTACTGTAAAAAACTCAATCATTTCGAATCAGGTTGCTTCATAAAAAAATCCAACAAAACAAATAATTCTTCAAGAGCATTTTCATCAAGAAATAAACAATCAAAAAATTTAAATTTAAATAATATCAACTTAGAAAATTGTGACTCTGATGATGATTTATATTTGGATAGTATTACAGTGCATAATATTCAAACGGACATATCAAAAATTAATTCCTTGCAATTGATTGAAACTTTAGTTATTAATTCCAATAAAATTGAATTTAAGGTTGACACTGGTGCTGAATGTAATATCTTACCGATTGAGTATCTCTCAAAGGTTGCCTGTGGTGTCCCAATTAAAAGAAACAGAGTCCAGCTAGTAGGGTTCGAAGGATCGAGGATCAAGGCTGAAGGTTCCATTAGATTATTGTGTTTGGTAAGACATAAAGAGTTTGAAATTGAATTTTTCATTGTGCGTGGAGAATGTAAGCCAGTATTAGGTTTGAAAACTTCATTAGAATTAGATTTAATAAAACTTTCGAATCATAAATTGAATAATAACGTAAGTGTTATTACAACAAATAATTTAAATAAACAAAAATTAATAGATAAATATAAGAATGTGTTTCAAAATGTGGGAAAATTTCAGGGAAAACCTTACAAGTTATTTCTGAAGGAAAATAGTATTCCAGTAGCTCATTCTGCTAGAAGGGTTCCTAAAAGCTTAATGCCTAGATTAAAAGATACTTTAAATAAATTAGAAAAAAATAATATCATCAGTAAACAGACTAAACCTACTGATTGGGTAAATAATATAATAGTTGTTGAAAAATCTGACGGTTCTCTTCGATTATGCTTAGATCCCGCAGATTTAAATAAATGCTTACAGAGAGAACATTATCAAATTCCTTCTCCTGAAGAAATTTTGAGTGATTTGGGTGGTAAAACATGTTTTTCAGTTTTAGACTTGAAAGATTCGTTTTATCAAATAGAGCTTGATGAAAGTTCGTCCGACATTTGTTCCTTTGCAACTCCATTTGGGACATATAAATTTAATAGATTACCTTTTGGACTGAAAGTTGCAACAGAAATTTTCCAGCGCAAAAATACAGAAATTTTTGGTGATATTTTGGGAAATAACATTTATATAGATGATCTAATAATTAGTGGTTCTTCAGAGGAAGAACACGATGAAAAAGTATTAATGGTTTTAGAAAAGGCGCAATCATGTGGAATAACTTTCAATAAAAACAAATTCGAATACAAACAGAAGGAAATTAAAATTTTAGGATTTGTAGTATCTGAAAAAGGAATAAGTATCGATAAAGCACGCATTGAATCAATCATTGATATGCCACAACCTTCTAATAAAAAAGAGCTTTTGAGATTTTTGGGCTTAGTGAAGTATTAAGGAAGATTCATTCCTAATTTATCTGAAATAACTGCACCACTAAGAGAATTAACTCATAATAATGTTATTTGGTCTTGGAATGAAGCTCACACTAATGCAATAATAAAATTAAAAAAATTATTAACAACATCGCCCGTTCTCCAACATTTTAACAGTAAATTGCCAATTAAGATACAGTGTGATAGTAGCTTACAAGGGTTTGGTGCTTGTTTGTTGCAAAATGATAAACCAGTAGCTTTTGCATCTAGATCACTCACAGACTGTGAAACTAGATATGCCAACATTGAGCGTGAGTTAGCAGCAATTGTTTTTGCTCTCGAAAAATTTAATTATTATGTGTATGGTAGACACGTTCAAGTTTTAACAGATCATAAACCATTGGTCAATATTTTAAAAAAAAACATTAATAAAATATCGAGTAGACTACAGAGACTGGTTTTCAGGCTTTTGAAATATGATTTTTCTCTTAAATATATTCCAGGAAAAGAACTGTACATCGCGGATACATTATCTCGGGCACCGCTTACTGCTAGCGATTATAATAATGAAGAAACATTTATGATTCATAATGTCATAGAAAATTTACCTATTTCTGATGCTAAATTGAAACTAATTGCGGAAGAAACAAGTAGAGATTTTGTGTTGAAACAATTGAGAGCACTGATAGCAAAAAATTGGATAGAGAAATAAGTAAATATTTCTCTATAAGAGATATTCTTCAAGAGTATGATGGTTTAATTTTGTATAAGGATCGTGTAATAATTCCTACTGCTTTGCGTGAGGAAGTTTTGAATAAGTTACATGAAGGTCATTTAGGTTTAAATAAATGCAAAGCTAGAGCAGCAGAATGTGTATTTTGGCCAAATTTATCTAAACGTCTAGAAGAAAAAATTTTGAATTGTGATGTTTGCAAAACATTTCGAAATCAAAACGCTAGACTACCAATGCAACCACATGAAATTCCTGATAGAACTTGGTCTAAAATTGCAACTGATATTTTAGAATACAAGGGCAAAACATATTTGGTTATTATGGACTATTATTCTAAATGGATTGAACTCAAATCTATGCGCAGTAAAACTTCGTCAGATGTTATCAAAATTTTTGACTCCGTTTTCTCTATGTTCGGCTTTCCAGATAAAATTATAGCTGACAATAACCCTTTCAGTTCATATAATATGAAAAATTATTTCAAAGCAAACAACATCTCATTAATATCATCTAGTCCGAATTACCCTAGAAGTAATGGTTTAGCTGAAAAAGCAGTTAATATCTGCAAGAGTATGCTTAAAAAATGTGAATTAGAAAATGGAAATATGTATAGGTACTTATTTAAATATAGAAATAATCCAATACCTACTATGGGCTTATCTCCTGCACAATTGATGTTTAATAGAAGACTAAAGGATAATTTGCCTTGTTTACCATCTTTATATGAACCTGAAGTTATTGATCCCCTTAAACATAAGAGAACTTTAGAACATAGACAACACAGGCAAGCCTACTATTATAATAAAAATACACGAAACTTGAAAGAAGGGAAAGAACATAGCACTGTTAGATTTAGACATAAGAACTGTTGGAAAAAGGGTATTATAGTGAATAAAGCTCCTCAACCCAGATCATATTTTGTTAAAGATTATAATAATAAATTATTTAGACGTAGTCGACAACATTTATTTCTAGAGAACTTTGAGAATTCACAGAATGATGTACATAAGAAAGATGTGGAAAGTAACTATAATTTACGCAGTAGAAGTCTCATACAGAGACCTCAAAGATTGGAATATAAATAGCCTTAATAATTTTATAATAATATAGTTGTAGATTTGTATATATTATCTTTAAAATTGTATCTATTATTTAATGAAGCTAAAGGGAGAGGATGTAAGGGTTTAGTTCGTAATAAATTAGAAGTACATATTTTATGTTAATACGCATGTATTCATGCGGCACATGTGTGATATTGTTACATGTTCCGATGGACAGAACAGATTCAACTGAATAAGAATAAACATCATAGTAAGAATACAGATTATTAATATAAGCTCCTACCAAACCTTACAAAATGATACAGACTGTTGAAATTTCCCAAAACAAATCAGTCTTTCTTTTGTAGCTTTGACATGGTTTCTTCGAATGAAATTAATTTTGGTGTGAAGTTCCCTATAGTTATGACTCGTATATTACGGTAATCAATATCATCGAACTTCAAACGGTTTCCTGGTTATAGACTCCCCGATTCATCAAACTATAAGAAAGTAGAATGAAAAATGCAGATAGAGTTCACCTTAAATCATTATGAGAATTCTCAATCATTTTATATTACACTTAATTATTCCTCATTATTTATCTTCAAACGAATCGTTTTAGAGATATTCAACGTTGAATGTTATGAAATCTGATATGAATTTCCTTATTTTCTTGGATCCACCCCTGAGCCAGTAAAGGCTGTGAATTAAGCTACGCTCACGTTTACCCGGAACATAGAATACACAAAAATATTCATCTATTTCGCATAGACTAATTATTACTAGACCACAGACCGAGTCCATGTCTATTGACCAGCCTTTCCATAGAATTCTAGAGTTCAATTAATATTTTCAGGCTAGTTGAGTGATTCCTTAAAATTCATTTGTAAATTTGATGAAAATTAGAATAATTATGGAACTTACAATATGAGAATGGGCAAGATTGAAATAGGGTAGAATCTCATGATGGAAAAAACTGGATATTGCACGAATTTCAAGTGGAAGATTAGTGTTTCAATGGTCAAGTGTAGTGGAATATTTTTTTCACAATAATACTGCAAAAAGTACCAAATCATAAGAATTAAGTGAGTGAATGAGTTTTCCACTCATATTTCTTCGAATTTCAAGCAATGGATTAATTATTCTGCAGTACAAATCACTATAAGTGATATCTGTGTTGAACTTACAAAAAAGTGCAGTATATTTGCACACTGAGAAATGTTTAAATGCATATAACTTGTTACCACAGTCGAATCTGGAAAAACAGTTGATGAAAAAATTTTCGATGAGTGGAATCTATGGTTGAAATTAATGTACAACTTGAAGACTCACCCTGTATATGAAGGTTTATACATTATTCTATATTATACTAATTGTGGTGAGCTTCAACTCAAAGTAGAAAGATTCAGAAGAGAGTGTTGTGCGACAGGGATAACAAGTAAACTAAAGAAATGGATCTTACGAAGATTCTTGAATTATTCTCAAAAAGATTCTCCGAATCAATCCTGGTTCTTTTTCTATCCTACAACTCTAAAAAAATGTCTGGTACCGATGTCTTTCACTAGGATCTTAACACTAGAATCTCAATTCATCGATTCAAGAAGGTTATTATTATTATTATTAATACAATAAGAGTAGAGGTATAAACATATAAATACTCAATTCATCAAAAAAAATTGACTTTAGTGAAAAAACTAAAACTGAACTACAAAAACAAGATAAACGAACTAAATAAAGCAAATCATAATTAAAGTCGATCATAGGCATCTATTGCTGAGATCATTTGATGGCCTTCACTGAATTTAGGAACTAATAACTAGGAAACTCAGAACTTTCACAGAAAAGTAGAAGGTTAAACCTGCATATTTAAGATCTTCTGACCTCACGTCAGTTGAATTTTTGACATAGTATTTTCTTATTCCCCCCTTAATTTTCGGTTAAACTATAGGAAGATTATTAATTCAGCGTTGGCGCCTGGCACGATTGAATACCCGCTAAAAAATTTCCAGTCGTTAAATTCGAAAAAATCATTTCTCTTCACATGTGCTTTCGATATAACGACAAACGAATTTTCCAGGAATCAAATCAAACCATGTTTCTATCAGGGAAATACATCCACCACAAAATCCGTAAAATGTATTTTCGACCTGTGTTTCCGGTTTGCAGTCCATGCGATCGATTCAATACAAACAACTTTTCCTAGAACCAGACCCTTTCATTTCCGTCATGCGATATTTTTCTAATAACAGGTAGGACTGTTTTATGAAACTGCGTCAAATGTTGTTCCCATTGCAATTTGGCACATGAGAATGTCTCCTCATTATTTTGAAGCTCATGATTTCCAGTTATCTCCAGATTTTTATCGCAATTGAACATATCGAGACCTATCCAAATATAGTTTATGTGATTTATGTTAGTTTGATGACGGGCCAGACTGCGCTGGAACTTATATTTTTCCTGTTTTTATTGTGTTGTTTTTCTGTGTCGAGTTGTGCACGCTATGGTCATGCAAGGCGTATAATTTCTGCGGTCAATCTCCAGATAAGCCTGAATAAGTAGTCTGCTGGAAAATAGCCATTGTGCATTCGCAGTCAAACGTCACAAATATTATATAGGTGTGGACTGATTTTTTAGCGAATGTTTTCTATTATAAGCTGGAAATTACGGTGGTCGGGAGGTTGAAAATGAGGGTGAAATCGTTCTCATTTCTCACAAAGTATTTTGTTTCACGTCAGGTTTAATGGTATATCGTTTTTTTTTAGCTTACATAAATGTATTCGGGTTGCCCATGAAAGATTCAAGATGGCGTTCCGCATTATTATCATAATTCAGGATGTCTCGAAAGAAATTCAAGATTTCAAAAATCGAAGAAAATAAAATGAGCCGTTCATCGAAAAAATATTTATCAATTATTAAAATACACTCTTTGGGAATTTATTACTTAAAAATAATTTCGTCTAAATGTTTTCCATCGCGTTCGCGACCATTCAATCTAACATTAAAATTTCTTATAACGGATTAGCAGGTAGGCTCCGTGAAGAATATTTCGCCTTAACTGGTCTAGGGAAGCTGGTTCATGAATGTAGACTTTAGATTTGAGGAAATCCAACAGGAAAAAGTCCATAGATGTCAAATCATTACTTCGCGGCGGCCAATTTATGTCACCTCTTCTCGATATTAATTTGCTCGGAAAAATTTCACGAACTCGTGGCAGAGACCTATTGAACGTGTGTGACTTTGCTCCATCCTGCTGGAACTATGTTCTTTGATTGAACGCATGAAAATTTTGCAGTTCAGGCAACAAAAACTCATTTAACATCCTAACATAACGCTCTGAATTCACTGTAAGAGCACGTCCCTTTTCATCTTCAAAGAAGTATGGACCGATGATTCCTCGCGATGACATTGCAGCCCATACCACAGAATAGAGAAGTATATATATAATACTTCTCTATTCTGTGCCCATACGGTCGATTTCGGCGAATGAAGGGGTTTCTGATGCTTACATTTGGGATTGGTTGCACTTCAATAGCGATAGTTCTGCTTGTTTACGCGCCCATTAAGATGAAAATGAGCTTCATCGGAGAATAAGATGTTAAATGTTTGTAAGCGCTCAATTGGGAACTTCTGCGAAGATGCCAGCGCCTTAACGGATAAATTTGGAACCTGTCCAAGCTGGTAGTTTTATGTAAACAAACCTTAGAAATGTGGTGGAGAACGAATATTTATTAAGCAGAGCTTGAATATTTAAAGAAATTATTATAATATTGTGTAAGATTTCTTGAGTAGGAACTTTTAGTTTGGATTACGATATAAAATCGTACTTTAAATCGTTCCTGGAGGATAATTTCGGTGTTATTTTAATGTATGTTGCTTGGTGGATCAAAATGAAGCAATATCTAAGTTTACTTGAATTTCTGGAAAAATAAGCACCTCAATAAGTAATTTAAGGACTCTTATTTATGTGAAGAAGTGCTGAATGGAGGCTATATTATGTGGTAAATCTAGAATCAGTCCAAATGATATGACTTGTTCTTTGTTTACATACGAGTGAATCAATGAAATGAAAACAGATTTTCTGCTTTAGTTCTTTGGCATCGTATTTCTAAAGAAAAGGAAACAGATAGACATATAATTGGTTTCATTTCATATAACAGCAGCTCAAGATACACATACAAAATGAAAAATGTCACAGCTGGTTCAACCTACCTATATAGAAATGAAAAATATTAATGTATTTAAATAAATAACTTCAGCTATTATCAACTCTAACAGTATATCTAGTTTTTGTCAGGTTTTCAACCAGATCACTCTTTCAGAATATGATTTTGTGTAGTATGTGAGTTAGGTAGCTGCAGAAGTGCTCTGCAGCATTCTTCTTCAAAATCCTCTTATTTCAATTTACACCTGAAATCATCATGACATGAAGTTGTTTCGAAATGAATACATTGTAGGTAATTTACCTTCATGAAAATAAACATCTTCAGAGAAATGCAGTGAACATACTTTCATGTATCAGGTCACGATCGTGACCTGTTTTCCAATCTTCAATTTCTAAAGCAAGGCCTTTCTTCTACCATTGAGTTTCCTGCCAAATGCTGTTTCCAAATTAACTTTACTTTCGTTTGGCTTTGGAAAAAATGAAAACTAGAGGCACTAGACGATCCTTTCTTTTTTGACCATGAATAACATTGAGTTGAGGCACACAACAATAGTCATTTTGGGAGGATGCCATTTCGAATTAGTACAATCGAAAATTTTAATGGGAAAGAAAGGAATTGATTGATGAATATTACAAACACTTTCGGTATACCAAAATTTCAACTCGGAGAACAACACAAAAGCTCGAAAATGAACTTCAAAAGTAAGCAAATTACGTTAGAATAACAGGCACGTCGAAAAACTACTAGCTTGGAAGTGTTCGAATTTCTATCGCCAGAGGGCGTATCGCTCAGCAGTAGTTGCGAATTGCTTAGTTTACAAATTCTGGCCTCTAAATGGCATCCTGGGGTTTAAGTCCTTGCACCAATTGAATTTTATAGAAGTGCAGCTTTAGATCTTTGTGAAAAATGCGGTGTAGCGATGATCTATGCACGTGCAAAGCACTCACACGCTTCAGAATGGAGAGGTTGGGATCATCACGAACATACTGATTAGTCTGTTCCAAATTCTCTTCCGTTTTCGATGACCTTGGTCGTCCAGATTTTTATTTTTTTTATTGTTCTGTGGTGAAGTCCTTCTGAAGATTGATACAATTAATCTGACACTACAGAATAACAAAAATTCGATGTCGAAGATGGTGCAAAGATGACGGAAGGATCATCTAATGAAATTCATTGTTAAAGATCATATTTCTTCGAACCTCTGTTAGAGTTCACGAGGTCATATGCTGCATTGATTAATATTGAACCTGATTTCAGAGAGAAGATAAAGCAATGAATATGAATATGTTAGGTATAAAAAGCTATGATGATGAGGCGATTGGTCTGGATCAAAAAAATTCAGAAAAGAGCTTCTTTACTTGATGAATTGAAGAAGAGAGAGAGCTTCGAATTTCAAGCATAGGTATGCGATGTTAACTGACAGCAGTATAGAGCCACAAAAGTAAATTTTACTTCATTGTTTCACAAATAATATTGATGATTCTTGATATCTTTCTTCGTCTCTTCTGTTTATCGGATCACTAACTAATAATGACTATTATTCATACTTTTACTCTTGAAAATATATGATAATTTTTAATAATTTTATTTTTCTGTTGATACAATTGTTTACTTCCAATCTCAGTTTCAATATTTTTTGTCCAGTGCTTTGCAGTATTTCATTCAAACTTTCATTCATTGTTCTTCTATGTTTCGAATGTTCAAATCACGATAAATATTGTCTTAGAACGAATCACTATTTTTCCATTCTTGTTTCTTTTTCATTTTTTTCATGCATTTTCGATATCCTGCTTTGATACATCTGTGAGTTTCTAAATTATCTTATAAGGAATATAGAGGATTATTGGGAATATTGAATCCTAGGTCGGGCTCTGAGTATGCGCGTCCTTGTGTTTATGTTATTTTATCACTGAGCTGGGGCTCATTTATATCCATAAATCATTCGTAAAAAAAAACATTCGGAACAAATAAATCAACACAAAAACGAGAGGATAAATACCTCAAATTCGATCGCCCTTTAAGTATTCTAGAAAACCGCATCGACTGTTCTTGCCATCCAGAGAAGAATATTCGTGTGAACTGGAGCCTCATAATTCAAAAACTCTTGCGCCAATTTTCATAATGAACGATTAACGAGTTCATCCGCTAAGAAACTGGTTGTACGAGTACTGTTTAATTCCAACGAGATTAATTAAAATTTCATTTAAAATCAACTACTCAAAGTTTTGATTGGGGCGATTTCGAAAATTCAATTACAAACTTTTCCGACGATGCAGTTTGATTCAGTTTAGTGTATAAACTCGTAATATTTTACTGAGCTAATATAAACTTATACTCTAAGGGAAATAAATAAGTTTAATGTCTTGATATCATTTTCGCGTCAGGCACGTCCATTTCGGTTTCTTCCGGATATTTTCAGTTTTCATGACTTTAATGCCGCTCTGGAAACTATTCGGTATGGAACTTTGATGTTTCCAGTTGGAGAAATTGTCTCATTTGAAGACGGTGAAATAGCATGACTCACCTTAGAGGAGAGTTGTAAAATTCATGACGAAATGTGTCACATCGAAATCGAATTGAACTTATTGGAAATACAGGGTGTTTTTATCTGCCTCGTTCGATATCGAGATACTGGAAGTTTTCGATTGGCGAGATATCGATTAGATGTCGATAATAATTATAATTCTTATATGTCCGCTTGATATGTATACTCCATTCACTTCTATAAACTATCCCGGTTGGCCATGATTTAGGTCTATCAAGTTTTTTTACTTAAAACTGACGCAGGTTGGCACTCTTGAAATATCGGCAATGTTGAAATAATTGTCAGCGACGTTGCCAAATGCAAATGCCAATTTCTACTCTCAATCTCAACATAATCATCAAGCTTGGAAACCAAAAATGCCGAAAGAAGTTTTGAAGGAGCAGGGACAAAGTATCAGGAAGTGCTATATAAAATTGAAATATGCTTTTCTGATAGTAACCCTGATAATTTGGAATCAATAATTTATCACAAGCTATCCAACATTTTCGACGTATGTGAGTGAAAACCCAGAGTATCGTTCACATAGATTCCCAAGAACTTTGTAAATTGAGTTAATTCTTTTAAGGTGACATAGGTTTTGTAGTAGGTACTACTACATTTTCATACTGGAGTATTTCAAGTTGTGCAACAAGGTATGTAAATGTCTTCTGTAGACTTAGTTCGAAGAGTGGGGAATTTTATAGGTTTTTCTGTTCGTTTAAAAGTTTTACTGCAGGGTTATTCGAGTACATTTATTTTTTTTTCTAATGAACTATCACAAAGTCACGAACTGCTCTATCCATAATTTTTCAGTGAAATTTGAATACTCGATTCTTGATTTCCTTACAACAAACAAGCGTAACTGAATGTTCCAACCATGTTTATATACGTGAAATATTTCCATTGTTAACAGAGAAAAAAATTCCTTCAACCTTAGCAGGTCTTTGAAATTATTGAATTCACATAATATTTTCTAGAATTCATTATTTTCCCAAAGTAAATTCACATTTTAAAAATACGTAATTACTACGACCTATATGCAGAGAGGACAACGATGCGTAGTTATCTGACAGGAAAATTACTATAACCTAAAATTTTCAAAATATACACGTAATTCTGCGAGACCTTCACCTTGACCCTCACCTAACTCAACCAAACTCCTAGAATATTCGAAAGCTCTTCACTGGAATAAACTCAGTTACCTATGAGCATTGTATAAAGTATATACAATGCTATGAGGGTGCCACACATCGGTGAAATCATTCGGATAGTGATGAGAAGCCCCGTCAAAACAGAATACCTTGTATATTCATAGTAATAATACTGATAATGAATGGAGATTCGCCTAACAACCCCTATTGAGATACGCAGACGATTAATTACTGTGGCAATATCGCATCCCTTGTTTGCGAAATGTATGGTCGAATTGACTAATTGGACATGAGACATTCATTTAGACTCTGTATACAATTCAGAGTTGAGACGCACGTTAGGTGATGCAAGAAATAGGTCGTGAAGGAAGTTATTGTGATTCAAGACTTAAAATGACTTTTCATTATTATGTTCCACCACCAACAATCATGTGATGTTTTACAATATGTAGGGTTTACATTCTTGTGACTAGTTTCGAACTTTTGTTCATCGTTACAAAACTGACCTCTGAGCACATGGTGCAGAGAGTATTTATGCAGATTCAGGTAAAACGACACGAGGTGATAATAAAAGTGACAGTAGGTCACGAGCAGCTTTGACAGTTGAGAGAGACTGGAGTACCAACAATAACCTAAAATGCATTTTTACTATGGGAAAAAGCGATTTGTCTTGTGTTTTTGTATTTAGGACTGAAATATTCACTATATTGCATTATCTAGAAATTATATACAAAGTATTTAATATCTTGTAACAGTAAGAGCTTTACTAAACATATTAATTTTTTCGAATAAATTCAATTCTTGCTAGTTGATGTAGTTTTTGCAGGTTGCTGGGTTTAGTAAGGCAGGAAATACAATTTGAAACATAAGTTTTTGCGCGCATGTTCTATAGGGAAACAGCGTGCTATCGTTTTGTCCAAATGTCTGTTATTTTCAAATTTGAGCCGAATATGGTCTCAAACGACTAGGTTGGACTCTCTGATTACGAATCCGGTGTCAAAATCGATTCTGTCCGGCTGGCCGTCCCAACGATTACGAGCGTACGGATGTTTCTATCGACTTGAGAATTTCAGGGTGGGTTGCATTCCAAACTACGAAGGTGAAGTTCGTTAGGGAGGCAAAATCGGTCGAACGGTTTCGGAGTTATAGCTATTTGAAGTTTTGAGATAGATTTCGTGATATTTCAGGAACTACTGATACCATTGGATTGAAACTTGACAGTTAGTTGGAGCAAAACAACGCACCACTTTTCAGGAAATTTTGGTTGAGATCACACCGTCAATAAATTTTGAAAAAAATTTTTCTCGGAATAATTTTGGAAAATTTTTTTTTCCAAAAACTATTCTTCGCAATCGAGAAAAACACCAGTTTGTACCTTGAAAATCATATTTCACAGCTGTGTATTGAAATTCATTCGGATACAACCATAACTTCTGGAGATATTGGGAAACAATAAAAAATTTCTTGGGTTTTTTCTGGATATCGTTGTTTTTTCCGGATTCCCTAAAAAACTACTGATTTAATCGGAATGAAACGTGGCAGCTTGTTTGAAAACGCTGATGAGCAACTCTGTGCAAAATTTCATGATGATCGTGTCATTAAAACAATTTTAAAAAAAAATTCAGTTTTTTTTTCCAAATATTCAATATTCTGTGCTCTTCTGATCATATCATCTTTTTGATATTCTGTATGAACATTCTAACTGTCATTTTCCGATCAAATATTCAAATTCAATTTGGTCTAGTCTGTATTTTTGGAAATATTTGAAAAATAAAATTTTTAATGGGTATATCCGCGGAATCATTGGGTTGGTTCGGCCGTCGTTATTAAGGTCGAAACGGACTCTACAAATATTGTGTTTCTCAGTTGTTTTTTTCGGAAGTTATTGTGTTTACGGTCGGCCGTTAGGCTCCGCATTGAATATGCGCGCAAAAGCTGCTGCCTTCAGGGCAGTGCTTCTTTGGGTTTTTTTTCAAGTAAATCATAAATAAAGTTTTATCATATTTTCTGAATTAATTCGATCTATAATTGTTTTTGAAAACTGGAAAACCAACAAAATAAATGTTACTTTCCAACTCGTCAGTTACCTCGGTAAAAAACAGGATGCAGGTTAGACTCCTCAATCAATAAAACTTTAATTATATAGGATTAATATACAGGGTGATTCCGGAGGAGACCGTCAGATTTTGGGATAAGTTTATACTAGTCAAGACAGTCTCGGAACACTGTTTGGTTTATGGTTGGGGGTCTCTGTTGAGAATATACAGGGTGATTTGTCCAATTCGACCGATTTTACTTTTATTGATAACTTTGGTATGGCTTATTCGATTTCAATGAAATTTTCAGCGTAGTACAATAGTGTTGACCACATTGATTGATTTCGATTTTTTTTTCAAAATAAGCGGTTGTTATTGTGATAATTCCAGGTTAATTGTGCAGGTTGAAAAAACACCCTGTACATAGCGTTTCCTAAACTACGCTATCTGTTTACGATTGTACTATGATAAGTCATTATTTGAGAGTTCCTAATTTTTTTGGAACACTTCTAGTTTTCTGAGAAAATTTTTTCAAAAAATGATATGGTCGAAATTTCGCTCCAATCGATTCTACTTTTATTGATAACTTGTATTGTATGATTCATCCAATTTCGATGAAATTTGCAGAGTAGAACAACCTAAATGAGTACATTCAATAATCGCAACAATCTCTCAAAATCCAGTGTTGTAGTTGTGATAATTTCAGAATTTCAGATTAATTGTGCAGTTGAAAAAAAAACACCCTGTACATTGCTTTTCCCTAACTTTCTTATTCGTTGCAGATTCTACTATAATATATCATCATACAGAGGTTTTTAATTTCTTTGGCACACCTCCGGTTTTCCTAGAAAACATTTTTGAAGAAGAGCATTATCGAAATTTGGCTCACAAGCAGTGAGAGCATTCCGCACTAGGTAGGAAAGCTGTATCGTCCAAGGATGCAAAGTTGTTCGTCCCTCCTAAAATATTCTTTTCAAATTCGAAATATATTCTGATTTGAATGATTTCATACAAAATATAAGCAATTAAATATGAATTTGGAATTTGAAAAGAATATTTCAGAACTTGAGAACTGCTTAGCGACATCGGACAATACAGCTATCCTACCTCGGGCGAAAAACTCTCACTGCTTGTGAGCCAAATTTCGATCATGCTTTTCTTCAAAAATGTTTTCTAGGAAAACCGAAGGTGTGCCAAAGAAATTGAAAACCTCTGAATGATGACATATTATTGAAGAATCTGAAACGAATAAAAAACTTTTGGAAAAGCAATGTACAGGGTGTTTTTTTTTCAACTGCACAATTAATATGAAATTCCAAAATTATCACAATTACAACCCTGTATTTTGAGAGGCTTTTGCTATTATTGAATGTACTTGTTTAGATTGTTATACACTGCAAATTTCATCAAAATTGAATGAGCCATACCAAAGTTATCAATGAAAGTAGAATCGATTGGGGCGAAATTTCGACATTGTCTTTTTTTGATGGAATTTTCTCAGAAAACTGGAAGTGTGCCATAAAAATTAGAAACTCTCGAATGATGTTTTATTATAGTACAATCGTAAACAGATAGCGCAGTTTTGGAAATGCGATGTACAGGGTGTTTTTTCAACCTGCACAATTAACCTAGAATTATCACAATAACAACCGCTCATTTTGAAAAAAGCTTTGAAATCAATGAAGTCCTCGTCAATATTGTACATGGCTGAAAATTTCTTTGAAATCGAAAAAGCCATACCAAAGTTATCAATAAAAGTAAAATCGGTCGAATCGGATAAATCACCCTGTATATTCTCAATAGTGACCCCCAACCATAAACCAAACATTGTTTCGAGACTGTCTTGACTAGTGTAAACTTATCCTAAAATCTGACGGTCTCCTCCGGAATCACCCTGTATAACATTGGCATTCAGTGCTTTTGTAGTTTGTATAAAGCTTCTAATATCATGTTCAAGTTTGAAACGTTTTTGATAATTCCTCTTCTTTGTGTACTTCGTGGCAATGTTCTGAAAAAAAATTATCACCGATCAACATGGCAGTTGCAATAAACTCAACTCAATTTTTAACGCAACAGTAACCAGCAATGGGATACCCTTACCGTCCAAATTATTCACTGAACAACGAGGCCTAAAATCATTCCAAAGATTACACAGGTGTAGCGTGGAATACGCAGTAAGATAATATATTCAACATGGCGTAGTTCTGTATCATTTCTGTTTCTACCCGAGTAGAAAATTAGCATTGTTATTACGGTGCTTCATCATAGAAGTTCAATTGCAACTCTGATTATATGCTATTTAGTATGGCAACCTCGATAGAATCGACCTTTCCTAAACCAATCTTTGTGACAGCTTGAGGTTGATTTCGGGTATTGTATCGAACCAATATCGAACAAATTAGGTTAGATTGACGTCTGGTGTGCATTCCCCAAAGGCATTTCAGGAATCATCAATTCGAAACCTTGGATACCTGATGATATTCCGTATTCAGCATAGGACACCGCAGTATATGCTGGTCGCTTTTAATTGCGTCTTTAGGAATGGATTGTATATATGTGGTTTCAAGTCATGTGCCACCTAAATAGACGGTACATGATAGGAGCATGATATTCAGAAGTCATTTATAATTGGAAGCTGAACGGTGAGCTATGCTTGTAAAGGATTTGATCATTGAAATTAGTTGTATCTTGTATCCAAATCTACTACGGATGTTACAAAATCCTCACAATGTTTGCAGTTTTTGCTTTATCGGAGGAAAGAGAAGAAGGGACGAACTGTTTCCCTATTCGGGAAAAAATACCTTTTTCGTACGTATGAATAACACTGGTCAAATAGAAGGCTTCAACGCAATGAAATATCTACCATATATAGCTAAGTATGATTCCTAAATAGCTTTCTACCAGAATGAAGAATGATTTTCTTTGGAAGTTTTTCTAAATAAAGTACATGAGCTAAAGATTCATCAGTTCCAAGTGGTATCGAGTACAGTTAATTTTAACGTCCTGTGTGAGACTTGTAGAGTTTCATGGAAAAGGCATCATTTATGTACGAATCAAAATATTTTATTTCATTTTTCTTGTGTCAAACTAATAATAAAAGAATAGAACCGATCGAATTTTTGGAATTGTGAGGAGGGTTTGCTGCTGTTATCTATCAGTGAACCTTTGAAACTTGCTGCTCTTGTATTTATTCGTTGATATAATGAGGCAGATCCCTAGAAGCTAAAACTGCAACGATTAGCAATTCATCCTCTCTTTGACAGATGGCACTAGTTTCATGCAATGGACTTTTTAAGCATCCTCCTTAAACGATGGTTCAAGGATCGATCTTGTCGGAATTATTAAATAATGAAATACATTCTTAATTCGTGTTCGAGACGTATTGTTTGTAGCGTGAAGTTGAATTCTGGGTATGGCCTCTGTTGTTAGTAGCTGGGAAGCCATTTTAACAGGAGTATTCTACAATTACAGCGACTTATATAGTTACTGTAGCACGTGACTGGTTTCAGTGTCCTCTATGAGAAATATACTACAGTTCACTGGCAAATTTCAACAACTTTCCGGAATCTACCACAGATTCCTTCCTACTGAAAAGGCTAAAAAGCTAGCTACAGAATAGTTTTCTGCTTGAAGGCGCAAATTTTATGATCTTGTCATTTGTATATGTCTATTGGTCATTGTCATTTTGTGATGCTGTGATGGTAATATTGGTAATGTCATTTGTCATTCTAGTTTCTAGTTCGTTTGATCGTTTAATGTATATTGGACACACGTGTGCTTCAAAATAAATTTCCCATAACAAGTCTGAGAAGGTTGTGCACAATAAGTCATAATGGTTCAAAAAAAGCTGAAAAAGAAAGTGGGAAAAAAAGTGGCAGCGGCCCCTTTGGCAGTTAAAAAAGTAGTAGCAAAAAAGGAGGTTAACCCATTGTTTGAGAAAAGAGTGAGAAACTTTGGTATAGGCCAGGACATTCAGCCCAAAAGAGATCTCTCAAGGTTCGTGAGATGGCCGAAATACATAAGGATACAAAGACAAATGGCTGTCTTACAGAAACGACTGAAAGTTCCACCACCAATTAACCAATTTACTCAGACAGTGGACAAGCAAACCGCAACCCAATTATTCAAATTGTTGGAGAAATATAGACCTGAAACTGAATTGCAGAAGAAAAATAGGTTGAAAGCACGAGCTGAAGCCAAGGTTGGTATAGACAGTTTATGGACGCTTTCTGTTTTGTGTTTCAAACACCTGATTAGCTCAGTGTTTGATTTAATTGCCGGTATTATTAAACTATTTTGAAAGAAATCCAGTTTTTAGCCTATTGGATGAGGCTCAAAACTGAGAGTTAATTGCTTTCAAAATATGTTTTATGATAACAGCACCTTAGGTAGCATGTTATATGTGCCCATATATCAATTTGGATTTAGAAATCTATAGATGCATCATATAAGCATGATCATGGTCTCAGTCAAAATCATGGCATAGGCAAGACATGCTCTGTGATTTATGACTGATATATGAATGCCCCTAATGAAATGCACAGGTTCAAATTTATCCTTAAGAACAACTAAAACATTACCAGACAATAATCAAAGCACCAACAACAAATTACCTCGCAATATATTAAGTTATTGTAATGATTTGATTTACGTTCACGAATAATGATCTCTGAAAGCAACAAGCGTGTACATCGTACCATTACAAAATTGTGAGATTAGGAATGACACAGAAATATGACCACTGTGTATCAGGGACATTTTATAGAACACTTTGATTTCTATCTTCACAATTCCATTTCAATCAAATCCAATCTAAAAAAAATATATATATATTTCGGGAAAATTGTGTTCCTCAAAATATGCATGCCAAGAGACTGATATTAAACTATAGAGTCAGAATCCTTACTTCAGACTTCGTGTTCTGTCTACACTGTTCATTCACTTTCTAGGTTAGTAAAGGAACCAAGAAGGAAACATCCATTCCAGCCAAACCCAATACTATCAAGAGTGGATCTAATACCGTCACCAAACTGGTGGAGCAGAAAAAAGCTCAATTAGTGGTGATTGCCCATGATGTGGACCCAATTGAAGTGGTTCTGCATCTGCCTGCACTTTGCCGTAAAATGGGAGTACCCTATTGCATTGTAAAAGGAAAAGCAAGATTAGGTTTATTAGTGAGACGCAAAACTTGTACTTCTCTAGCATTGACACAAGTTGATTCTGGAGACCGAACAAATCTAGCCAAACTTTTAGAAGTTATCAAAACTAACTTCAATGACCGAGCCGATGAGATTAGGAGGCAATGGGGTGGAGGATTACTAGGATGTAAGTCTGCTGCTCGTATCGCCAAAATTGAGAGAGCAAGAGCTAGGGAGTTGGCCCAAAAACAAGGTTGATTCCATTCCTTGTAATTTAAGAACCCCCCAATAAATATTTTAATTGATCTCAGAATTTTCAGTTCCCAGAATGATTCCTTTCGATCTAAATAGCTATCTGCTTGAATGAAAAATGAATTTCTTTGGAAGCCTTTCTATATTTAGTATGAGCTAAAGATGCATCAGTTCCAAGGGGTATCGAGGACAGTTAATTTTAACGTCCTGTATGAAACTTAAGGAATTTCACGGAAAAGGCATAATTTTTGTGCACATCAAAATATTTTATTTCGTTTTTCTTGCGCCGAAGCCTTAATGAAAATAAAACATCGAATTTTGGAGAAGAGTTGCTGCTGCCATCTATCAGTGACGTGTGGAACTTGTGGCTCTTGTATTTATCCTGGTTGATTTAGTGCGGCAGATCACTACAAGCCAAATTAGGATCGATCCGCAGTTCATTCTTTCGTTAACAGATGGCCTTAATTTCATACTATGAACATTGTTTAGGCATCCTCTTTAAACAATGGTTAAAGGATAGATTTTTTCGGAATTTTTGAATAATGCAACACATTCTTGATTTGAGTTTTACGTATTGTAAAGTGAAGTTGAATTCTGGGTATGACTCCCTCTTGTCTGTATTTGCAAGTGAGAACTTGGCCAGTTTGACAAGAGTATTCAACTCTTGAGTAAGATCATTGTATAAAGACAATGTTGTCTTTGTACAATGGTAAGATCTACTTGTGATTATCTGAAACTTCTATCGGAGTTGCTTACAGATTTCATTTTCTTCTGAAAATGTCAGGTATATACCCATGAATATAAATTTTTCAGAGCAGATTTCTTTCATGAGTCTACGAAAACGCATAACAGTAGATTTCTGTACTTATATTGGGCCACACAATGACTGGGCAATCCTACAGTGACTATACGTCTATACATGAGTTTTCTAAGTCACTGTACGATCCAATAGGCGTCGTCTGGTGTATAATAAAAGTTTTTGAAATATGGAGTACAAGAAATTACGTGGTTTATTGCAGGGTTTATTCAGTGAATGTTTTCAAAGATTCATACAGTTGCCTGTAATATGTAGGATAGCAGAAACTGGACCAAATTAAAAATGAAAACCTAGAAAAGCACTGACGTGAAGTCAGCAGATTTTACGCGCTTGTTCACATTGTGGAATGGCGACTTGGAAATTTCAGTGAAATTTGAAATATGAAAATTTTCAAAAAAAAATAAATTTTTTTTCAAATCTTTCCATGGATGATTTTTCAAATTGACACTGATCATCTTGCAACCGAGTTTCATTTCGATCATATGAATATTTTTCGAGTTATTGAAAAATCACAATTCCGAATGGCTGTAACACAAAAACCATTCTGCAGATTTGGCCCATTAACGAACTCAACCGAGATATTCAGGATTAAAACCTAACCTGAAAATTTATTTAGGTTCTTCCTTTCGAAAATTGGAGCACACTCGGGCGGACGGCCGGACGGACAGAATCAAATTGACGTGAAAACGATAGCTCAGACACCAGGCCGTAGTTAGAGATGACAGTGAAAATTTTCATCGGTCTCATAAATGTTTTCAGTATTCAGCTTATGCTTTTTTAAGGTAGCTTCGGTGTTTCTAGGTAGGGCATTGCCCTGCCTAGCTACAGCCCTGACAGAAACTAACGAAATGGCTTGAATTAATACAATTTTTTTTGTTTGTATCTAAAGCATGGAATATCTGAAGAGTGAACTCAGTAGTGTTAGTGCTTTATAACTTTTGAGGCTACGGTAAAACTTCTATCCTGATCTTTACTGGTTTAAGTCCAAGGTACAAGCCGTGGGATTTCTCAGCTTCTTTCCTAACTGAAAACTGCTGAGAAAATGGTGGATATAATACCGTAGTATCTACCCAGACAGTTCATCCGTTACTGTCATAGGAAATTAATACACATATTCATCAAATATCAAGAAAAATTAACCCCTATGTCCAACTTAGTTCTGTCTGTGTCTTCCATCGAATTACCACAGGCCTCCTGGATTGATTCACATAATAAGTCAATAGCATCTGTGCCCGAACAAACACGTGATAGTCCCTCCTAAAACACCGTCTGGCAGTCGTCTTTTTCCTTCCCTGAAAAATATGTTACAATCTGTCACAGCGAATTGGATTTCGAAGAAGTCAAAGCAACACTTTCCCGTTGGGGATATCGTGAGTAATGGTCCGTTCGTCAGCGGAAAACAGGTTATGGGCCTGCAGTTCATGTCCGTCCGGTCCATGGGGGTGAGTTTCATTCAAAATTGAAGGGAGATCTGAATTATTACTGAGGATGTGCCAATCAAAACTGACCATGAATTTTTAACCCTTTGTGTACCAGGTCATTCACATTCGTATCGATTTTCTACTCGTTACTTCCATTCTTTCTGACAGTAATTTGATGTTAATGAATTAAGAATGATGGGAATTGGTGTAGAAGTCTGTATGGAATTGAGCATTTTATTGAATTGAAGTTTGCACAGTATTGTTTTGAGAAATCGAGTGATACGAAACTGAATTACCTCAGTTGATTCTCACCCCAGTCATTGTATAAAGAGGGATAGTAAGCCAACCTTACGGAAATATCATTTGACGGCCCTGATACCACGGATAGATGGCGACACAAACGCTGGTATCAGTGACATGTCGATTCTTAGTTCGGGTTGTAGTATGTCGTAGCTTGAGTTACGTAGGCTCATAGCTACGTAGCTAACTCTACCCGATAAAAGATGGCGCAAATTCTTTCATTTAAGATGTCTCTGTGATCGCAGGTCATTTGGATGATGGAACATGGGCGGAACTAGAAGATGGGTATATTCATCCAAATCTACAATTTATACAATGCCCCAGTTGAAGAATACGGAGAATATAGTTATTTTTGTATCGAGTATCGAATGTGCCATGAAAACACGACTTTCATATACGAAATTCAAACAAAATTTTCTGTAAAACTGTGAATGTGGATTTATATCGCCTCAAATATATTGAAAATAAATGCTTCGAAATATATTGAAAATAAATACCTCAAATACATATCTAGACATAGTTTTGGTCCCGAACAGCTACCATAATTGAGGTACATTACACCGATAAGTTATCGCTTTCAAACAACTGTGTCTTGAAAAAAATAAGTCCAAAATAACTGAATAATACTTTTATTAAAAATGGTCAAATTATTAGTTGACTCTGTTAGAAATATATCTTTCAAAATGTAATATTTTGAGTTTAATTTGTTGTAACTATGTAGCAGTGAAAAAAATAAACATTAACGCTTCAATAGAGATGCAGAAATGTCAAGTTTTTTTGACAGTCATGCAAAATGTTATGCAATTTCATCATGCCAGTCGTATTGCTCCAATTTTGTCTTTCATAAACGAGAGTTCGATGACACTCAGATGTCACAGAAATCTGGTTCATCAACAAAACAATCTTCATTTTAAAAGATGTCATATTGAAATTTTTGTACATTGATACCATAGATTATTCTCTATAGACTGAGGTGTGTCTGTGTCTTCCGGTCTGAACGGAAATTGACATAATTTTCGATATTCTTTTATTTTTGCAGGTTTGACTTATACGTTGAATTCTTAGTGAAATGTCATTAAAACTGAAATTAAATGAAAAACAAAAATTTTTCAACCAAAAATTCTTCATTGTTTCTGACATCGCATCCATTGGAATTCTGTTTTTATTAATGATTTTATTTCTTACTTTTCAACGCTATCTCTCCAAATTCTCCCAAAGAGTAGAGATATTGTTCAAAATTCGAAGTGAAGATCGCCACGATATTTCCCTGTTGAGACTACTTTGTTTTAATCGGTCAGTTATACCACCAAAACATTTACGTTGTTCCTTTAAAAGTTACTTTCTCTATTGAAATAGGGGCCTGGAAAACAATTGTCTTGAATGTGATCTGAAATTTCATGAGCAATTCGTGCTTACCTCTATAAAAATGATCATCACTAAAATGCAGGTAACATACTCTCATAAAAGTCTTGTTTTGTTGGTTTACCAATTTTGAGTTACAAGTTGCCAAGCTTTTCATCGATTCTTCGACACTTTGAGGCCCGACTTCTTTAAGGAAGTTCCTTTTACCCAAGCTCAAAATTTTTCACCGGAAATCTATGGGAAGGGACATTTGATTTTGCTCTTTCTCAGTGAAAACACTTGTAGAATCACACAAACGCTAAAAAAATGCATAAACTGTCTCATTTTTTTGACATTTCATCTAACTTGTCAATGATAATCTGACTATCTCGGGTTACTCTGATAGCCACCAGAGGGATTAGCGCTCATCTTCATTCGCCAATTATCAAGAATTTTCCATGAAGCTACCAAATTTCAAGAATCATTATCGCCAAATTTTCAGGCATGGAAAGATGCCCTCATTAACATTCGAGACAACCCTGTATGTGAAGTGCAAGGATAAAACAAGACACAAGACTTTTATTTTCACAAGCAAAAATCAAAGATGTCTACTGTGAAAGTTCACCAACATTTTATTGCAATACTCACGATAAAACTTCTTTATCGATACGAGGATCGCTGTTTCGAGAACAAGCTGCAAGGTGCTGAAAAGTCTGCATTATTCATTGACGGCGATAAAGGGATTTGCGTTAAAACTTTTATCTTAGCGGTAATTTGTTTACAAAATAGCCCTTCGGCAAAAAGTTTGCCGCGGTGTCACGTGAGCGGCAGTTTGTATAAATAGAATGGGTCTGCGGCAAGGAAGAGGAAAAATTCGCTTTGTTCGGTACCGGGGATCAGCGGCTCCCATATTGGATCGCAAGAAATCTTCAAGATTGTGAGGGATTTGCAACCAGTCCCAAATCGAACCAGAACATTCCATCCAACTTTTACTACGTGACTCTAATACGGGGCCGACTTCGATAACACCTAAAGCTCGATTGATATTTATGAAAGCTCAAGAATTCGGGGGATGTTTCTTGATGCATGCGACGTAAGCAGATATAACAGAAACAAACTCCCGAACTGGCTAGTTCCCGATGGTCTCGTTGTCCAGATTTTTTCGCTTTTCTTTTTCCCCGCACGAACTGGAGACGCCGGACTCATAAATCAGAGGTATAACGATCTGATAACATTCTTCGGGCATTAAGGACTGGCGATTTAATTATATAAGGGATGTGGGTGTTAATAGGATCGGTGATTCAGAGAAGATCGCTGATTAAAAGATCGTTCTGTTCGGCTTGGAAGAAGAGGGGTGCGTGCTTTATACTTTTTTTGGTATTATCAGCACATTCTGCTGAAATGAAAACATAAAATACAGCAACTACAGTTTATTCACAATATAATTTATTGACAAACCCGAAGTAATATAATATATTTGATTCAATTCTTCGAAGGATTAATTTGTTTATTTTCATTTCGTTCATAGTTATCAAGCTTGCCGATATCGTCTGTATATTTAAAAAAATTTTGATTTTGAATTTTTTAATTCAGTTTCTTAAGGAGGGTTGTACCAGGAAGATTTGATGAATACTTTGAATTGTTGAGAACAACGATATCAAGAACCACACGACAATGGAATTTAAGTTTATCTACGCATCAAAAAAATTTGTTTAAAGTTCCGAAAGTTAATTTTGTTTTTAGTTGCTGAAATCATTCTGCAATTCCCTATTGATTTCTTCCAAAACTAGTTTTAACTCTCAATTTTTTTTGAAATGGAATTTAAAAGCCTGAAAACAATCATTTTTCGAATGAATTATCATATGAATATGATCCTTCAACGGGAAATGAAAGTCGAAAAAATGATACAGCTAAAGCTTAATTTTATCGGAAAATTTCAATATCTTAGGATATTGAAATATTATGATCTATGAAATTTTCTTCACTGAAATATTCGTATTTGTTGTGTAGCGAATTCATCTACTTCAACAAAAACGGAAAAAAGGGCGGAGTCGAAACACGAAATTCAAATATCTGAAAAATCGTATAAATATATTTCGCTCCGCTCTCAAAAATCACTTGACTCAACTTCACTCTCCAATCCATCTGCATTCACTGCTAAGAAGATATTCGATCTTACACCGCATTCCTGACCGACATCTGCATTTCAACTTTATCCGGCGCCAACGAAGAAATTCAATAAGGTCCAACACATCGACATCTGGTTTACTACCCTCGACGACTGCTTCCGTCCTCTCGTCATCACCGACCACAACCCGGCGCCAGCGAAGGACTACCTGCCGCCACTCCAGAAGATTTATAACCAGAATTGTTAGACTGTGCCTTTTCAACAAAAAGAATTTTATTGCCTTTCGAATTCTTTTTTGTTGTAACACTCGACAGTAAAATAAACAGGCTAATCTCTTTCCTTTATTGCGTGTTTAATTTCACAGGACACGACCCCACAGTTGAATGCACTAAAACAAAAATTTTTAGATGGATTTGCCGACTGGAATATGAGAAGCGCTGCAAATTTTACACAAGCGTTTATTATATTCTCAGTTAAATAACCCAATACCATTGATATCTTAAATGAAACTTATATATTATTTATAACTCATTGGTTTTTCACACCGAAACTTGCAGAGTTTTTCTTTATAACTCAGGGACCACTGGTCGGAAATCATCTGGGTGAAAATTTTTAGGTTATGTTATGCAACAGTTATCAAACGTTGAAAGTTTCATGAAAATTCGGTGATAAGTTTTCGAGAAATAAGTTTTTCCCTCCAACCCCCAATTTCGAGCCCTTAGGGTATACCGATCCTGCTGAAAAGCTTGGAGAAGCAATCTCGAGCGACGAACGAGTTCTTCTACCAAGTTTCACAGATTTCGTTTCGGTACTTTCAGAGAAAAGCCCAGGATAACGAACGGGGTACTGCGCGAAGGACGGTTTTTTTATTAGTTCATTCAACGCTTCATATTTCAAAACATAAACTGTGAAATATTCAGGGGGTGATCTTTTTTTTGTCGATCATTAAGGTTTATTATTCGATTTTATCAAATAAACCAGAATCGAGAAAAACACCCAGCCACGGAATTCTTCCATAGAAAAATGTTTGCTCAGGTGTCTGCAATTTTTGAATTTGTTGCTGAAAAAGATCTTGACTAACTATTTTAGTTCACTGTAGATAGAATACTGATAACAAAACAGTGTGTAACTACTTTCTTACACTTACACTTCTGCGTCTAATGCACGTTTCAGAAACCAAGTTTCCTTTGTCAGACATATCGTTACTAACGATAGTTACAGTAACAGTAACGATATGTCTTTGACACAGAAAACTTGGTTTCCGAAACGTGCGTTAGACACAGAAAGTGTAAGTGGATTACAGAGTAGTTAAACACTGTTTTATTATCTTATAATAATAATAATAATATTTATTCGGAATAAAACAAAATTACACAATAAATTCTCACGAGATATTCCACATCAAAATTAAACACAAATAAATAGAAATTCTCCCCTCATGGATAACCGCTCGAGGGGTAATATATAATTGAACAGTTTACCAATGCATCCAAGTAAGAATTCACAATTCCAATAACAACCATACAGAAATGTACAAACCAACAAAACCCCTTGATCAGAAGTTCTTTACCTCCACAAGTGAGCGTATAAAGGATCTGTTGTTAGCCCTTATAAATTCCTTCACCCCCTTTCCAAACCCATTCGTTGACCTGATATTCTTAAGTACACCAGGCAACATATTATAAATCCTCGAACCCAGAAACACAAAACTACGCTGGCCTATGGACTTATTGATCTGTGGGACACATGTAGATCCCTGCTTATACCGTGTGTTAAAGCTATGCGAAATGCGGTCCTGTTCCCTGATATTCCGGTGATGATATATCAACAAAGTCCTCAAGTATAGCTGCCTAATATCATATACTCCGCTTTCAATATACAGTTGTCCTGATGGATACCTATATGACTTGCCGAGCATTATCTTTAATATCCACTTTTGGGCTATTTCTATTCTTTTCTCAAAATCCCTCAGCAAACCACCCCAAGCTAATATTCCATAGACCAGATGAGACTGAACTAGAGCATAATACAAAGTTTTCATCTGGTCTACATTACAAAAACTACTACACAGTTTGATCTTAGGAGTAATGGTTCTCAGTTTCCTGACAATCGATGCTGCATGATCTTTCCATTGCAAATGGCTATCAATATGAAGACCTAAATATTTTATAACATTTGTCGCATTAATCTCCATATGACCGTCCTCAGTTTGTATATCCAATGATGTTATGTCAGGTTGTAACGTTGCAAAACGCTCCACTGTCGATTTCAGTTTCCATCGCGAAAATACGTCATACTAATAATTTCAATTCCGATCGCAAGAAAAAACGCCTTACTGAAATTATATGATCGGTCGCTAAAGAACGCTCGTCGCTTTGACGGTTGAGTGTGTGTTTCGCATGCGCGACCCTTCCAATTCGGTCTAGCCGATGGAAAGTTCTTTCTTTTGCTGCGTAGGAAGTTGAAGATTCAACACCTTGCTAGAGTTTAACGAATAAACGAACTTCGTAATCCATTAACATCGTGGAATTTTGAAGTTTTATTGTTTCTTATAAGACGTCTATCCAAAAAGCGTTAAGTACTACGTATATCCCGACCAATATTTTTTGCTTTTGTGAATGCCAAATTGTGATTTCTGATTTATTTCATTCCATGCAGGTTACACAGCTTAACATTTTCCTTTGTATGATATTGTGCATTTGATTTCTTATCTCATTCTTATTATCGAATAACGTGCTCTTATTCCTGAGTTCTAGATATTCCATCTCATATTTATTAACTTGTAAATTGTTTCAATAACGTCTAGAGTCGCTGGGAATGAGATCACGTGTTACAAGCACTATCTTATAGTTTTTAAATTTGCAGTCTTTGTACCGGGGCTACCGCTCACTGAATCATCTTTGTACCGGGGCTATCGCCCACTGAAGCATCTTTGTACCGGGGCTACCGCTCACTGCATCATCTTTGTACCGGGGCTACCGCCCACTGCATCATCTTTGTACCGGGGCTATCGCCCACTGAACCATCTTTTCACCGAGCTACCGACTGCTGGATTGTCTTTTTACCGGGGCTAACGCCCATTTGAATATCCTACTACCGGACCCAAAGTTTAACTGGATCATCTTGGAACTAGGAGCAATTATTACTGGATTATCTTAGTACTGGAGCTGATCATGGCTGGAATACCTTTATACCGAAACTAATTATTACTGGAATATCTTAATTCTGCACTTCTGCTCTGGATGGAATCTCTTGAAACTGGACTACCTGCATAATACCTGTATTTTGAAGGATCATACCACCGGATCCTTACTATTAAGATAAGTGCTTCTTCGAATCCCGGATCTCAGATTCACTGTACCTAAATTTGTGTTTGTAAATAGCAGTTTTAATTGTAAAGTTGAAATAAATAGATAGGGAGTATCTTGGTCGCATCATTACCACAAGATTAACGACTAGGGATACATTCAGGAGTTAATTTAATTTCAAGGTAAGTATTGACTCCATATATCAACGAAAATTTTGAAAACTTAGGAGTTCCGGTAAAATTAAAGCACTATCGTATCCAGAAACAAGTCCGTGTAAATTATTTCGCTCCAAGGAAACTCGATGAGCGTTCCATCAAAATTATACCTTATATCAGACTCGTAGGTATAGTGAGAGGTTTGGGGAATTCCAAATCATCACTCAACATGACTTCATAGAAAATTGATGTGAAAAGTATCCAAATAGCAGCGATAATTCATATTTCGAGTTGAACAATCAAATCATCGATGTTATTCTCGTACATTCACGATTGCTCGAAGCGCATATGGAGCCAATAATTGACATTACTATTGACATTTCGTTATTGTTCCTGAAATAATTCGTGATTTGTATGAAATTATTCAATTGTAAAACAATGAGCACCGATATGGTTAACGAAACAAATTTCCGAAGATTGATGAAAAAGAAATGACGTAATAAATCAAATGAAATGGAATTCAATCATTGGCTCACAGAGTTATGAAATCGATTGGGTTCTGCTACTGTGTTTGTTTGCCATATGAAATACGAATACCATAGCCATAGGAAAGGTCAGATTACTTAATTTCATGTTTATTTGTTCATGGTCCTTCCACAACAATAGATGAAGTTCTTTTTAGTTCTCGAATTTAGTTCAAGAATATTCACTTCTGCGTAGGAACAAAACGGTATGTATCATTTTTCACGTGCTTGTTCATGAGAACATTACGTTATCATACCTTCCAAATTTCTGTTATTCTTGCATTCTCTACAGAACCTGGTCTTAACCGACTAGGTCGGAATTATATATGACGAATCCGATATCAAATTTTATTCTGTCTAGTCGCTGTAACCGCTTTCGAACAGAATAAGCTAACGACTTCAACACATCAGGGATTTCAATAATGAGTAAAATTACTTCACCTATTTCGGAGTTTGAGATACTGTAAAAAAACCATCCGGGCCCATGCACCATTTTGGAAATGTAGGAAAGGATTGATGTCGGTATTTTCAACACATTTTCTACACTGCCATCTCAACTCCTTGATCTGAAGGGCAGGAATCTATCACTTGATTATCATTCACTTGTCGCACTCACTAGTAGAAAACCATCGTTCAATGACAAATTCTATTCTATTTTAGCAGAAGGAATGTAAAATGAAAAGAGTACCATACATTTCTACGTAAGATGCAAGAGCAGGGATAAAAACTTCAGAAAAAAACTCTTCCCGTGTATGGTATATGTGTAGTGAAATTGTTGTTTGTTATTGAAGGGCTTCTTTTTCATTGACAGAATTTCTTCTTTCCTTTCGATACATGTTATTGGTAGCTCGAAATCACACCTGAAAACAAAAAGAAAAAGAAAAACCAATATGAATTAGTCAATGATTTATTACCCATCAAATAAATTTGAAGTTCACGATTCACCTCAAGAAAGAATCAGAATGAATTGCATCGAAACCATCGTCAAATTTATGTATTGGACAAATATTAACTAAATGTTTATTGTTTCCTTTTCTTCTCCGCGTTCGCACCTCGGAATTTCAACCGAATTCGATTCGAAAAAGAAATCATTACAGTGACCATGATCTGTTCTCACCGATTCAAAATGCAGCAAATTTTCCAAGGAAGATTAAAACCATGAACTGTTTCTGAAGTATCGCTGATCAAACCTTTGTTGAAAACATTACACAAATTCCATTCTGAACGCCAAATTTCTTCGTCACTTTTATTGGAATAAAGAAAATCGTTAATCCATAGAGGTTTACGAGATTTCAATCTAGCAATTTAAGAATCCGGAATATTAGACATGATTGGGAGTAGATTCGAAAAGTAATGATATTTATCCCAAGACTTCTTCACTGCAATCTGTCCACGAATATGGGGCGGTACAATATTTGAGAGAACTGGTAACCACTGTAGATCTTATAGTCCCACCAATGATCTTCACTGCAAGATATGAAGCTGTGCATCATTTTTACTAACATGAGCGCTGTGAAACCAAACCGAACAACAATATTCAGCAGCAGAAAAAGCTAAAGCTGACGTACGAAGAGGGGTAGGTTCAGCACCTCATGAAGAACCAGCTAATTTCGAAGAATATTATTCCTAGATTTCAACTTTATGCTAAAGTTTTCCAAATGGACCTTGAAATTCAAAGAAGAATCTAATTTTACTCCAAGATTGGCGTCTGAATTTAAGATTGCAGCGCCACGGTGGCCAGTTTTAGAACTTTAGATACAGTCATAGATTTTGATTTGATAGCCGATTTTGTACTGTTTGTTAGTGTTTGGTTTGATAATTTTTGATTTCACGATTTATTCAAAAAATTTTTAGACTTCTATAGTTGACGAGAGTATTACTGGGAGTACAAATTCCATTCTTATAAAGTAGGCATGTATCATTCTCCAATTTTATTGAGTGTAGCAACTCTAAAATTACGAGGATATCTCCAAGGTTAGACAGTTTTTAATATTATTTATTTTCAGATCCGAATATGGCAAGATTGACATTGGTAGATTTCTTAGGCTGTCTTGAAAGTTGAAAGTTGAAACAAATAGTATTGTGAAACATACTTTTTTGAATAATAGACAAATACTCATAACTTTACTATTTTTATAGCGAAGAACTAAATACTCAATATATTGTGAATAGAATGAATACATTCACATGAAACTAATGCTACTAGTATAACGTGAGCCTTATTCATTATGGATTAACAAATAAATTTTCCAACTCTCATATGATTGGTCTTAACAAAGCTGTAATGAATAAGCCTTTTACAACTTTGCTTTCATCGGCAGAAGCACTTTGAGCGAACAGTATTCATCACCTGATATTTCGTTGTTGAGACTCTTTTTTTTTCAATAGTCAGTTCTATCACTAAAACATTTACGTTGTTCCTTAATGATCAGTTCAACAGACAGATTTCTAGAAGGCATAGCATATCCTCTTAAGTAAATTTCTCTGCTTGGATTAGGGGCCTGGAAAAAAATTGTCTTAATGAATGTGATCTAATATTTCATGAGCAATTCGTGCTTACCTCTATAAAAATGATCATCATCGGTAAAATACAGGTAAGAGACTCTCATAAATCTTGTTTGTTGGTTTTTATTGATTCTTAAACACTTTCAGTCCCGACTTGTTAAAGGAAGTTTCTTTCATCCTAACTCGAAATTTTTCACCGGGCTGTGGAAATTTATGGGAAGGGACATTTGAATTTGCTTTTCTCAGTAGAAACACTTGTAAAATCACACAAACGCCAAGAAAAATGCATAAACTTTCTCAATTTTTCGACATTTCTTTTAACTTGTCAATGATAATGTCCGTACCTCGGGTTACTCGGATAGAAACCAGAGGGAGTAGCGGTTATCTTCATTCGCCAATATAGGAGTGAAATTATGTTTCAGAACAACATTATTGGAAGTAACTTTCAAAGTTTTGAACTACTGCTGATTATTCAAATGAAAACAGGAAATTCATGTCTCATAAGGATTTTGACATAAACGCCCCTCAATAAAATCATTTTTAAAAATTTCTAAATCTGTATTTGAAGTGTTTTTAATGATTTGAAAACCAGAATGAGGAAAATCCAGAGCAATATCATCTGCATAGATAAATTTCTTTGAAGAAGCTGCGAAAATATCACCTAAATATAAATTAAATAAACCGTCCAAACGCCAACAAAACTCCGAAATATTCATCCCACATAAAATACCCCGAACAGAAAGAATTTAAATTCACTGATGATCCGAATCTGAATAATCGACATCGAAAAAGTTCAGGAACATCTCCAAACAAACAATTCATGATAATCACGTCGAATTATTCCAGGAATAATCTCGCATTCTTTGAACACAATAAGGGACTTATCCGACTTCAAGTCACGAACTGCTAACTCAGTTGCTTAAATTCTCCAATAGACATCAATTACTCTTGTCTGGATTTTCTTTTCGATTTCGACATGGAATGGACAAGGTCCTGAGTTAAGTGAAGATCCCCTAGTCGCGATGATTCCTGGAAAAGGTCCAGATATCCAGGTCGTTTCGTTGTGCTTGTATAAACCCCACTTATCAGCCGAAATATTCAACTGTGGGGTGAGAACCCTGATCGTTATCTGAGGAGGGTCTGTTTTTGTTTTCCTGGTTCAGGGTTCCTGGAAGTTTTCAGAAAAAATTCATCAATCAAGATGTTAATTAATATCAAGTATTTGTTCACAAATTCTGGGGAACAACTGTCTGTTATTCTCGAATTTTGAGTTGAAAATGGTCTCAAACCACTGAGATGAGCTCAATAATGAGTAATCTGGTGTCAAATCCGATCTTGTCTGTATGTTTGGAAATATTGGGAAAATAATATGGAGTAGGTATATCCGCAAGTAAAGGGTAAGGATTAACCCATTCACGAATTCAGCCTTCGTGATGAGAGTCCAAACATACCCATTCAAAATCAGAATTTCCCAATATTTTCAAAAAGACAGATTGAATCGAATTGAAATTCAGTTCATAAAATGACATTAACGAGTGAAAGCTGCGTTTGGCGGGGCCAATATGTGAAAAGATGACCGCTTTCGCAATGAATTTAGTTTAGTTACGAATTTTTGTTTTTTTTTCAGACCATGAAGTAAGTAAAACGGTTCCTTCATTCGGTTCCTTCATTCCTGAAAATGAATAACAGAATGAAATCCAACAAATGTATAGAATGGAAAAACATAGATTTCAGAAAACTTCTGAGTACTTTTCAAATAGTGTTACATGTTGCAAATTATCAAATTAATATTATATTAGTTTGCAGGTGCTATGTCAGTGCTATCCTGATCTTCAATTATATGTTTATTATACTAAATATGTTTCGAATGAAATAATTCCTATTGAATTTCATCTTTGTGTTATCTGAGCTTCAGATGAACACCGATTCCGATTCATCTTCACACAATACTTTACTATACATAAAGGGTGTTTTTTTAGAGGTATAGAACTTTGAAATGGAATAAAATAATCCCTTCAGTTAATCAATTGTGGCACGAGCTGTGTGACATGTTGCGCCGTCTTGTTGAAAGCACAGCTGCTGCACATCATGGTTGTTCAATGGAGGAATGAAAAAAACAGTAATCATGGCTCTATAGCGGTCACCATTGACTGTAACGTTCTGGTAAGCATCGTCTTTGAAGAAGTACGGACGAATGATTCGACCAGCCCATAAGGCACACCAAACAGTCAATTAGATTTCACTGTACCATCATGATAACATTGTTTTTTGACGTTGCTCAAATTTCATGATCAAATAAATATGTGTACTTAATAATAATTGACGGAAAGAAATAACAGATCATTGCTAAAGTTCAGAGAGACTAATGTTGATTAAAAAATTTTGTTTTTTGATATCGCGTTGTGACCATGTTGTTTTTGTAAAGTTCTTTGTCGAGTTGTTTTTATACTAATTAGAACATTTTTCAATGATTTTATAGCCCTCAAATATATTTTGCGAAACGTTGGCACTATGGTTTGTTGATCTATACCACTGAATTCCTGTTATCCAATATGCACATTCAAATATAATGTCTATACTACAATATTTCTGAAAAACCGGATTCCTCTCTGCATGCATTTCACAATGACACAATAACTCGGCATAGTTCTTTACCAATTCTATTAATAACGGGTTTTTCAACAAGAACTTTGTTTTTCAATGTGGTAACACCGGCACCACATGACAGTTTTGACATTTAGTTTTTTGACGTATTCGCAGTATATGCTTTGGCAATTGTTACAATGAATTCAATTTCGCTCGAAAATCGCATTAAAATAATTCAAATCCACTATGAAAATGGTCGTTCTGTTAAAGTTACATTTCGTACAATTCGTGATATTTTCGGACAACATAAACGTCCTTCTGAGACCGCTATCAAGAATTTGGTCGCGAAATTTGAGTCGACAGGCTCGGTACAAAATGTGCCAACACCAACACGTGTTCGACCGGGTCGTTCAACAGAAAACATCGTTACCGTGAGCCACAGTGTTGAAGAAGATCAAAAGTTATCAATTTCACGACGTTCTCAACAATTGGGGTTATCCAAAAGCACAACATGGCGAATTTTGCGAAAGGATTTGGCTTTGAAGCCTTACAAGATTCAACTGGTGCAGAAATTGAAGCTGACCGATCATTCAAATCGCCGTAGATTCGCTCAGTTCATTCAGGAACAACCTACTGGTTTTTCTCAAAAAATCATTTTTTCAGACGAAGCACATTTTCATTTGTCAGGTTACGTCAACAAGCAAAATTGCCGCATTTGGGCTTCTGAAAATCTTAAAGCAATTATTGAGAAGCCTTTGCATGCTCAACGTGTCACTGTGTGGTGTGCTATGTGGTCTGGAGGTGTGATTGGGCCGTTTTTTTTCGAAGATGAGGCTGGAAATGCGGTAACAGTCAATGGATCACGCTATCGCGAGATGTTAACAACTGAATTTTGGCCTATTATTGATGACATGGATGTCACTGAAATGTGGTTTCAACAAGACGGTGCCACATGTCACACAGCCAATGAAACGATCAATTTATTGCAAACCAAATTTCCCGATCGCATAATTTCGCAAAATTCAGCTGTTAAGTGGCCGGCCAGATCGTGTGATTTAACACCACTGGATTATTTTTTGTGGGGCTATGTTAAAGACAGAGTTTATACGGAGCCAATCGAATCGATTGCAGCCTTAAAACTCAAAATCCGTGATGTCATTAACGAAATAGACCCTCCATCTTGCCAAAAAGTGATTAAAAATTTTGATGAAAGATTCAACGTCTGTCAGCGTGGTCGTGGTGGACATTTGTCAGATATCATTTTTAATTCATAATTGCCGAACTTTTCTCTTTGTAATGCAATAAAAATTTTATTCATTTTCCACTAAATTCTTTGTTTTATTTTGATTTAAAAAACAAAGTTCTTGTTGAAAAACCCTTTATGAATCATTTCAACTTGTGAATTTATCCTGAAATTGTTAAAAATGCTGTACTTCATAACATGAACAAAGCGGGAAAGTGAGGTTGTTTAACCTATGAGAAATGTAGAACGACGCACGAAATTAATTGAATTCGAGGTTATTTCCTTAATACTCAATTTAAAATGATCCAGGAAGAATAATTTTGATATGCCAACACGGCAAATTTCAAAGAATTCAATGAAATCATTGTCCAAAAAATTATCAGTAAATTTCGAAAGGTTTGCTAGGAATTTTTATATTTCGTTAACTACCTATCTGTCAGATTCTACTGAAAAAATGAAACTTTTGAAACGCTACAATATATCGTATTGATAATGAACTGCAATGAAATTCCAGCTCAATCGAGTTTAAATTTTCGGAAGAATTAGGGAAATAATATTTAGAATGATGAAATGTTACTCTGTATTTCCTATTCATGAATTTGAACTTTCTCATCAAGCCTCAAACCTCCTCTACAAATTTCATTTCTATATCAATAGGTATAGTATCATATAGGTAGAGTATCTGGAAGTTTGGTTATGAATGTTTTTAATCTCGTAGATGAAAAATTTCCCGAGCTCCTCTTCTGACCAAAATCTAGATTTTCATTCAATTGGATTTGTGTTGTTGAAAATATGGAGGAAATAAAATTTCGAGTGAATATCTCTGCGAAGTCATTGGGTCGATTTAACTCATCCACTAATTCGGTTATTATAAATCCGCAAACTTGTTCCCGTATACCGAATTACGGGAGATATTGCCTGTGAAATGAGCTATTAAAATAAGCGTGAACAAGATAAATAAAATCTGATTTCCACAAACCCTGCAACTGGCTTATTCAACCCAGAAATGAACAAAATATACAAATCTGGAATCATATTTAGCCTTTAACTGCTTCATGCCAATATTTCATTCGAACTCGACAAGAAATGCTAGTTTTTCTTTGAAATTTATACAGTGCGAGTCAAAATTATGGAACAAATTCATTTTCTCAGAAGAAAAATTTTTGACAACAAAATCCTGAAACAGTTGTTGTTTTACTCTTACCAAATTTATATGCATTTTTGAAGATCTTTTGTTGCACCCTGTGCCGTCCTCATCAACCCTTTCAATTTTTTGAATAGGGAAAGTAGGTCATGTGGTACTTTTTTGGCAAAGTCTTTGTATCTTCTTTACAGACGTGCAAAAATTTTCAAGAAAAAGTTTTTTTTTTGAACAAAATTGTAATGGTCGACTTTCATTCGGTGACAAATTTCATCAGGTACCATCCTCTCAAAGTAAATGAGCCATGACAAGGTGCACATACTGAAAACCTCTTTGAAGTAACTAATTTTTAAAAAAAATTTTTTCTTGAAAATTTCTGCACGCCTGTAAAGAAGAGAGGAATACCTTAACAGAAAAGTACAACATGACCCACTTTCCCAATTCAAAAAATTTAGAGGGTTGATGGGGATGGTACAGGGTGCAACAAAAATCCTTCAAAAATGAATAAAAATTTGGTAAAAGTGAAACAAAAATTGACCTGTTTCAGGATTTTGTTGCCAAATATTTTTCTTCTGAGAAAATGAATTTGTTCCATAATTTTAACGCGCACTGTATATCCTGGAGAATAAACAATTTTTCATGGTACAAGTACTGAACTGAGCCCAACAGTAGAAGAATAGCTACTATTTTCTCAAATGAATACGCTATCTGAGGTCTTAAAGAACTCAGACTTCATGGGAAACAACTATCTGGGCGTCTTTAATCATGGTTCCAGAATATTCATAAAAATGTTGAGAACAAACACTACCATTAAGTGCTAGTAAATTATAGCTTCGCGCATTTAGGCAACACAGCCTCATTCAAGTTTCATTAAACCTCGTTAATATCTCAAGGTCAGGTACCTGCCCACGGTCTGCATGCTTCAACGTTGCCAATAGCCGCGAGAAATATTAGAATTCGTAGAAACTTCGACCTCAATATGAGAAAACGGGGTGTCGTTCTGCAAGGTTCAGTGATTAGTTTTGGAAATTTGTTCTTTGGGATGTACCGATTCTTTCATGAAAATGCGCAATGTTCGTTATTTTTCCATTTTTCACTTCATTTCAGTTTTATTTTTTCCCGAAAATTCTTGAATATAAAAAATGGCAACATTGCACACTACTACAATTTTTTTCAACCATTTGCTCCCAAAAAACTTCTGGAAAAAACGAACTCCGGTCTCCAAAAATCACCCTGTTATAGTCGTGGTATTGTTTGCTTTTGGGGCTTGCAGAATTGGTGCATTCACAAGAAAAAAAATGCTTCTTTGTTTTTACTAGCTTCTCATGCTCCAACAAAGGTTTTTTCGATTCGAGCCACATATGTGCATTCAAGTTAAAAAAATAATTCTCATGATGAGTAAATACATACACAGTAACAGAGTGCTCCACATATCGAAAGAAAATATTGCCTGCGTTGCCTCGGACAGAAATCGGAGGCATACGACATGCATGTTTCATATACGGGAAATTGCCTCCAGCCCATGCAATTCCTCTATTTTACAATTACCATGAAATCCATTCCATTTTGCCAATGGCAACAGAGTTGAATTTGCGCCCGAAAATATATCAAACGATAAATGACTGCAAATTAAGCAGATAGGTAAAGGTAGAAACATACGAGGCACCAACACACTGCTTGGAATAAATTGCCCGAAGCAAGGTAACCGGGCTGCGGTTTTCAGATTTATTACACGTTTGCAAGCATTTCAAACCACAATCATGGCATTCCGGGTGATTTTAGATGTCGATAAATGAGTTATTTCCGGCCTTGTAACCTTACAATTAATTCGGGATGTCTATGGTAATGATTCTTGCGAGGATTTGGCTGAGAAATGTGGAGGTTTGAACCAACTTCATTAGCAAACCCCCAAAAAGAACCCAATGAACCTGAAAAAAACGCTTTTTCAATGAAATGGATTTTAACGAATTACAGTCTTTTACTCGTTTTGTTTTCATTATAGGAATCACTTTATTCATATGTATACTCTATAGCCACAAAACCAACGAGAAAACGATCTTTCAGATTTGGTTCGATATATTGAATATTTGAAAGCTCGAAACTTTGCGGCCTCGCGTGACGTAACGTGTCATATCCTTTATCTCCTTCTTCTCGTCTATGAACCTTCCTCCCACTCTACCAAGCCAATGGACATCGTCGGCTGTATCGATCGTATTTCGCTGTGACTTGACACGTTGAAAACAACTTCGAGTTCACCCAATTCGAATTTGCGTCTCAATTTCACCATTTTCGATACCAAATCATTCAAATCTCGCGTATTTTCTGTAAGTGTGTGACAACAGATATTATGATCTTGTATCAAAATAGAAGAAAACATGGAAATATGATACTCATTCGTTTGGCAAGAGAATTATTCAGATTATTCATGAGGATATTCTAGTCTTGACCAAGCCAGTGAGGTATTGAGTTTTTTCAATCAAGTTTAATTGGATTTGAAGCAATGAATTGGTTGTTCTACAATACAGATAGCAGTAATGGGAATTGGTTTAACGGAGAAGGAAGAGCTCCAGTAATAATAAATTAACATAATCACAAGGACAAATATCCGTCGATAAATCAACAAATATTCCCCCCTGATCAGAGCTAACTCACCTTGGATCCAAGGTAAGTTGACCTGAAGATCAGTAACAACTGTGAAACAGCTGTAGTCATTCTCCTTGGATCCGCTTCTTCGGTTTAGATGTTTTGGTTGATTGGATGATTAGCTCTGATCAAGGGGGAAAATTTGTTGATTTATCGACGGATATTTGTCATTGTGATTATGTTAATTGATAACAGTAATATTTATAGGTTTAGAACTTGTCAATAAATTGCAGGAGTGTACTAGCACATTGAGAAATATTTAAACGCCTATAACTTCTTATCTGAGCTCAATCTGGCTTTTGAATGAAGGAATGTTTGTTTGATGTTGGGAATTTATGATTAAAATTAATAACCAAATTGAAGGCTCAACCTGTTTTTTATCATGAACAAAATTGAAATATTCTCATAAATTTTTCGAATCATGGAATTTCACGAATTCGTTCGAATATGTGGACTTGGTTTGAAAATATTCAACTCCACAATCATAATTAATAATAGAGGAAAGATTTAATTAGTACATAAAACCCCTCAATCTAGAGAATATTTTGTATCACAATCACAGTAGAAAGAAACGTTTGACATAAATCTGTTTTTTTCTGTGCCACATATCGATTCCAAGAAAGCAATGGGCTATTTTTCTCGCCCTCCGACACTGATGACCACAGATAAAGCGTCCCAGCCTATTCTCACATACACGCTAAGTACCCCTAGAAACGCCCTCTGTTTTCCGCCCATGCCCCGGGCGCACAGCGGCCTGATCCGTTTAGAGCTCGCGCCCGATCGCAGGTGCGATTTATCGTTCTCCAAAGATCCGACTTCGAGATTTATGCGGGCCATCTGAGAAACTATTGCCTATACTTTTTTTAAGGCGTATATGCCGAAGATATCGAGAATTTAAAAATCGACGACATCTATCGGACGTCCGAGGTAATATTTACTTGACCGATTTTTTGACTATCAAAAGCATGTTTTGGCCATCAATAACTGAAATTACGGTCGAGTATTTGATGCATATTGGACAAATGCAATGGTACTTGAAGAATTGGACATTCTCCAATGCCGTTTTCGATACGTATTGCGGAAAATGTATATTTTCCATGAACGTCTTCATTTCTCTAGAAAACCCAATATTTGTATGTGAAGCTAGCTTCAAGCAAGCTATTCATGAAAAAAAAATGAAAATTACCAAGACTAATATACCTATTAAACTTTGAATTATACAGGGTGTCCCAATTTCTGGGTGCGGGTCCAATTTTCGCTGGCACACCCTGATGTATGATAAGTCTGAATGTTGAGATGAAAAATGTTACAAAATTACTGACGTGAGATTTTACGCGCTTGTTTGAGTTCGCTGCTTAAGCAGTAACCTATTCACCTTTTCACCCACCAAAAGCACTTTTACTTTCTGAATTTTTCAACCAAATACTTACTAGATTTCAATTCGATCCGATCTGTATTTTTGGCAGAATCCACCAATTCAAGAATTCAACCCCCAAACCGACTACAAATATCGGATCTCCAAGTCGATTCTTTCAGAAGTTAATATATTTATGTCAAGGCTATCGTCAACAGACTTCTTCCTGAAGATCTAATAATAGACTTGATCATCTAAAAGTAGGATTGGAGTTTGATTTCAGATTCACGAATTGCTATAATCCACGCAATGTTTCCGCAAATACACCCATACAAAATCCCCAATATTTTATTGCATTGATACCCAGTACTTGAAAGAAAAATTGAAAGCTTGAAGGTTCAAGCAGAATTCCACGATTGTCATATGATTATTAGATCGCAAAATATGAAATATTTTCAGAAAAAATTTTGAACATTTCCAAAAAAACTTGGAAATAAAACAACCAATTTTACGCGCGTCTTTCACTTTTTTGATTCTTTTGAAATTTTGTTAGCATTTTCCAGATAATGCTGAATGAGAGATGTTCGTTCATATTGAAATGAGAAAGAATGGGTGCCCTTGGACGCGCTTGTTCTAGATAACAGCGCGTTATCATTTTGTCACGATGACTGTAATTTTCAAATTTCGTGCCGAAAATGGTCAGACTACATTTAGAATCCAACTATCTCGGTTAAGTTCGTTATTGGGTGGAATAGTTTGGACAGTCTCGGAGTTAGGCCTATTTGAAATTTCGGGGTTAATTACTCGATATCTCATGAGGTATCGACTCGATCAAGTTGAAACTCAAAAAATTTTCAAAATTCTTGATGAAAATTTTTTCCTCTGAAAATATTGATAAGATTCAATTGGAATTTGACACGAACCTTAGAGTCAGTATTCAACAACATCCTTAATAATTTCAATTGGATCCGATATTTACTTCCGGAGATATAAGGAAAAGAATATGCCAAATTTCGTTGTTATTTGGAATTTTAACGTTATTCCCGCAATATCTCAAGAGTACAAATGCAATCAGATTGAAACTTCGTCATCAGGTGGGGATTACCAATACACAACTGGATGCAAAATTTCGTGCTGATCCAATAGTTGCGATTTGAACAAGCGCTCAAAAGCTCCTGACCTCACGTCAGTGCTTTTCTAGATTTTTATTTTAATCGGTCTGAATAATCGGTGTATCTCCCTCTCTCACTTCTTATATTCTCCACCAAAAAAGAGAGAGATAGCAGTTGATCGATTGATCATTTCGTTGAAAATGAAGACCTTATATCGCTTATCTGAAACAAGTGTAAACGCTGTTCCCAGAGCAATTGTTAATGGATTCGGTACAAACTGCGGAATATTTCTCTTCCATATAGCTATTTTGTGCCATGAATTCTGTATGACGTCTGAAGCTGAGTTTCTAGAAGCTTTCGACGTCCTATTTGAGTTATAATCAGAGAATCTGATTCAACTCCATTATGAACAAACATTCGAGTCTTATAAGTGAAGCTTTCTTGGAGAAGATGTAAATGAAACATCAATACAATTTCTCCATTTTCATCAGTTACAACTTAAGATCTCTTAGGCATATTTTTTCAGAAAAATAATTGAAGAACATGAACTTTAGGAGTATGGGTAATTTCATAAACTGGAAAAATTATTCTGAACGTGAAGAATAGTAGAAATATAAATGAGGCCTTGAAATTCTGTGAATTTCTGGGATTCTCATCAGCGAAACATTTCAGTATTTCCTCACGTAATAGATGTTCCTTGAATGTCAGACATTCAAACAAAAAAGTTCATTAGGGGATTTATCATTTTATTCTAGGTGAAATTCCGAAATAAGCTCGCTAAAAACAGCTTTTAATTGAAGTTGAAATCAACTTGGATTTTCCTGCTAGTCACAGTTTTGAGAACAAGATCTCGTTAGGGTTGGATGATGAAACTGATGTCATGTGCAAATATACCATTTCTTCATTACCCAAATGCTGTGAACAGTGTGTACTAGGTTTAATGAATACGGCATTTATAACTGTCATCCAATCAGCAGAAAATCTTCTGGATTTTATATTCCGTTATATTTGAGTAAAGGGTGTCTAAAAGGAGTATAGGGTTTTGTTTTTGTATTCACTGTATAGAGCGACGGCGCAGTGGTGCAAGGCATAAACTGCTTTATCCACTTCCTTGATGTAGATTCTGTAATAATGGATTCGTATCTCGACTCAGATCGCACTTTTTGCTTACGAGCCTGTGATACTGAAACATTTATTTTATTCAGTGCTCAGTTTTCGTACCGTTCGAAACATTATCTATTTCAAACTGAACTGTACTGTGCCATTTCCCGGACTCCTTTGAGTGCAGGAAATGATACGTTACATCACTAGGCCGGTAAAGTAACTTAACCGGACTGGTATATTTTAAGTAAGCCGACATTATGTTTTCATTTAGGATTTTCTCTACTTTGTAAGTTTTGCGCCATTCACAGAATATCTCGTATTCCTTTTGATATCCCCCGGAAGACTTGGCCGGGATAAGTTTTGCTGTCGCTTCAGAACTCTTTTCCAAAATCTTTGCATCCATTTTATTTGAAATTATTCAAAACCAAAAATTCAAAACGATGCTGAACTAACAGGCAAGACAATCAATGAAGACAAATCTTTGATACTGTAAGCAGCCGATTCAAAGCATACTACATTATTATCCTATATTAATGGATGGTTTTACATCACGTATTGACACAATACTGACACCTTCAAATTGCCTGAATAGACAGTTCAATTTTTGTACCTAAAATTCGAGAAAAATATTGAGCAGTATGAAATAAAACGTTGTACGATACACGGCCATGAAATGTCATCAAAATACTCGTCTAGAAATTCCAGACTCGGCTCCTTCTCCTTCTCGTTCGTGAGACTAGACTCATACTTTAAAGAGCCATTTTCCGGCCTTGTAACGTAAATTACTATTTCAGACTACACTCATCTCCGATAGAATAGATGACATAATAAATGTGTATTTTTAAGGACAAACAGGCGAGCTTCTTAGGAAGTGAGCCTCTGTCACACATATGTAGTATATTTGTATGTAGTTGAAATCCTCGCACTGTTAATTTGGTGTTTGCTTCGAATGAACTCTGTTATTATCAAATTAACATAATCACAAGGACGAATATCTGTCGATAGATCAACAAATATTCCCCCTTGATCAGAGATAATCATCCAATCAACGAAAACATCTACACCGAAGAAGCGGATCCAAGGAGAATTACTGGTTCACAGTTGTTACTGATCGTCAGGTCAACTTATCTTGGATGAAACCGCAGAGGGAATCTTCGATAAATCAACAAATATTCCCCCATCATCAGAGCTAATCATCCAATCAACCAAAACGTCTAAACCGAAGAAGCGGATCCAAGGAGAACCCAAGGTAAGTTGACCTGACGATCAGTAACAACTGTGAAACAGCTGTAGTCATTCTCCTTGGATCTTCGGTGTAGATGTTTTGGTTGATTGGATGATTAGCTCTGACCAAGGGGGAATATTTGTTGATTCATCGACCGATATTTGTCCTTGTGATTATGTTAATTTGTTGTTACTGGAGTCCTTTCGTCTCCGTTAGACCAATTCCTATCTATTATTACTATTGTTACTATTATTATCACTATTATTATTATTATTAACCCCCAAATTTTAGCCTTTACGGTACACCGATGCTGCTGAAAAACTCGGAGGATTAACCTCGTGCGACACACGATTTTTCCAACAAGTTTCACGGATTTCGGTTCAGTACTTCCAGAGAAAAGCCCCGGACGGATTTTTTTGGAAATTTCAGCAGCCTGTATTTCTTCACCGGGGAATAAGGAAAAATGGTATGTGAGAAAAGTTTTTATTTGATGAGAAGAATCTAGGGTTGTAACTAATGTACAACTTAAAGGCTCACCCTGTATATTCATGATGAAACACCCGGTATAACATGAATGGTGTTTTCTTGTTTCACAAATCAATAGTCTGATTATCCTATTATTCAATTCCATACCGAAACCTTCTTTTACTGAATCGAATTCTTTTCGTATAATGAAAGCTTTGATCAGATATTTTTCCTGATCTCGAACACTTCCTCACAGTATTGGCCGAAGAGCGTGTAACCAACCCAAGTGGAATTATAGGGGTCAAAGAGTAGGACCGCGATAGCAGTGAAAAGAAATGATTTTTGTACACAAGGAAGTAGCGCGAGGGAAAGAAAAATATTGTTCTCCAGATAATTCCTGGCAACACTCACCGGCTAGGACTCCGATGATTTAATCTCATGGGGGGCCCAGTCACATGTCACGCCTCCGAAATCGTTTGCGACGTACGTTTTACAACAATAGAATCACGACGTGTCTGAAAAGTAAAACTTATATGTCTGGCAATGTCTCTGGGGATTTCAGGGAGTTACTGATGTTCATCACCGGAGCGCCCATATTTGTTATTTATCAAATTCTTGATCCGTCGTCTGACCTAAAAGGCATACGTTTGTTTCTTACTAATTTTCTGGTATTAAAAAGGTAAGAGTCTGTTCATTTTCAAAGTAGATGTTCTTGTATTTTATTCGTTCGCATATTTCTAACTTTAAAATACTGCATATGAATATGCCAGGAACTTTTAAACGCTGGTTCGAATTCTAAGTATTAGATGAACACGAAATTTTGCACCTAGTTGCGTGTTGGTAATATCGACCTGATGAAGTTTGAATCTGCTTGCATTGTTGTTCTTGAGATATTGCGGAAATAACGTTGAAATTCCAAATAACAACTGAATTTGGAACTCTTTTTCCTTATATCTCCTGAAGTGAATATCGGATCGAATTGATATTTGGAACAATGTTGTTAAATACCGACTCTAAGGTTTGTGTCAAATTCCATTGAAATCTGATCAATATTTTTAGAGACAAAAATGTTTCATGAAAAATTTTTGAAATTTTCGAATGAAATTTTTTTTGAATTTTATAACAACTGGAATTACACGAAATTTTCCTCTTAATTGCGCTTTGGTCTTCCAAAACTGTCCCCGAAGTTTCAATTTCTTCGAGTCAATACAACATGAGATATGGAGGAATTAACCTCAAAATTTCAAATGGGCTTAATTCCGAAACAATCCAACCGATTCCACCCAATAACGAATTCAACTGAGATATTTGGAGTCCAAACTTAATCTGACAATTTAAAGTCGGTAAGTCTTTCTCTTCTTAAGTTTTACAGGTGCTTCTCGCTTTAATTTTCTATTTCTTTGAAGTTTTTATGTTACTATTATTTAAATAATATTATTAAAACATCACGAAATGCTGAGATTAGTAAATAATCCAATTCACTGGAAGAAAACGAAATATGAGCAGAACATATGAATTGCTATCCTTTGAAACGAATTAGTTTTTGAATTTCTGTCACACATCGATGCTCTGGACCTAGTCACGGTTTTTTCCTAATGGTGAAATATACTTTTCCTATACTTCCAATCAACAAGTCCTTCCTATCTTCAGTTGAAAAAAAAAGCATTGGTGCAATTGGTTAAGTTGCTATTGATTTTGTTATTCCGAACTGATGCTTCGAATATTTTTCCACAGAATTTACAAATCCGGTTCATGTCTGATGACTGTTGTATCTACTCTCCTCGGTTTTTTAATGATATTAAATTCGTTGCCACAATCTGAGGGGTATTTTTCTCGTCTGAAGTTATTGCATATATAATTATTCACACTTGATCTTTCTACTGGGGCCTTTATTTCCTGCGATATATTCAGAAAATGTAAAGTAGAATCGAAATTTCGTGAACGGTCATCATATAATTTCCTCATTTGAGGATTGTTACCATTTTATCAAATCAAGTACAATCATCATTTGAAAATTCATCAAGACTATAATAAAATTTGAACAATTCAAAGAATCTATAAATGCAGGTAAATGATTGAACAGTAAACAACGCTTCTCTAGATTTTTATTTCAAGTCGAGATTTTGAAGGAAACGATAAAGAGAAAATTTCTACCCTCGATACTTTTAATTTTCATCCTTGGTAATGTATTCAAAAGCGACAGACACATTCAGTGTTTCTATTGAAATCAATCAAAACAAAAAGCGTCAATAGGATGAACGAATAACACTGGGAATAATGCGATAGGTATCTTGTATGAATTTTTTTCATCTTTGGAGTCAAATATTCTATTCGTAAGACTACTGAAAAACTTGACCCGTCGACAAAAATTTTAATTTTCAACGGGAAAATGCTCTTTAAAATTGGGCTTCGCATGTCGGCTGTTTAAACGGACGAAACTTCGCGGCTTCCGTGACGTACCGGGATATATCTACTCCCTCCCTCTACTTGTGTACTTTTCTCTTTAGCAAGCCAATAGACAACGCCGGCTGTATCGATCGGTGTATCGTTGAATAACGAGTGACGTAGAAGGCGATTTGACGCGTTTCTCTCGCTTTGACATTGAGTCCCGATTGGACCATTTTTGATACCGAATTATTCAAGAGTCTCGCTAATTGTTGAAGTGTGTGATAGCATAAATTATTATTTTGTATCGATATAGAATGAGAAAAACATGAAAATATGATAATTCGTGTTACATGCAAGAGACTTGAGAGCAAACAATACCTCGAATAAAACTTTGTGACTTTTGGGGGTCAGATTTCGTTTTTTTGAAAAAAATTGCAAGAATGCGGAAATTAACATTAACTATTTGAGTTCACTGTGGATGGAATACTGATAATGAAATAGTGTGTAGCTACTCTCTAAACCACTTAAACTTTCTGCGTCTAACGCACGTTTCGGAAGCCACGTTTCCGTTTCGTTATAGTAAATATATGTGTCTGCACGAAGGAAACGTAGTTTCCGAAACGTGGGTTAGATGCAGGAAGTGTAAGTGGATTACACACAGTTTTGTTATCAGAATGCGCAATGTTGCCAGTTTTTTTTATTCAAGAATTTTCCGGATGATTAAAACTGAAATGCAGTGAAAAATAAAAAATAACTGATATTTCGCATTCTTATTGAAGAATTAAGTACATCCCAAAAAAGATTTTTCAAAAAATAATCACCGAAGCCTGCAGAACGACACCTAGTTTTCTCCTAAATTTCACGCATTCTCAATATTTCTCACGGTTATTGACAACGTTAAATTAGGCAAGCAGCTAAAAGGTGCCTGACCTTGAGATATCAACGAGGTTTAATGAAACTTGCTTGTGGCTGTGTTGCCGAGCCGTGGTAGCCGTGTTAGTGCTTGCTCTTAAAGGAGCCCACTTAGGAGGAGTTAGCTAGTAGGGTGCCAGAGAGGGGGGAAGCTTGAAATACCCATGGTGAAAATAAACATATGCAATATTTCCACCATGGACATATCGCAAGTATTAAGGTGGTCGCCCTAGTTAATTATATTCTCAGTGGTAACAACCGAATAGCATCTGTATAAATATTTTTCTATGTGTAGTAATAACGACTAGTGACGGCCATCAAATCTCCTTAGAAAAAGATTTGCCTATTTCTAAATGTCAGAGACTGCAATGTAAAAGACCTAGCGGTTATATTGTCTAATGTTGCAAAATGGCGAAAGCGCTCCCTATTCGATTAGTATAGGATGACAATGGATGGATTATTTAAAATGAATGACCTTGTACATATTGAAGTTGGAAAATGTGCTGTTGTTCACTTTGTTTCACTGAAGATACCAATCTTCAACCGCAAAGCGTAACCTGGAGGTCTTCCTGTTTAAGGGCAAGCGGGGCTGCTCGCAATCGAATCTTCCCGGTTTTGCTCCGAACAACGTTAATTTCTCCGTCAAATTAAACAGAAAATTTTCATATTTGGCTTTGTGCAACACGTATTAAGCTGTGCCAAGGTAAAGCGCCCTCAATAATAATCACAAAACCTTTAATTATGGCTGCAGGCGAGTTTTCTTGTGTGTAACATCTAAGCGAGGCATTCAAAGGAATCGCTTCCTAATGGAAAATAAACAAGGTAACGGAATAGGAATCCCGTTTCATCGTTTGTTTGTTACCTCATATAAGCTGAAATCCATGTCTGTATGATATCATTCTGTTTCTGTATCCTCTCTCGCTATTTCAAACAGCTCTTAAAATGTTCAAAAATTTTTGAGCTCATACTGGAAACAGTGTGCAATTTTTTTGCTCCAATGTCTGCAATTTTCGAATATTTCCCCGAATATGGTTTCAAACTAGGAGATGTTAAATTCGAAGTTAAATTGAATTCATACCAGCCGACCTTTTTTACGATTACTTGAGGAAAAACTCTGCAAATTTTACACAAGAATTTATTATTTTTTCAGTTAAATAACCCGATACCATTGATATCTTAAATAAAACTTATATATTATTTATAACTCATTGGTTTTCAACCACACAAAAACCAATTCCATGAAAATATTCATGTGAAACATCGCTATAAATACTCTTGTATAATTGAATAACATTTCCACATGCAGAACGCTAATTGAGTAGCATAATTTAAAATAATATTTTGAATCGGAACAAACGCTCCACAGTCGTTCCACCTCTAGAAAATATTACTCTTTTTTACACCACCGAAGAGGTAGAGTATAAGGTGCTTTTTTGTGAGGTGGTTTTCCCTGTAGGCCAAATCCACTTTAAGGTGTAGTATTAAAATTAAATTTTACATTCTGTTGATCAGGGGTTTCCCAGATTTTGGTTTGCGTAGTTCATCAATCGTCAAAATGCGAATATCCTTTACTTGAATAAATCGATATCCAATATTTTTCTTACAGAGACTTTGAAATGGAGGCAGATATAAAAATAATAGACATGGATGATTTTATAATATACATGCTCATTATCTTTTATATTCACCCTCATTTCAAGTTTTTGGAAAACTTCATTATTTTTAATTACGCTACTTAATTCGCGTTCTGCATGCAAAAGTGGTGTTCAGTTATACAAAAGTATTTATTGAGATTTCGATGTTTCATATGAATTTTTTCATGGAATTGGTTTTTTTGTGTTGTGAAAAACCAACGATTCATGAATAGTACATAAGTATTAGTTAAGATATGAATGAGCTTCATGGAGAAATTCAGTCTTAAATCCCGTAATTCGCAGGGTGATTTCTATGAATAATAATTTCATCCGATTTTCAGTAGTAATGTTTCATACTGGAAGAGAAATCCCAAAAATATTTAATTTAAACTACTAACGATTATGAAATTGTTAAGAATATCGATGGGGCATTTGCACATTGTGTTTATAAAATACAAAATCATAAACGAATTCGTAACAAAATTTCTCGAAATGTGTTGAACATTTGGTAATTAATATTTTCATCTTCTTTCAGATTTATGTTTCTGGATGAAAAGTTAACCGATCATTCCACTGAATGAACCGAATGCGATGATTAATTTTCGAGATTATTGGAAATTTGCAGCGTTTTTTTTTATAACTCAGGGTCCACTGGTCGGAAATCATCCGGGTGAAAATTTTAAGGTTGAGTTATACAACGGTAATCAACGTTGAGAGTTCCATGAAAATAAATTCGGTACCAAGTTTTCGTGAAATATTTTTCCCTCCTACCCCCAGTTTCGAGCCCTTAGGATACACCGATATCACTGAAATGCTTGGAGGATCAATATCGGAGGGCACACGATTTTCTACCAAGTTTCACGGATTTCGGTTCAGTACTCTCAGAGACAAGCTCCGGAGTACAGACGGCGGACGGACGGATTTTTTTCATTAGTTCATTCAAATCTACATACTTCGAAATGTGAACTGTGAAATTTTCGTGGGGGGTAATTTTGTTTTTGTCGATCACTAAGGTTAATTATTTGATGTTATCAAATAATAAACCAAAATGGAACAATCAACTTGAAACTCCCCAAAATTTTCCGAATGTTTTCTAAAAAATTAGGCAGATACCCTCGAAGTCAATATTAAACAATTGAGCACCAAATCTGAGTTGAATGTGATTCTAAGTTCCAGAGATATCGTGCCAAAATATGTTAAATTTCATGGATTTCTGATGTACCGTTGTAATTTCAGGCATAACGAAAAAAAAAGCTCAACCGATCATGACAAAACTTGGTATTTAGTCGGCCAATATGGATGCATGCAATTCTGTTTAGATCTAAGTGATGAATTAAAGAAAAATAATGTTTTTCGAAGCTTCACTTGAAAGTTTCCATTTCTAGTTCTTGAGAGATATTATTTCACTTGAATCGATAGATTTCCACCCGAATTTATGTGTTTATGGTTATAACTACTAAACTGTTAGGCGGATTTTGTGCTTTCTGAACTTAACCTTTGTTTTCCAGGCCACACCTATTCTTGAAAATTTTGAAATAACTCAATATCCACAAAAGTGGTGAAGTTCGCCACATGGATATAATATACAAAGGTGAGGTCCTCTCATTCAAACATCAAAACCATGGCTAATATGAGTACACCTAGAACTTCTTAAAAATATCACTACATAAAATGAGAACTATAATTTGATTTATCGAAACCAATAACAAATCAATTATACTTAATAGATATGGAATGAGTTAAACCCTTGGATACAAATTTGAATATGCGCGCATAAGCGGCTGATTTCACATCATTGCTTTCCTAGCATTTTTTATTCAGTACTCTTAAATTATATGAGTTGAAAATTCATTTCGGTAGTGGCAGCTAAATGACGGATCAACTTTTGGTTTATCATTACATCGAATATTAATCCTCAGTGAACGCTTCAGGAAAAAAACTTTTCCAGAATTCCCCCAATTTTCCGGAACTTGATATTAATAATAATTTTACTAACCGAACCTTTTTCCTCGAATCATACAACTTCTGGTATGATACTGCATAAATTATTGAATGAGTTCATGTTGTTGGAAGCGTGCTATTTAATTTATCGAGAAAATAATGAAGAAGCAATAATTTTCCCAGAGAACATGCTAGGGTTTCCATTGTGTTTCGACAATCAATCGCCAGACTTCATGTTATACGATTCGACTTTTTTTGTGGAAGGATCCAATAATAACCATGGACAATAGAAAAATGTATAATGGGAAACCTGATATTTTCTGCTCACTTCACTATGGAATTTATAGCCTCTTAGCTTTCATTCCTTTCTAAATGGTCCAGTCGCAATATCCTTTGAAGAACTGCAAAAACAGCTATCTCGTGATACATCGATACGAATATATTGGTTCTTCTGAAAGATGGTGTCACTCGTTTATCTGAATCAAAAATTGTAAAAAGAATCCTGTAGAAATAGATTTTTTTTTAATTGAGATTTTTCGATAAGGGGTGAAAGACGTTCTTGAAATCTGAAAATAAATATCCTTATTTTTGAAGAGTTCAACAAAAAACCGTAAAATCAGACCAAAGTTTGATTTATTTTGTATCGCGTACACTATACAATGAATTGAAGTTACTCGATTTCAATCGATTATCGTGCAAGTACTTCATTCTGATCACACTGGATCTCGAATTCCAAAAATTTTGAGCCACAATTTGTATGAACTTGACCTGAAACATTTCGAATAATCACATTCAAAAGTAAGTCAACCTATATTAGAGAAAAAAAATTGTATACAGATAATAACAATTTCCATGAATATTAGAAAAGTCAATCGAAGAATGATAACCAAAAGGTTTGCGGTGAGTAAAAGTGCCAAAGATGGATTAAGGACGAAGAAATGATTATTAAACTAACGTGACACAAGAACCAATATCTGGTGATAAATCAACAAATATTCGTTTTTGCTAACGACAGTTACTTCCGTAATAACGAGTCCGATACGGCCGTTGAGCGTGAGTTTCGTCGCCATGTCAATATCCACAGAAATCGAGCTGTCCCCTCAAGAAAAACCATTCTTCGTTGTGTTGAGGCACTTAACACAAGAAGTGAATTGATGAGGATAAGACCACCAGGAGCTCGAGGAACAGTACGAACACCTGAGAACGTTAAAAGAGTGCGACTAGCAATTCATCGCAGTCCAAGTCGATCTGCTCGTAGGATGCTGCTGAACTTGATCGTTCGGCAAGGCGTATTTTACGTTTGTAACTGCGGTCTCTCTTCTACAAATTTGCAGTTGTGTAACAGTTACAGCCAGGAGACTATGCACAACGAAAGAACTTCACCCGTGAGATGGAAGCACTTGTTGAGCAAAATGAGAACATTATTTTGTTCATGAGGGATGAGGCTCATCTTCACCTCAATGGCCACGCTAATCAGACAAACTGCCATTATTGGGCTGATGAAAATCTCCAACAATTACACGAAAGACCGCTGCATAGCCCTGAAGTGACTGTTTGGTGCGCTGTATCCCAAACTTGCGTCATCGGCCCTTACTTCTTTGAAACGTAAATGGCAATGCTGTTACCGTGAACTCTGTGCGCTATAGCGAAATGATAACCAACTATTTTGCCCCTGATTCGAGAAGACATCGTGTTTCAATCCGACCTGTGTGGTTCCAAAAGGATGGGGCGATCTCCCACACAGCCAGAGCAACAACGAACGTTATTCGTCCTCTCTTCCCTGGCCGCTCTTCATTGGCCTTCTCGGTCCCCAGATTCTGCCATCTGCGACTTTTTTCTGTGGGGACATCTCAAAGCACGAGTTTTTCAACACAAGCCCCGAGTATTGCAGGAATAATAATAATAATAATAAATAATTTTATTGTTGTTTTTGCCAGCCATACAAGAAAACCATTATATTCTAAAACATATTTGAAACAATGCAAAAAACACAATAGGCCTTGGTAATTGCAGTTTTCTGGTTACCCAGAAACTGTTCAGGCCTCAAAGTTGCTTGAAAAACTATTGGCCCAAGTTAATAAAAATGCAATTTGAGTCATAAAGGGAGAGGAACAAGGCAGGAGGTGGAAAAGGATAGGGAAAAAATATATAAATTTTGGAGGTAGCAATTGATCGACAGGGTTGGTACATTCTAACTCTGAAATTGTAACAGTTTGCTATTGAAATTTATCTTGAAAGTGGTTGCCGACTGTTTGAGATCAAGTGAAGCGATGGAGTTCATGACATGAGAAATATTGTAAGAGAATGATCTCTTGAAAATTTGCTTTTTATGATGTGGGACTGTAAGTAAAGTTCTTCGTCTGAGATTCAAGTTATGAACATCGGTTCTATAAGTAATCTTCTGGTGGAGGTAGGCAGGCGTCGTGTACTTCATTATTTTGAAAAAGAAACAAGCCATATGTACCTGTGCTCTATTGCGCATGTTCAAACAGCCGGATTGTTGTAGAGCCGGAGATATGTGGTCTCCACGTCTCACCCCGTATATTAATCTAAGACACGAGTTTTAAATTTTTTGTATTCGGTAGTGGTCGCGACCGTCCAAACAAGGCATATAAATGCTATTGCAAAAATTGAAGTGTTAGAGGATGAGGATATCACACAACATGTTCGCCATTCAGTGTGATCCGAATTGTACTTTTGACTTTAGAAATCTGTGAATCGTTGCCGAAGATCACAACAGAACATTTACTGGGATTTAGCTGCAGAAGATGGTCACTAGCACCATTCGCGAAAGAAGTAAGATCAGTGTTAATCCTTTCCTCAGCCAGTGCAATATCTCCCTAAGGAAAAGAGATATAAATCTGCGTATCATCCACATAAAAGTGAGAGCTACAATATCTGAGATATAAATGAAAAATGAGTGTATACAAAATATACAGAAGAGGACCCAGAATACTACCTTGGGGGACCCCACTCCGAAGTACCAGAGACGAAGAGAACCGACCGTCAAGAACAACCCTCTGCACCCGGTCAGAAAGATAAGATGACATGAGCCTTATGGAGCTGTCTGCAAAGCCGATATAGCGTAATATTGAGAGCAGAATTTCGTGATTAATTGTATCGTATGCCCTGCTGAAGTCTAACAGAATCAATAATGAGATATCACCCCTATCACATGCTCTGAAGATATCGTCAGTAACATCAGCAAGGGCACTCTCACAGCTATATCCTCTCCTAAAGCCAGACTGTCTCAGAGGTAAGACATTGTTAACATTCAGGTAATGCCTGATCTGTTTTTCTATAGTTCGCTCGAGTAATTTGGAGAATGTAGGAAGAACACTGATCGAACGCAGCTGACTATACTCGATAGGCTTACCAACCTTGGGCAAAGGGACGACCTGGGCCTGTTTCCAGAGAGTGGGAAAATAGGAATTTACCAAGCACTCATTTACTATATATACATTGAAGGAAGCAATTCGCGTGGAAGTAACCGCAGTTGGGAGAGTGACGTTGAAAACAATTTTCGGAAACACCAAGAAAGACTGCAGGAGTCTATCGCGAAACAAGGGCGCCACCTGTCTGATTTGATTTTTCACACATTTAATTCTAAAATGCTCTGAAATTCTGAATACAAATTGTCCAATAAAATTTTCTTGAGTAACAATTAGCGGGGTTATGATTTTTTCAAAAACGTCCGAGTCCTCTGTCGGACCCTGTATTACCCATATAAGAACTTTAGAAGAGCTATTGCTCTCAGAATATTGATGCAATATCGGCATTTTTATTATCGTAGTGAATTGAATAACAACTTTAAGCTCATAAGACTTCGAGTTGCCGCAAAAGTTGGGGTAAGGAATTATAGCAACTTTAAAACTACGCAAGCATCCGAACATAGTTGGCGTAACAATGCAGCGTAGCTGATGATAATGCAATTTACGGCAAGCGTCTTCATTTAAAACAAGAGAAAAGAGAACTGAGACAAATTACCCTAATTTAGCGTTTTCAGGTAATCGAAATTGCGAAGGCCCATGCCAGTGCTACGGATTTATTTATTATTCAGTTGTTTTCTGTTTCAGAGACCAGCCGTTGACCTGATTTCCGACCCTCTTATTTTGTCTAGATATAACGGGAACTTGGAAGTAAAAAAAAAATGTTTTCATGAATCGTAGGGAGATACACTAACTGACAAAGAAACTGCAACATCCAGAAGGAGCTGTTCAAATTGTAAATTATTTTTGATTTAACATATATAGTTAAGCGATGAGTAAATGATTTAAATTTGGGGAAAGAAATCCTGAAGGTTTTTTCATGTTAATATTTTTGTTACTTAAATATTGTAGTCGTTTTTTGCGAATTTTCTAAATTTCACAACAAACCAGCTGTTCGAGGAGATCCAAAGTCGAAGTTTAGTTGTTGTTGAAATGTCTAGAGCACGTGTACGCGTACGTGTATCGCCAGCTAAGTGAATTTTAAAGAGGTCGAACTATTGGTCTACAGGAGGCTAGTTTTCCTCCTTTTCTTTCGGATAATAGTTATATTATTCAGGACCGAACGAAATGACTGCAGAATGATTTTCCTATGATACTCAACTGAAGTCTCTGTAATTGAATAGAGAGGTTTAAACATCCACATACGGTCCTGTTCAAATTTATTTTATCATCACAACTCTAAAAATATTCGGGATATTGTTTTAACGTATGTTTTGATTATACATTCCCTTCACAGGAAAATAAACAAGAAACTTTTTTTATCACAACGGGAATTCTCCAACGAAAATATTATTTTCACATTCTATACCTCAAAATAAACTCCCTATTCGCAGACTACGAGCTCTTTAGCTTTTAACCTGGATATCTACTCCCTAATAACCAATTTTCTCTATTTGCCTGTTCCCCTTTCTTTGTCTCCCAGTCGTAATGTTACTAATTTCGATATGAATTAAACTAAATCTGTTCGAACCCTCTACTTTAGTATATTCCAAATTGGGTCAGTATACCTCGGGTGATTACCAGAGATATGAATTTCTACTTGGGTACACGATCCAACCTTCAATTAGTGTGAATTTCTATTTACTGAATGAGTCCTTTACATGAGAGTTTCTATTCATTTCTACCCGTTTCTACAATTGGTGAATGCTTCGTGGAATCGTATGTATGTATAGAATTCATAGATTCTCATTTCGTCTTCATGGGGTATTCATCTAATTTAATTTCATGTTGTACATTTAATCATTAAAAGATAAAAGAGATGTTCCTGTATGGATACGATATGGTACTCTCCACTGACTTCCATTTGTCAATGACGAAGAGTGTACTACAGTGCCATTCGATCTGTTTGTGATTTTGCCCGAAAGAAAGATAACTATTCTCTTTCTTTCGTTTTCGTAAATAACGGTTGCACTACGATTTCTAGGTCATGCACATTACTGTTATTGTTGCTAGAAATTACCAACACAAGTAAAATAATAATCATTCATTAAAAATGAATTGAGCTGAGCTGATATAGACCTACTGGCAAGCTCGTCAAATTGTGTCCCTGACAAATTGTGCCCCTGACAAATTACATGCGATAAAAATCACTTTCGAAAATCCCTAAAACAACGAAATGAAATGACAGTTGATATTGACTATAAACGTATTTATTTTATTTCAAATGTTAAATTCAAACGAGTCTTCTTGAAAAGGGGTATTGATACATTTTATCATTAAATAAAAACAGATCTTTCTGTAATACCTTGGATATTGATATCTCACTATATGCTATTATTGTACCTAGTCGAATGACAAATTTAGTTATCAACTGGCATACGATGATTGAAGATTTTTCTGGAATTTTTGACTTCAATCATTAACTGCCAGTTGGTATAATATAATTTTAGTTTGGTCATTCAAGAAGTAGTTCCCAGAATCAATAATTCGTCGACAACTGGCTGGCGCAATTCTTTCAGAGAGGCGTATTCTCTGGAATGAAATTCGATTTTGAGTGGCCTCACTAAATAGTTTCTAAAACGGGTAGATCTGGAAATATGGCAGGCCATTTTGTGGTATTTGTTGACTAAAACAGTATTATTTACCCACTCATTGATGAGAACTTCGTTTTCGAAGTCCAATAAATACGCGTTAAAGTTACTGACTTCGCATTTGTTCTTTCATAAATATTCCTATATTTTAGTACTAAAATGGATGTGTTTCTTGAGCAAAAAAGATACATGTATCAAGAGCAAACAGTAACTATAGAAATGGGCTGGGTGGATTCCGGCTATACACATTCAAGTTTCATGAAACCTCATGAACATCTCAAGGTAAGGTACTCACTTACGGTTCACATGCTCCAACGATACCAAAGGCAGCGAGAAATATTTGAAAGCGTGGAATTTCATTAACCCCGACGTTATTTGGAAAAAAATGGTTTCAAGTTGGCTTCAGTGATTATTTTCTGAAAATTTTTATTTTGGGATGTACTTTATTATTTTGTGAGAATAAAATTTTGTGAGATTAATACCCCTAGATCCATGATGATACCGAAATAATTTTGTCATAGAGAATGCTGAAAGCGTGTTGCTTGATAATAGCCCGAGGCCAAAGGCCTCGGGCTATTATCCTTGAGCAACACGCTTGAAGGATTCTCTATGACAAAATTTTGAGGTTTTATCAAGGCCCGAGGGGTATGCGATAAGATAATTTTTACTTTGTAGATTTCAAAACATTGATTTTCAATCTGACGTTCGATTTGAGCTTGATGATCCTCTATGTCGAAAACACCAAACTGAAAACACCACATGTAGGGTATTATCGCTGTAATCCAAGGTGATTCGATGAAATTCTACACATGACTCAAAATTAAATAATTTGATTGGTTACTGTAGTTAGTAAAAATTATCATAATAATATTTAAAAGGATATAATGTATTATATTAGAAACATGTGCAGTTCTTGAATATCTTTCCCAGAAGGACTGAAAAAACTCGTTGGATGTGGTTGAAAAATGAATCATCCTCCTGATCGAATCATTTTAATTTTCGTTCATTCCGGCCCCAAACAGAAACTGCATTTTATCAGCTGATTCGGAGCATTATTCTCTCGGCGAAAACAAAATGAATTCATCCAGCTTAATAGTCGGCTTTTCTTATAATAAAGTGTTGCTTGAGAAAATCTGCATAGGAAAATCATTGCACTAAATAGCAAAGTTTTGAAGAGTCGAGACCTTTAATTTTAATTTGCCCTCGGGATGTAATTCATTATTATGCATGAGCTCCAGGTTCCCTCGCCGGGAAAAGGTTGAACTGCATGCTGAACAGAAGTTTGGATAACGCGTAGCTAAGAGAGAAGCTAGCGCCGACACCGTGAAATGGAGGAACTGATGGAGGTGTTATCGCTCAAGGAGTTGGAGTTACCATCTCCTTAGTCTAAATGATGGTGGGGTGAACGAAGGACCTTTTTGTACAAAAGCAGCCATTGTGAGTGAATAGATGAGCGGTATTTTCCGGATTGAAGAAACAAATGAGTTCGAATAAAAGTTTACTAGGTGCACGGAAAGGGATTCGTTGTCTTAATCAGAAGGGTTTGGCGCTAATATTGATTTTTCATGAAAATTCACTGATTAACTTGTTCGGGGTGGTTTCACATTACAGTTGAGTAAATTTTTTCAGTTCTCCATCGAATTTTTCGTCTCTTTTAACGGATTAATTGAGCCGACATTGTGGGTGAACCCAAAAATGTTTTTTTTTTAGTGTATACAATGCTCGTAGTACATGTTCATAATGATTCTTGTCAACATTATTCAATATTAAAATAATCACAAGGACGAATATCTGTCGATAAATCAACAAATATTCCACCAGCTATTCATCCATCCAACCAAAACATCTACACCGAAGAAGGCGAAGAAGCGGATCCAAGGAGAATAACCTCAGCTGTTTCACAGTTATTACTGATCGTCAGGTCAAGTTACCTTAGATAAAACCGTAGAAGCAATCTCGATACTTGTCACCTTTCAGATGAATCGCTACAGTATAACTTCGTACAGTGCGCCATCTTCCAGCCTCTTGCGTATCCTACCCTCGAGTGCAGAGTACTTTGATCGATGTGCATGGCGTTCATCCTTTTGTCGTGTCAGGTCGCTGCAACTGCGATTTTTGCAGTTCCAAACGTCCGTCACGTCTTCGGAAACACTCGGTTCATGTGGTTTGCCCATAAGACGATAACGCCAAACATCTGACAAAGATAGGAATTGCTTCATGAAGAAAAGAGAACTGCAGTAGTAATACCAGCATAATCACAAGGACGAAATCTGTCGATTGATCAACAAATATTACATCTTCATAAGAGTTTATCATCCAATCAACGAAAACATCTACACCGAAGAAGCGGATCCAAGGAGAATGACTACAGCTGTTTCATAGTTATTACTGATCGTCAGGTCAGTTTACCTTGCATAAAATCGATCCATCTGAAAGTTGACAAATATCGAGATTCATTCTGCGGTTTTATCCAAGATGAGTTGACCTGAAGATCAGTAATAACTGTGAAAGAGCTGTAGTCATTCTCCTTGGATACGCTTCTACGGTGTAGATGTTTTGGTTGATTGGATGATCACCTATGATCAAGGTGGAATATTTGTTGATTTATCGACAGATATTCGTCCTTGTGATGAATCCGCTACGGGTAACAGAGTGCAGGACTATAAATCGAAAAGAAGCATAGAAACTTCAAACTCAGAATCAAACATATCGTCGCATTCAATCGTAACTCACAGTCGTCTCGGATGTCAAAACGAACGAATCAATTTAACTTCTACTCCCGACATAAAGTCAGGTAGTGTTACCAATAGCACTCCCGAAACGAAATAAGTAAATTTAATTATACACCCCCGCGGTCCAGGAAATAGACGGAGGAAAACGAACCACCCGCGCGCCCTCTGCCGATGGGTCGTCGAGGCTGAATCTCATATTCCCCAAAGACGTCCCGAATAAGGGGAATTTGCCGGGTCATTTCTTAGCGGGACGGATGCCGCCGGCAATGATTCCGAATAGAGATCCCGCGGGATGCCGTTCCGTATTAATAATGGAGGATTGTGGTCACCTCTGAAAGAATCTGGATGAGGGAAGAAGAAAAATCGCGGTGGTACTTTGGACACGACCATGAAGCGCGCCTTGGAATTGCTTTTGGGGGGAATGTTTCGTTTGTGTGATTTCTTGGGAATTTTTGATTATTTATTTTCTAATTGGGATTTTAAACCAAAACAATCTCAGAAAATTTCGAAAAAATAAAAATATGGACTGAAGAGTGCTTTTACATTAAATAATGACATTCAATTATATATTATAACTGAACAATTTGAAACCTTCACATCATATTAATTTGCTCCACGAAAAAAATTACAGACATTTGGACAAAACGATAGCACGCTGTTCCCCTAGAACATGCGCGAAAAAATTTCAAATTTGTACAAAATTTATCTACATCATTCGTACTAAGAAATTCATTCCATACATACAATACATAATTCTTTATTTCCAATTCTCAAATTTCAGTTCGGAGCTTCAGAATGAATAAAATCAGTATAATTACAATTGAAGTTTGGAATATTATTTGAATCTTTGAAGATGAATACAATTGCATTAAACTTTTTCATTTAATCCGAAGTACCTACGCATGTCAAACAAACATGGAAGTAAATGATTTGATGAAAGGATATTACTACGTGATATTCATTTTTAATGCAAATATCTAAGAACGTTTTTTGAACCCTCTCAATTTTATCAATATTATAGTAGGTGATTGTCAAGGGTATCCAGACCACCGGAGAATGCTCAAGATAGGGTCTTACTATGGAATTCACAGTAGGATGGTGCTTGAAATATTAAAATCTTCAGCATCTCCCAGAATGAAACCCTAAAATTTATCCATCAATAATTCGAAACAATTTTTAAACTTCGAAATATTTCGAATGACACCAAGATTTCTAGTGTAAACTAACCAATTTGGATCTATGGGAGATGATTTCCCAATATGAGAGGCCTGTAGTGTTCTTCGTTCATCTGAATATCTGAAATAATCATCGCTTGGAGGAACGGAACTGATCAAGAGACCCTCCCGGTCAGAGAGCAAATGTAGCTTATATCAATTACTGCTTCCTGTTTCTGTTCCTCTTTCTATTTCAGATATTATGTAGAGATATTTTTATCTCGAAATCACACCTGAAAATAAGAAAAGAAGACGAAAAAACTAATATGAACTAGTGGAGGTTTTATTATTCATCAAACTAATTTGAAGTTCACGATCCATCTCAAAAAAGAATCAGACATTGAATGAATTGCCTCGAAACCATCGTCGAATTCATATAGTGGACACCTATTAACTAACTGTTCAATTGTTTCCTCTTTTTTTCCGCATCTGCACCGAATTCCCCTTGAAGAGGAAACTATTACAACGACCATGACCGGTTCTAAGTCTATTCAAAATGCACCAAATTTTCCTAGAAAGATTAAAACCATTAAGTTTTTCTGAAGTATCGCTGATCAAACCTTCGTTGAAAACATTACACGAATTCCGTTCCGAACGCCAAGAAACTAATAACAAAGAGAAAACTATGAAATTTGGCATATCTCTGAATTCCGAAATCCGACATCGGATTCGCCATCAGTGAGTCCAACCTAGTCGTTTCAAATCATTTCCTGAAAAAATTCGGGAATTGAAGCGCAAAAATATTTACCTTCATAGTCTATTTACACCTTTTTACATCATTCAAGTAACCACAAATCATCAGCCTTCTGTCTTATCTCTAAATGAACACTTTTCGAATACATTTTACGTTCAAAATCTCAACTTTGCTTATTCTCGACTCATCTAACTTCAAACTCCCATTAAATTTCTTCATCTTATAAGTCTACTGAAGAATATTCCTGTAAATCATCGATGTGCAGGTATTCCAGATGACTCATCGATTTCTCGAAATCCCAGTAAACTGCAAGAGCGTGAATAAGGTTTGATTCCTCGTTTTTCATTTCGATATTATTGCATTTTAAAGGCAGCCTCATAGAGTCAGCTAAACTTCGATATTACTTTTATACAAATAGAAGGGCGGGTTACAATATTCGCCAGTCCCGTATATAAAAGAATCTCGGTGTGAAATCGATGGAAAGGCACGAAGACAAAAAAGGTCCGGAAAACCTCATATTCGTTCTGGGAGTATTTGCATCGAAGTTGCAGGGATAATAATATGAATTTCATTGAAATAGGAAGAAATTCATCCACAAATAACCATTTTTATGTTATGTTAAGAATTTCACTAGCTCGTGAAATTCAAGGTGAAATGACCTGTGAATAATTGAACAATTTTTTTTGTACTGAAATTTTCAATTCATTTGTATATAGTTCAAGAGTTATTGACATCGAGGTTGGCTTGGAAAGTCCTCGCGTATGTTTTTTTTGGTTGAAAAAAACTGTTACTAAAATTTCTTTGTTTTCATTAAGAAAATGGAGTTTATTAAAATAACCCTCAAATTCTTTCAATTAACCTGAAATTGCAGCATAAAAATGTGGAAATTCCCAAATCATTCGATAAATACTCAAAAATGATTTACTTTTTTCACAACTGACCAATGACGTAAGCAAACAGAACAGAATTTCAAAAATCTTCGTTCAGTATATTTTCAATACCAACCTGATTATCTGCAAATAAATACCCATACATTAAATTTGAACGTGTCTTATTGATAAAAGTAATTAATAAAATCATTGAGCACTTTACATAATATAATTCGATATTGAAATCTTACGATATATTTTCATTGTCTTTACCGTACCGAGTATAAACGATATATTTAATTATTATATTAACTGACACATAATAATTGCAGTAAAAAACTTGAGAAAACGGTAACATAATAAAATACAATACAAAAATTATATCAGACACATTGATTCATCTGATAACTCTCGATTTACAATCCTCAGAAGCATCTATTCTATATAAGGTATATGTAAACAAAAGTTTTATAGAGCCATTATCAACTGCCATTTGATTTTTGAAGTTTTTGAAAGTGTCTTGCACTGCACTTCATTTACCAAGCTTGTCAGCAGTTCGAAATCAGCTGAGTCCTTTTGTTATCAAGTATAAGTGAAAATACGTGGTAAGATTTTGACATGTTGTATGGAGTAGACGCTACTGAGGATTCTAAATCGAAAGATAGAAGATGAAGCACAAGGTCAAGCATTCTTTTTGCATTGTATTTTATTATGTTACCGTTTCCTCCAGTTTTTCACTTCAATCAACATATGTCAGTCATTGAATGAAATTTGTCATTTATATGGGAAACGGTGAATACAATAAAAAAATATCGTTAGATACCAATATTGGAGCATATTATGCCATAATTTAACTTCGTGTTCTTATATGTCTAATGAAATGGTTCATTATTGGCTCTAGGACTAGTACAAATTAAAATCCTTCTTGAATTGTCGACGTTTCGATCTGTCTTTGGATCTTTATCAACACTGAAACCAATTATGTTTTTTTTTTTTTATTTATTGTAGAAATTGAAAATTTTAATAAATTTTATTGGTTTCAGTCTTGATAAAGATTGATAAAGAAGGATTTAAATTTGCCCTAGTTCTACAGCCAATAAAGAACCATTTTATTGGAACATATTATGTAAAGGTATTACAGAAAAATTTGTTGTTTCAATGGGAATATCTATATTTCTGAATGGCTCTTTTCGAAACAACTTCGAGTTAGCATAGCTGCCTGGAATATCAATTATTTCTGAATGAACTTGTTTTTACTGCTGATAAAATTTACTCCTCATTAAAATTCTAAACTATTTCTGTGTTTTGTAATGACAATATGAAGCATAAGCTTTGATCCACGATGAATTTAGTACAAACAATTTTCACCACATAGTTTTGGAACCTGTCCAAATGAATATTCAATTCAAATCCCCGAATTTGTGTTTGATTTACCAAATCAATATTATCAAAAAAGGAAACACAATTGAACTTCATTTGAAAAAAAAAATTATATTGGGATATAACTGATTTCTCAGATGAGATTTGTTTTTGTTTATCAGTCCACAGATGGACGCAACGAAAATGTGTCAATCCCACCAGGGAAATTTGCACACTTCACCCTACAAAATTCTTCCTTGTCAATGTCTCTGTTCCAGGAAAATCGACAGGACTGAATTATTCAAGCGGAACTTTCATCTCCAACTCCCGTATACCTGTTTTTCGTGAGAATAATATTCTGCGGCTTGGTACACCATTATCATAGACACTTTCTATATCAGTAAGTTTGAAGCTACATTTCTACATGCTACGTTAGGTTAGGTTATTTCTACTTGAAATAACTCGAGGGTACATTAGTTAGCATTACATCAGATCGGATCCGGTATACAGGATAGTCCTGTTTTGGGTGCGAGAAATTTAGGACCGCAGTTATAGATGTTCCTTGAGTATTCACCTGACCTTGAGACTTCCTCGACATGATTTCTGTTTTATAGTAGCCTAAGGACGCCTAAACTTCTCGTAGAATGCCAGGAAGCTTGGAAGGTCCCTTGAGCGTTCCTTAGACATATTTTCGAGATTAAAGTATATTAGATCCAGGTTTTTCATCTTAGAATTCCGTACCATTCTAACAATCCGTCAGCCGAGTATTAAACTATCTACACTTTTGATCAAAATCGTGATGAGCATACGGAAATTCTTATGAAAATAAGCCTGTTTTATATCCTTATAACTTAATGCTTTTTCCTCATTAATTTTCGATTTCATGAAAATAATGTTGTTCCATATCCCTGAATGAGCTTTGTTTGTTCTAGATCCCCCTTTTCAATTTTGGGAGATGATAGTTAGATATTATATTGTTCTATATCCTTCAACCAAAGCTGCCGTTACTGTAGAATAGACGACTTCGGCCCAAGTTGCCAACCCACAATTCACTTAGCAAGTTTACTTTCACTGAGGAACGGGAATTTCAGGACAATTTCGACATGATAAGGTTCGCATTATTTATAAATAACCGTAAAACATGCCTCGGCTCTTCAAACCGGATAATTCCTTCCAAATATAAGTTTTTGTTAAGATCGTCCCCGATTGGCTGAAATTTAAGTTGGGATTCCTGATTTCATGCAAACAGTGTCAATTTTCATAGGATACGTTCCGAAAATCAACTCTGTTGTTTCGGTTGCCGATTTTCCGCTCCATAAATATGAAATATTCGGATGGTTCCTGGAACAAGCGCGTGAAAAAGGTTATTTACGGAATCTGGTTGATGAAAATGCGGTCGATTTACTGTCACCAGAACGTTTTTCTATGGTAAATATCCATAGCATAGAACAATCTATGTTTACTTTAGGTTTGTTTAGGTTCCGAGTTCAGATCTGTTCGGGACGGTTCTAGCATAGACCATAGATCTGTGCTAGAACCGTCCCGTACAGTTCTGAACTCGGAACCAAAACAAACCTAGAGTAAACATAGATTGTTCTATGCTATGGATATTTACCATAGAAAAACGTTCTGGTGACAGTAAATCGACCGCATTTTCATCAACCAGATTCCGTAAATAACCTTTTTCACGCGCTTGTTCCAGGAACCATCCGAATATTTCATATTTACGGAGCGGAAAATCGGCAACCGAAACAACAGAGTTGATTTTCGGAACGTATCCTATGAAAATTGACACTGTTTGCATGAAATCAGGAATCCCAACTTAAATTTCAGCCAATCGGGGACGATCTTAACAAAAACCTATATTTGGAAGGAATTATCTGGTTTGAAGAGCCGAGGCATGTTTTACGGTTATTTATAAATAATGCGAACCTTATCATGTCGAATTTGTCCTGAAATTCCCGTTCCCCAGTGAAAGTAAACTTGCTAAGTAAATTGTGGGTTGGCAACTTGGGCCGAAGTCGTCTATTGAACTTTAATATAATTTCTAATCGCGAATCCTGATAATTTGGGAAAAATATTTTTTTTTAAGCCTTATTTCAGATTCACCTCTTCATGTTCTTTCTGATCAGAATATAAAGGATATAACACCGACAACAAATCCGAGGTTTCTTTAATTAGAAAAATCAACATTTTGGAAAATCGCACCACCTGTCGGATTTCGTTTTTGAGATGGATATTTTTTAGCTTATTTCGGGAGGATCTCTGATCCTTTTTTGGGATCTTTCTGGGTTTTCACTTCCAATATCTGAAACATAATCATTAGAATTCGATAAAAACTGTTTTTATGGAAAAACGCCCCTGCAGATTACAGGATTAAAAGAAATATTCCTGCAAATTTTCTCATTTGTCTGCTGCAGGAGTCAGATTTGTACTCTGAAACTTTACAATTCACTTTTTTGATTGTTTGCATTATTTCGGTGTTTTTTATAAGGAAACCTTTTTTCCTAGAAACAGCCCTTGTTGAATAATTTGATACTGCAATCCGCAAAGGCATTTTTTCATGGAGAACAATTTAATTCAATTCTTTATGGTTCTGTTTCACATATTGGACGTGAAAAACCAGAAAAAACCTACAAAATTAAAACACTCTTGTTCGACAGAATGAGCTCTCCAATATAGAAAAATAAATAATCATTGCTGTCAAAAAAAAAGTCTTGCCTTAAGCTTCCACATATAGTGGACCCTGTTTATATTCACCTAAACTTGATAAATTCGAAAAATATTCGATTCATTTCTGTAGCAGGAAATCCATTTTCATCGGAAATGATTCTTCTCTCGTAAACACGCCATTGCAGCAAATCACTATGAACGTATATTCTGATTCTAAGGGGAAAATATGTATGTTTGCTATAGATAGCGATTCCATGTACCGCCTTTTCATTTCCACAAGCCTAAATTCTAATATAGGGCTTATTCTGCATGAATTCGCCTGGGATTCTTACACAGGGTATATGAACAACTTTGCCCTCTTGTGCATACGGATCTACGTCGTTCACTCCTTGTTATTTTGAAACGAGAATGGAGTTTTGATTAAAGTCGTGTGTGTACATACGAATAGTTTGGTAATATGACCAGAAAGTCGAAATAAGATTGCTAGGTACTTGCAGAGTTCATAAAAATGTAAAACCTTATATTCCGTGGCCACTAGGAGAGATTTTGATAGAGTAATATAAATTTGAGTCGTGAAAACAAACAACAGCGTCTCAGCGCAACTGTAAAAATAAAAACATTTCAATTTACATATTTAATCAGTCGCCGGGAACACTTGATAACAAAATTGAGATATTCAATCTGCAATTGACATATCGACGGCCAGTTTCACAACTCTTCGGTAACCCGATCAAGGGCGATTGATTGTCAATCAAAAGTAAATTTTGTGCACACAGGTAATCTGTGAATTGACCGATCAATTCTGTCAAATGAAAGATTTTATCTGTCAACATACACTTATGATCTGTTAAATAACAGACTTAATGTAGGTAAGTAAAAAAGTCGATGGACAATACACAAAGTATCATAAAGAGAGTGTTGAAATGATGATAAGTCGTATAAAGTCGAAGAAAATCGATGCGCATCTTTATGAAACTCTTCGCGATGATCGTAGGCTAAATTAGTATGTAATCGAGTGTCTTGCTGACCTACCTGGGTACACCAGGTGCTGCTCATACAAAAAGTTGCGGAAAAATGTTGGACAAAACTAGACTTATTCGACAATAAATGTCCTTGAAGTGAAAAACCAATGAGGAAGATCTTTTTGGAGGAGGTAACGTTGAAAAAAAAATACCCCAAGAACGCATATATTCTATGTGACAAAAATAAGATTTCGATTCAGGACCAAACCAAAAATTATCCATCAATTTACTGGCCATAAAGTATAATAGATTAGTTATCGGTTTTCTTGATTTTCCTATTCCATGGATATTTTTGTTCGATGATATCCCCCCCAAAAAGGTCTTGCCATTGATGATTTTACTCTGGAATTATGCAATTGTCGAATTACTCTTTTGCCCAACATTTTCTCACATTTATTTGAGGTAGAGCATAACATTCCTTGGTATATAAAAAATCTAGAAAATCACTGACGTGAGGTCAGGAGCTCTTAAGCGCTTGTTCGAATTCTAACTATTAAATCAACACGAAATTATTTTGCACCTAGTTGCGTGTTGGTAATCTCCACCTGATATCGAAGTTTCAATCTGAATGCAATTGTTCTTTTCGAGATATTGCGGAAATAACGTTAAAATTCCAAATAACAACGAAATTTTGCACTTTTTTTTCCTTATATCTACGGAAGTAAATATTGAATCAGATTGAAATTTCGTAACATTGTTGTTCAATACTGACTTTAAGGTTAGTGCCAAATACCATCGAAATCTAATCAATATTATCAGAGAAAAAAAAATTTTCATCAAAAATTTTAAATATTTTCGAATGAACTGGATCCAAACGAAATTTTGCTCTAAGTTGCGCGTCGGTATTCCGAAACTGTTCACTAAGTTTCAATTCACTCGACCCAATACATGAGATATAGAGGAACTAACCTCAAAATTTCAAATGGGCCTGACTCCGAAACTATCCAACCGATTCCACCCATGAACGAACTTAATCGATTTATTTGGACGCCAAACCTAATCTCAGTCTTTTTCTTTGAAAGTTAGAGCACATACGGACAGACGGACAGAATTTTATTTGACCACGGATTCTTCAGGGAGTTCAACCCAATCGTTTAAGACCATTTTCGGCTTTGTATTCAAAAATGACAGACATCGTGCCGAAATGATAACGCGCTGTTTCATAGAACAACCGCTGGTAGCGTGTAAAAACATGGTATGTTTTAATTAATCACAGTATGAGCAGAGGAGATGTGAACGGGGTACCATACATTTTCACGTATGATACAAGAGCACAAATAAAATGTCAGCAAAACTTTATCTCTTCGCATAAATGTAGTGAAATTGGAATATCTGTAAAGAATATAGATCTCATCATTTTCATTGGAACATAATTTCTACGTCATTTTGAATTTATTTCGACAAAATATCTGCAACAGCAAGAGAGACTGAAAACAAGCAGGAAGCAGAAAATCATGTTACCTATATTTGCTCTCTGGCCGGCAGGGTCTTTCGACTAGGCCCGGTCCTCCAAGCGATGATATTTCAGATCCCAAGGTGAACGAAGAACGCTTCAGGGACCTCATGTTGGAAAATCATCTCCCATTGATAAATAATTGGGTTATTTTTCAATAGAAATCTAATAAAATATCGAAAAGAAAATAAAACTTTCGGCATATATCCTGTCAGGATGACATGAAACATGTGTCATGAGCTCTCGGACTAGTAGTAATAAGCGCAAAGTTGACAAAACTAACATTCGATTCAATTATGATCTTTCAGAAACACTGGATGCCTTCTACATTGAAAAATCACTGTTCTCGAGCTGAATTGAAACTTACCCTTCTTCAGAGAAAATTACATCCTTTTCTCCGTTTGATGTAAGTCCATACCCTGGCTTTTATCGATCGGCGGAGGCTCTTTATTTATTCAGCTTGATTTAGTTCTTGAACTCACCCATTTAAAACTGTATCATGGCGCTATGTCGCTAATACCTATTCGACTTTTAGTTCTATGAAATATCCTGAGAGGAAATTGAAATGCAAATGACAGGTTTGAATAAATCAGATACCATCAAAGGTAGGAAGCTTTGAATGAACTTTATTGGTAAACATTAGGTAGACACTTTCCTATGAACATATCGTGAAATCACGGACTACTCGAGGCAGTTTCGATATTATATTCAGCGCAGGGAAATTGGCTTCATCGTTGAGAGTTCTATAAGCGTGGCCTGGTTAGAGGTGGAGGTATGGGTTTCAATTTGAACTCTTCTTTCCAGGATCATCCTAAATATTACCAACTTTCATTCCGTTTTTTTTTTCAAAATTTCTAAAAATATGTTTTTCCTTGAAACGATCGAACTTCAGAAAAAATCCTGAACTAGTGCAGTTTTCCTTCTCTCAGTTGCATTAATTTTGGAAAAACTATAAGGAATACTATGTTCGACCAGTGAAATCGATAAACATTATCTACATTCATTTGATATATACTTTTTCCCAGAAAGACTGTTTCAAGAAGAAGAAACAATGGAAAATTTATATTAACCGAATTTATATTCAGGTTTTATTGAATTGAATAAAAAAGCATATTCAGTTGATCGAGAAATACATTATCATTCTGAAAAATACTTTTATAGCGGGTTTCACAAAGCTCTGATTAACGTGATTGTTCTGATTAAGACAATTCTATGTTCAATTTCAGTTCATTTTTAGCAATACCACAAAGTATCAAAGCGTTGATCGGCCGATCAAGCTTTGTGAAACCCACGGTTAATCGGTGATTTCAGGTGTAACTTGTGGGTCGTTGCATCTTGATATAGAATATACATAAACATAAAATTACACTAATTCCATTCACGTAAATGTTTTCGTTTTATATGGTATCATTGAATCATTCCGTGAAATGTTCATTCCTTACTCCTTATTGCACTATGTAATTCGAAGAGTAGTGAATTTTAGAATTGAAAATTAATTACTTGAGAAATACTCAACAATTGTACTCAATTTCTCTGTAAAATATTATTCATTCATAACGTCTTCTAATTGAGAATTTAAATAAAGTTTCTTAAAGCTCACTTAAGTTCCAAGATCACAACCAATTTGATATTTTTGGCACAGTTGATATCGTTTTATGGGGAAATTCTTAAGCGACGAATTCACACCACACATGAGCAAGAATGCATGATGAGATCACGCAGTATATTCAAGGAGGAATACAGTAGAAATAGAGTGACCTTTGATGAAAATAGTACCAGTAGTACTTCGTTCTCTGATGCATCAAATTTCTTTATACATCGTTTTCGCTAAAAGCAAAACTTTAACTAATTGCTACTCAACTCAACGCCCATCTTAAATCACAAAAAATATTTGTATAAATTTTTCTCCTCCAGTAGAAAGTAGTTCTGAAATAAAATTTTGTCTTTGAGTATTGCGGAAAATAATTCAAAAACAAATTGAAACGAGTAGAAGTAAATCATTTAAGCAACCATGAAATTCTCTGTATAATGTAATACCACCTTCAGACCTCGAGAAATCTCTATTGCTCTGTCTGATTTTATCCCTGACAGGAGGAATAATCTGAGTTTCTTGGAACAACTAGTAGCGTCTGGTTATTGTCATATCATATCTTTCTATGGATATTTATCGCACACCAATTAGCGTGAGGAGCTACCCTGAGCGCGTCTACACCTTCGTTATCCATCAAGTCCCTACATAAACCGATCTTAAGACAACCTGTAACTCCACCAAGCCAGAACCTCGCTCCAATTTCCCATTCGTTATGATATATATTGTGATATGTACATATTTACAGCATTTCAGTCTCACAATCCGGATATGTTGTATCACACCATCAAGGTAAATGTATCACTTAAGGTTCTATTTAACCGGATCACCTCAACACTGAACGCAGTATCCATAGGATCGAGATGGAGATGAAGAGATTCCGTGTTGGGATGACGGCAACACCGCTGAAAGCTCCTGGCGGGTCTCTGATGTGCGGTGGCCCGTTGGAAGAGAGAACGAATTCTTCGTCGTAGTCGTACTCTGGAACAAAGCAAAGGTTATGTTATGTTCTAGAATTCAGTTAAAAATTTCAATTGATTGTTCTCTTTTATTTGAATTTAACTTGTCTCATTTATTTTATAATTAATGTTTTTCATTGAATTCTTCGATTTATTTAGTTCCTTCATTATTATATCGATTGGATTCATTTCACGAATGTAATTATTTCTCAGACCCTTTGTCGGAAGCGTTAAATAGCATCATTCTCGAGGAATTTAATTATGTGATAATATGCATTCTGACTCTACATAGGACTGCACCAAATTCTCCAAATTTTGATGGTGCTGTCGCATATTTATGGGATTTTAGAGGTTTTATATTGAAGCTCCAGCTCCCGTAGGGTACATTCTAGGACCTGAGTTGATATGGAGGTTTCTTCATATTTTGATATCTAAAATCATCCCCCGAAATATATGAACGTTAACACGACATGCGGTTCATACATATATTATCTTATATAGATGCCACAGAAGAAAGAAATATTAGAGAAGCGACACTGCTTGACATTTCCATTGATTTCGATGTACCCAAATTTCGTGACCTTGAAAAACCATAATGAGCATGGTAATAGAACCAAGCCACAAAAATCATATCATTATCGTAGAAAAGTGAGTACTATAAATGTATTTACTACTTCTCGATTCTATGTTGGTACTGTATAAATATTATATTAAAACGAATCAAACAACGAAATCGAAACAGACCTGATAAAGAACCAAAAGTACAATGAATTCGAACACGTGGAAGTAAGTGAACCAATGCAAGTTGACGTTAACCACAGAATAGGGAACTGTTAATTCTATTCTTTGTCTGTCTGTTGAAAAAAAAACCAATAACAAAATGGCGGATTGAAGCATGCGCATGTAAATTTGGGGCATTGGAAAAGGGAGAGTGTCGCTTTTGTAATAAGTCTCTATTTTATGTCGATAATTCAATTCACGTTATATAATTCATTATTCGATTTTTATTTCCCATTTCAAACATTGATTTTATATATTCTATCAACTGGCTTATTGGACGAATTCCTAAATATACCTCTTATTTCATGCTGATTCCTGATAGTGTCATGGATTGCCAAAAGAAAGTAAAACACTCACATCGTGTTTGAACCATTCACTAAAATTGTATTGTATTGTATTTTATTGTATTCTTGCTGATTCTCCTAGATTGAAATGAATCTCAAAATGAATAATTCTGTTTTATCTGTAATAATGTCGAAGAATAAATTACCTACTTGATTTTGCAGACGGTTGGAAATATAAACTGAAACTATCTAATTGATGCGGCCGTCTCTTCATAATTTTTTCGTTCAATTCAGTATTCACCTATGTGGTCTGAGTGGAAAAACATCAAGGCAATAACAATATCGGAAACACATTATTGCGAATGTTTTCTTTCCAAACCTTCTGAGCAGGGCGCAGTAAAATTATTTTACTGCAGAGTATAACGATGGTGGTAGAAGAAAATTTTACGGTTTATAAAATACAAATGTATTTTTGAACATATGAGTATCCAAAACGAATTGAAGTCTGTTATAGTTAACTGCCTGATTCGTAGATGGCTTTTTCAGAATTGTTAGGTACCTATGTAAAGTCCCGATTATCCAAAGATATATCTCTTCCTGGTAAACCAATAAATCGTTAAACGAAATATGGCTAACTATGCATGTCTATGCTGTTAATAAAGATGGTACAAATACGATGCAAATTGATATGAAAGTTTTATGTATTCAGGTTATGCTATATTGTCTGTTGATAGTTGAGTATTTTTCATGATCAACTGTAATTTAACTTAATAAACTTATGAACTGATTTATTATCTTTGTAAGATTTGTCTTCATTATTTTTGATGAATCTATCTATGCTGTATATGGTTCTGAAAGCTGTTGTGTAATTAGATTTTCTTCAAAATAATTGAAATTTTTCTTCGATATTCTACTAATATATAAAATTCGTATGTATTCATTTAAAGTTGGGTTTTCTTGTGATAGGACCAACGAGGGTTAATGCCATATTTTTTTTTCATCATGTTATCTATGAGGCTTGGGTTGGATCCATTGTCGAATGCGATCTGTTATGTTTAGTTCGTTAAAAAACTTTTGTGGCTACTATTATAGACTGACATTTTTTGATTGAAGGGATGGTTGGAAGTTTTGTGTATGGTGGTATCTGTGTGAGTGGGTTTGTGAAATATGCTGCACTCATGTGAAAAGTTTGATCTTGTGATGGCGAGGTCAAGAAAACTGATACTTCGGTTTTTCTATTCTTCGAAAGTGAATTTAATCGAGAAGTGTGAATTATTAATGAACTTTGGAAGGTGATGAATTGTCTCCCAGTGATTTTGAAGCCACGAATACGAAATTATTCATATCGAGAGTAAAGGATTCAGATTAACGCTCTAAGAATCACTTAAAATAAAACGATACAATTCTAAGAAGATTCTCCTGAATGAACAAACTGATATAGATAGATCACCTCTATTGAATATCTTCTTGTAATATGGAAATACCTTCGGAACCTCCCATAACCTTATAGTGCTATTCATGGTATCTCTTATCTACACGTAGTTGAAACCGATACCTGTCATTTTACCCTTTGTCACGTTTGCTGTTATAGCGAGAATATTCAAGAAACCATGTAAATTGAATTTCGGGATAGTATCAGTGCGAATGTAGAACATGATTAAGCCATAGTGTGGTGAAACAATTGTAGATCAGAAATAAACCAATTTTTGGAAATTGAATTAATTAACTACTAATAGAATCATCAAGTGAATGCTGAATCCATCAAATATTTGGAATATCCAAGCTGATTCATGGAATATATATCCTATAAACACAACATTGGTATAATTTAACAAAGGTGTACGTAGTTATACTGCAGTATTCCATTTGACAGGTGATAAGTATCCAGATTCCAATTCCGCAGTTTATCCAAGGTGAGTTAGTCTGATAATCAGTTAAAAATGTGAAATAGCTGCAACCATTCTTCTTGGACGCCGCTTCTCCGGTGGAGATGTTTTGGTTGATTGGATGATTAGCTCTGATCAAAGTGGAATGTTTGTTGATTAATCGAGAGATATTCGTCCTTGTGGTTATGTTAGATGGATATTATTGACGTGAAATGAGCAGCTCCAACACAACTTCTATATATGTTTCAAATCAATTGGTTCGAAGAGTAGTGGCGCAGGTTACGGATCTATAAGAACGTGATCCTCAACATGACGAATTTGTTTTCAGATTTGCCCTTCACAGTGCTGAAATTTGTTTTTTTGGGATTTTCTTATCGTACGAGCCCCATGAAATTTTGCATTAATCTATGTCCCGATATTTAAGAAGTAAGACTGTTTGCGGTCAATTTTGTTTGAAAAACAATAAAATTGGAGCATTCAAAATGAAGTTTGGTGATAACACTATCCCAACATCTGAGTCGACTAAATTTTTTGGCATCCATGTCGATATGAATATAAAATGAACAATGCATATTGACGTTTTATGTAAAAGTTTGAACAGCTCATACTTTGCAATTATCAGAATTAAGGACATTCTGCTCAAGAGCTGTTTGAAGAATGTTTATTTTAGCTTGGTGTATAGTCATCTATCGTATAACATCTTGCTCTGGGGTAGCTGTACTGACATCTCCAGAGTATTCATAGCACAGAAACGGATTATACGTGCCAGATTCGAGCTGAATTCGACAGATTCGTGCAAGCCAGTTTTTGTTGAAAATGAAATTTTAACTTTGCCGTGTATTCATATTTTCAAGTGTTTGCTATATGCTAGATAACAACTGCAAATGGAAGAAATTGTCAGAACATCATAGCTATGAAATTCTCAAACTTTAATACTACCTAAACAAAGGATTCATATATTTGAATGCTCTTCTATGTATCGGAGCATCAAATTGTTTAACCATCTACCACCTCCTATTAAATCCCTGAATTCTAAAATACTCAAAAAAGAAATCAAGATGCTTCTATTAGTTTGACTCTTTGGTTACTCACTTAACTTTTATTGTTATTTTTTATTAAAACTCTTAGTCTGACTTGTCCTATACACCATGATGTATCGCAAATGATTGAATAAGGTTATTATGGTTATTATAATAGATATAAAATTGATTAGATCCATATTCCTTGAAATATATAGATGTGTGTTTGGCAGTGTCTGTTGGATATTCCAACAGTGTTTTTAAACTTGAAATGAGTTAATTTCTGAGAAGGATCTGTAAAAGTTTTCCGTAAGTTCCATACTGTGTGTTATAGAATTTTATGGAATAAAAAGCGCTGAGTACCCTCCCATATATATCCAATGAAAAATTCCAATTCGAAAATACATTTTCTCGAAATAAAATACTCCCGCAAGAATCATAACGGATACTTCAGGATTTTCTTATCCAAGACAGGCATTCCCTACCATATGCACGTTCCAGTCATTCTACCTCGGATGAGGAATATACGAGGCAAAATTTTGCAGCAACTGTATTATGGCGACGTAAAAGGTTTAGAGCGGTTTTCCGAATGTATTTAGTGCGTAATTGGTGACACTTTTATGGTCGACAGCACGGCGGCAGTAAAGATAATGGTCAAAAATGGAAGTTGCTTTATGACTGTCATCGGGTTAGCTCGGTCGCCTGTCGAAAAAAACAATAAATATTAACGATATATAAAACATATATGGAGGTTATGACGACGTTCGAACGAAAGTCATATTGATATGCAATTGGCATAATTCAATGAAGTTTACTAAGTAGAAACCGAATCCAAATATTCTATTTGGTCTCTTGCATGTTACATGAATTATCATATTTCAAAAGCACTTCTCCCTCTGGTGGCAATCAGAGTAACTTGATATAGTCAGATATTGTTGGACAAGTTATCAAGACAAAAGAGAAAGTGTACTCATTTTTCTTTGTCTATCTAAGGTTTTACAAACGTTTTTACTGGAAAAAAGCAAACTCAAATGACTAAACAATATAGTTTTGGCAAGGTTGCACTCAAATTTCCCTGGTGATAAATTTCCACCGCCTGGTGACATATTTCGAGTTTGGGTAACAGGAACTTTCATGAAGAAGTCGGGCATGAAAGTGTTTAAATTGAGAGTCTTTTATCTGCATTTAATCTATGATGATCATTTCCACAGAGGTTAGCACGTATTGCTCATAAAATATTAGATCATATTCATGTAGATAATTGTTTATAGGCCCCATATACAAGCAGAGCAAGTTCTCAAAAGGAATGCTATGCATTCCAGAAATCTTCCTGAACTGACCGATTGAAACAAGGAAGTTTCAACAAAGAAATATCTGGTGATTAATACTCTTTATAAAAAGTCCCTCTGCCGATGAGCCGCACAAGGTTTATGAAAGCTTCTTCAAGAACTTATCATGAGTTTTGGAAGAATTTCGGATTTATTTCCCAACCAATAATGAGTCAGACTTACGGTACCAATGAAATTAGTTTAATATAACTTTACTCAATTTGTTCACGAGCTACTGTGTGAATTTGAGACCTTCCCTATTTAAATAGAAAAGTTCTTATTGGTATTTCTGTTTTTCGCATATTTTCCAAAGAGTATGTTATACAATACCATCTGTTGAATACATTTTTGAGCAGTAGACTTGAGACGGTGTGCGATCGATGATCCATTCGGGTTAGTTCCAATTTGAAGGTATATTAGTTTTGCAAATAACATTCAACAAAATATCACCAGCAGCTTCCTGCATACTTCAAGAATTTTTGTGGCTCCAAGATACTCGAAATATTTCAAAATTGGTTTTGCTATTAAGAGTTGAAATGAATTGATAGTATTTCTATTCTGAATTGATATCAACATACTTGAAACAGTAATTGTGGCAATGGTACACTAAGTTAGAGTAAATGACATATAACTCCTTCATGAAAATGATACATAGAAACACTTCTTTGAACTGAAAAAAATAATTCGTAAAATCGAATTTTAATCATCAAATCATTGAGTCTGACATTCTCATTCTTTGAAATATTTGACGATTTTCAAGGAAATTTCGATTCGCCGCACCTTTAAAGATGATTGAGAATTTATTCGCGAATGAAATTTCATAACATGAAACAAAATTCTGATGCGACGCTCAGAGCTGTATCTTAGTTACTTCAACGTAATTCGATGGTTTTTTTTTAGCCTTCAGTTTGTGTATTTGTTTATACATGTATGGATATTTGTTTTTTTTCTATAATGTATAAAAATTAAAATTTTTTTCGATTTTAAAAATTTTTTTTTGGAATGAGGTAACCATACGATCCCAACAAAATTTTGCTTGCAGTTGCGCATCGTAATGCTCCAACTAACTGACCAGTTTCAATTCAATCGCCCTAGTAGTTCCTGAAATATAAGGGGAATAACCTGAAAACTTCAAATGGCTGTAACTCCGAAACCATTCGGCCAATTTGTCCCATCAACGAACTGGACCAGCTCATTTAAATGCGCGACCTAATTTGAAAGTTCCAAGTCGCCAGCTGGCCACCTTCGTCTTTAATCGTGTCGTCGGTCGACCGGACAGAATCGATTTTGACACCGGATTCGTCATCAGTGAGTCCAACCTAGTCGTTTGATACCATTTTTGGCTCAAAAGTAGAAAATAACAGACATTTGGGTAAAACGATAGCAAGTTGTTCACCTAGAAAATGCGCGCAAAAACCGCGAACTTTTATTACATATTTTCCCCAATATCTCTAGGAATTATAATCGTATCGAACTGAAATTTGATTCACTACTAATAAATATGAAGCTCAAGGTATAAGCGGAAGTTTTCTCGAATATAGTGAATAATTTCCGAAAAAAAATTTTTTGAGAAAACCACAAAAAGCATGTTTTTCAAGATATACTGACAGAACGATCTCAACAAAATTCTGTGAAATGTTACGGATTGTAGTGCTTCAACCATCTGTCAAGTTTCAATCCAAACGCTCAAGCAGTTCCTTAAATATCAGGGAAATTATTCCAAAAGTTCAAATGACTATAACTGCGAAACTATTTGGCCAATATTTTCCATTAACGAACTCAACTGCCGCATTCTACAGCGCGACTCATTCTGGACGTTTCTCGTCGCTAGCTCGATACGTTCGACAGTTGCCGTGTCCTCGGACGACCAGCCGGACAGAATCGTTTTTGACACCAGATTCGTCATCAGTATTCGTTTGAGTCGTTTGACACCAATTTCAGGAAATAATTCGAAAATAACAAACATTTGGGCCAAACGATAGCACGCTGTTCCCCAGAACCCTCGCGCAAAAACAAGAAAAGCTCCTCTTAGTTAGTATAAGTTATTATCAGTTTAGTTGTAAATATTTTCATACTATGTTTGTATCTACAATATTAGTATCGCCTCTAATTTTAATTCGGCAGTTTCTACTTTTCTGACAAATCTCTTCATTAAGTCGAAGCACATGAATATTCGCACTTATTATTACATCTATATCTTCCTTCGTGACCTGAATAGAACGAGCGAAACATAGCTACCAGATTAAGTTTCATCTCAACGCAACATGTACAAACAATTCGTTGCTCGAAGTCCCTGCAACAGAACGCTGCATTCCATGATTTGACATTTCGCGTGAGGCATCTAATCGCATTATTCTTGTACTGTAATTTACAGACGCGACTCGAATGTAATTTGACACGGAAACATCTTTCTGACACCGATCATATCTTTGTCTTCCCTACGGTAATAAAAGACGGATTTGACGTGATTAGTTCCACTGTTAGTTGCGGGGAATTTCAAGAGACTTTAATGAGATTTCCAATTATCGCTCTGTGTCTAGGAGATGAACTTTGATGGATCCAGTTCGATGCAAGGGAAAGGAACTTATTCGCTTCCAGAAGCTCTGTAATGAAAAATTTCAGGTATCTCTGTATTATTTAGAAGTGGCAGTGTCTGCAAATTCTGATGGCTTCAAGACTGAGGGCTCAAGGCGTTGCTTGTTGAAAGCTTATTTGCTATTCTTAATGCAAATTAACGAGATCCTGAATTTTGAATGGCGAAGGTACGAGTGCGGATTAGAGGCTCGTTTTTTCGTTTTGCCATCACATTATATCCACAGTTAATTTTGTATAAGACATTAGAAGCGCTACATACAGAGGAAAAAACTTTGAGAACTTATTCGTCCTTTTGTTTGTGAGGGAAATGTTATGAAACAAGAGAAGTGGTGTTATTTTTGGTAATTTCCTAGCCGTCGAATTTAGTTCAGCCATGTTTATTGGAAATAAAATGTCTCCTATTCGAAGACATCAAAATAATTATCGATTAAATCTTATTTTGCATTATTTGTAGGTCTTTGCGCGCATGTGCTAGGGAAACAGTGTGCTATCGTAGGTCCAAATGTCTGTAATTTTCGAATTTTGAGGTGAATATGATCTCAAACGACTAGGTTGGACTCATCTACCGATTCTGTCCGGCCAGCCGGCTGTGTGCACGATTACGGACGTACGGAGGATTCTGTCGACTCGAAAGTTCAAGGGTGGGTTGCATTTTGAAATGCGGAGGTTGAGATAGTTAATGGGCATAATTGGACAAATGGTTCCAGAATTATTGCCATTTAAAATTTTGAGGTTATTTCCCTGATATTTCGAGTACTCCGGAAGCGATTGGATTGAAACTTGGATACTAATTGGGACATGAGGACTTGCAACTTTTTGCAGAATTATATTGAGACCATGCTGCCAGTAAATTGGAAAAAAAATTTCTAATTTTTTTCCGAAATTTCTTTCAGAAACTATCGATTATAGCCAGAAAAAAAATTCAGTCATACTTTCAGTTTTATATTTCGCAGCGGTATACTAAATTTCACTTCGACTAATGATAATTTATGGACATTTGGCGAAAAAATATGTTGAAATCGGTGGATTTTTTCTCGATGTAGTTTTTTCGGAATTACTCGAAAAATACTGATTCAATCATGATGAAACTTGGCAGTTAGTTTGAAAATGCTAATAGACAACTTTGTGCAAAATTTCGTGAATATCGTGTCTTCAACACAAAAGGAAAAAATGAATTTCAAATTTTTTCTCAAATATTCAATAAACTGTGAAATTCTGTATGAACCTTCAAACTGTCATCTTTCGATGAAGTATTGGATTTCAATTTGATCTAATCTGTATTTTCGCAAATATTGGAAAAAAAATATTGAATCGGTAAATCTGCGGAATCATTCGGAAGATTTTACCCAGTCACGAATTCGGCCTTCGCAATTAAGGTTCAAATCTACTTTGCACATATCTTGTTTCTAACATTCTTTCGGAAGATATTGTGTTTACGGTCAGCCGTTGGGCGATTAGATCGAATTTTATTCCAGTTCTTCATAGAAAAAACCTAGAAAAGCACTGACGTGAAGTCAGCAGCTTTTGCGCTTATATTCAAATTCGTTGCCACACGGTCATCTCCTTTGAACATGCGCGCAAAAGCTGCTGACTTCACGTCAGTGCTTCTCTGAAAAGGAAAAATGGAAGAGTCTTCCTGCATTTTGTTAAATGGAAATCTCTTGCAACAGATATTTTTTTATTCCAGCAGCAATAAAACTGGAATTTCTTGGTGAACTGTTATACTCTTGGTTCGTTATGGAAGTAACATTTTGTACCTCAAGTGGTTCCTCATTTGCAGTTAACAGCTATCAGATTCCACAGTGCCATTTACCTCACAAAGGCAATACAGATCCAAAATATTTTCAACGAATATTTTTGGAAACGCAGATCAGAATGCATTTGAATTCAAATTCAGGTTTGTAGTATTTTTTGGGCTTCCTATACACAAAATATGGTATTTCGAAAATGACCATCCCTGTTCCTTTGTTCCAAATGGATCCATAATTGAGATGACTTCTTCTGAGTAAGCTTGCATATTCAGGTTTTCATTGCTCTTCGATGCATCAAATGATAAAATTTGTTTCAGTAACAACCTACATGTAAAAGAAGATTACACCTACCTCGATTATTTTTGTAGTGGAATGTTGTTGTTGGAACTAGAGACTTAACTGTTGTAGGAGCTGCTATTTCTGAAAGAAGAAAATTGACATTCAATTCATACAAAGAATAAAGGTCGTTGTATTGAGCAAAAAATAATACTATAATGGAATTTCTTTCGGAACTGTTTCCTTTCGGGTCAACAGTAACAGGGCATCGGCTTGAACGGAATCGATTAATTCAGCTTGATTCATTGAATATTTCAGAGGTAAATTGAGCTCAGATTTATTTTAGGTATGGAAGTGTAAAAAAAGAAATACAGGTGAAACAACGGGATATGCTTTCGAATTTTCATCCGAAAATGGTACTTAATGCATAGGTTCATATTAAAAATGCTTAATGCGAGGTCAGATTCAATTATGTGCCCCCGAAAGAAAAAAACCCTAGTCTTCAAACTTCATTGGAAGGCTATGAGTCCGAATATCCAGAGTTGATTCGTTGATTGACGATATTCATTCAATGGTTTCGGAGTTATATCCGCGTGAATTTTTTTTGAAGGGCGCAATAGAGATTCGATATTTGTTGAGCAGGTTTGGGAATAAATATCAATGGTTACTTATTTGTTCATTGTCTCCGACAAACTCAGTTTCATTACCAGATGGAAGGATTCACTAATCCTCTTCTTTTCATATGGTCCTCATGAAATTCAACATGTACCTTCAAGCTATGATTTTTCAATAAGGTACTTTATTTGCATTCGATCTATTTTAGTATCTTGATAAAGATGATGTTTCTGTTTTTAAATGTTGACTTGGAAGTATGTGCCAAATTCATTTGAAATCTGAGGAACAGTATTATCTACAAAAAAATTCAGAGTAAGTTCGAAAAAACTTCTTCCAATTTTTCACTGATACAGTTATCACATAATTTTTCATGAAGTTTTCCATCGAAGTTTCAGAACTAACTTCGAAGCTTTAATCTGATCACTAGAGATCTTGAGATTTTCAGGTGATAACCTTGAAATTTCAAACAGTAACAAATTTGTTCATCTTCTGAAATTAATTTCGTAACGAACTGAAATATTAAGTTTTATTGGTAAATACTGACTCCGAGGACAGTTTCGAATATCACTGAAATGAAATAAATATTTCTCCTTGGTCTAGGTGGAATGGTTTTTGACTTATTGACAGATATTCGTCCTTGTGTTGAATTTCTCACGTTTGGCATTCCAGAAGTTTTCAATGATTTAACATCCGTGTTTTCCTAGAGAGAAGTTAATAACCTTCAAAATTCCAATTCGCCGTATCTTTTCCAATATCTGCGAGAAAATGCATCGCAATCAACTGATAATAAAATGCTTCCGTTAGATATGTGCAAAACTACAAAGGAACTGATTGAAAATTTTCCGAAAACTCACTTCACAAACGAACATTTTGGAAAATTTTCGAGGAAGAATTTGTTTACAATTTCCTACTGGTAAAATTCTCGTCAAGATCTGCATAAAGCTAGACGTAGGTATTTCATAATCCATTGCAGTGTTCCAATTTTATCGCATACGTATTTTCTGAAATATCGAAATATAGATATGGAAATTCAGGTTTGAAAATCGCTGGGTATTATCAATGAATCAGCCGAAATATTAACACTCCAGACTTGCCCTGGACATTTCAGGACACAAGGTCGTTTTTATTCGTATTCTTTTTCAGGGAGTGCAATCTTTCCATCGAAATTTCGGTATCAATTCCGAAGTTACAGACATTTGGACGAAGGAATAAAGCTCGAATTTTCAGAGCAAGCGCGTAAAAATATCCCATATCGCATACCGGGAAAATCATGAAGAGGTCGTTTTCCCCATAAATCCATAAAAAAGGGGAAAATCGACAATGCTGAACAGACTCTCAAACCCCAATACAGCCCATTTCAAGAAGGAAAACCCTAGTCATCAAAATCCACTTTCAGACCAACTCCGGTACACAGACTTTAAAAGCGAGATGCGCCTCCAATTCGCATAACGGCACAAAGAAGACCAGACAGAAAATGGGGAAAACTGTGGAAACTAGCAGCGTAAACGTTGAGTTAATCACACGGCATTCTAATTAACGAATTTTCCATCTGAAGCGGTGCACTACGCGTAAAAGTACCCAGAACACAAAGTAGCAAAGTTAAATAAGTTTTTAGTATATAAATAGATGGAATCATTTTTGACGTAGGTGAGGCACGGAATATTAAAGAGCAGGATGGGACTGAAATTCTAGACGGAAGTTTGCGAACGCAACATATCAAGGGAGAAAACTATCTTCATGAATAAATAATTCAAGTATTTCGTATTCCTCCTTTCTTCTAATTGGAGAATGGCGTGTGGGAGTCGGAAGGTGAGATAGGTAAAATTATGATGTTTGTTTCAAGACGATGCGCAACAAAGGTATGGGGGAAACGTTGAAGGAAGTAATCAGGAGACATTTAACACGAGAATATGAGACTCGTTCAGACAAATACTAAATCACAACGAGAACGAAGGCTCGTTGTCACCGAACATTCCATCTTTCTTCCACATCACCGGAAATAAACTTCTCCACATGAGTTAGGGATATTGACTTGTATTCCAGAAAAATATAGTTAAAATAAGATTTTTGTGATGAAAATTCATATTAATATGATTTCAAGTTGCAAATTAATTTTAGCCTGTACGTCTGCAGCGTATACTGGGTGGTTAAAAAAAATCGAGTAAAATAACGAAATTTTATTTCCAGAGAATTCAAGCATTTTAAGACTATCAATACAATGTATGGCCTCCACGGGCATCAATAACAGCTTGACATCTTCTTTGCATACTACACACGAGGTAGTTGAACATTTCTTGAGGAATTTGGTTCCATAAACGGGGCAGAAGCTCTCTCAGATCATTTAAGGATTCTGGGGTAGGTTGATGATTATCTAATCTTCTTTGGAGCATATCCATGCATGTTCTATGCAATTCAAATCTGGTGAGTGCGGAGGTATTGGTAAATGTGGAATACCAAGCTCTTCGCGCGCATTCTCAACTATGGCTGCACGGTGCTGTCTAGCGTTATCGTCTAGAAATTGAAAAGTTTCACCAATAGCAGCGTGAAAATTTGGCACAACATTGTCAATGACATGCTCCCTATAGTGTAAGGCGGTCATATTCCCAGGACAAATGTGTAGATCGGTGCGCCCGTTGAAACATATCCCGGCCCATACCATAACACTACCCCCTCGGAATGGATGGACTTCTTGGACATAGCGACTATTAGGGGGTATGCGTGGGATTGTCCATACCCATTTTCTTCGAGAATCTGAAAATCGTCCATGTCTGGATTCATCAGTGAAAAGGACACTACGCCATTGATCGTTCCAATTGATATGTTGCCTTGCCCATTCCTCCTCTCAATGGACGTCTAGAACCTAGATTCATCTCTCTCAAACGTCGTCTGATGGTTTCGATGGAAACTTGGACCCCATCTGCATTTTGAAGAGTATTCCGTAGCATTCTTCACGTAGATGTAGGGTTTCTTCTCGCCGAAACGGTAATGAAACGATCCCGAGCAGGTGTTGTTTTTCGTTGCCCACCAAGCCTTGGTCTTTTCAACACGGAACCTGTCTCCCTGAACCTATTCCAAAGTCGAGATATTACACTTTGGCTGACTTGGAGCCTTTCCGCTACAACAACCTGAGTTAGGCCACCCTGTAGTATTCCGATAGCCCTATTAGCCTCAGCGTTTGTTAATTTACGTCTTGGCATTTTCAGAAAACTCGTTTCAAATCGAAGGAGTTGATAAACTGACTTCATTTCAAAATAAGAATATTCATGAAGCATATGCAAAGAACCAAACTTCAGTAAAAAGGCGACCAGATTGACGAAATGTCTCATACTGATTTCTATTGGATCGATTCAAGTTGTTATTGAGTTTTGAATGATTTTACAGCGATTTTCTCGAAGATAACATACTTTTAAAAACGATTGAATACGATATCCCTAACTCTTGTGGAGCAGTTTAATATTCAGGATATCCTCATCTCGAGGTTCAGACTTCATTATCTTCTCTTGAGGTGGCGGCGTTGGAGTTTTTTCAGAAATCCTTCATCTATCAGAAGTACCCAAGTACACGCTTGGTGTTAGGGCAAGTTGAGTTCTTCTGATTTAGAAAGTAATGAAGAAGATCAGATCAAGGTGGAATATTTGTTGATTTGTGCATTGATAGTCGTCCCTGGATTAATGTTGCTGCATTTGCTTGAGCTCTGCGAATACTCTGTTCCTTTATATTCTAGAATTTCTGGTGAGAAATTCACACGAACTGAGCTTTCTTGAATACAGCTGGGTCCGCACAATTGCAAAATAGCAGAGATAGTTTCGTTATAGTGAAAATGAAAGAAAATCGCCAACAGTATTCTCGACCTCGAGGTTCGGGTAGTCCTGAGATAGCTCGATGAGTGAAATTTTCTTCACATAGCTACCAGTCAACAGGGCAGACGTACCCAGAACTCTTTCTTGGATGGTTTGGATGGAGGTATGAGTAGTTTTCATCAAGGTGAAATGTATGTAAATTAACATATGGTAAGAAATATTTAAAATTTGAAAAATTATTGGTAGTTTTTATCGAATTTCAAACAGTATGATTCTATCCGAATTCTGCATAAAGATGCGTGTTGGTACCCTTCAACTAATTGTGAGGTTTCGAGCTAATTGCTCAGCAATTTCTAAGAATTTGACTACATAACCTCAAAAGGGTATTCTTCCTGAATCTATTGTGGCAATTCAGAATTGGATTTGTCATCGGATTTTTCATCAATGAGTCTAATCTAGTTGTTTGAGTTCATTTTCGGACTGTAATTTGAAAATTGAAGCGTTTTGGGGGAAAATAGCTCTCTATTTCCAAGAACTTGCGCTCGAAGCTGAAAAACTTACCTTCCAATTTTATAACCCCATCAGTTTCACCGAGTGAATTTTTGGCAACGCATCTATAAGACCCGAAATCATTCTTGTCCACTCTGCGTACTTTCAACATCATGTATTTTTTGTATCCGTTATCCATCGCAATCGCCTCGTATTTGTCACCTGAAATAAAAAAAGAAACATGAAAACTTTGCAATCACGCAAAAGAGCAATTATGTTTGTTCGGAAATGCTAATTATTCCTTTATATACGGAAATTTTGACTAATGCTATTTTATTCATTATTTCCTCCCCTTTGATGATATATTCATTATTATATTGTGGGCAGCTGAATTTGTTATTCAGAACCGCTTGATTATTTACGAGTGATATTTTATGAAAATCAAAAGCTCTGTGATTTTGACGCGATGGTGTTTTGTTGAATACGGTTGTGTTTTCGAGGGAAGAATCCAATTACAGTTAATTTAATTTTAATGATGTTCAGCATATCATAATTATACCCCACGAATGAATCCGAAAAATTAAATAGTCAGAATTAATTTTTAAGGTTTAATTGCGGTTTACACCTTCAATATCAGAAAAAACGATTCGAAATTCAAGAGGAAATTTATTCATAGGAATGAACCGTGCAGATTGCGGGATTCATACTATTGGTTAAGTACAAACTCTGTAGAAAAGTTCGCATCATGAACAGAATCGATAATTCATAAAATAGCAGTAAACTGTTACGTTCATGAGTCTGAATCTGACTTCTCCATCAGAAAGTCAGGTAAAAATTTGTGGAATTCTTTTCCTGCAACAAGAATTCTATCGACTATTTTCGAATTTACATTTTCCGAAACCACAGCCTCGCGGATTCTCTTGATATGAAAATGTTTCGATTGTACAAACTTTTTTAGTATATTGGGTCAAATATGGCCAGTTTCTATGGCAAAATGCGAAGAATTTTCATTTTCAGGTTATTTGTCAGAAATAATTCTGGGCGGAACAATCAAGAAAAACCTACGTTAGTTTCTGTGCAACTTTGGGGAACTCAAAACTGTTTTCATTGAAAAAACTCATATTCCATAAGTTCATTTCAATAATGACCTCTATATATACCTTCGAACTACATAGCTCAAAGATTCGAGGTGTAAATGGAAAAATAAACAAACGAGCAGAGGCTTCTGATTCAATCAATGCTTTACTCGAAATGTTCGTTGAATAGATCCTTATTTCTGAGAATATTCTGATACTCGGATATTATTAATTGAATCATTTCGAACATACACTATCGAAAACCTCAAAGCTAAATTCGACGAATATGCAAGTTTCTCCTGAACCAAACTCAAACACAACTGCACATCAAAGCAAATATGATTCAAACCAGGAGGAGGTCCAATGATCGAGGTTCTCAAAATACTCGGAATCGGAACTCTACGGAACCGTACGACACATTGACATTCTTGTTGAATACGAATCAACAACCAGTGCAATCAAGTTATGTCCAGTTGTAATTCGAATTGTCACACAAAGTGAGATATTTTGTCCAGACTCGAATGAAGAGCTTCAGCCTTCGCTTATTGTATATCAATATAAAGGGTTTTACAAGGTGTCTCAAAAGAAATTTTATATTTCAAAAATCGATAAAAAATAAAATAAGCTGCTTATCGAGGAAATTTTTATTGATTATTACAACACACTCTTCGGGGATTTATTTATTTGGGAAGAAGTTGTCTAAATGTATTCCCTTGCGCTCGAGACATTCAATCAATCTAACATTGAAATTTCTAATGAAGGATTGGCCGGTAGGCTCCCATTTCGTGGTGGATATTTTGTTTTAACTGGTCCAGGGAAATTGTCCATAGTCCATAGGAGTCAAATCAGAATTGCGTGGTGGCCATTCATGTCACCTCTTCTCGATTAATTTGCTTAGAAAAATTTCTCGAACTCGTGGCAGAAACCTATAGGACGTGTGTGACATTGCTCCATCCGGCTGGAACTATGTTCTTTGATTATAGCCAGGAAAATTTTGCAGTTCAGGCAACAAAAACTGATCTTACATCTTAACATAACGCTCTGAATTCACTGTAAGAGCACGTCCCCTGTTATCTTCAAAAAAGTATGGCACGATAATTCTTCGCGATGACATTGCAGCCCATACGGTCACTTTCGGCGAATGAAGGGGTTTCTGATGCTTACATTTGGGATTGGTTGCACTTCGATAGCGATAGTTCTTTTTGTTTACGTGCCCATTGAGATGAAAATGAGCTTCATCGGAGAAAAGAGGTAAACTGTTTGTGATAGAGATTTATTGGTGATTACTACAAATAATACTCTGTTTTCACACATCATTGTGAGGAAACTGAAAAATCTCAATATGAAATAATGTGAACATGTATACTTAATATATATACACATACATACATAACAAGAATAAAAAACGAATTGCTTGAAAAAAAACAACAAAAACAGCTCAGAGTATCACATAAAATGAGTCTCATCCAGAGTCAAGCCTAAAAACTCGTCAATTGAATAAAATACATTAACTGCCAACATCAATTTCAATCTCGTTTTAAACGAATCCATTGGCAGATTTTTCACCCCACCAGGAAGTTTATTGTACAGAGACACAGCGCAGTATCCAGGAGCCTGTTGGGACTTACTCAATCTTAAGAATTCCTTCCTAATGAGTGACCTATTTCGGGTACCGTATCCATGTATGTCTGATTGTAATAGGTATTTGCCTTCATATTTATGTACATAGATTAAATTTTCCAAAAGGAACAACGATGGGAATGTGAGAATACCCAAAGACTTGAAAGTATCTCTACAGCAGTCCCGATACCCAAGACCTCCCAGAATCCTTATTGCCCGCCTCTGCTGTCTGAAAACGGCCCCACGATGAGCGCTACCTCCCCACAGCAAAATGCCATATCTCAGATGGGATTCAACCAGTGCCAAGTACACAGAAACCAACACACCTGTTGTTAGGGAAAAGGCCATCGTTCTCAGGGCAAAAATATTTCGGCTCAGCCTGTTCAGGAGGTTGTCAACACGTGAACTCCATGTGAGTGCAGCGTCCACATGAACACCGAGAAACTTCACCGAATCAACCGTGCCTTCTAGATCATCCAATGTTCTCAGAGTCATAACCATATTGTGTGTCTTACCCTCATTCACCAGTAGACCGTTTGCCGTGAACAATTCGATGAGCCTCTGCCATGCCACACGTGACCGTTCGAACAATGTTCGTGAATTAGATGCGCCGACTGCGACAGTCGTGTCATCAACGAATAGGGTAGACTCAACCTCTGGTATATAGTCCGGTAAATCGTTCATAAAAATCAGGAATAGGACCGGTCCCAAAATTAATCCCTGAGCCACTCCTATGTTGATGGGGCTCATGCTAGAGCATGTTCCGCCCGAAGTAACCACCTGGTATCTCTCGCTCAGAAACGAACCCACCATACCTATCGCTGTCTCATCAAATCCATATTTCCTCAGTTTCGAAAGAAGTTTATCATGGGGTACGCAATCAAAGGCCCTCGTCAGATCTACAAATGCAGCCTGACGGTAGTCTTTCTTCTCGAAGCTTTCGAGAGTAGAGTTTACAAAATCAATTATCGCCTCAATTGTGTTCCTATTCCCACGAAACCCAAACTGGCGGTCGGAAAATAATTTATTGCGCTCGAGAAAAACTATAATCTGCAAGTACATCGCTTTTTCTAATATTTTCGAGAAAACAGGAACAAGCGAAATCGGTCGGTAGTTATCAGCATTATCCCTGTCACCCTTTTCGAAAACAGGGATCACCTTAGAGATCTTCAAGCACTCAGGAAACTCGCCTGAGCTCAAGCATTTATTTATTAACTTGGTGAGTGGAGAAATTATAGAGTTTATATTACTTTTCACTACCTTGATTGAAAGACCATAAAAATCGGTTGAATTGCTATTCTTCAGGTTCCGTACTATATCCCTCACAACATTTTGTCCAACTTCATGAAAGCTGAATGTATAACCTGGTGGAATTTGTTTTCGGAAACTTTGATCCATAGATATGTCGAGTCGGGGCAGATCTCTTAGGGCTTTCTGTGCAACGGTTGAAAAATGTTTACTAAAACAATCTGCATCAATGTTGGGTGACTCTTGAGTACAATTGTTCCTGATATGACCACTTATTATGCGCCAGGCTGCTCTCGACTTATTCTCCGAAGATTCAATCTTGTTATCAAAATAATGTAATTTTGCGTTCTTTATTGCTTTCCTATATTTCAGACGTAGTTCGTTCCTGTAGGCGCGCAGTTCAGATGTTGCATAAAAACGGTACTTCGAGTTCACAAGAATCAAATTCTCTCTCATACGTCTGATCTCTTGAGTAAACCAACCATTATCGGCATGCGTACTCTGCATTCTCGATTTCTTTTCGGGAAATGACCTCAGTAAGTCATCAACTATGTTCTGATGAAATAAATTGAAACGCAACTCAAGATCTAAGGCATCGTCATCAACAAAGCCCCAATGCCTCCGTTGGAGAGCTTCATGCATTCCGAAAAAATCCTCAGCAGTGAGAGGCCGGATTTTTCTATATCTGTATGTTTTAGATTTATCTGGAAAAATCGACCTAAAGACCTGCGCGTCATGATCCGAGAAGCGCTCAATTGCTTGGTTTACGAATTCTTGGCTCTGAATGGCATCCTGGGGTTTTAGTTCTTTCACCAATTGAATTTTATAGGAGTACTTAGTATAGGAGCTTTAGATCTTTGTGCAAAATGCGGTATAGCGATGATCTATGCACGTGCAAAGCACTTGCACGCTTCCGAATAGAAAGGTCAGGATCATCACGAATAGACTGATTAGTCCGTTCCACGTTCTCCGGATTTTGGTTTACCTAGTGTTGAACTGGTCTCCTCGAACTTGTTCACCCAATTCCGAATGAGAGGAATGCTTGGTGTATTATCTAAGTGAAGTAAACCTCGAACGTAGAAATTTCTTCGCGCATTAGTCGCAGAATTACCGTTTTTGTATAATTCGCGCACGCACAACTCGCTGTCCGCTCCCGTGAAAGGCTCTATAGCAACTAAATTCCCATGTGCTAGGCTATCGATTTACATAACCCCTCGCGACTTGTTCAAAAGCTACTGATTCAATCAGTGCATTCCTGGAATGTTCGTTGATTAAATCCTTATTTTGAGCATACTCCGATACTCACATATGAACTACCGGCACATTTCGAATAAACACAATCGAAAACCTCAAAGTGAAATTCTACGAATCCGCAAGAACCAAACTCGAACACCGTACATCGAAGTGAATATGATACAAACTAGGAGAACGTCCAATGCACCAGGTTCTCAAGATACCTACACTACAATCGGAATGCCACGAAATCCGTACGATACATTGACATTCCAGTAGGATACAAATCGACAACCAGTGCAATCTACTCGTGTTCAGTATTAATTGAAATCGACACACAAAGCTCTATCGTGAGGTATTCTGTTCAGACCCGAATGAATTGCCTCAGCATTCACTAATTGTTTATCAATATATATCCTCTGAACCGAAAGAGGCAAGCCAGCCGCACGAAGGTCATTACATTTCAGAGGTGATAACTAAACAATGAACAGCCGTTTTCATTTCATAGACAAAAGCAGTGTAGCATTATGATTAACGAGCGTATTGTGTAAAACAGAGTCCGCCTACTCTGATTAATCGTTGTGTTAATGATGAGGAAAGGAGGAGTTACATTGATTCATCTAAGTGCTGATGCTTAATGAAGGCAACGGGCCTAAGCTGCACTGCCATTTTTTTGTATAGGCTTGTGGCGAAATTATAACTTCATCTTACTTTTAACGCACTTGTTAAAGGAATAATGAGATTCTTTTTTACTTAACTTTTTATTATTTTCAAATTATATGGAAAATGGACCTGAAGGACTAGATCATTGCGTTGAAAAAGAAATAGAGGTTTTTCCTAGTACGAAAAAAAATATTTTGGAAAATCGCTCGAAAGCGGCCATTCTGTTCTTGATGCGTCGAATCGCAAAACTCTTGAATTCAAAACGGAAAACGGGGACGGTCCGACGGACAGAATTGAATTTTACCACCGATTTTTCTCCACTGTTCCGTAGAACAAGCATTGAGTGTTTTAATACTCAATGCTAAGATATAGGATATAAGATTTAAACAATAATTTTAAAATTTTGTCCAACGATAATTTTACATTTCTTCATTACAATGATTAGAAGATAATTAATATGACTTTGAAAATTCATTGGTTTCAAGGACACTATTCGGTCAGTCTGGTCCTACAGGGGAAAGAAATGCCATAAACGAAAAGGACCATAAATTCGACATTTTTTCTATTGAATTATCTGAAAATGTCCAAGTCCAAGCTCACTTTTAAGAATTAAATTTAATAAATGAGTGAATGAATAAATAAATGAATAAATGGATGAATAAATGAATGAATAACTGAATAAATAAATGAATTGATGAATAAATGAATGAATGAATAAATAAGATAATGAATGAATGAATAACTAAATGAATAAGTAAATGAATAAATAAATGAATAAATAAATAAATAAATAAATGAATGAAAAAATAAATCGCATAATAGCTTTTTATGTAATACTTCTACATAATATCTTTCAATATGTGATACAGTTTCATCGTATTCAACATACCACGTTATGAATGTCAAATTTAATTACTATTCCAACCCAACAAGAAAGTCATTCCGCACAAATTTCGAATGAGTATAAGAAAATTCCAGATATTCGGAGAAATGATAATATTTCTATTTTTTTTGATTATGGCATCATGAAGAAGCACTGATTTCTGATAAGTCTTTGAAAGATTAAGAAATCAATGATTCGCAATATTAACCATTCATTCACTAATCTGATAACATTCGTTCCTCCTTAAATTGTGTTGGAGTCATTTACAAATCCGAATATAACTACAAAAACATATTGGACCAATATTCCCATACCCATGTCCCGGACAAAATTAATATTCAAATCCGAGTTCCATGAAGCCGCTACCACACCCGTTCCAGTTCGAAGGTAATGCCGCTAAAAGTGAGATTAGAGTTATTCCGCCGAATAAGGGAATTACACTGTGCAAAGTCCCCAGGGAATCAATGGATCAGGCTCATTGTTTTTTGAGCAGAAAAAACCTGTCACGTCGTTCATTTGGTTTCAAACATTTTGTTTTTACACCAACATTATAAAAACAGGAATAATTCAACAAGTTCATTTTACGTTTGAGACATTTTGCATTTCTTTAAAGAATGGTTCCGAAATTAAAATTCATAAGATTGATATTTTCGAATTCTACTGTTACTTCGTAATGAGATTCGTTTGCCAGTATCTGATACGGAAGTAATACGCATGAGAAACTAATATTTTCTTAGAATATCGATATTTCTGTTTCAGACATTGGCGAGGAAAACTACAATTAGTACACAGAAAAAAGCACTGACGTGAGGTCAGGAGCTTTTACGCGCTGGTTCGAATTTTAACAGTTAGATCAACACGAAATTTTGTACCTTATTGCGTGTTGGTAATCTTACCCTGATTACGAAGTTTCAATCTGATTGCATCTGTCCTTCCTGAGATATAGCGGAAATAACGTTAAAATTAATTGGAGATTCGATATTTATAGAGTAGGCTTTTATTTAATTTCAAAGGTGAAATTAGTAAATAGCTAAAATCGAACTGACGATTCTGTAGATAAAGGTAACCCATTCAAAGTTTTCTTGAAAATCTTAATCGTATCGAATTTATCGAAAATTTACAGCTTGATGCAGAATTTCGAGAGGACGGTGGGGAAAGAAGATCGGAAAATCTTCCCACCAGAAAGAAAAGCTGTGACTGGTAAGGTCTCTATGTGAACAAGCGACGTAAAGGCTCCTGTCCTCACTTAGCTAGGTGTTTTTCGTACTTGAGCAGTTGATTCGATATTTTCAAACTTTTTAATCTTTTTTTATGCTTTTGTCTATGCGAGGTTGATTATCCATAGGATTTAAATGCTGAGCGTTAAATAGAATCACCATTTCGGTTATAGACTCAAAAAAAGTCCGATGTGACCCTGGAATACAATTCCGTTGCTATGAAATCTCCCCTGTGTAGTGCTCTAGCCAATCCATAATCTTCAACACTGCATCACGTTTTATAGCGGACAAAAAACAATTCTCGGATGAAGTTTTTGGCTACCCTGTAGAGTATTGAAATTAAGCATGTAGCCATCCGAATAAAACCGGGGCATTCGCCAATTTGTAACAATTGTTCGAACGCAATCGTATGACAATATACCACAAAAATGCCCAGATAATGGCCGAATATTCAACCATATGTAGTTCTGCATGGATACAGATGATCGCTCATTCTGTTTTAAATTGTCATAATCGACACAATGAAAGAGAGACGTAGTAACCTACAAGTATTAATCATCCTGTAATCAAACACACAAACCATTTGGGAGTACTGTAATTTCGTAATCATGAGAATACTATATTGAAGAGGTGAACGATCGTATTTGAATAAATATAAACCATTATTAACCTTTCTTAAGAACAACAGTTGCCACATGATGGTTAGACAGAAAGAAAAATGAATAAAGTCGTTCGCTTAGTTATTTCCCAATGCTTTTGGTAACATTCGATGGATAAATCGGTGAAAACAGTTAAGGCATTATGTTTTGTTTGAGGACAAGATTTTTTTGGAACAGTAATTTTTAGGATAGGCTGTGCTTCTCTGTGATGCATTCTCAAGCGCTTGTTTGGGAACAGCGCGTACCGCTTCGTCACAATGTCTGTAATTTTCGAATTTCGAAATCCATTTGAATTTCTGACTATAAGATTCATGACCCCTGGTCATACAATATTATCAGTATATACAAAATTCAAGAAAATATAACAAAATATTTCAACAAACTCGAACTATGAAAAAGATGAAATTGAAGATTAGTATATCTGCGGAATCATCGTTTGTATATTATTCAGGCATTTGTAATCAACTGAGTTATAAACGAGCTCTTCTGATATCGAGCCTGTTGTTTTCCTCTTGAAATTAATCAAGCTGACGAAACTCTTAGTTTTTAATTAGACGTCATCATTCAATGGTTCTTTTCCATTATGAATTATTTCGGAACAGAATTCGAAATTCTTCGTAAGTTTCTTATTTTCCAACCCAATTACATTTTGTGACATCAACAGACAATCACATTTTTCTAGAGAAAATTAAAGTATTTTTCGCTTCGCATAAATCACACTCTGTTGGCCCAGAAATATGTTTCCAAGAGAGAAATGTTTGCGGTTGTGTATTATTTCTTCTGTATCTCTCGAAGATGTAAGTATTTCTTGCGATGAATTATTCATAAATCTGGAAGCCAGGAAGGGAAAACATAAAAGAATTTATTGGGGCCTATGGCTAATTGTTTTTGCGAATACTCGCAAAATTTATAGGCCCTCAAGACAGGGTAATATTGAATTCAGTAGCACTTCAGTGGATTCCTTGAAAAACGTGAAAAAACACCATCGGGGACTTGAAGAGGAGTTTATTGCCCATAAAAAGTGGATATGATATAAGAATTTTCCGGATATCATGCGACATATTGAGAGTTAACCAACGATTTTTTGCTTACTCTATGGAAACCTTTATTCACCACTTCTATGTAAGAAACATATCGTCGATTTTATGGTTCAAAACTAATGGAAAATTAGTTTTTCATGCATGATAATATAATGTAAGTACTTTCATGATTTAAAAATAAAAATATATTTTTCGATCTGAGAATGACTACCTGATATTGCTTCAAAACCTTTGTTATATTCCTTGAATTAGAAGAGGTACTGACGCTATCAATATGGAGATTTTCGACTAGTTTGAAATTTCACGTTGATCAGAGAAATTCAAATTATATTTGTTTCTTTCAAATATTTCATATATCAAAAGGTACCCATTCAATTGAACTGAACCTCTGGGAATTGTTGGAGAATGATGACAAGCAAACTTTTGAAGATGTTATAATGTTTATTTCAACAGAAAAATACGAAAACCTCGAAAGATCTTCTGAGAAATTTCATATTCAAGGAAATTAAACTGAAGTTTTTTTGAACTTCAAAAATGAAAAGTTGCTAAAGTCTTCGTGAAAATCGTATTAATCGAAAAGTTATATGCTCTTCACAAAATTCAGCATGATCCAAAAAGCTATCATTCTTAAAACATGCTTTACATTTCAATTTGATCTGATGTGCAGTTTTCGAAAATATTGAAAAAAAAAAGTATCTGAATGGTTACAATGTGGATTGTCATTCATACTAAGTCTTCAAATTGCTTCTTCCTGAAGTTGTTGCATTTACGATCAGCCCTCTATCGAAAACATTTTCACGAAGTGATAGTCTTAGAACGAAAACTTGCCTTAGGTTTATTTGAACGACTCGTTATATGCCAAAAAAAACACCTTCAATCATCTCTTTCACCAACAAAATATTTATCCTATAATTCAATAATATATAATCATCAGAAAATTTCGAAACATTCTTCTTAGAATAACAAAACACATAATCCTAAAAAACTATATGCAACCTTGCTGTTTTGAGTTTGAATTGAGTGTATATCAAACTCACTCTGAAGGTGGAAGCTGAACCAAATAATAATAAAATACAAGATAAAACATCAGTCCGAACAATTTATCTCAGAGACTGTTAATGTTACCTTACCCTTCCGAAAATGTGGGAACATAAATATCCCCATCTTAGTACTGATAATAATACCACTACCTGAGATAATCATGTCGCCCCTTTCCGTAGTCCAGTAATTTATGGATGTGGGAAAAGCTTCTGTCCGACATTCAAGTGTCACATCCTGGCCAACGTAAGCTCCCTCTAGCTGGTTGGGTATGGAGAGCATAGGTGGAACTGAAATGAAAAAGAAAATTGTGAAAGAATTTTATTCCATGTACTAGTATTTATGGTGCTGCATGATTCTATACTAATTCAACAGAGGGTAAACCTCGTGGTGAGCTTAAGCTCAGAAAAAAAAATTTCGAACCAACTTTCGACTTCCTTGGGGAAAAGATGAGGGATAAATCTAACAAATTGACTGAAGAACTTGATCTTTTGACGATCCAGAGTATTTTTCAAAAATTCTGAAAATCGACCCAGAAAGGGGTCGTTATCGTAGCCTTCACCATTTAGACACAATAGAAATTAACTAATAAATTTGTTGATTGAGCAATGTTTTCAACAAATTACATCATACCTCCATACAATTATCTGTGAATAGGCTCCTCCCGTAAAGATTTCATATATCTTCTCCATAATCAATAATAAAATTTAACTATCGTAACTATATGGTTGTTTGGTGTTATCAGATCCTCGCAGGATTGTCTGTTATATCAGAGAGATCTCGACAATATTGTTGAATGTTCTGTTCAAAAAATGATAGAGAACTTAATGTTGATGAATGTCAGACTATGCGTTTTTACAGAAACAACTCACCAGTATTTTTAGATTATTCGATAAACGGATCCCGTTCAAAAGCGGTTAATGTAGTCGTGGTTCTCGGAATACTGTTGGACGTAAGCCTGAACTTTTTAAAGCGAAATATGCAACATTTTGGAGTGCCCACAAAAAAAATTATATACATTGCCCATGTGAGAAGCGTCCTGGGACATTCCTGTGTAGTATTGTCGCTCTTTTTTATGCAGCCCTTGAGAGGGTACAAAATAAATTTTTGAAGTGGATAGCACATAAATAGCGATACTCTCGCGAAACCATTGATTATGGGATTATTCGGGATAATTGGTTTCTCGCTCTTCTCACTGGTATTATGTTAATTTATGAAATTATACATAATGTCATTGATTGTCGATATCTCCTGGATAATATTGGAATAAATGTTTCTCGGAGGAATTTGGGAGCTTGGGATTGGTTCAGATATAAGTTCAGCAGAGCAAACTATTCAATGAACAACCCTCAAGATTAAGCTTTACGTGCTGCTGGTTCGGTAAATATAGATTTGTTTCACGTAACAATTTTTCAACTGAAGGGTTTTCTCGAACTGTTCCATTATTTTGTAAGCATTTCTGGTTTTTGCGGCTGTATTCTTGCTTGTTTATTTTTTCACAAAATATCTCTTATTTTTAAATTATATAATATATTTTATAATATTTGTTGAATGGCCAATCCGTTTATGGTTGAATAAATAAATAAATGAATGTAGGATTTCAATTTCTTTCTTCAATCTGGGATGTCGTCACTCTGACGGCACATGTGGTCACAAGGGCAGATTTTAGAGGACATAGACGCCAAAAAGTCTAGAGATTTCTGGGAACATCCTGTCCCTTACACGTAAGATGATATCGGTTGTTGGATACAATCGTGTTGACGATTTATCTTAGTCAACAAGGGAGGTCTCGGATAATTTCAGAAAACGTGTAAGGAAAGTAATAAATTAACAGTACGTTGATTGAGTTCTTGAAAGTCTTCCCTGGGGGTCGAAATGAGCCCCAGCTGATTGGTCTAACTTCATCCCCAGTAAGTCAGATCTGTAAGAGGTCTGTCCAGTCAGACGCAGGTAGTAGGAGATGAAGATTCGGGGTGTACTCCCTCGATTTAAGTAAGAGTGGGAAGAAATCGATATAGTACACCGGGGAGAAGTTTTAAGCAGTTCCCGTCGAGGTTTGAGTGGAGAGAGTTCCCTTCGAGTTTAAGACGAAACAGTTCCCGTTGAGGTTTGAGACGAAAGAGTTCCCGCCGGAGTTTAAGACGAAAGAGTTCCCGTCGGGGTTTAAAAGAGACAGTTAAAGTTAGACGTAGAGGTATCGAGACGCGAAACTTAGACGAAAGACTTGGAAGTAAAGTCAAGAATATAGACGCGTTTCTAAACGAGTTTTCGAACATCAGCAATTGTCTTTTTTCCTTGTTAATCTGCTCAGTTGTATAAAGTGTATGAAGTCGGTGTAAATAGATTAAATAGCCAAAAACAAGTGTTTTCTTGAAACCCACCACAAGAAGGGAGACGAAGAGATATATTAGGAGTTTAGAATCAATCAAACCCCTAGACGATTGATAAAAATCCTACATGAATATATATGTGCTCCACCATTCTGTATCAAAAATCTAACCCGGAAAATGAACATTAAATATTGTGGCATGGGCAAGATATTCTCTCCGTCTGAGCAATGCCCTTTGTTCATTCATTTCAATTATGGAAAAAAACACATATAAACTGATTTCCTGAAGAGTTACCAGTTTCAAAGTCAGTCAGCTCAAATCATTTCTACTATACAGCATCAGGTTCGAACAATACGAACAGCTTGGCTGTTTCCCAATATCGTTAACAATCAAGCTTGTCAAATACAAAAGGAGAAAAACTTTTTTTTTGGACGCTGGAACAAATAAGCACAAAAAACACATCGCCAATTCCATTTCGATGCTATCTTTCTTTGTTGATTCAACGCGTCAAATGGAATATACAGAATTCATTGTCAATTTTATTTCATATAATACACACCTTAAAAATGGTGATTTTTCATTCTCGGAAAATGATCAAGTGAATGGGTATAAATTAGCTCGAAATTGCTTAGCCATATCTTTTTTCAATTCAATCCTGTGGTATCTTTCATTGTTGGAAGTAAAGCGGCCCAAACAAGAGAAAATGCATATGTACAAATATTCAATCTACTTTCAATTCAGATGGGTATTATCACCCAATGAGTATTTCCACATTGGAGCATATAAAATATAAATCTCCCTCAAAAATATGCTATTTTTATGATTCATCATCAAAATGAAGAAGCTTGTGGGTAGCTTAATTGTTCACTTTAATTCGTGTTCGTGAGATTTGAAAAACACAAATTTAGGAATTCCAATATCCTCATTCATATTCAGTCCTGAGCATCTTACGCTAGTAATTATTGTGTAACACAGCGACCAGACGCGGCTATTGTTTTGAGTCTTATGGGGTATCATGCCATTTATAACTGAAAATAAATTAAGTAACCTCGAAAAGCACTGACGTGAAGTCGGCAGCTTTGTCATGCATGTTCACTTTTAGTGATATCCTCTGAATATGTGCTTTAAAGCTGCTGACTTCACGTCAGTGCTCACTTAGGTTTTTTGATCCATTCCGGAAAGAACTTCGATACCGAGAAAAGAAACCACGAAATTTGAAATACTATACACAACATATATTTGTGAATGTTTTGGTACACTGCTGTAAAATATAAAGCTCAAGGTATGACAAGTATTTTTTCCGAATAAAATGAATAGTTCCAGAGAAAAAACTCTTTTTCGATGAAAATTGGGGATAGACATTTTTTCGAATCTACTGACAGTATGATCTCTACAAAATTTGGCAAAAGGTTGCAAGTTTTTAGGCTCCTACTTACTGCCAAGTTTCAATCCAATTGCTTCAATAGTTCTCAAAATATCAGGTAAATAAATGGCTATAACTCTGAAACCGTTCGACGGATTTTTCTCATTAACGTACTCAATTTTCGCATTTTGAAATGAAATTTTCAGGTCAATAGAGTCGTCTTTACGCCCATTATCGTGCCTACAGAGGTACGTCCGGCCGGCTGGACAGAATCTATTTTGACATGGGATTCGTCATCAGTGAGTCCAATCTAATCGTTTGAGACCATTTTCGGATTAAATTCGAAAATTACAGACATTTGGCCAAAACGATAGCAAGATGTTTTTCAGAACATGCGCTTAAATGTCATATAATCTTTTTTTCTCTACCTGGGCATTTGCTGCAGGTACTGATGAAGTAATGCGGAGAGGAAAGGCATATTAATCCGCTCCTCATTCGGGATAATAAAATATTTAATTTTTTCCGAGAAGAATTATTGTGAAAACAAGGGCGGTAGGCGTTTCGCCGATAAGGACGCTTGTGCTGCAAGGACATAGAAAAATTTCCTTGCAGACTGAATTAATTTTACCCTCTTCCTTGAGGTCTCAATAATGCAAAATAAATATGTACAGATCCGTTTCTTAGGATACCGGAACAAGTGTTGTCAAAAATCTAAACGCCGTATCACATACCTATTGGGTCTTAGGCATATTCAACAATGAATCAGAGAATACCATGGCGAAAAAAGGCATATTGATTTGGGATCATGCCAGCAAAAAACTTCCAAGGATGAGGCATATAAAATTCAACCTTCTGTAATATGTTGTTGTATTTGATTTATCATGAGAATTATATCGTAAGGAGTCTTATTGAATCATGTTCGTCTTCTAACTTCAAGTCCAAAAAATGTAAATACTTTTTTCATGCCTTTCACGAACTAATAGAATAAGAAATCCTCATTCGTTATCAAGGAAACCGGAACAAGTGAGCTCAAAATCGAATCGGCATATCCCATTCCAATATTATCCTGGGCATCTTCCGCAGTTACTGATAAAGTAACGCGGCGAGTAGGAAAGGCATGTTGATTCGCTTTTCATTTGGGATAATGCCCTCCATTACCCTAGGACAAGGGCTGCGGGCATTTCGCCGATGAGGACGCTGAAGCTTCAAGAAGATATAAAATTTTCCCCGACAGATTGAATTATTCCTGCCTTCTTACTTCATAGAATGCAAATAGTTTGCCAATGCCAGGAAAGATCACTCTAGTCCAATATAAAATTTTCCATATCCGTTCCTCAGTATATCGCAACAAGTGACCTCAAAAACCGAAAGGGCATATCCCACCACCATTGAGCCTGAGGCATATTCCACAATTTATCAAGAAAAACCTCGATGAGAGGAAAAGGCATATTTATTTTGTACCATGCCGGTAAAAAATCTTGAAGGATGTGGCATATCGAAATTCATCTTATGGTATTTCTCCTGAAAATAATATATTTGGAAGTCCGATTTAGTCATTTCTCCCCTCTCACTTCAGGTCCAAATAATGCAAATACTTTTTCACATGCTTTTCAGAGACACCCTTATCAAATTTAAAAAAATCCTCATTCGTTGCTAAGGGTACCGGAACAAATGAGCTAAAAAATCGAATCGGCATATCCCATTCCAATATAATCCTGGGCATCTTCCGCAGTTACTGATAAATTACCGCGGACATTTCGCCGATAAGGACGCTGACTGCCTTCTTACTTCAGAGAATGCAAATAGTTTGCCAATGCCAGAAAAGATCACTCTAGTCTAATATAAAATTTTCCCCATCCGTTCCATAGTATATAGCAACAAGTGACCTCGAAAACCGAAAGGGCATATCCCATCACCATTGAGCCGGAGGGATATTCCACAATTTATCAAGAAATACCTCGATTAGAAGAAAAGGCATATTTATCTTGTAACATGCCGGTAAACATCTTGAAGGATGTGTCATATCGAAATTCATCTTATGGTATTTCTCCTGAAAATAATATATTTGGAAGTCCGATTCAGTCATTTAAACCATCTTACTTCAGGTCCAAATAATGCAAATACTTTTTCACATGCCTTTCAGAGACACCCTTATCAAATTTAAAAAAATCCTTATTCGTCACTAAGGGTACCGGAACAAATGAGCTCAAAAATCGAATCAGCATATCTCATTCCAATATAATCCTGGGCATCTTCCGCAGTTACTGATAAAGTAACGCGGCGGAGAGGAAAGGCATATTGATTCGCTCCTCATTCGGGATAATGCCATCTATTATTCGAGGCTAATTGTGGAAACAAGGGCTGCGGGCGTTTTGACGATGAGAACGCAGTAGTTTCAAAAGGATAAACAAATTTGCCCGACAGATTAAATTATTCGTGCCTTCTTACTTCAGAGAACGCAAATAGTTTGCCAATGCCAGATAAGATCACTCTAGTCGAATATAAAATTTTTCACATTCGTCCATCAGTATATCGCAACAAGTCACCCCAAAAACCGAAACGGTATACCCCACCACCATTGAGCCTGAAGGACTGAGGCATATTCCACAATTTATCAAGAAATACCTCTATGAAAGAGAAGGCATATTTGTTTTGTATCATGCCAGTAAAACCTTTATATGCTGTGACGTATCCAAACTAACCTTCTGTGATATGTCTTATCTTATGGAATTTCTCATGAAAATAATATATTTGGGAGGTCCGATTCCATCAATTATCTCCTCTTACTTCAGGTCTAAATAATGCAAATACTTTTTCACATGCCTTTCAGAGACACCCTTATCTAATTTAAAAAAAATCCTCATTCGTTACTAAGGGTACCGGAACAAATGAGCTTAAAAAACGAACCAGCATATCCCATTCCAATATTATCCTGGGCATCTTCCGCAGTTACTGATAAAGTAACGCGGCGAGTGGGAAAGGCATGTTGATTCGCTTTTCATTTGGGATAATGCCCTCCATTACCCTAGGATAATTGTGGACACAAGGGCTGCGGGCATTTCACCGATAAGGACGCTGAAGCTTCAAGAAGATATAAAATTTTCCGCGACAGTTTTAATTATTCCTGCCTTCTTACTTCAGAGAATGCAAATAGTTTGCCAATGCCAGAAAAGATTTTTCTAGCCGGATATGAAATTTTCCACATTCGTTCCTCAGTATATCGCAACAAGTGACCTGAAATACCGAAACGGCATATCCCACCAGCATTGAGCCTGCTGAGGCATATTCCACAATTTATCAAGAACTACCTCGGTGAGAAGAAAATGCATATTTTTTTTGAATCATGACGGTAAAAATCCTTAAAGGATGTGGCATATCGAAATTTATCTTGTGTAATATATTTTTTTTATGGTATTTCTGATGAAAATAATATATTGGGAGGTCCGACTCAATATTTCTCTTCTCTTACTTCAGGTCCAAATAATGCAAATACTTTTTCACAGGCCTTTCAGAGACAACCTTATCAAATTTAAAAAAATCCTCATTCGTTACTAAGGGTACCGGAACAAATGAGTTCAAAAATCGAATCGGCATATCCCATTCCAATATAATCCTGGGCATCTTCCGCAGTTACTGATAAAGTAACGCGGCGAAGAGGAAAGGCATATTGATTCGCTTCTCATTTGGGATAATGCCATCTATTACCCGGGGAGAATTGTGGAAACAAGGGCGGCGGGCGTTCTGCCGATAAGGAAGGCTGGCTAAAGCTCTTTTCCGGCCGATTTCGTTTTTCGGGGGGTTAGGGGATCACTATTTACACAAATAACAAATATTCGGGGGAATCGTGTACGGTCGCGGGATTTGCATGAGCGGAATTTGATTCGACCGTTCTCGGTGTAATTTACGTTTGATTCGCCGGGGAAATTCGAAGGTTTCAGAGGTGTGCTGGGGTGTAATCTTGGAGGGATTATCGTGGAAGGGTTGAAGAATCCCCTACGAGATCTGCATTCGTAATGGGTGTATGGCGGGTGTCATCGATCGGATGTTGGGTAATGAGTTTTTTCACTTTTGGTTTTGTAGCGATAGAAGCCAATGAACTAAGTGTGAGATTTCTCATCAGCAAAATGGAATAGCTGGTGCAGTTATTTTGCATTGACTTAAACAGTATAGCCAACCAAATTTGAAGTTTTTTCAGGAGCTGACGCATATATCCGTTGATTGTTGATCAGTGGTGAAAACTATTCTTTGCATTTTGACTTCACTATATTTCCTAAGTAACGCTAAGATGGAACTCAAAATATTTAGTTGGCATTGCGTGAGAATTCTGTTTCTTATTCACGTTACAATAATTTTCAAATTTCGAAATTCCCCTCTTATTGATATAACTAAGAAGTCAGATTCTATATATTGTGTAGGTATTATCGTTTTGCATGTTCGAGAATACCACCAACCTTTCTCTTAGTGAATAAGTTACAGCATGATTGGAATGCTTAACTGATATTCTTCATGAAATTGTGGAAATTGTAAATTCTAATGCAGGGAAAATTATGCTTGGGATTATATCAGAAATTTTTTTTTTTTCGCAAATTGGCTAACAGGAAAACAACCTCAAATTTCAAAACACCAATCTTAGTCAAAGAATATGAATACAATAAAAATGGGCAAAATTGAAAGTTGTAAATGCAGGGTTGGTACTCTTTCATTTTGAAAAAGGTTAAGTTATTGATTTCTGAAAAAAAATGAAATCTATGAAAATGTTCCACCATTCATGGGGATGCATTCTTGAAGTGGTTGAGAATTTAAAAAAATTCCATATAAAAGAATTTATTCATTATAGGCTAAAGGACCTGCTCCAAGTTGGGGTCTATTTCTGGCTCATTCTGTATATGGAAGTTTCTAAAAAAATCTTGATATGCATTTTTCTATCGCAATTTCTAAGCCTTTTCACCTATATCTTCGAGGAAAAGACAAAAACATTCAGCAATGAACCGTTGCTACAAAAATAAATCTAGCAATATTTCTTCAATGAAATATGCCCTTGGAATACTTCAAATGAAAAATAAATCTAATCAACATCAAGCTAATCTGTGATACTATTATGTTATGATTGATATAAACATGGATGAAAAACACTAATTTTCTTTGCTTCAAATATTGTTCAGATTCGTAATAACATTTGATTCAAATATAAATTCTTCACGAGAAAAAAGAATTACTTATCGAAATTTAACCACGAATACACATGAATTTAACTGTGAACTTTTCCCGAACGAATGTGTTTGCAAAATTCTTCATAATGAAACCCTGACTGCGGCTCTGTCAAAGTAAATCATCAAATGAAAAATGCACGTATTCGAAAAAAGCGAATAAGTTCTATACATATCGCAATATGACCACCATTGCAGCACCAAATATCTCGACAATTAACTGTCACGCTACTGTTTTACATGTGAAACGAATGGCTGATTATACGCTGGATAAAAACATTGTTTTTCCATTTTATTATGCGAAAATCTTATGGTAAATGGAATTTTCGATACAATCGGAATATTCTGTGTGCGGAAGAGAAACATTTTCCGCTATGCAAGCACAAAATACATTCATTTGGCTGAATCGAATTCTATGTTTTTTCATGAAAATGCTTACTCACACTGAACTTTCAGTTGGACTCTCTTGCTGATAGATGGCGGCACACCATTCGACGCTATGCATAAGTAAACTCCCATATGCAATCTGCTCACCTTCGTTATGAAGAGGATTTCGCCGTCCACAACATTCACTGAAAATAAAGTTGTTGTTAGTGTTGGAGCTAGTAATGGCCAGTAGATAACCTCTTCATGTACTGATCATTGAGAGGTATTGCAAAAAATAACATTTACATGGAAGTTTTCACTAGAGTTGCAAAATGGCGAATGAGCCGGCTCGAATGTTCCACGGTGCAGATTTCGAGCATTTTTTAAAAATAGTCGTAGTAGTCAATTGGTGTAACTTTAAATCTTAATACACGTCGCTGTTTATAATTCAATAACAGTTGTTTCATATGTCCCGAAAATGATCCTTTCTTTATACAGGGTTTTTATGTTGTAAATTAATTTTAATCATAGATTATTCTCATGAAATAAAAGACTTTTATTTATGTACCATTTTTCGAAGTTTGGCTCAGTTAAAAAGTTATGAGCAGAAAATAATAATATTTTTATCACTTCCGTAGCTATATACACTCTTGTTTCCATCTAGATATTGACAAAATTAAAAAAACCGATGTCTTCTCGTGACAACTCGTTTCAATTTTGTGAATTAACTGTGCCAGCGTCTATGGAAGTTAGTGCAAATCTTCACTGCCCCATCCCATCACATGTTCCGAGGAATTCGAATACGGTGGACAAGGTGGCCACCACAAAACATTAATATCAACTGTTCGAAAAAAGTACATTGTCCAACGAGCAGTAAGGGAACTTGCGTTGTTTTACTGAAAAAGGACGCCTAGACAGACATTTGGATATGTTCGTTAGTTGGTTTGTAGGACATCGTCAGAATATCGCGTAGCTGTCATACTGTACCGATATATAGAAGAGGTTATCGGCTCCAATAAGCAATAGGTCCTTAGACAATAACTCTAACAGTTCTATGTAATTATGTCAACAGCAAATGCAATACCACGTTGCTCGCCACGGTGGCGTCTAACCCTTTCCAGGCCTGAATACGACATCATGCCTTTCTGCCCCTGACTGCTGCCGTTCTTTGAGCCAGCCTTAATGTTGAATATAGCGATTTGCAGTTCAAGGCAGTACTAATTTTGAATCTGAAGGCTCGAATACGTTCACTCAGTAACAGGTTTATCTTTTTAGCCGGAGATCAGCGATTTGATCCGTAGTAGCCAAATGGTCTCGTAGAGCCTGTTGTTCGAAGCGCCTCGAAGTGTTCATGTTCTTTTACCTCAATTCGACCAGACAGGACAAACTCGTATTATTGTCATTACAGTAAAAACAACCAGGAGGCTTATTTCGTGAAAGGAAAAACCAAAATATCGATATGCAACAATTCTTCCCCAGTCAAAATCGCTGACATGATGAAAACTTTCACGTCTTCTCAGAGCATTTTGTTAATTAAAATGGCTTGACACGAGTCCCCTGTCGGCTAATAGCTTAAGAGCAAACACTACCGTGTGCTCAGCTTGTTCCATTTTGGCAACACAGCCACATTCGAGTTTCATTGACCCTAGTTAATATCTCAAGGTCAGGCAGTTTTTCACGCCCAGCAAACACTAAAACGCAGCAAGAGTACAAAAACTGTACATCGTTGCTGCACTTAAAGTGCAGCGATGGTGGTACAGTAACTGTATCGAAACGGACCGTATATGTCCCGCGGAATTGCATCGAAACTGTACCGCTCAAACTGCGTACAGCCACTATAAAGCAGTTGTGCAGGAGCTATGCCACTTTGTAATGCAGTTTGCACATAGTAATAATGCACCAACTGTGCTACTTCGATATGAAGTTTCTAAGCAGCAATAATGCCGCAGAACCTCGGCTGTATAAAGAGACTCACAGGACTAAGATTTACTCCCGAAAAAATATAATAATTATTTTTTAAGAGATTGAATTGAAACTTTACACATTGATACTGAATTATTTACCTTCGGCAGATGTGAAAAAAGAGAGTCTACTACTTCCAGTTTAATCGGAAATTGCCGAATAAATTTTGATTTTCTTATATGATGTGATGTATATATTTTTGCATATTCGACTTCTATGCTTTACGGTAAAAAAATTCTGCAATTTTCTCTGTATCTAGATAATGATTAATTTACAAAAAAAATATTTAAATTATTTAACTTTCACGACATTCCACCAAAAATTCAGCATGGAATTCGAATGTATAAAAATATACACAATATTATTTTGAAAAAATTGTTCGGTCATTTCCGGTTAGACCAGAAGACACAGAATTTCCTATTTCCCCTCCTTCGATAAAAAACAGCCTGTAGTGTGCATGTCCAGAATTTCAATGCGAATACTTGAAAAATATAGGTTTTTTGGAGGTGAGCCTGATTCCTGAAACAAACTGGCTGTTTTAGGAATCGGGTTAGCCTACTTTATGTTGAGCATATAACGTGAAGTAATTCATAGCAAATTCATTTAAATGAAAAAAAAATTTGCACTTGGAACATGACTTTGATAGAAAAAACCAGAATTTACAGAAATACATAATGTAATATATTATTGGGTGACTCTCTCTCGTTTCTAATTCCTCTAAAATAAGTACATATTTCTCAATCATATCGTGATGGTTGTTTCAATATCGGTTGGTGAATCATTTTTGCTCCCTTATTTGTTCTGTCGTACAGCAACTTGAAGTGGAGAAAAATGAATTAATAAACAGAGAAAGTTCTACCGCTTATTGCGTGAATAAAATACCTAAAATTCCTCCACTGATGTTTATGTACTTCGAAATTTTTCCCTTTCCAGTTCAGGTAGATATCCAGATGTTTTCCACTATTGTCTATTTATTCCAGTTCTGAAAGAACGGCATCCTCTAAATATTTTACTTAGCCACACAGTTCAGTCTAGTTTGCGTCATTTCGTTTTTTCCGGAATTCATCATGTCGGTACTCTAGTTTTTCACACTTGTAACACAGTCAACTCGAAACAAACAGTCAATTCAAATAGCGAGATTGAACAAACAAAAGTGTTCCACACAAAGAACAAATTTCCGTTACAAAACAGCCTGGCCGACGACGACGATTGACAACGGCACAACCGGCACTGTCTGTGGTACCGGACAACGAGCACGAAACATAGTATTAAAGACAGAGACAGCGTTGTCTCATACAGCATTTCGATTTTGTTATACAAAAGCTGTACAGCAGCTGTATTCAAAAGATTGCATTTTCAGGAAAGCAGTATCACCAATGCAGAGATTGTGCAGTTTCAATACAACATTTTATGTACTGCATTCCGGTGACACTTGTAATGCGGTAACTGTACAATAGCAGTATGTTGTGTTTGTTGGGGGGTCTGCATGTTTTAACGTTGCCAATAGCCGCGAGAAATATTAGAATTTGGAGAAATTATGACGATAATAGGAAAAAACGGAGTGTCCTTCTGCAGGCTTCAGAGATTATTTTGTGAATTTTGTTTTGGAATGTACTTGATTTTTTCGTGAGAATGCGCAATGTTAGTTTATTCTTCATTTTTCACCTTATTTCAGTTTTATTTTCTTGAAAATTCTTGAATATAAAAAAGTGTCAAATTGCCCATTCCGACAAATTTTTTCAACCATTCGCACCCAAAATATTTTTGGTAAAAAACTAACTTTGGCCTACAAAAATCACCTCGTTATATTTGAGATATTATTTGCTCTTAATATAACTGTACAATTTACGATTCATACACTTTGTTCTTTACAAACAAAATGCAATCGTTATTATTAAAGCATGCCTTGATAACAAATGAAGTTCTTAAAGTTATTCCTTCTGGAGTATATTTCTAGAAATACTCGCCAATTCTGGATATTCTTCGACTTATCTCTCTTTCGTGAAAAAATTGACAGGTACTTATAGTTAAGATGCAACTTCTCCCCGTGATCCAAATTGAACGTGGCAGTAAAATTCTATTAGCAGAGCCACAAGAGACGTTAATTGAATACAGATGTGCAAGAAACTTCATAATCCAGATACTCCGCCTCGGAAAGGTGAGGAAGCGGAAGAATATAAGTCCTTTTCGCTCCATAATGCGATGAAATATGTACCGCCATACTACAACGAAAATACACATAAAAATGCTAATTCCATGGTGGATAAGATCGCCCATCCGGCTGTTTAATCTTGGTTTTGACGAGAAGCGATTTTTCTTTCACTTCGAATTTGGTGAAAAGTATACCGCGTCTGACGTATTGGATTTTAGATTGAATTTGCTTGACGGAGATGAAGCGAAGTTATCATCCATATTGTATATTCGGTTTCGGGAAGTAACAGGATGTTGGAATGAGAATGGCAATTGGAGTGAGGGGGCGTGTAAGGAGGCACGTGGGGGCTTCAGAATGCGTTGAATGATTAAAAACGCCCACATGCGTTTTGGCACTATTGTGTATCATTTCGACTACCGTTTTCTCTTCAGAATACACTACAGATTCATAAACTCACAAAAAACCGTATATGACACGCTCTAGTTCGAATTCAAAGCGGTCACCTAACCATGTATCGTGCCAGCCCAATAGGACTTGACTGGTACGGATGAAAACAATTTTACAATTTTCCTATCAGATGACGCTGCATTTCTGCATGACCATTTTTCTTCTTTTCAGTGATCATTTCATGACTCGATATTAATTCAATAGACTCCGTACTTATGAAAGCTTCATTGTAACATTCATAACTTTGGTCCTAGATATCAAAGAAACCTAGAAAAGCATTTACGTGAGTTCAGGAGCTTTTACGTGCTTGTTCTTTTGTCAAAGCGGTCATCTATACACGTAGTGACCTCGTAAAACGCAGATCTTTTTTTTATATGGACCTCAAGAAATTCTGCATGAATCTCGAGCTATAATTTTTGATCAAGTACTAGATTTCAATTCGAACCAAAATTTTGAATGAGTATAACTATCTAGAGAATAATTAGCGGATTCAACCCCTTCAACCTACACATATAATACGAATATCAAAAACCCAATGAATCGCAATCATACATAAATGAGATTATTACCATTGTTTAAAGACAACATTGTCTTTATACAATGTTATTACATCACCACAGGCACGGAAACCACCGGAATTCTTAGTTTGAATTGCGAATGTAATGCCATCAAATACCTAATAGTGCAATAAGGCAGAAATCTACTAGGAAAAATTTACCTACCACAGAAGGCCTGAAATATACTAAAAAGGTAGATTTCTAGCACAAATGGTCACGCTGATTCAATATACGTTATGCGTCCTTGGCTTTTGTAAACAGAACTGATGTCACAGAAAAGAAACATTGACATATTAAACTCTGAAGTTTTTTAACGGTACGGCACCTGACCAGAAAGGAGCCACCATAAAATAATTTTAATGCCAAAATTCTGACGTTTATGTGACTTCAGGACTTCTCTGTGTTCGAACAGCTGTTAACCTTCATGTTTGTTTTCGTCAGGATTTCGGAATTTTGAACAAGTTTTCGATTCCTCATATTACTTGTTTCCTGAAAAGGAACACATACAAGAGGCTGCATTTATACCATTGTTGCCTTCAAGTTGCACCCGAAATCAAAACATTCATAGTGAAGGAAACTTGCAAATTCTATTCTGCAAAGTGTTTACACAGAAGACGAAAATGCCCATATATTTTTAGGTTGTCTAGCAAATTTATTATTTTACTCAAAATAATTCAGATTTGAACTTCTTTATTCGAACTTGTGCATAACAAAATGAAGCATAACTCTCATATATGAAATTGTCCCCTTCTGCTACAATTTTTGTTTGAAAGTTGTACTCGAAGCATTCATATTGAGGAAAACTTGTAATTCATTTTGGGCATAAAGTTTACCATAGACAAATAGTCTCTGGTGTTTACACAAGATTGTTCAGTATAATTCATTATCGCTCTAAAGATAGTTCAAATGCAAATCTCTCTTCATTCAATCTTGTGCATAACAATATTTCATATATATAAGTTAACCTTCCTGATTTCAATGAAGGAAAGCTTTCTGATGTTATCAAAAACTGCGTATTAATATTTTTGTCCTTTTCAGGTCGAAGTCACGATATATTTACAGTTGAATACAACTGACGTGGAACCATTGCAGATGATGTTTCTACATGGACACTCAAGAGTACCGTTGGTGCGGTGGCAACGCATGATCCAAAAATTTCCTTCTTGTAAGTATGTCGTCTCGGCATTGGAACTAATCCAATTCTTTCGTCTGAAGCTTTTTTTTGTATTTTATTAATGAATAATTGCATTTTTTATTCTCCCGAAAATTCCTAAGCAATTAATTCCTTAGTATTAATCATAACTTCATCATTTTATCTTGATGAGTTCGCAACAAATTACTTTTTTCATCGAAATAGGTCTTTTGCATACATTTTTTCATCATTGTTTCCGTAAGACTAATGAGAAACTTAAACCGCCGTCAAAAATTTTAAATTTCAACTAGAAAACGATCTTTAAAATTTGGCTCCACATATTGGCTGTTCAAAAGTACTAAACTTCGCGCCTTCCGTGACGTACCAGAATATATCAATTCTCTCTCTGTCTCTCTTCTCGTGTACTTTTCTCTCTAGCAAGACAATAGACAGCGTCGGCTGTATCGATAAGTGAATCTTGCAATCATCAGTGACTCTGAAGGCGTTCTGGCGCGTTTCAGCCGCTTCGAACTTGCGTTCCGATTTGACCATTGTCAATACCGAATTATTCAAAATTCGCGAATTGTTGAAGTGTGTGATAGCTTAAATTATGATTTCGTATCGATATAGAACGAGAAAAACGTGAAAATATGATTATTCGTGTTACATGCAAGAGACCCATTTTGAAAGTTGAAGATACACCAGAAAATCTCTGAATTCTCTTGCAGTGAAGATATTACCGGTTTCAGGAATAACTAGACTATGTTTTATACAATCTTGGAGACTGTATAAAGTGCGCATGTTCTCGTCGTGAATGTTCAGAATCCCGTGGTAATAATTTTCTTCAGAAAAGCGGGTCAAGGTTACGAGAATAGAAATAGGTAAAATTGAAATCTTTCATTTCATCCAAATTTTTCGCAAAATTATATGAATTTTCAAAGATTTTTTTATATATTCAAGAAAAACACTCATCAGTACTAATTGAGAAGTATGGTATTCAAAACATCGAGGAAAGTTATGGTTTTTTCACGAATTTCCATAATGCCCATTATCATGAAAACAGTGGAAATTTTTCCAGAAAATTTTCGGAATTCTGAGTGGTCATGACCTAGTGTATCATCAATTTTAATATGGTTCAAGGTTCACCCTTATACTCAGTAATTGTGTTCAATATAGGCATTACAACCAACGCTATCATAACAATGAATAGCTCTGTTGCTGGTATTCATCCAATTATTGTTCTAAAAAATTTAATATATAGCCATGTTTCCTGAAATTTTCCACAAAATTAGCCAATCAATCAAAACAACTGTTACATTCGGCCCTCAAACCTTCCCAGAGAATTGCAAAACTGTTGTATGTATTCTTCAAGATATATTCACAGCTGAATTTCAGAAACTGAGAAATAAACAGAGTGAAAAACTGGATCCATTTCATGATGCTTTAATGAGAAAATTGAAAGTACCTGAATATATAATTTCCAAAAATGAACCAAGGGCCCAGCGTCGCGTCGTTCTGTCTGTTCATCGCCATTACAGAATTCGGGTTAATACCCGAATTATGGCGAGAGAAAATTGGGAAACTTTTTCGGCATTAAAATGTCTAATAATTCACTGGAATGGAAATTGAAAAAGAGAATTCCATTCTTCGGGCCATTCATTTAGATATGGACCCGGCTGGGTGCATCGATTGCGGCCACTGGGAACTTACTCTTCGCGATGAAGTGGCAAAAGATCGAATTATCTGAAATTCTGAATTCCCATTGTAATATCGAGATTCAATAATTGGATTATATCGAATAATATGAAAAGAAAGGGAAGTTAAAACGAAGAAAATTTTCAAGCTTTTTCTCCCTCTTGACGTTTGTGTCTGTGGTACAATATTGTCTATCGCATATTGGCGATAGTTTTCTTAACTCACGGCGGTTTTTGACTGTATGCCGATTCGTATAGTTTTGAAATATTGACAAATAATATGTTTACGTAGCACAGCTCATCCCATAAAATCCTTAACGTAACCCTTCTTACTTTATATGACATAAGGTGTCCCCAAGGCTCTGAGTTTGGGCCATTTCTTTCATGAATTGTTATGCATGAATCAATTGATGTATTTCCAACAAAGATTTCTTATTTTTCATATACGAATCGGTCATTTCATATAATATGGATTATATAGATGATAGAGACAATACCGTCACTTGTGTGAAGACCTAGTTCTGTGACTACCATTTCCATCAGAAATTTCATGTTCATAATGCAAATCTAGGAAATTTGTAGATTATTAGGGATAATGGAATTCCAACTGTTTGTTTCATGAAACTTCTTGCGTGAAATAGAAATATTAGTTTTCAATGAATTCTATAAATAATAATTCAGAAAATTGCAAATTATAGAAAATTTCTGAAGCCATATTGAAATGTTGATTTGAATTGCTTTAATGACACACATCGTGCAATTTGTACATCAGCATTCGCCAACTAGTTGCCAAGTTCCATCATGAACAACGAGAACGAGCATCACATTCTTTGTTATATCACAAGTGTTAACAGAGGAAATGTGAACGGGGTACCATACATTTTTTCGCATGATACAAGAGCACAGATGAAAACCTCAGCAAAAAATCTGTTTCCCCGTATAAGTGTTGTAATTTGTTTGAAGAACATGGATGGCATCTTTTTCATTGGAAAATAATTTTTGCGTCATCTTGAACTTATTTTGACAAAATGTCTTGACATAATATCTGAAACAGAAAAAGGGACAGAAAACCAGCAGGAAGCAGTAAACAAAATTACCTATATTTGCACTCTGACCGGGAGAGTCTTTCGACCAGGTCTGGTCCTCCAAGTGATAATTTTCAGATCCTCAGATAAAAGAAAAACTCTAAAAGCCACTTATATTGGGGAATCATCTCCCATAAATCTATAATTGGATATTTCACACTAGAAATCTTACAAAATATTGGAAATAAATTGAAAAACAATCAAACCTCAACAGAATTGAACGAATTAAAATAATTCATCGAATTGTGTCATTTTTTGCATCGGCATGAAGAATATAGGAAGAATTTTCCTAACCATTGCAATTTCTGTCCAAGATCGTTAAGATTAAAAAACAGAATTAAGGATAATGTGAATACTCGTCATAAAATTTAACTTTCGAAAAATTGTTCCACTTAATTTTAAATGCTCAGTCGAATATGGACTATCATCATAACTTCAATTCGAATAATAATTCACATAATCTCTTGAGAAGTAGCAGTAAATTTTTTGATGTATATCGATAAATGAGTGAATAAATATTATAATTATTATTATAACAATGAAGTGAACGGTTGAAAAATATTGTTTATGAAAAATCGAAAATTTTTATCCGATAGTAAATGAAAAATTTAGTATAAATATAATGTTAATATCGTTAATATTTGCCCAAAAAAATTCGCTCAGGCCACGATATCCCATAGTCTGTAAATGATCGAAGCAGCAATTTTCAGTTCCTGCTGCCAGAACAATAATAGAGGGTGCCATTAGAGGAGTGTTTGCAATAATGGACGGACCAGACTAATAGAAAATCTATCAGATGAAAACACAGAACAACTCTAATCGGCCGGAGAACTCCGGCATTCTGTGAAAGAGTAATTACAAAGGTCGGTCGGACCGAAACTAATCAATTAAAACAAAACTGGCAAGCGCTTTCTCGATTGATCATTTGGGAAAGAGGATACCGATTCAGGATAATTAAAAACGTTGTTTAAAATATGCTGATGTGATACAAAATCGTTCATATTCGACGTTTCAGAGTGTATGAAATTATAAATATTAGGTTTGTTCGTTGTACCTGCATGAACTACAGTAACTACACCAACTCCACTGACTTCCAATAGACGACTTCGGCCCAAGTTGCCAACCCACAATTTTCTTCATAAATTTACCATCACTGGGGAACGGGAATTTCAGGACAAATTCGTCATGATAAGGTTCGCGTTATTTTTAAATATCCGTAAAAGATGCCTCGGCTCCTCAAACGAGATAATTCCTTCCAAATATAGGTTTTTGTTAGGCTGAAATTTAAGTTGGGATTTCTGATTTCATGTTAACAGTGTCAAGTTTATAAATGATATGTTCCGCAAATCAACTTGGTTATTTCGGTTGCCGGTTTTCCGTTCTGTAAATACGAAATATTCGGTTGGTTCCTGAAAAAAAAAGGTTAATTACAGAATTTCATTGACGAAAATGCAACCTTTCTGTCACCAGGACATAGAAATATTAAGTCTATGCACCAGAACGACAATCAATGTTTTAAGGTAACATATCCATAGCACAGAACAATCTTTATTTAACTTATGATCCATAGACCATACATAGTAATTTTTCCATTGTTGATTGTTGTCTCTTCTATGCTCTATGGATCATAAGGTAGATACAGATTGTTCTATGCTATGGATATGTTACCATAGAACATTGATTGTCATTCTGGTGACAAGAAGAAGGTTTTTTCATCAATCAGATTCCGTAATTAACTGTTTTTCAGGAACCAACCGAATATTTCATATTTACGGAATGGAAAACCGGCAACCGAAATAACCAAGTTGATTTGCGGAACATATCCTATATTAACTTGACCCTATTAACATGAAATCAGGAATCCCAACTTAAATTTCAGCCAATCAGAGATCTTAACAAAACCGTATATTTGGAAGGAATTATCTTGTTTGAGGAGTCGAGGCATCATTTACGGATATTTATAAATAACGCAAACCTTATCATGTCGAATTTGTCCTGAAATTCCCGTTCCCCAGTAATAGTAAATTTGTGAAGAAAATTTTGTGTTGGCAACTTGGGCCGAAGTCGTCTATTCTCAGTGCAGCTGAGTGTTGTCACAGATAACTGAATGAGTGGACTTAGTGCAGTTCAATCTGTTCTATGATTCTCACAGAATACAAAAATATGATAGATGATTTTACGCAATCCCAAGATGACAGAATTCTATGCTTCTCGTGTTTTCGCTACCACTTCGAGGTGATGTAGATTTGTCTCAAAGTTTTTCTAAAGTCGTCACGGACAAAGGTGACAAAAATTCTATTTCAAATAACGATATAATGAAAATTAATTTCGTCCAAAAATAACCACACAAAGAGAACAAAGCTCGTCCAACCAGTATCCAGAGACAACCACAGATGTCTATTATTATGAATTATATTTACGCATAACCATCACAGAAGATAACCTCACTCTATGCACTGCACACGTCATCTGTGACTACACTGACAGCCAATATTTCCGCAACGAACAGAGTGCACGTTTACAACAAAACACACCGAACAGTATCAGTGGAGTTAGTGTGATTATTGTAGTTCAGGTAAGTACAATGAACAAACCTATTGAATACAAAGGATTCTACGTTTAATAAAAGCATCAAAAATACAGATTTCTTCTTTCATTACAGAGATTCTATGGTGAAGTTAAAATTATTTTATGAAACATCATTTATGTCTTGAATACATGCAAGGTGAATGATAAAATTGTTCATTCATTTCAATCATAAATTCTTCTCGTCAATCAAAACACTTTTCCTGTTGACATTCCTCAAGGTTTTGCCCAGCTCTTAGATTTTTCTCAATGTGTTAATACACTCCTGTACTTCATTCACTACTTCAGCGAAGATACCCTCCACTCTGATCCAGCATTCTTTCGCTCAGAAATCCAGAGAAAACTCATTTACCCCCCAAATGTTCATGACTCCACCGAAAATATTTCACCATACTCGACTATTGAAACACTTATCTTCCACTAGATATTCGTGCAATATCCAATTATTTTCCAAATGAGATTACATACAATTTATCCTTGCCCTTTATCAAAGTCACAACTCCATAATTATCCCCATTTTCATCAAATTTATAAATGAATTATGTTCAATGCCTTAATCACCGTGAGCACAATAAAAAACTCTATGAATATTTTCCACAGTCTTGTCTACAAATTACGAACACACAACTTCAAAAACTTAGGTCTGGTCACAAAATGAAAACTTACTTTAGCTATTATGTGGCAATTATTAATGGAGGTGGAGCTTGATTCAACACCATTACCAGCTTAGGGACAAACTAAGTGGAATTCTCGAATTCTCATCAGAATTCATATCAATCATCGTTGAATATCTCAACAACTATGCCCTTCAGAGGCAATATTGAGGAATAAAACATGATTCCAAAGTGAAAGATGATTCTTATAATGAAAGATAAACGTTATCTGCATTCTTCGTTGTGATTTTCTATGGTTTAATGATTCATTGCACCTATGACTAGGAAACTCCCCCAAGTGAGAATATATTACTGGAAAATATGTGCCATACCTTTAGAAAACTCCACACAGATAGTCATTCCATTCGGAATATCCATGTGAATACTACAGAATAAAAATTATTTTTTTTGGAACCCTCTACAGCCTGCATTTTTTAATCTAATAACATCTTTGCTGGGAAGTTTAGAATCGCTTTTTGGGCTGCGAACTTTATATGATCGTAAAAAGCTATATAATACTTCAAGAATATCTTGTGAGACTTTTGCCGTTTTCCATACTTTTTTGAGATTTCTCTCCAATATCTGGAACAGAACAAGTGTAAATTGAATGAAAATTATTTTTCATTCGAATCGCACCTGCTTCTGCAGATTGCCGTATTCGAATTTTCTGTTTCAGATATTCAAAAGAAACCTGAGAACCCTGAACAAAAGCAAATTCTGGTTCTTCGCAATTAAGAGCTATTGATTATCTACAGCCCCGATGATACAGAAATGAACGAGCAGAACCGTTAGCCAGCCCAATGATTCCTCTAGTTGTCCGTTCTCGTGCCCTCCAGAAATCATTTTGTTATAATTTGTATTTTCACCGCCTCCAAGAATTTTTTCGGTTTAGTAGGTACCATTACCCTCTGAAACATTTTCTACTCCTAAAAATGCATTCTCTGGCACTCATTCCATTCTTCCGATCGATAATAAATGGAAAAGGCAGCAAATGTGCTGTTGTTGAAATTAACGAGGAAGCACAGGTAGATTACCGGAAGGAAATTTTAAACGAAACATCATGATAAGAGCCCATAAATATTCTATTACCATTGTACTCTTTTGTATCTGATGAAATTTTCCTTCTATATCGAATAGGTTTATGTAGATACAAACGGAGAGGGAAGATATTCTACGCATAAATTCAAGAAAATAATTCCATAAACATGGGACCGCAAACGACCAGATGACCATTCGACCGATTTACACCATTAACGAATTCAACCGGCGCATTATGAAGCGCGATCTAACCTGAAAGCTTAGAGTGCTAGCTTGCTTTTTTCGACAGTTATCGTGTCGTCGGCCGGCTGAACAGAATCGATTTTGACACCGGATTCGTCATCAGTGAGTCCAACTTGGTCGTTTGAGACCATTTTCGGGAAAAAATTCGAAAATACTGACATTTGGACGAAACAATAGCACGCTGTTTCCCAGAACATGCGCGAAAAACGACAAAAACTATTGGTCATATTCGCGTCAGGATTTAAGATCGCAACGCCACGGTGGCCAGTTTCAGAATCTTAGATACAGACATAGATTATGTTTTGATAGTCGATTTTGTACTGTTTGTTAGTGTTTGGTTTGATAATTTTTGATTCCACGATTTATTCAAAGACTTTTTAGACTTTTATAGTTGACGAGAGTATTACTGGGAGCACATATTCCATTCTTATAAAGTAGGTATACATCATTCTTCAATATTATTGAGTGTAGCAACTCTAAAATTACGGGGATATCCCCAAGGTTAGGCAGTATTTTAATATTATTTTTTTCCAGATCCAAATGGCAAGATTGACTTTGGTGGATTTCTTAGGCTGTCTTGAAAGTTGAAAAACAGATAGTATTGTAAAACATACTTTTTGGGTAATGGACAAATACTTATAACTTTACTATTTTTATAGCGAAGGACTAAATACTCAATATATTGTGAATAAAATGAATGCATTCACATAAAACTAATGCTACTTGTATCGTAAGTCTTATTCATTATGGATTGACAAATAAATTTTACTACACTCATATGATTGTTCTTGAAAAAGCTGTAATAAATAAGCCTTGTACAATTCTGCTTTCATCGGCAAAAGCACTTTGAGCGAACAGTATTCATCACTAGACATTTCCTTGATAAGATTCTTTTTTTTCAATAGTGAGTTCTATCACTAAAACATTTAGGTTGTTCCTTAATGATCAGTTCAACAGGCAGATTTCCGGAAGGCAGAGCATTCCTCTTAAGTAAATTTCTGTGCTTGGATTGGGGGCCTGGAAAAAAATTGTCTTCATGAATGGGGTCTAATATTTTATGAGCAATTCGTGCTTACCTCTATGAAAATGATAATCATCGGTAAAAGGCAGGTAACAGACTCTCATAAATCTTGTTTGTTGGTTTTTATCGATTCTTCAACACTTTCAGGCCCGACTTGTTGAAGAAAGTTTCTTCTACCCTAACTCGAAATTTTCCACCGGGCTGTTTAAATCTATGGGAAGGGACATTTGAGTTTGCTTTTCCTCAGTGGAAGTACTTGTAAAATCACACAAACGCCAAAAAAAATACATAAACTTTCTCATTTTCTTAACATTTCTTTTAACTTGTCAATGATAATGTCTGTACCTCGGGTTACTAGGATAGCCACCAGGGGGAGTAGCGCTTATCTTCATTTGCCAATAGTTTAATAAAACAACAAAGTTCCTTTTAATAATCTTTCTAACAATTAGTGGCTCATAAAAATTAAGCTGGAGGATAAGTGTTCGGGAGAAAATATCGACCCTTAGATTTGCAATCGAAATCAGCAGGCCAAATGCAAAATATTTGCCAAATTTCAGTCGAATATCTTGTGAAATACAGAAACTATGAGAAAACAACTTGAAAGAAATTCAAACTTCAATACCTTGTATCTCAAGAACAGAAAATTCAAGGGAGTAAGATTGGAACACGTAAATGTCGAAAATATTTCCATTAGGGAATATTTCCTATAGGTGTACATCTTAATCGGATATCATTATGAGTCCAATTAAAATACCAATAAAGTTGATCAGTGTTTTTTTCCAACTGGGATGAGGTAAAGTGAAAATTTTCATACTAAACATCAATGAAAAACCATATTATCCTGAGGCTAAGGTTTAATTGGAAGCTATATTCAAATATTTGAGCTCTTTTCTGCAGAAAACGATCAATTTTTCATGAAACGAAACAGATGTATTTTTTCGATGAGTGCGCTGAATGAAACCACATCCAGTGAAATCAAGCCAATTATGTATTCCATTGTTTATTCCGCACAAATTTTCTCTTTGTGATAGGGTAAATTGAAAACTGAAAACCCCAATATGCTAACACTTTTGAGCTGATTAAAACAACTGTGAAGTGAGCACTACTCATAAAGGGTGTCTACTATGATATTCTAATTTACAGTATTGTTTGTTGGATATCGTGTTACTCAGAAAAAATAAAATTTCAACTTTGCCAGGAAACTATTGCAGTCGAGAAATGTTATTGTTGTTGTTTTGTCGAATGTATGAAATTAACATAATGTATCAAAATTTATTTCAAAAAGATATGATTTTGTTAGTTATCGAAGCATCAAGGCAAAGTATCATTTTCCTACATAATAGAAGGTCCAATTAATAGGAAAAGACTAATAGCATATTTTGAACGTAAAATAAACCATGTTAAAGGAATGGTTCATAAGAGAATATTGTTTCTTGTCCGAAAAAATGGCCTACCTATTTCGGATAGAATACTGTAAGTCTTTGTTATATAACATTTTTTCGAGTGTATGCATTCTGTGGAGAAAATGAGGTATCATTCTGTATATGAGTGCTTCTTTGTAGTCGGTTTGTTCATTCTAACAAATCAAAAGATACGAACTAAATAAAATTCAAAAAAATCGAAATATGAAAAACAATCGTTTCAACTCAAGTCCTAACATGTACTCCAAGGTGCAAGAGCCTCCTCAACATGATCTCATAATTCCATAAATTTGCTTTCTGTCGAACAGGGGTGTAAAAGTGAGAGATTCAATAAAAACACTTGAATTTTTAAGTGGTTTCCTTGAAATTCCACTCAATCAAATAAACTTGTTGCAGATCTAGAGACATCGATGCTCTATCCAGATACGGACCCTGTCCATACCTGCTTGATGTTCAAATAAAACACTTTCGTCATTTTCCATCAGCAGAATTTTCACGAAATTTGGCATGAGCCTTGGTGTTGTTGTTGTGATTTTCTCAAACGTTACTTATCGTGCTAGAGTTATAATGTATACTCTGGTTGTTAAATTAGGGCTTGAAGGTTCAATCGAACATTCTTCAATATAAGGATTGGTTTAACGGAGAAGAAAGAGCTCCAGTAATAATAAATCAACATAATCACAAGGACAAATATCCGTCGATAAATCAACAAATATTCCCCCTTGATCAGAGCTAATCATCTCTGTTAGATGTTGGACGTTTTCGTCTTGTGGGAATCCACATGAACCGAGCGTTTCAATGTCGGGATGGTGTTTGTAAAAGTGCAATATCGCAGTTACAGCGACCATGATGCGACTAAAGGATGAATGTTATACACATCGATCATAGTATTCTGCACTCGTGGGATTCGCAAGATGCTCCCAGAAGATGGCGTGCTGTACGTTGTTAAACTGCAGCGGTCCATCCGAAAGGTGACAAGTATCGAGATTCCCTTTGTGGTTTTATCCAAGATAAGTAGACCTGAAGATCAGTAACAACTGTGAAACAGCTGTAGTCATTCTCCTTGGATCCGCTTCTTTGGTGTAGATGTTTTGTTTGATTGGATGATTAGCTCTGATCAAGCGGGAATATTTGCTGATTTATCGACGGATATTTCTCCTTGTGATTATGTTGATTCTTCAATATATTTACATAATGGATGTAAGCTCCGGTGGATGATTGATGGTTTATTCCTTGCTGTTATGTCAATTTTTCATAACTTGGGCTATTTCTTCTCTATCAACCAATTTCCGTTCTTGAATATCATCCCATAAGAAAATAGAGACATGAATTTAATATTGATATCAAGCAATGGCGAACAAGGTCACTAACTTATTATTTCAGAAATTTTCATGGCTGATATTTCGTTAGTATAATCTAGGAAATCCAAAATTTTTATTCACTATCTCCAAGATAATAATGTTTTCACTAGAAATAAAGGATAAAATAACAAAGTCCCTAAAAACGTCACGAAACTCAACCAATATATTCCCAATAAAATACAATCATATTAGATTCCGAAGAAATTGATTCGTCAAACAACAGGTGCTTTTATATCTAGAAATTCTCGGAAGTTAAGGAGGAAAAGGTCGTAAAACTACATAAAACAACTCACCATTTTCTCCATTATATCTGATATCGTCGCCATCCTCTCTCCTCCACATAACATAAGGATCCGGATATCCTGTCGCTTTGCAGGTCAAACTCACGTTAGTCGACTCGAGAACCACCATATCGCTACTCGTCTCCCTGTCTATGATACTTGGAGGGACTGAAAATCGCATTAGAAGGATGTAAAGAGAGGAGAATGGAGAGATAGAGCTCTTAAGAGCAACTTGCATTTTTATAATATAACAGGCTACCGGACGAAAACTTCGTTATGTTCATGACGTGGAAGTGCTCTTCTCAGATTTTTTTTATTTGTGGTTTAAAAATAGATGAATGACAAGTTCATCATGGAAATGAAACAAAATATAATGAAATATCATATAAAATCATCAGGTTTTTCAAGAAGAATTGACTAATTTCCAGTGGAATATTTTCATAGAAAGGTGCAGGAATGATAATGATTTCAATGAAAAGCAATTTGATTCTATATTGAGTTAACTTTGCCACTTATTTGGTTTGTACAAATTTCATTTACAAATTATGAAAGAAGAATTCTGAAGAAAAAATGTATCAACCATTCAACAAATTCTTAAAAAAGAATTGACCACTTTCCAATGGCATATTTTCACTGGTAATACCATTAGAGGTCGAATTATTCCCAGAAATTTTTTCGAGCTCATGACTATTTTGAAGATTATAATAATTTTCTAAACATATTCATGAGCGTGAAAAAATTTCCGGATTTAATTCGACCTCGTGTGGTATTCGGTAAGAAAATTCCACACCGAATGTGTTTATTTCGAACAACATCAATTTTCGTCTTCATCAAGTACTTGCAAAACATAGAAGATTTTGTCAACTTGATTATTTAGTTACCATGGCAACTCAGTGAAACTCTGAGCAAGAAATTATTTCTGTTTTGAATTTGTCAAAAAGAGCACGACGTGGAAAAATGTCTCGCTTCGATCAAGAAAGTAAAGAAAATATTCCCCAGAATATTAAGCAGTTGACATTCGCGAATACTAGGAAATCAAAGGCAAGTGTATGAAAGCAGTTTATAAACTTCTGCGCAGAAAAACCGTATGATTTCGATAGAGCAGATATACCTGTGGAAGAACTGGCGCTTATTCTTGAAGACTATGCCTTCAACATGCGAAAAAAAACCCGAAGGCTACAAGATTCGATAATATGATGAAAATGACTGAGGATATTTAATATCTCTATGAATATGTGAAATTCGTGTGTTTTTGGATTTTATTCCTACTTCTTCGTGATATTCAATTGTTTGACGTCTATTTTTCACCCTTTCAAAGAAATATTTTGATATGAAATGAAGGCGAGTCTCTCGAGTCGTTAATCGCGATGAATTAAATTATTTTATTTTTTTCTCTTCCAATGTTTTGAATATAGTAATAACAGACTTTTCGACATGCTATTTCAACATAATATTGTTGGTTCATATTGAAAAAATACACAAAGTTTTGAATTTCGCAGTTAAACGATGAAGTATATTAAAAACAAACGAGGCACTCGTGGAGCAAAATGGGAACCTCTTCTATTCATGAGCGACGAGGCTCATTTTCACATCAATGGCCACGTTAATCAGCAAAATTGTTGTTCAAAACGATAACCAACTTCTTTGCACCTGAATCAATAAGACGTCGTGTTCCAATCCGACGTGTGTGGTTCCAACAGGATGGAGCGATCGCCCACACAGCCAGAGCAACAACGAACGTTATTCGTCCTCTCTTCCCTGGCCACTTTATTTCTGGGTTTGGTGACGTTCATTGGCCTCCTCGAACCCCAGATTTGGCCATCTGTCACTTTTTCCTGTAGGGAAATCTCAGACCAAGAGTTTACCAACACAAGCCCCGAATATTTGAGGAGTTGAAGGAAGCAGTTCGCGTGGAAGTTACCACAGTTGAGCAACGTCGGAAACTTCCAAGAAAGACTGTAGGAGGGTATCGCGAAACAAGAACGCCACCTGATTGATGTGATTTTCCTCACATGAAATTCCAAAAGGCTTTGAAATTCTGAATCCAAATTGTTCAATGAACATTTTTCGAGTAACGATTACCGAAAAATGACCAAGTTCTCTGCCGGACCCTGTACAACTTTGACATTTCGACCTTATATTCTCAATATAAGTAATAAATTTTTATCCTAAAGTCATCAGATTGAAACTCTGTGCTTGATTGAAGATTGCCAACTTTGAAATACATGGAACATTTCGTAATGATCTTATTGATAGGGATAAAAATCCACAGAACACCTTCATATTTTCCGGATGAGTAGGTTTGAATCTAGTCAAATGAAAACTGATCATATCAAGCTTGTAAAATGGGGAAGCACCTAATGAGAAATCCCAGACATAATGAAAGAGCACATCTAAAACCACTGCCACTTATCACCTTATGAAAGGGATTTGAGACCCTGTAGATTAACCATATTTCGTTGCTAAACCGAGACAGTCTGCAGAACGGGAATGGAAGGAATAACTCACGTACCTAACCCTGGTATCCATATTTGCACTGGTTGGTGTCATTAATCACTAGGGCCTAAGTTGACTTAACAATGTGAAATCCGGCAGCAATAAAAGAAAGACGAGAACGGTCTGGAGATTATTGTTTATTTCTGGGGCTCAGTTTCTTCAGGACCTCTAATGTGTCGAAAAAAGGAGAGAAAGAAGAGAAACAGGAGATCTGATCTCGGGTAAGGCTGGTTTTTCGGTAATTTAGGCAGAATCCTTTGTTGTTGAGGTCTGAACGTGTGGAAAGATTTGAGATAAACACAAGTTATTCTCGAAGGTGGTATTGTACAAGGTATCCAAGAGTTCTTTATAATTGAACTGAATAATAATTGAAGTCAAGTGAGCAGATTTTTAGGAATCCACTGACGTGAAATCAGCTGATCTTGTGATCATGTTCAAATTAAATACTAATTACGTCATCTTTTCACGAATTGACCCCTCCAAACGCAGCTCAATATTCATTTTATTGAACCTTCAAGCTGTACTTCTTAATCAAGTACTTGATTTCAATTTGATCCAATCTCATAAGAAATCATTTTTTTACTCAAAATTCAGCGTATGGAAAGAAGTCACAGGTATTTTGTTGAAGCCTCTGACGGGGACTGAGCCTTCTGCTCTAACTTTAATTACAATGCGTCTAGGTTTATGAAATTTTGCACTCTACTGATGATTTTCGTAAAAGGATGTTATAAATCGAATAATCCATTTAAATGTGGAAAAAATGAACCTTATAATCATCTTGCTCTATGGTTAGGAATTAAAAAGAATTATTTTTCTATCCAAATGCTGACCAGAGAATTTGCATGTGAAATTTCTAGTGGAAATAATTTCGATTATTTGTGATAACCGGTAAAATTATTATATCAAGCATTAAAATCGAAATGACGTCGAACAAAACAATTTTTTTCTATGAATGTTGTTTGGACAAAACGATAGTACGCTGTTCCCCTAGAACATGCGCGCAAAAAGGACAATGATGAGACCGAAACGAGCAAGATAGGCAAGCTAGGAACATCATACAATCCAACATAAATACAGACACAGGTCTGCAAAGTCAAAGGATATCGTCGAAGTATTCCTGGTTTCGAAGTTAGAATACAACCATTGTTGAGAAAAACGAGCATTTATCGAATAATTCAAACTGCATCGAACAATGAAAGTAGGCACCTTTTGATGTTTACAAAATTGCTTTGTCTGCTTAATGGAAGAATAAACACGAGACCTTTCAGCGCGTACCAAGGTATAACAAGAATTAATGTGATACCAATATCATCATCATCAGGGGTTATTGAGCAAATGGATAGTTAACGACGTTATATCTCTATTTTTTTTGTTGCTAGAAAAAAAACATTTTCCCTGTTGACTCATGACTCTATTCATCTTCTTGATGATATACACGGATCGATGTTGGTCATTATTTTTTTTTTGTCGAATCTGAATTGAAATTTTCAACTATTGGTCTATGGATAAGATTTTGATGTAATACCCAAAAAAAGGGAACATTCAAATAAGAACGACCTCATCCAAATGAAAAATTACCCTGAATGAGATGAAAACACTCATGGTTCCAGGGTGATTTCCCGCATATCTTCCAGCATTTTGAAATAACGTTTCCAATTTTTGAACTTATCCTCGCTTGAAGTTGAAATCTTAATACAATTCTCGATAATGGCTATTTTTCGTTTCACCTGGCTGCCTGTTTACTCGTACTTATACGAGCATTTTTCACGACAAATATCTGCTTGACTGTTCTGAAATATTTTATTATTAATGAACTTACCAACAACTTGTAAATATCCTTGTCGGCTCCTCATAGGATCAGTGTTAACTTGGCACATATACCAGCCCCTATCGGCCTCTTGAACATTTTTTATATGGAGATACCACGAACGGTGATCGTTGAAACTTAGAGAAATCCTTGGATTTTGTGTGATCACGTTATGATGTATAGATAGTATAGTCTGTGTGTCGACTCTGACCCAAGCAACCTGAAATATAGAGAGAAAAGTTTAATTTTATTATTTTGGTACTATACGTCTTCAATATCAAAAGTATCTCAGGGGAATCTTTGGAACCCTCGAAAGTTCATCTTGTAGTCGTTTTGCTGATTATACTTTAAAAACTGCGAGAATACATCCTTCAAAGAAATGTTCACTCTGAAATACAAAAAGTAAAATTGTTTATAGCAATGTGTTTATCGAAGTGAACACTATAATTTTTCATCTTCACGTGAAAAGTTGAATTTTACTTCGTTACTGTTCAGATTCGATTCGACATAAACGAGGACTTAAAGAGACGAAAATTAAGCTTTGCAGGGATCTCGTTACAACTAAGGTAGCGATTATATTTTATCGTGCGCATAAGTCCCCATACCTGCATCGATACGTGGAAAAAAGGCTTAATTACACGACTACCGGATCCAGGAACTGTAGAGAATTGTTTAATCGGTCCTGGCCTACTATTTCAAGTTTTTTTGAAACGAAATGGATGAAAATCTACATTGAAATATATCTGCTTTTCTGAGCGAAACAAATAGAGCGTCGACTGCTACCGGCTAGTGGAATGTACTCAAATTCCCTCGTTGAGGATGTTTTTACAGTTACAAAATACACCCCGGACGATTTATTCAAGGAACAGTTCGTTAGGGTAGCTTGCTGATGCATGGAATTTGGAAATGCAGTGATAAGTAAAAAGCTTGGTTATCTAGTGTGTTATGACCATTATCGCAATTTCAATACTACACTTTATCAACAGTGATAATAAATACATAGATACAAGTACAGAAAAGAAGCTTTATCGACAAATCCAAAGAATTCTCGTTAGTTGTACGAATTTTTCGGAGTTTTGTGAATCGTCAGGAAATTACCAATTTTATTTCTTAGTTTTCGTACCTTTTGGATTATTCGCGACGAATAAATATGCTCCAGCAAACCCTTCTTTCCTCAACCTGGGTCTGAGCCAGGGATTTCCCTGTCCTTCATTTCAAATTTATCCTAATGAGTTAAAGCAGTGAGCTAACATAACTATTTGAGTTCACTGTGGATAGAATACTGATAACAAAACTGTGTAACTACTCTCTGATCCACTTACACTTTCTGTGTCTAACACACGTTTCGGAAACCAAGTGTGGTTTCCGAATCGTGCGTTAACTATAAATGGCTCGAAAGTTGTTGAATTATGAATGTATACTTTGTAAGGGGTAGATAACATTCATTATTGCAATACGTTCCATCGGAGTGAACTCCAAGAATACTATAATCGACTGAAATTCTCGATTTTCACGTGAATAGTTAGATTTTATCATTCGATTCTACTCCTTCACTGTTCTAATTCGACCCCACCTGAATGAGGTCTTAAAAAAATTTCAAAAAGCACTGCCGTGAAGGCAGCAACTTTTGCACGCATGTTCAATGTGGATGACCGCTTCAGCAACGAATTTGAACATGCACGCAAAAGCTGCTGCCTTCACGGCAGTGCTTTTTGAAATTTTTTACTGATAACTTACTGCATTTCAATTCGATCAAATCTGTATTTTTATAAATATTGGAAAAATAAAATTTTGATTGGGTATATCTACGGAATCATTGGGCGGATTTTATCCATTCACGAATTCGACCTTCGTAATTAAGCCCCAAACCTACTCTACAAATATCGAGTTTCTAAGTCGTCTCTTCCGGAAGTTATTGTGTTAACGGTCAGCCTAACGGCCGACTGCGTAGACACAATAACTAACGAAAGAAACAACTTAGAAACTCGATATTTGTAGAGAAGGTTTGGACCTTAATTACGAAGGCCGAATTCGTGAATGGGTAAAATCCACCCAATGATTCCGTAGATATACCCAATCAAAATTTTATTTTTCCAATATTTCCAAACATACAGATCAGATCGAATTGAAATCCAGTACTTCATCGAAAAATAACAGTTCGAACTTTCATACAGAATTTAATCAGCATGATATGATAAGAAAATCATAGAAAATTTTTTTTTCAAATTGTTCTTATGACACGATTATCACGAAATTTCGCATAAAGTTGTCTTTTAGCATCTCAAAACTAGCTGTGAAGTTTTATCAGGACTGAATCAGTATTTCTCGAGTTATACCGAAAAAATCAACGATATCGAGAAGAAAACCTCGAAATTTGACATATTTTTTCCCGATATCTCCAAAACCTATAATCGTATCAAAATGAAATTTGGTACACTGCTGTGAAATATGAAGCTCAAAGTGTGAGTGGAATTTTTTTTTGATATGATGAATGGTTTCCGAAAAAAAAAAATTTTTTGGAAAAAAATTTCGAAAAAAATTTTCTTGTCTTTACTGACAATATGATCCTGACGAAATTCGGCTTAAAGTTGCGCGTCGTTATACCCCACCTAACTGCCCAGTTTGAATCTAATCGCTCAAGTAGTTTCCGAAATAAAAAATAAATAACTTCAAAATTTCAAGTGCCTATAACTCGGAAATTGTTCGAACGATTTGGCCCATTAACAAACTTAACCGCGGCATTCTGATGCACAACCTATCCTGAAAGTTTCAAGTTGCTTGCTTGCTTCTGTCGACAGTTATTGTGTCTACGGCCGGACGGACGGCCGGCCGGACAGAATCGATTTTGACACCGGATTCGTCATCAGTGAGTCCAACCTAGTCGATTGAGACCATTTTCGGCTCAATCATCCAAAATTACAGACATTTGGACAAAACGATAGCACGCTGTTCCCCTACAACATGCGCGCAAAAAGAGACAATAATGCTTTGCAGGCATCTCATTACAAATTAGGACACGATTATTGGTTCACGTGTGGACAATCCCCTCCTTTTTGCTTCAGCGCCTGGAAAAGGGGCTTAATTTCACAACTACCGAATCCCAAAACTGTGCGGAATTGATCAATCGGTCCTGTCCTACTATTCCAATTCTATTAGGAAACGAAATGGATAAAAATCTACATTGAAATAAATCGGGACTGTTTTTTTAAGGGAAACAAATGGAACGCTTATTGAATTGACTGCCACCGGCTAGTGGAATGTCCAAAATGCCCTCGTTGCAGGGGTATTTTCAGCTAGAAAATACACCCTGGGCGCTTTATTCAGGCAACAGTTCGTTAGGACTTTAGGCAAGGGGTAGCTTACTGATATTTGGAATTTCAGTGATGAGTAAAAAGCTGGGTTATCGAGTTAGTTATGACCATTACCACAAGTTGGATACTTTACTTCATCTATTGCGAAAATATATATTTTGAGATAAGAGTACAGAAGAAGAACACTATTGGAAAAACCATGAATATCCTCGATGATTGTCCGAATTTCTATGAGTTTGAAGAATCGTTAAAAATTACCAAATTTCTTTCCTATTTTTCATACCCTCCAGATCATTTGCGACCATCAATATGCGCCCACAAACCCTTTGGTTATTATAGGTTTTTTTCTTCAACCTAGGTTTTTTCCGAGGATTTCCCTTTCTTTCATTTTAATTTATCCGACTGGGTTGAAGTAGTGAGTTAATATAACTCACGTTGTTTGTTCACAGAAACTATACATGACTTGAAATATGTGGGATAATAAATATATAGTTCAATGGGGGTAGATAAAATCCATTATTGCAATATGTTTCATGGATGTGAACTCCAAGAATATTATATCGGTCTACAATTCTCCATCTTCTCGTGAAGACTGAAGAGTTAAATTTTACCATTCGATTCTGCTTCTTTACTGTTCTGATTCGGACTTAAATTGACGAATAATGATGCTCCGCGGGAATCTCATCGCAACTTAGGACACGATTATATGTAAAAGTGCGGATAGTTCCCCATACCTGCATCGGCGCGTGGAAAAAGGGCTTAATTAAGCGAAGACCGCATCCAGGAACTGTAGGACTTGATTAATCGATTCTGGCTTACAACAACTCTATTCGGGAACGAAATGGATGAAACTCTACATTGAAATATATCGGGACTGGTTTTCCGAGGGAAACAAATAGAACCGTCATTGCATTGACTGCTACTGGCTCGTGAAATGTACCGAAATGCCCTGGTTGAATGGGTATTTGCAGTTACAAAATACACCTAGGGCGATTTATTCAGGAAACAATTCATTAGGACTTAAAAGTAAGGATAGCTTGTGATGGGTGGAATTTGGAATTTCAGCGATGAGTAAAGAGCTTGGTTTCCCTGTAGGGTTGCTTTTCGACAGAGATTAGTCGGTACAGAAATAATTGAGTGATTATGATCAGGGGTTCTGAGGGGATGGTTTCTCGAGAGGATTTTTCGCCTGAATGAAACATTCATGTCATGTTGAGCCGAAAATTGTCCGTGGATACACTAACTTCCGAAGAAAGAGTACCACAGTTTTGAACTTTTCATGGTAGGTTTGAAGCCTGAATATATCAGCTAATTCCGCTAATAGGCAAAACCTACTGAACAATTTTGTGATCTTACCCATTTAAAATTTTGAGGTTATATTCTCAATAATCCGAGTGAAACATAAGATATAAGATTGAAGCTTATCTATCGATCGAAGGCTGTACTCGTATAATCGGTAGATGAGTTTTAATCTGTTTTTTTTTTGTGTTACTCGGATTGTAACCTGAAAATTTCAAATGAGGACAAATACGAAACTGTGCAATTTTGTTAGAATCAAAACGTCCCGAACTTCCCTATTGAGCTTCAATTCTGCTCTTATAATTTTGAGTTTGTTAAATGGTGTTATGGGAAGTTTTGGTTAACCGGTGAACACATTATCTTCTCGAAAAAACTGCATACATAGATTTCCGATATTCGTAAAGGTTTTCGAGGCTGGATTACGAACGTACAATTCGTGAATGGGTCAAATCAGCCCGATGATTTGCTTAAGAGAATTTTGCATGAACCTTCACGCCGTCAATTTTTGAACAAACACTACGATCGGATTTGTATTTTTGAAGGAATCTATAAGCGATTTCAAGCGGTGGACCAAAAGATCCGGTTATAGTTACGGTTATCCAAATTGACAGATTATCCTTTGGCTATATGTCAGTTTGGATAACCGTTACTATGACTGGAGCTTTTGGTCCATCGCTTGAAATCGCTTTATGTGAGGAATTATTAGGGAGGAGGGTTTTCACCAATTCAGGAATTCGGCCTTCGTAACCAGGCTCAGTATCTTCTTCACTAGATTTTAGCCTCTAAGTTATTTTTCTTGGACATGATCACGTTGGGCCAAACGGTCAATTGTGAACACCTTTACTTCCGAAAGGAACGGCTAAGGGACTCAATTATTGTAGAACAGTTTCAGAACTCAATTATGAAGGTTGATTGAAGTTTATGTTTGGAGGATTTCGCATCATTTTCATTAATTTTTTTTGAGTTTTCACTTCCAATATCAGCAAAAGATAGTGGGAGTGAAAACCCAAAAAAAAACCCGAAGAATTATCCATTCGAAATTTCAGTTTGTCAATAATTCTAAAATACAGATCTGATCGGATTGAGTGCTTGGTTGATAAAATGCGGCGTGAAGAACACTTAAGTTTCTGCAGTGAAAGATTAGAGATTCCGAGGTACTCCAGAGATAGCGGTGGTGATAATTTATTCACAAGATAATCATCCAGTAGGTATCAAGTATCTAGAATCCTTTCGGCATTCAACTGGGTGAGTAGTTCCCATGATTGGTAAATCATGAAACTGCAGTGGACAAATTTCTTGGATAATCCAGTCTACATGCTTTGATTGTTCAGATGATAGCTCGGTTCAAGAAGGATTGAGCTCATAAAACAGAACAATTGTCATTATAATGATAGTCCCTTTTATACAGAAAAAAATTCCATGAAGGAATCCTATCTAATTAAAAACTATAAGAATTGACCAATACTAAAAACTCCCATATATGGAAGCCCATAATATAAAACGAGTCTCAAGCGTATCGTTCCCTCCCGTATAGTGTCTGAGTTTTCTCGAAGATAACAAGATGAAAATATTCATCTTCCCAGAAAAAACCGGATTAGTGCTCCACATAACGGACTAGTTTAAAGATAACCTAATGGAAATTGGCTTTCGAGATTTTATGGACGTACATACTCAGATATACCGAAAAAAATCTCAAAATTTAAGATTTAATCAAATTGAAACTATAGAATTGACGAACACCAAAGTTTCTGCAGTAAAATATTAGAGATCCCGAGGTACTCCAGAGATAGCAGTGGTGATAATTTATTCACAAGACTATCATCCTGTAGGTATCAAGTATCTAGAATCCTTTCGGAATTCAACAGGGTGAGTAGTTCTCATGATTGGTGAATCATGAAACTGCAGTGAACAAATTTCTTGGACGAAGTCTTTCCAGTCTGCATGCTTGGGTTGTTCAGATGATAAGCTAGGTTCAAGAAGAAACAGAACAATTGTCATTATAATTAGAGTCCCCTTGATTTCAGAATATCGTTTCGATTCCATTCCTTCTCTTCGTCCTCTTCATAGGGAAAAAAATTCCATGGATCCAATTAAAAACTATAAGAATTGACAAACACTAAAAACTCCCATATATGAAAGCCCATAATATAAAACGAGTCTCAAGCGTATGGTCCCTTCCCATATAGTGTCTGAGTTTCCTCGAAGATAGCAGGATGAAAATATTCATCTTCCTAGACAAAACCGGATTAGTGCTCCACATAACGGACTCGGAAGAAGATAACATAATGGAAATTGGCTATTTATCCTTTCTTCGTACAAACTGGGATCCTTGGCTAAATTGAGAGGAGGGTCGGTCTATAGCAAGACATCAGATTTTCGCCGAACAGGGGCTGATCATGTAGAGTGAAATCGAATGAAATGGGGAACGTTACTGACAATGCGAGAGGAGCTCAGAGGAGACCTGGGGCGATGGGATAACATCTCTGTCGGTATCGGCCCGTGGATCAAGAAGGCTGGGCACGTAGGAAGTTAGTCGGGGCCGATGTGCGCTCTTGTGTTATACAGGAAAGTACTTCGGATGTAGTTTGTCCTTTGTGTCGAGTCAACTTGGAAACCGGTAACTACATAGTTTTATGTTGAAGAGAACTTCATTAAAATTTTTGGTATGGACAAGATTAAGATAAGGCCGTAGTCTCCAATATGATGACATCTATTCATCATTGAAACCCTTGAATTGAAATGTTACACATTTTGATTATAATTGCGTGGCACTGGTTGAACTACGATATTCACAATTTTCGTTAAGAAGAGATATTGTCCTGTAAGCGAGGAGCCAAACTTCAGGGAATTATGCCAAAGATCAAAACAAAAAAAATATTGTCTCAGATTATTCAAAACCTCAATTTATTGCTAAGGACTAAGAATGAAATCATGAAGCATGAGATGGATCTTGTTTCTGATAGCTCTTCTCCGAAAAGTTCATTTTTGTGAAACATTTCTTCCCCAACATGGAAGCTGAATTCCATAAACCTTGAATATAAATGAAAATACGTTGAAATCGAAATTTTTCACTTCCCTGTCCTGAAAATTATGTTCTGAAGATTTTTGAGCTCGACAGTTATCAACTGATTACATCGCAACTCACTTCTGAGGTTTCAAACTTCTTTGAAAATAACATATAGAGAGATATAGAGAAAATAGAACGCCCTGTATAGTTGAGTGATAGAATCTGAAATCTAGTGAAATGATAAATTTTTTTCGTTCATTCTGAGGGATGAATTTTGTATCTAAACAGTTTCGATACAAAATCCTTGTCGTCACTGAGGGAAGTCTAAAAAATTTTCAAAGAAGTACTTGTGGTCAGCAACCTTTGCTTTCGTGTCGCGTTCATCACGAAAATATGCAAAAATTGTACATCGGCATTCTTCAAGATTGTTCCGGAAAAAAAGTCTCGACAAAAATTGCAAAAGTTTACGATCCCCTACGACATTTTGTGAGCTGTTTCGCTTCAATCTAATCGCAAAAGTAGTTCCTTGTATAGGTCACGAGCAGTTTTGACAGTTGGGAGAGATTGGAGGACCAACAATAATCTAAAATGCATTGTTTACTATGAGAAAAAGCGATTTCTCTCGTGATTTCGTATTCATTTGGAAATTTTGGATTGATTTATTCACTTTTTTTGAAAAGGATAGTATAAATTTGGTATACATATTATGAAATTAGTCCCTGATTTCATATACAGGCAAATAAACAGACCTTTGGTTAGTTCAGTCAACAGTCTTTTCGTGTGTTGTAGTAAATTATATAGGCACCTTGTTACTTTCATATGGAGGTAAAATATTGCGTAAACATTTTGTGATATCATAGTGCTAATAAATTTTTCATTCCTAGATACTGCCAGTTATTTCTCTGTGTGTAGTAGATAGGAACAGTGTATTGACAGTGGATGGATTTTGTTCCTAAAATACGACTCAAGAGTGATTTAGATCTTTTTTTGTGAAAACAATCAGGAATGTTTATCAAAAACTCACGATTTTACGAAAATTCCCTACCTGGTATCAATCGTTATACCCAAACAAAACATTGGCAGTAGTAATACTGCACCTTAAGTGAGAATCATCTAAAAATTTGCCTGCATTGAATATCTGAATGGAAATATCCTTTATAAATCCTGTCTTGTTCAAGTAATAAAGAAATGTTTATTAAGAACTTATGATTTTCAAATATTCCATAACCCGAATCGTTCGGTATGACCTACTAAAAACCTACATGATATTACTCGACTAAACATGAAGATCAGCTGAATTTCGATGTCATTGCATACCTGAATTTCAATGGTATGAATCAATCCTATCTAATTCAAGTTTTATTGATTGTCCATTGATACAACCTATGTTCTTTGCCGAGGTAACTGACAGGATGCAAAGCAACATTTATTCTGTGAATTTCCATTTTAGAGCGCAGTTCTTTATTGAATTAATTCAGAAAATATGATTTTGTCCTTCAGAACCGATAGAATATTCTTATTTCTCTCTTTTATAATGGATACATTGAGTTCCTCTCCACATCTGGTTAGTACGTACCATTCAAATGAAAATACTTTAACAACTCATTGGTAGTTTTCATCGATTTGATGTTGATTATTCGACCTTGAATACCTGAATTTACTTAAAAAAAAGGTTCTAAATTGTATTTCTTGCCTTACTAAACCAAGCACCATGCAACAACACATTCAACCAGCAAGAATTGTATTTATTCGAAAAATTCCATAAATTAAGTCAAGCTGTTACTGTAACAAGATATCAAGTAATTTGGATATAGCTCCTAGATAATGCAATAGTGAATATTTCAGTCCAAAATGTCCAAATTCATACAAAATCACAAGCCGAATCGCTTTTTCCCATAGTAAACAATGCATTTAAGGTTATTGTTGGTCCTCCAGTCTCTCCCAACTGTCAAAACTGCTCGTAACCTATATTGAGAACATAACCCCAAATATTCAAATGAATGTTGCTCCGGAATCGTTTGGATGATTTGGCCTATTTTATATGCAATCCACCATGGATGTTCCGAGTCGATGGAGTTGTCCGTTCTCACGTTACGTACCTATGGCTTGCCGGATGTCCTTGAAGCAACACCAGCATTTATGGCACACTTCAAAAAAACATTGCTCAGAATTTTGTACACATTTATTACAAATTTGCGTCCCAAAGCAAAAATTTATTACAGCTCCCGTTTTCCAGAAAAATGGCGTGGGCCAGCTTTAGATTAAAGCTGCACCACGCAGTCTGTATTTTCCAAAACATGCAATACTTAGTCATCGAATTGGCACCAGAATTTCTTACACATTTATTACAGATAAATGACAAGCAAAAAATTCGAAATTATTAACCCCAAGGGGCTAGACACCCCTAAATATTGAATATTCAAGTTGAATATGCATCCAAAAGGTGGACGGTATGAAATTATTCATCATTCTTACTAAACAAACTTTAAACGACATCATATTGTCCGATGATGGGGATGAAGCATCCCCGAACATATCGAAATTCCTATTACGTAATTATATGAACAACGACATAAACTGCGTAACGCAATTTCCCGCGGACGGTACATATACTCGTATCTGTCGGGATATTTCAAATCTCTTGGATATCGCCGATTTTTCTTCAGTTCAAAAATTAATTACAGTAGCCCACGCTTCTCTAACACATGCTTAAGGATTCTAGTGAACTATTGAATCAAGAAAAATATGGAATTAGTATCGTAGTATGTGAAAAAAAAATTCGAAAAATAATGATGGAGAATTTCGATATTCATCAATTTTTATCGTTGTAAACAATTTATTACAGTAGCCCACACTTCTCTAAAATATGCTTAAGGATTCTAGTGAGTTATTTCATCAAGAAAAATATAGAATTAGTATCGTAGTATGTGAAAAAAAAAATTCGAAAATCAATGATGGAGAATTTCGATATTCATCAATTTTTCTCTTTGTCAAAAATTTATTACAGTAGCCCACACTTCTTTAACACATTCAAGGATTCTAGTGAACTATTCCATCAAGAAAAATATGGAATTAGTATCGTGGTATATGAAAAAAAAATAATTCAAAAGATAATGATGGAGAATTTCGATATTCATGGATTTTTCTCTGTGTCAAAAATGTATTACAGTAGCCCACACTTCTTTAACACATGCTCAAGGATTCTAGTGAACTATTCCATCAAGAAAAATATGGAATAAGTATCGTGGTATGTGAAAAAAAATAATTCAAAAAATAATGATGGGGAATTTCGATATTCATCGATTTTTCTCTGTGTCAAAAATTTACTACAGTAGCCCACACTTTTCTAACACATGCCCAAGGATTTTAGTAAACTATTCCATCAAGGAAAATATGGAATAAGTATCGTGGTATGTGAAAAAAAATAATTCAAAAATAATGATGGAGATCATTATTTTTTGAATTATTTTTTATTCACATACCACAAAACTAATTCTATATTTTTCTTGATGGAATAGTTCACTAGAATCCTTGAGCATGTGGTAGAGAAGTGTGGGTGACTGTAATAAATTTTTGACACAGAAAAATCGATGAATATCGAAATTCTCCATCATTATTTTTTGAATTATTTTTTTTTCACATACCACGATACTAATTCCATATTTTTCTTGATGGAATAGTTCACTAGAATCCTTGAGCATGTGTTAAAGAAGTGTGGGCTACTGTTATAAATTTTTGACACAGAGAAAAATCGATGAATATCGAAATTCTCCACCATTATTTTTTCAATTATTTTTTTTCACATACCACGATACTTATTCCATATTTTTCTTGATGGAATAGTTCACTAGAAGCCTTGGGCATATGTTACAGAAGTGTGGGCTACTGTAATAAATTTTTGACAAAGAGAAAAATTGATGAATATCGAAATTCTCCATCATTATTTTTCGAATTTTTTTTTTCACATACTTCGACACTAATTCCATATTTTTCTTGATGGAATAGTTCACTAGAATCCTTGAGCATGTGTTAAAGAAGTGTGGGCTACTGTAAGAAATTCTTGACACAGAGAAAAATCGAAGAATATCGAAATTCTCCACCACTATTTTTTGAATTATTTTTTTTCACATACCACGATACTTATTCCATATTTTTCTTGATGGAATAGTTCACTAGAATCCTTGGGCATGTGTTAAAAAAGTGTGGGCTACTGTAATAAATTTATGACACAGAGAAAAATCGATGAATATCGAAATTCTCCATCAATATTTTTTGATTTATTTTTTTTTCACATACCACGATACTAATTCCATATTTTTCTTGATGGAATGGTTCACTAGAATCCTTGAGCATGTGTTAGAGAAGTGTGGGCTACTGTAATAAATTTTTGACACAGAGAAAAATCGATGAATATCGAAATTCTCCATCATTATTTTTTAAATTATTTTTTTTCACATACCACGATACTTATTCCATATTTTTCTTGATGGAATAGTTCACTAGAATCCTTGAGCATGTGCTAGAGAAGTGTGGGCTACTGTAATAAATTTTTGACAAAGAGAAAAATCGATGAATATCGAAATTCTCCATCATTATTTTTTGAATTATTTTTTTTTCCCATACCACGATACTAATTCCATATTTTTCTTGATGCAGTAGTTCACTAGAATCCCTGAGCATGTGTTAAAGAAGTGTGGGCTACTGTAATAAATTTTTGACACAGAGAAAAATCGATGAATATCGAAATTCTCCATCATTATTTTTTGAATTATTTTTTTTCACATACCACGATACTAATTCCATATTTTTGAAGATGGAATAGTTCACTTGAATCCTTGAGCATGTGATAGAGAAGTGTGGGCTACTGTAATAAATTTTTGACACAGAGAAAAATCGATGAATATCGAAATTCTCCATCATTATTTTTTGAATTATTTTTTTTTCACATACCACGATACTAATTCCATATTTTTCTTGATGGAATAGTTCACTAGAATCCTTGAGCATGTTTTGAAGAAGTGTGGGCTACTGTAATAAATTTTTGACACAGAGAAAAATCGATGAATATCGAAATTCTCCATCATTATTTTTTAAATTATTTTTTTTCACATACCACGATACTTATTCCATATTTTTCTTGATGGAATAGTTCACTAGAATCCTTGAGCATGTGCTAGAGAAGTGTGGGCTACTGTAATAAATTTTTGACACAGAGAAAAATCGATGAATATCGAAATTCTCCATCATTATTTTTTTAATTATTTTTTTTCACATACCACGATACTAATTCCATATTTTTCTTGATAGAATAGTTCACTAGAATACTTGAGCATGTGTTACAGAAGTGTGGGTTACTGTTATAAATTTTTGACAAAGAGAAAAATTGATGAATATCGAAATTCTCCATCGATATTTTTCGAATTTTTTTTTTCACATACTTCGACACTAATTCCATATTTTTCTTGATGGAGTAGTCCACTAGAATCCTTGAGCATGTGTTAGAGAAGTGTGGGCTACTGTAATAAATTTTTGACACAGACAAAAATCGATGAATATCGACATTCTCCATCATTACTTTTTGAATTATTTTTTTTTCACATACCACGATACTAATTCCATATTTTTCTTGATAGAATAGTTCACTAGAATCCTTGAGCATGTGTTAAAGAAGTGTGGGCTACTGTAATAAATTTTTGACACAGAGAAAAATCGATGAATATCGAAATTCTCCATCATTATTTTTTGAATTATTTTTTTTCACATACCACGATACTTATTCCATATTTTTCTTGATGGAATAGTTCACTAGAATCCTTGGGCATGTGTTAGAAAAGTGTGGGCTACTGTTATAAATTTTTGACACAGAGAAAAATCGATGAATATCGAAATTCTCCATCATTATTTTTTTAATTATTTTTTTTCACATACCACGATACTAATTCCATATTTTTCTTGATACAATAGTTCACTAGAATCCTTGAGCATGTGTTACAGAAGTGTGGGCTACTGTAATAAATTTTTGACACAGAGAAAAATTGATGAATATCGAAATTCTCCATAATTGTTTTTCGAATTTTTTTTTTCACATACTTCGACACTAATTCCATATTTTTCTTGATTGAATAGTTCACAAGAATCCTTAAGCATGTGGTAGAGAAGTGTGGGCTACTGTAATAAATTTTTGACACAGGGAAAAATCGATGAATATCGAAATTCTCCATCATTATTTTTTGAATTACTTTTTTTTCACATACCGCGATACTAATTCCATATTTTTCTTGATGGAATGGTCCACTAGAATCGTTGAGCATGTGTTAAAGAAGTGTGGGCTACTGTAATAAATTTTTGATAAAGAGAAAAATTGATGAATATCGAAATTCCCCATCATTAATTTTCGAATTATTTTTTTTCACATTCTACGATACTAATTCCATATTTTTCTTGATGAAATAACTCACTTGAATCCTTAAGCTTGTGTTAAAGAAGTGTGGGCTACTGTAATAAATTTTTGACACAGACAAAAATCGATGAATATCGAAATTCTCCATCATTATTTTTTGAATTATTTTTTTCACATACCACGATACTTATTTAATATTTTTTTTGATGGAATAAATCACTAGAGTCCTTTAGCATGTGTTAGAGAAGTGTGGGCTACTGTAATGAATTCTTGACACAGAGAAAAATCGATGAATATCGAAATTCTCCATCATTATTTTTTGAATTATTTTTTTTTCACATACTGCGATACTAATTCCATATTTTTTTTGATGGAATAGTTCACTAGAATCCTTGAGCATGTGTTAAAGGAGTGTGGGCTACTGTAATACATTTTTGACACAGAGAAAAATCCATGAATATCGAAATTCTCCATCATTATCTTTTGAATTATTTTTTTTCACATACCACGATACTAATTCCATATTTTACTTGATGGAATAGTTCACTAGAATCCTTGAGCATGTGTTAAAGAAGTGTGGGCTACTGTTATGAATTTTTGACAAAGAGAAAAATTCACAGAGAAAAATCGATGAATATCGAAATTCTATATCATTAATTTTCGAATTTTTTTTTTCACATACTACGATACTCATTCCATATTTTTCTTGATGAAATAACTCACTAGGATCTTTGAGCATGTGTTAGAGAAGTGTGGGCTACTGTATTAAATTGTTTACAACGAGAAAAATTGATGAATATCGAAATTCTCCATCATTATATTTCGAATTTTTTTTTTCACATACTACGATACTAATTCCATATTTTTCTTGATTCAATAGTTCACTAGAATCCTTAAGCATGTGTTAGAGAAGCGTGGGCTACTGTAATAAATTTTTGAACTGAAGAAAAATCGGCGATATCCAAGAGATTTGAAATATCCCGACAGATACGAGTATATGTACCGTCCGCGGGAAATTGCGTTACGCAGTTTATGTCGTTGTTCATATAATTACGTAATAGGAATTTCGATATGTTCGGGGATGCTTCATTCCCATCATCGGACAATATGATGTCGTTTAAAGTTTGTTTAAATAAGAATAATGAATAATATCATACCGTCCACCTTTTGGATGCATATTCAACTTGAATATTCAATATTTAGGGGTGTCTAGCCCCTTGGGGTTAATAATTTCGAATTTTTTGCTTGTCATTTATCTGTAATAAATGTGTAAGAAATTCTGGTGCCAATTCAATGACTAAATATTGCATGTTTTGGAAAATACACACTGCGTGGTGCAGCTTTAATCTAAAGCTGGACCACGCCATTTTTCTGGAAAACGGGAGCTGTAATAAATTTTTGCTTTGGGACGCAAATTTGTAATAAATGTGTACAAAATTCTGAGCAATGTTTTTTTGAAGTGTGCCATAAATGCTGGTGTAGCTTTAAGGACATGCTGGCCGGCCTCATTGAGTCGAGTTCGACATTGAAAATGACAGAACGCTGCTCCTCAGAACACGCCTACCAAAATATATCGACATAATCATGTTAAATTTGCAGTATAAAATAACCTGAATACCTTGCTGAAAACAAGAGACACCAGACTTCGAAGAAGGACACTAACATCAGATACTGGAGATGAAATGTTGAAGCTTTGAATGAAACTCAGATTTCTTCTTCTTTGAGATTAGTTAACTCCCTCATTTCAGAGCCTGGCGTAATATAACTGCATCATTATTATAACTATGACATTTCAAACTTGAAAAAAAATTTCTGCTAGAAAATAACAGCCCTAATTGGGTGATTCATGGAAATTTTATCAATGCAAGAATCACAGAAGAATCAAAAGCCTATGCATCACTTCAGATGGATGAACGGCTGTGACTGTCATGTCGTTAAAACAAACGAACTACGACGTATTGTTTTTTGATTCACGGAGAATCTGCCTAATTATGATAGATGAATTGGAAAAAAAACAAGCATTCTTGATTATTCCAATACAGATCGTCATACCTGTGATTGATTGTTGCTTATACAGCTTATCGTTCCTGACAGCAAGCGAAAGGAATTAACACAGAAAAATTCATTTCAAAAGTATCCCCGAAAGATCGAATACTGAGCAGAAGCGTTCGTACTTTAGCTATAACTCAGTATACTATCATTTAGCTCATGGTTTTCTGTTCAGTGAAAATGCCCCAGAAGGAAATAGATCCTTCGTAATACAGAACAGAATACTCCGAATGATATTCGAGTCTGCTCCGTCCTCATGTAACTCCCTTTTTATTGACGAGGATATTCTTACCTTGACCTAATATGCATAGAATGCATCAAAGGTATCGACACTTTCCTACCATTACCCACTGAAATTTTTGGTTCGAAGCACGGAAATAGAATAAACAAATATTGTTTTAGGTTTGCCACCGGATAAGAATAAATTGGGCTATAATCAGTAGAAACTATTTCCCAAAAAAATTATTCAATCTTTCATACTTGCATTATTTCGGAACACACAGATCAGACCGAATTGAAATCTAATCTATAGCAAAATGATGAGCTTAAATATTGAGCAATATTCATTTTATTGACAAATTCTTCACTATTGAGGCTTCCACTTCAATTTCTCCCAGTAAACTATAAGTTTGGCATTTTCAGAGTTCAGTACCTTCTAACTTCTCGATGTCGAACTAATAATCACTTGAAAACTTTGAACAAGTTTCCTGTGATGCCTATTGTGTATTCATTGGTGTCCACCACAACTTTTTCTTAACTGGTAAAACTGTAAGAGCCATGTTATATTAGAATGCCCTCATAGTATTGAAGAAATGCGAGTAAATCAAAAGAATTCACTCTGCGTATATCTAGATATATAACTCAAAAGCACAAGTATAGGTCATTTTGAATTGTGCCTCAATTTGAAAGCTTGTATATGAGGTACAGATTCTCGAGGAACTTTTGTTATAGTTCACATCTACTATCCAAAGGCTGAGCAATGAGACCTCTCATGATATTTTCATAGTTCTGGGAACTGCTAGACGAGACGTCCATTTTAATTGTTCTGGGGACTGTCAAAGTCCTGGACGATAACTTCTACTGAACATAATTTATTTTCTCTGTCGTAACTTGGACGCTAGGGCATTGAAACCTGAACCCAGAGGAAGTAATGTAATTCAGAGGAGCAATAAAATGTTCCAGTAGTTCATTTCGATTAAATAAACATCTTGCTCAAGAAAGCTTCCGTCTCTGGAATAAACTTAAATTTATGGAGTAACAGAACAAAATATACCGATGAGGATAGAATACATTACCACCCTTAATATTTCGGCCGGCATGCCATTAAAAAAAAATGCGAAAAGAGGTAAACTCTGGTTCGAAGGAGGTCATTTTATACGGTTGGTCCCAATCAATATGCACCAACTCTGAGAGCGCGATGACAGTAACACCTTACATCTTGAACAAAAAAGGAGGTTTAGTGACAACCTGATTCAAAGGTGATTTGATTGCCTCTTCAAAAATACTATACACTTGACTCTTTTATCAGTAGGAAGAATGAAAAAAGAAAAATATTTTCGTGACCAATAGTTTCAATGAAATATGGAAATGATGAAAAAACCTAAAAAAGCACCAAATGACTCCGCAGATATACCCATTAAAATTTTTGTTTTTTTCCAATATTTCCAAGAATACAGATGAGATCAAATTAAAATCCATTGCAGTTCGAAGGATCATAAAGAATTCAATGAGGATAATATGATCAGAGGATCACAAAATATGAATCTGAAAAAAAAATTCGAATTTTTTTTTAATTGTTCTGAACACAATATCATCATGAAAATTTGCACAAAGTTGTCTATAAGTATTTTCGAACTAGCTGCAAAGTTCCGTCATGATTGAATCTGCAATTTTTGAGTTATTCTGAAAAAACTGATGTTATAGACTTCACCTTGTTGCTATTTTCTTTGTGTGTTAGGATTTATAATGAATTCAATCAGCAACAATTTTGAAATAAATTTTGAATAGCAGGATATAAGCTGCAATTAGCAGATTACTTGAAAATTAAGGAACTGGGCCGGCCCTTGCCATTTATGGAGTTATTACAAACTTGTGAACGAAAAGCCGAAAACAGATTTTTTCGCGACGTCTTTCAATAGACATTTACAAAAAAAATACCTAATATGTGAGTGTGAAAAAAAAATTGTTATTTTTTTCCGTGTTGGTTATTCTATGAAGTTGACTCAAGAATGAATCTCAATTAGGCAAGAAAATGAATCAGTGAGTTACACCATTTTCCACTAAAAATGAGGAAACATGAATCGTCTCGTGACCTCATCGATTCTTGCACTACCTTCGCCTTACTTGGTGAGATAAATTTTATGTCCCAGTTAAGCTTCGCATTATGTCACATAACCACAAGGTCGAAAAAAAAGACACCTTTTAAAAAATCATCTATTACATAAAATTTTTAACACTTTTTATTTGGCCCTTAGAGGTCACGATGAAAGAGACTGCTCTGAGAATCAAGGAATATTTAAATAGTCAATTTATCTTACTCCAGAGCTTGACAAACATTGAAATCTTCTCCTGAGAAAAATGTTCTCCTCCTCTTTTTTAAAAGATACACATATGTTAAAATTAGTCGAGCTTTCCTCCTACCCATGCCGCCCAACCTACAATCTTAACTACTTGCGCCCCCCGACCTCACGACATCACGATACGCCACTGATCAATAAATGAACAGCTATAATTATTATGGCAGGAAGGAAATTTGAAAAAAGAAAAAACCTGACTGTTTAACTTAAATAAACTTTTAAACAGTGAAATAACATGAGCAGCTAAAACCGACACTTTCATATAGATGTTCAAATAATGCATAACTTCTAGAGCGTTGTGAGAAAACATATATTATCCTCAGTCTTCTCATGATGAATTCACAGTTTTGGGATCATTCAGGCGAACACATCCCTTCTAATTGTCCTGCGAAATGTCATAGTCCTGAACGATAAATTGTTTCCGGATATTTTCGGACTGCCCAAAATATTTTCTCTGTCGGAACTGCGACGCTAGGGTTCTGAAGTCTGTACCCTGAGGTAGTGGTTGGATCCAGAAGGGGGGGTGATGAATTGCTTTTGCAAGGATTATTGGATATAGCAAACGACCAGGGACCGTTGCCTTGGAGTCTGCCAGAAATCGAGTTTCTTTGTCTGCTAAGGTGAGCGTGATGTTGGAACTTTCACCTCGGTTGATTTATATCTCCGAAAACAAGGAATCGATGTTACAGCTTTACATTACGGGTATCTATAGACAATATTGCCTCACGTAAACGGGACTATCCATCAATCTTTCCCCTTTATTTTCACCCTGTGCCTGGAAACAGAGATATATGTCTTTTGGCATTGAAATCGCCAGGAGTACGCGTAAATATTTAACGAATTCGTACGTGCGAAGAAAGCGATCGTTTTTCTTTCGTGACTTTATTTTGTACCTAGTGATGAAAATGAATGGTTATTCGTCTGAACATTTTTTGATTTAACTGAAGGTTGTATCACACCGAAGATCAAATTGAACTTAATTACCGGACTAATGATTTTATTGTGATTTTCAGTGATGTATTAGTGCTCATTCTACAGTGCGCGTCAAATTTATGGAACTAATTCAATTTCTCTGGAGAAAAATATTTGGCAACAAAATCCTGAAACAGTCAATTTTTGTTTCACTTTTATATTCATTATTGAAGCATTTTTGTCGCATCCCCATCAACCCTCTAAATTTTTTGAATTGGAAAAGTGGGTCATGTGGTAGTTTTTTGGCAAGGTCTTTGTATCTTCTTCACAGGCGTGCAGAAATTTTCAAGAAAAAAAAATTTTTTTTTTGAAAAATTAGTTATTTCAAAGAGGTTTTCAGTATGTGCACTTTGTCATGGCTCATTTAATTTGAGACGATGGTACCTGATGAAATTTGTCACCGAATGAAAGTCGACCATAACAGTTTTGTATATGCACAACTTCCAACTCCCCCACGTGAAATTTTTTTTTCTCCATTAAAGGGTTCGTAGGGGTTGAAAGTTGTGAATGAACAAAACTGTAATGGTCGACTTGCATTCGGTGACAAATTTCATCAGGTACCATCGTCTCAAATTAAATGAGCCATGACAAAGTGCACATACAGAAAACCACTTTGAACTAACTAATTTTTCAAAAAAAAAATTTTTTTTTCTTGGAAATTTCTGCACGCCTGTGAAGAAGAGACAAAGACCTTGCCAAAAAAGTACCACATGACCCACTTTCCCTATTCAAAAAATTTAGAGGGTTGATGGGGATGGCATAGGGTGCAACGAAAATCCTTCAAAAATGCATAAAAATTTGGTAAAAGTGAAACGAAAATTGACCTGTTTCAGGATTTTGTTGCCAAATATTTTTCTTCTGGGAAAATGAATTTGTTCCATAATTTTGACGCGCACTTTATAATATACTAAATGCGTTGAAAAAAACATGACACGAAAAGGTGCATTTTGGACCTATCTTATTTGTTTATGCATTTTTTGTACGAGAAAGCTGCAGTATAGCTGTGAACTAGAGAAGTAAGAGAAATAATTCAAGGACCAAATGCACTATGTGTCCTTTTCATAATGGAAACGCGAATATTAAAAAAAAATCGGAAAATGATACATTTTCGAGGTGAATTCGCGTATATTTTCGACCAATCGGGTTAACGTATTTGGTGTCACGTGACCTGCAATATGGCATATCAATGTTGCAAATTCTCCATTCAGGATAATTTCCCAGGAGTTTTTGAATTTGACGAAAATGTTCCGATTTATGGACTGAGATCATAGACAAGTAATGAAAAGTAAAATGACCCCAAATTAAAAGTTTCCTCGTTAGATTTTCATCGTAAAGTCACTATTGTACAGAACAAAATTACTCAATGCAGGCGTATATACATGTGTCAGATTTTCATTGACTGTCCCATGTAACTGATGATTGTCATAGTGACTTTGTTTCAAATTCATAAAATTGGAATTTAATTAATTTTCAAATTGCGTGATTTCTGTGTGAATTTCACCTTATTGGTAATGATGCCGAAAAAACAGAAACGCACTCCATGTGTTCACGACTGCAAGTCGGCAGATGAGTCAACAGTTTAATTCACGCATTCGTTGATGGCACATCCCGTTTTTGGTTTATTACGACGCCATTTTCCGAATTTTCTTTCGATTTTGTGCGCTTCTTTGGACCTATTTATTGATACTGCCTTGTTATTTTATGGATTACTCAATATCGCCTATGGGTCACGCAAAGGTTAACATTCTAGAAAAACGATCTTGGCGATATTCGTCCAGTTTTTCTCCCCGGTCGCTATCGAAGGAAGGTACGATAATAATCGATTTTTACATATATACCCTCAGTTTCGCATAGACTTATCGTGACTATTTTAATGGAAGAAATTTGATTTATAGATTTCATGAATAACTCGGATGCTTTGCCTGTTCCAAATTGATCACATTAGTTTATACCAACCAGAAATTGCAGGAATTGGTTAATCATTAAAGTACATTATTGCTAAATATAAAGGGTGTTTCTGAATTGATGCTGAAGATTTCAATGGGTTATTCTTTAGCAAAAATTAAGACAGGCTTTCATATAACTTTTTGTTCTACACCCTTTCCCCTCCAAATTACAGCCCTCAAAAATTAGGTAGAAAAAGTTGTTTTTATTCAATATATCCACTTCAGAGAGGTTGAGAATGATGAAATTCGGCAGATAACTGATGCTAATAAAATGGCAGTTTTCGAGAGTTTTTGTTACCCTAGAATGTAATCACAAGGGGCTTAAAAAACAAACCCTATAATATTTTGCATCAGAACATTTAATGCGCCTATATTTGACTATTTAAAAAATTGTTTCAAAAAGAGAGAAAAATCTGCAAAATTTTTATGCTTTGCCTTTTTATCATAAAGTTGTTAGTTTGATCACAAAAAATAACTGCTTGGATTCTCTTCCCATAAATACACTTAATTGTGGTCGAGGGCGCTATTTTGAACATTTATTATGATTTTTGTAATCGAAATTCTCTCTTTGTTATTATTAGTTTTTTGTAATTTGTTACTCGTTATTAGTAGTGCAATTATTGTTCAATCCGCTCTAATTTACAATATTCTTCAACTGAATAAAAAATGCAATTCTTTCAATAAACTCGTGAAATTGAAACAACCCATTTTTGACCATTCGGCATGTTGTTATGACCCTCTCTCGATATTTGGTAATATGATGATTCTTGAAATTGATTACCATCTGTAAGTCTCGATGAATTGATTAATTACTTTTACTACATCGGTTGTGTGAAAATCGGATTCTATTTTCTGAAGTTTTTTGAACATGATATTAAGATGGAATTGGATCAGCATCCATATGAAATGAGAATAAATTTCAATATAAATAACAATTTTATTCCTTCGATACTTTAATTCCCATGTTTAATAATTTACCATCTTCGTTACTTCCAAACTAGAAACAAGTCGTGAGAATTCTATCTAATTCTGCCTTTGAAATGTTTTCAGAAATTTCACGTTACATTTTATTGTGTGCTAATGAATATCTTCCAATTTCTGTTCTCTTTTCTGTCATCAAATTCCTTCAACAATCACATCACTCTGAATTCATTATGAAGTGATACAGCCACCGTCAACAATAACGTCAAAAAATAGATGCATAGAATATATCAGGTGTCGACACTTTCCTACTATTACCCACTGAAATTTTGAGTCCAAAACGCGGTCCTAGAATTGTCAAATCTTGGGCTACTTGGCTCTGTAAACGATGATGGCGTTTTCGTCGCTTGGGCAAGTGCATACATTCAATTCCGTTGAATAAAATGAATTGAGCTAAAATCTGATGAAACTATTTCCCAAAAAATGAATCAGATATTTGAAATTATGGATTCTCACTAACACATAAGAGGAGTTTAACAAATGTGGAACATCTACTCATTACTAATATGAAATATGTGTAAGGAAATAAGGACCAATATGAGGTTTATTGTGAGAACACTTTCGAAGCCAAAACAACGGTAAAAACCAAACAGGAGATTAATATTACTAATGGATTCTATTGGATAGTTTAGATCTCCTTCAAATTCTGTATGTACCTATTAATACATATTTAATTCAAAAGTTATGAATTATGTTACATTTCTACTTATGCAAATATTTGGAGGAAGTGTTCATGTTTATTATTATTGAAATTGATATATGAATTTTCACTTTGCTGTTCATGTTAATACGAATTTATCAGACGAATTTCAAACCAGACGAATTAATTGTAGTATCTATCGTTCCAAATGATTTCTTGTGGTATTTTTGAAAACACAACTCTGTTATACTTATCTTCCATGAACTGAATATTGAGATAACAAATACCCCTTGAAATAAGCTGGTATTCAAAAATATCAAGTTTCAGACTTGTATATCCAGAGACGAAGGATATTACCGCCATTCTGACTGAATGAAATGAATAATAATAATTTAAATTCGTCAAAATGAATTTATTATCGGAAATTCTTGAAAATAATGTATGGTTCAACTCAGAAAATCAGAAAGAAATTCTGATTCGACTAGTTTTGATATGACAGGTTGGTAACTTCCGTAAATATTTCAGATTTTATATGGCAGATTTTCCTATGCCGGCATCTATCGGCGGAATCTGAAGTAGGCCAATAAAGCCGTATTTTGACAACGTTTGGACCTCATTTCGGACCCAAATATGTCAAAGAGTGTCTGCACCTTATGTATTCTATGCATCTATGTCAAAAACAAAGCAATTTTTATGTTCACGCACGGATATGAAATGACATAACCCAATTTCATCTCATTTCTGTTTTTTCATTAATAAGAGCCGCAGAAATGCAACATTGTAAGACTGTATTCCTTAATCAACTGATTAACATATATGACGAGGTGAAGTTTTGTGAAACCCAAATTCGTTGATCGCTCAAATTTGACGGAGCAATCTGTTGATCGTACGATCACCGTATCTTCGTGAAACCCAGGGTAGATCGTATATAACTCATATCCCAATTTGACTCTTGAATTATTCTTCATCCGTGCCGTTCCACTGATGCAACAAAAATTTTTCATGCCTGTCTAAAATCGAAACTAGGCAACCCAGCTCATCAAAACGGGCCGGTATCATGTGAATGAAGAAATACCTTTCGCGACTTTGATTAATAACGCGAAATGAAAAAGAAGAGTAGGTGAGGGCCGAAATTTAATCTAGTCCGTGATTTATGGAGGTTTGAATTAGGAGCAATATACATGCAATACCCATTTGTCAAGGGTAAACTTTGGAACTGCGATCTGATTCCGTGGAAAGAGTTAGATTGATTTTGTTTCCAGTTCTTCTGCAACGAAATAGAGGAAGATTAATTACGATCAATTGCAGAACTAGAAGTTGTTTTACTTCAGGTTAAGAGTTACTTGCTTCTATTTTTGCAGTTAACGAGTTCAAGGGGACAATCTGGATAATTATGGCTGAATTTCCTTCTGGGATTGAGTTCCAAGATATTTCTGAATATTTAGGAATTACGGAGATCAATTGTGTTCTGGTTGCTTTTACAAAGAGTGTTCTTGCTGAGTTTTATCTAAAGCACTGTTGTTGTTTTTCAAACATGCTCTGGGAAACGGCATAATAATTATAATAATGATAATAATAATGATTTATTGATCCAGTTAGATATTCAACAATGTGCAGGTCAAGTCAAAGTACAGAGAAAAAGGATAACAGAAAGGAAATACGAAATACCAGATAGGTAGAAATCACATAAATACAGCGGAGAGAAATTTTTCAGCGCTGTAATGAAAACCCCAAATAAGCGAAGCAATAGGTTTGTTCTTTGTACCTACATGAACTACACTAATTACACTTACTCCACTGATTCTCTTCGGTGTTTTTTGTTGTAAACTTGCACTCTGTTCGTTGGGGAAATTTTGGCAGTTAGTGTAGTCACAGATTACTTGTGCAGTGCATAGAGAGAGGTTATCTTCTGTGATGGTTATGCGTAGATATAATTCATAATCATAGACATCTATGGTTGTCACTGGTTCCTGGTTGGACGTGTTTTGCTCGCTATGTTTGTTTATTTTTGGACGATATTAATTTTTATCATATCATTATTTAAAATAGAATTTTTGTCCGTGACGACCTTCGAAAAACTTTAAGACAAATCTACATCACCTCGAAGTGATATCTATCATATATTTGTATTCTGTGAAAATCATAGAACAGATTGAACTACAGTTAGTCCACTCATTCAGTTATCTGTGACTACACTGAGCTGCACTGAGAATTGGAAGTCAGTGGAGTTGGTGTAGTTCATGGAGGTACAACGAACAAACCTTTTTACTTGATTTTAGAATCTTTTGAGATTCATTGATTATACAGCTTGGTTTCCATAAGGGTTGGAATTAATTCATACTCAGCTGTGTGGTGTCTGGATATACATGAATTATTTCCATGCCTGGCATTTGAAATTTTGAGATTAATTTCCTGATATTTCCGGAACTACTCAAACGTTTGCATTGAAACTTGACAAAGTTGAAGCATAACAACGCTCAACTTTCACGAAATTTCTTTGAGATCACACTGGCAGTAAAATAAAAAAAAAAATTTCTGAATTTTTTTTTCGGGAAATTGTTCATTGAACCAAAAAAAAACTTCTGCTCATAACTTGAACATCATATTCCGGTGTACAAAATTTCATTCCGATACACCATTATTCCTGGATATTTTGAGAAAAAATATAAAGAATTTTGTGGTTTTCTTCTCGATATCGTTGTTCTCTCCGGAACTCAAAACATACTGATTCAATCGGCAAGAAACTTGGTATCTGGTTTGGAAACGCTGATAGGCAACTTTGTGCAAAACTTCGTGATGATCGTGTCATTAGAACAATTTGAAAAAATTTATGATTTTTTTCTTCAAATATTTTAATTTTGTGAATTTTTGACCATATTATCCTCATGATATTTTGTATGAATCTTCGAACTGTCATTTTGCGATGAAATGCTGGATTCCAATTCCAATCTGTATTTTTGGAAATATTGGAAAAATACAATTTTGAATGGGTTTTTACTGCAAATGCAAACTTGAACATAATTATTATGGGTTTGATTCATCATTTTTCCAAATTACCGTCAGAAAGTATTCAAAATCAGATTTTAAAATTGCGGTTTTAAAATTTAAAGGGATTTGCCAGGAATGCACGAAGTGGCAACTGTGTTTAGTTGGATAGCTTGTTCTACTATAGAATAATGAAATATTTATTCCTATTCTGTGGTACACACGTGTTATTTGTCAAAATAACCAAACAATTTGTTATTAGTTTCCGTTCGCGATTTGTCAGTAATATGACACTATGACACTCTGTGCACTTCTTTTTCTATTCCTTAATCGTTATCTTCTACTCTAACCAGATCGAAGTATAGCTATCTCTGTTAAGCCAAGTAGAGTAACAGATTTGACGTCCTTTTCTTTCCGAGAAGTTGAATTCGACGTTGCCATATCGTGCACTCAAGACAAATCCCTTTAAATTTCGAATCCCAATTTTTATTTTTCAGTTTTAGGTAATCAAACATTTTTCTAAAAATATTATATTGAAATTATATGATTGAAATGTGATGTTCTGAAGGTTTTCACGAAAATTACTGCATTTTCATTCAAAGGAAAAACCCCTCATTATTGGGTGGCTTTTGCCCATTCACCAATCGGGCATTCGTAATTAAGGTCCAAACCTACTCTACAAATATCGAGTTTCTTAGTTGTTTCTTTCTGAAATAATTGTGTTCACGGTCGGTCGTAAGACCTGGAAAAGCACTGACGTGAAGTCGGTAGCTTTTTTTGAGATACCTTCCAAAAGCCATCCTGTTATGTTTTTTGCATGCACGCTTATCGTCTACAACATGCCTCCTCATTCAGTGACACCGTGTATATTTTTCAGCATTATAATTCAGTTCGAGAGTTTTCACCTGAAATCTTCTGAACCTTTTTTTACCATAACCGTGTCAAGCCGGAACTTGATTCCACTTGACATTCCTAAAGCGAGTCAGTAGGCTATGATACGACAAAATTCGTCCGGGAACATGCATGAACTAATTTGCACAATCCCCAAGCAGAAAACCTTTTTCGTGAGAGCATCATGCTTGCGTTGAGCATAACAAAGAACATAGGAACATACCTTGAATCCCTTAAGATTGTCGACTACACAGGCTAGCAGTGCGTCTCGTCCCACTGTCACTGTCACGTTGGGAATTGGCTCTGCGAATCTCGGGAATGCGTCTGTAACAACCACTTTATTCAGACAGTTTCAATTCGGGGGTACATTTCATGGATGATGGATAATGTGGAGTCGTTCTCGTGCGCGGAAATTGGTGAGGGAATGGGGTGGATCGATTCTATTCGATGTGTTAGCGATGACGAGTTTCAGGTAAAATTTCTGGTTAATAGTATTCGTTTCTGCACGCTCGTCTCAGGAACGTTTCGTAGATTGACCTTATTCTTGATTGCAGGGAATTAGAGAGATCAAGGTCGTTCTCAGGAGAATATATAAATTGTTTTCGTACGCAATTTAAATTCTGAAAATTGAAGAATAATTCCTGGATGTTATTATTCTGTTACTGAATCTGACGCACGTTTCTGTAAATCTGTGACGCGTGATGGTAAGGTCTGGGGTTCGATTTCAGACTAGGAGAGAAGTTTTGTAGTCAGGTTGTGCCGGTCAAAATTTACTATTGAACCAAAAATTAACAGTGATGTGTCTGGGGTGGCATGAGTAAGGACCTGAAAAGCCTACTATTCAGAACATATCTGATAACTCTTCTAGCTCAATAGGTGACGTGCAGGTTTGACAGCTGAGAGAGACTGAAGGACCAACAAAAAACCTGAAATTTATTGTTTACTCTAGCAATTCTGAACTGAAGTATTTACTATTGCACTATCCAGGAACTATATCTTAAGTATAAAAAAATCTTCCTTTAGTAATAGCTTCACTGAACATATCGAGTTTTTCAAATATGAGCAATTATTGCTCCCTGATTCCGTATTGGCATGTCGCTGTGCTAAGTAAAGCAATAAATACAATTTAAACCCTAAAATTTTTGTAAGTTAATCGAGATATTCAAGTTCGAGTAATCAACATCAAATTCATGGAAACTACCAATGAGTTGTTGAAGTATTTTCATTTGAATGGTACTATCCGGATGTAGAGAGAAACTCAACTTATCCATTTCAAAAGAGTAATATAGTAACTGCGTTTGAAAACTCGCCAATTACCAAAATGAATGTTTATGAAACAGAATAAGTACTTCAGTGTGGAATTTTTATTTTGTGTAGGAACCGAGCGCTTTCGACACTAAGTCATCATCAGAGTTCCCCGTCCAGAAATGATACCACAAGTAGCATGTAAAAACAGAAACGAATCGACAAAAAACAGCTATCCAAAAGGGAAGTTGAACAAACAAATTTAAAAATTTTTTCACGAAATGAAAACAAAATTAAATCTACTTTCAAACTTTTCAGTCACCTCGGTAGAGGTGAATCACACCTGAATTAGATCCGTCTTGTTGTAGGACCGCGACCCGTGTAAAAATCATAACTTATAGAGATAAACCTCGGGATTATAACGACCAACCCGAAACTTTATATGTGTCACATATTGGATTTTGTGAAAACTACAAAATAATACATTTGGGTCCGTTCGGCAACCTTTTCGTAGATCTAACGGCCTCCTTTTGGTTTATTATTTGATAAAATAAAATAATAAACCTTAGTGATCGACCAACAAAAAAAAATTTTTAACCCCCCCTGAAAATTTCACAGTTTACGTTTTGGAGTTTGTAGATTTGAATAAACTAATAAAAAAAAATCCGTCCGTCCGCCGTCCGCCGTACGCCGTCCGCCGTCCGTTGTCCGGGGCTTTTCTCAGAAAGTACTGAACCGAAATCAGTGAAACTTGGTGGAAAAATCGTGTGTCGCTCGGGATTGATCCTCCAAGCTTTTCAGCAGAATCGGTGTACCCTGAGGGCTCAAAATGGGGGGGTGGGGGAAAAAAAAAATTATTTCTCGAAAACTTACCACCGAATTTTCATGCAACTCAGAACGTTGATTACTGTTGCAAAACTAAACCAAAAAAATTTCACCCGGATGATTTCCGACCAGTGGTTCCTGAGTTATAAGGAAAAACGCTACAAATTGTCAATAATGTCGAAAATGACATCATCGCATTCAGTTCTAAGATTGTAATTCACTGGAATAATCGGTTTACTTTTCATCCAGAGTCATACATCTAAAAGGAGATGAAAATATTGATTACCAAATTTTCAACACATATCGAAAAATGTTTAATGGATGCGTTATTATTTTATAATCACAATTTGCAAATGCCCCATCGATGTTCTTGACAATTTCATAATCGTCAGTAGTTCAGATTGAATATTTTTGGGTTTTCTCTCCCAATATCTTAAACATAACTACTGAAAATCGGATCAAATTGTTATTTATAGAAATTACTCTGCGGATTACGGGATTTAAGATGAAATTTCTTCATGGAGCTCATTCATATCTTGAAGAAAACTTTTATTTTATTCATAAATCATTGGTTTCTCAGAACACAAAAACCAATTTCATGAAAAAATTCATTTGAAACATTGAAATCTCAATAAATACTCTTTTATAACTGAATAACACTTTAACATGCAGAACGCGAATTAGGTAGCGCAATTTAAAATAATGCATATTTCCAAAAATTTCGGTTGATCGGAGGTTTCCATTAATTTCGGTTTGCGTAATACGATTATCGTCAACCCGTGGATATGCGTTACTGGTTTCAATCGAAATCCAAAATCTTTCGTACTGACAGTTTGAAATAAGCGTGAATAAAGAAAACAATGAGCATTTATATGATAAATCAAATTGGAGGATATAATATGCAAAAAAATCAATAGCAAACCGCAAATCTCATCAATTGTCGATTATCGAGAATCTTATACTGAGGGTTGGAGCCTTAAACTAAAGTTAAACACCTGTTCTGAATGGGGTCTGTGACTTTAGACAAGGGATATAGCGTAGACAAAAATATTCCGCATGTATCATCATCTGGTTGTCGGCAAACTACTCGTTTGAATTTCACGTCTTTACATCAAACTTTCGGATTTGACACCCTCTCTTGGTTGAGTGTATCTGACAACGATAACAACGAACGAAATTTATAATCTAGAATTATTCTTTCGAATTCAACCTGATGAGGTTCACGATATATTTAATTGTTACAGAAATGTTATTGAAAATAACTTTAGTTTTTCAGTTTGTGTGGTGGATACTTTGTAAATCAAGTGAATCGGATATCTGCTGTGGAAAAAATTTTTTTCAGATCAATTGCACAGGAAGATTGAGTTTTTTTCCCATTTCATTAATATTCTTCAAAACAAAGTTGAATCCCAGTAGAAATCACATCTACACATTTGATATTAGCGGAAAGTCTTGAATTTTGTTTTACGTATTGGTGTTAGTTTAAAAGATTGAGTTTATTTCCTCAGCGTCAAGAAATACGAACGCGTTCGGATTTAAACATCATGACTAATTGTGAAATATAGACACGCGATTTAATGGAAAATTTTTTTTTTTACATTTTTTTTTCGGACACATATTCATCAAAGTTCAATGAAATTTGGTACAGGTTTGAGAGTCAACATTTAGAAACAGTGTTTCAAATTTCAGTTTTGACCGATATTTATTTGTGCAGATGTTGGCAAAAAATTTCGTGACCATTTTGAATATTGAGGTTATTTCCCTAATATCTCAAAAAGGACAAACCCTATCTGATTTGTAGTTCATTTTCAGTTGTAGAATACTGACACGAAATTTAATAATTGTGGAAAATAGTAAGATTTTCGAAGAGGTGAAACGACTGTGGAAAGACTCTTCTCATTCGAAATATTTTAAATTTTGCTACTCAGTTAGCGTTCTGCATGTCGAAAAGTGATTCAATTATACAAGTGTATTTATTGAGATTTCAATGTTCACAAGAATTATTTCATGGAATTGGTTTCTGTGTATTGAGAAACCAATGAGTTATACATAAAATATAATTTTTTCGAGATATCAATGGCACATTGGGTTATTTAAATGAGATAATAATAAACCCTTATGTAAAATTTGCAGCGTTTTTCGATTAAAGCAATCTGAATGAGCTTCAATGACACAATATCCATTCAAGCTATGCAAATTGGAAGAGATTTCCAAGCAAATCTTTCTGTTCGGAATCCACGGAATCATTATTGCGAATATAGGAATTGGTCTAATGGAGGAGGAAAAGCTCCAGTAATAATGAATTAACATAATCACAAGGACAAATATCTCCCTTGATCAGAGCTTATCATTCAATCAACCAAAACATCTACACCGATGAAGCGGATCTAAGGAGAATGACTACAGCTGTTTCCCAGTTGTTACTGATCGTCAGGTCAACTTACCTTGGATAAAACCGCAGAGGGAATCTCGATATTTGTCACCTTTCAGATGGACCACTGGAGTTTAACAACGTACAGCGCACCATCTTCTGGGAGCATCTTGCTTGCATCCCATCTTCGAGTGCAGAATACTTTGATCGATGTGCATGACGTTCATCCTTTTGTCGCATCAGGTCGCGGTTTCTGCGATATTGCAGATTTACAGTAACAACTGTGAAACAGCTATAGTCATTCTTCTTGGATCCGCTTTTTCGGTATAGATGTTCTGGTTGATCGGATGATTAGCTCTGTTCAAGGGGGAATATTTGCTGATTTATCGACAGATATTTGTCCTTGTGATTATGTGAATTTATTATTGCAAATCTTCAAAACTTTCAAACGGTAGTTTCCAAAACGAAAAACCAACACATCCGTCTTGCAGTAGGACCGAGACCCGTGCAAAAAACATAACTTATAGGGATAAACCTCGGGATCATAACGACAAACCCGAAACTTCATATGTGTCACATATTGGTTTGTGTGAAAACGACAAGTTAATTCATTGGCGTCGATTCGAGAACGTCGTCGTGGAGCTAACGGCCAACTTTTTCGATGAAGCGGGTCCGAATTGATAGATTGTTTTATTTGGTGGCCGCGGTCGTTACGGTCCCACATATGTTCTTTGTAATGGCATTGTGGCGGACACGTAAGTTTGAGCGGAGACCGTAGACGTGACGTTTGGAGAATGATTTAAAGTCCTGCTGTAATGGTTTTTGTCGGTGGGCCGAGGGATTTATAAGGTCTTTCGCTTATGGGGAAACAATAGAAAGAAAAAGGTGTAAAACTAAGATTTCGAAATTGGGAAATGAGGTCTGACAGTGAAGCTGTCGATTGAAAGAGACACAAGGGAATTATGTTCGGTGTGTTGGTGTCAATCCACTAAAGCAGATAAGAATTCGATTCAAGGAAATTGGTGGGAAAAATTGAGGAAATCGGTCTAGACTTCTGTGGTTATCTGGAAATTGTATAATAGTTCATGGAAACTTCCGGATATTTCTTTCCTTCAAGAAATGCTTTAGTGAAATCCAATCGATTTTGGCATCATAAATAAGAGATGTCTATAAAAAACTGGTATGAAGTCAGCTGTCTTCGCGATCCAGTGAAATAAAGCCTGAAACCAGATATCGAGTCTCTTGGTTGTTTCCTCGAATATGAATAGAATCGATCTGAATTTCTATCGCAAAATATCAGTTTGAAATGTCATGTAGAATTTTGATAGTATTGAATGATAAGAAGAACGAAAAATATAAAATATTGAAAGGAAAATTCGGAATTTATTTTTGCCATATTTATTTTATTATTATGCCGAAGTTTAAGGATCAATATTTGGCAAATTGATACCAATTCTGATTATAATCAAATCAGTCAGTTTGAAGTTATTCCGGAAACGAAGACCAAATTTGGCATACATACTTCTGCCAATATCTATATCGACAAATAGATTTCATATCGAAATGAATATGTTCCGATTATTCTTTTTTTCATACAGAAATTTCAAAAATTTTAGCACATTTCCTTTCAATTCAAAAATTCAACTAGGTGTAACTCCGAATCAGTTCGAGTGATGCATTATGAATGTTTCAAACTGCTAGGTCATTCTGTTCGAGAGTCCACGATGGCTATAGATAGCCGGAAATAATTTAATGTGCCATCGGATCAGCGAGTCCAACCTAACCGTTTGAGACCAAATTGATTCTGACTCAAATTGTATATTTTCTCGTGTAGGATCAGTTCGTATAAATCATAATTGTGAATTTTTATTCTTTCTGGTCGAGAAATTGAGGAAGAAAACATATGATTATTCCATAAAATCGTAAGTTGCTTCCGAATATTCTTTGAGAGCATACGGTACCTCGAATATACAGTGCGTCTCAAAATTATTGAACAAATTCATTTTCTCAGAAGAAATTTATTTGGCAACAAAATCCTGAAACAGGTCAATCTTTGTTTCACTTTTACCGAATTTTTATGTATTTTTGAAGGATTTTCGTTACACCCTGTGCCATCCCCATCAAACCTCTAAATTTTTTGAATAGGGAAAGTGGGTTATGTGGTACTTATTTGGCAAGGTTTTCAGTATGTGCACTTTGTCATGGCTCATTCACTTTGAGACGATGGTACCTGATGAAATTTGTCACCGAATGAAAGACGACATTACAGTTTTGTTCATGCACAACTTTCAACCCCCTCACATGAAAATTTAGAATGTGTGAAACACTGCGCTTCAGTTATGATCATAAGTTGGTATGTTATTAGTACGTTTCTAGAAACGTACGTGTTAATATATCTACGAAGAGTATTTTATGAAATCAAAACATTACTTGGTAGCAGGCTGAACTCTCAAATGAATTTGGAAACTGCTTATAAAATCTCCTCAGAATACTATTCAATAATTGAAGTTTGCTAACTTGATTGAATAATACAAACTAGCTACTGGTTTCCATTCTTTTAGTTGATAAATATTATTGAGTAACATGCTTTTTATTTTTTTTTGGGAGCTCAACCTACCCCTGTATTAGAAAAGTTTTTCGATTTCTTGCTACCTAAATACCTAGTTTTCTCCCAATTTAATTTTTCAAAAGTGGTACTATGTTTTTTCGTTGATTATCAGTGGCTTTAGTAACCTTGGGAGGTCTAGCTCCTCTGAATTAACACTCATTATCAACAATTAATTATTATCATCATTGTCATTATTCACCAACAAGACAATTTTATGTACTCAATTTAATGTGTTTGGGGTATGATAAGTAAATATATAGAATATAATGCTTTGATCGGCCAAATAACAGAAAAGAGTTGAAATATTTTTCAAATTTTGAGACAAATAAGGTGCTCTGCAACTATTTTACTAAGTTTCTCAATATGCTATGATGTTTTTAGCCGAAACGAAAACTTTTTTAGAATTTCTATCGCTATTATTGGCAATCGAATGAAGAAACCGTGAGTGTGGTAAGTTAAGTCGATATATGTTGTTGGTTTCAGAATACATATTTTCAGTGACAATATCATTCAAACTCCTTAAAATGTTAAAAATGATCATTTTCCTCATAAGCGCAATGTGAATCTGTCCTCAAACCACGTGATCATTTTCTACCCGCCTCGGTCGCACATGACAGATAGCCTATAACCCTATCTCTCTTTTATGATGACATCGATGCTTAGTACTGCATGGGTGCATTTAGTATATTATTAGATCACTGGATTGTTCTCTGGAGATCTCTGTTCTACTGTCATTTGATTCCAGAATACAAATTATGTAGACACGCCCACTTTCTCTCATTTATTCTAGTCCAGATTACTGAGAACAGCGACTCAGATGTGTACAAATCTTATCAAACTACGCAACAGTAAAACATCAGAACACGGTATAAACCCTTTAGAATGCAAATATAGACCGGCCAAAAGCCTGGGATAAAACGCGATCAATTATTCAAAGGTATTTCAACACGACAAAATCAGTTCCTCCTCAGTATCAATAATTAAAATCACCTTTCGTTCCATCTCCTCATTAGGGAGAGCGCCGTCAGGAACTACAGAGTCAGGAAAAGCCCTGTTCGTCGTTGCAGGGCAATGCAGACCGGAAGGACAACTATACCGGAAGCCGGCAGGCACCACTTATCGCTCTTCCACTTCTGCGGAGTGGCAGAGAGGCAGCGCTCGTTACTGGTCCTTATTTAATTTTCATTTTACGTCTTTTGCCCAATTTGCATCGTCGACAAGGGGCGAACCTCCCGAGTACTGGGCTCGTCTTTCTCTGCCAATTTATTTTCGTGCTTATTCTGAGAAAAAATCGAGATCTCTTGCACGCATCTTGGCCGATTTAATGATGAGAATCGAATAATGAAACGCAGAATTCGGATTTGGAGAGTTTGCTAGAATGGGTTTGTGGATCAGCAGTTTTTCATCTAGTGGAACGATGATGGGGGTAATTTCCTAAATCGGTTCATTCAATTTATAATCTGCGTGATTTTTCAGCCATTACTTATGATTAAACTACAAACCTTAACTCAATGTAAGTTATTTTGGTAGCTTTGTTTAGGTTTTTACTTCCACTATTTAAAAAACTATTAGAAGAAATCAAATAAAAACTATCATTTATAGGAATCAATTTTGCAGCTTGCGGAATTTTAACTATTCGACAAGGGCAGTTTCTTGAAAAAATATTGTCTAATATTTCTAATAAGGAGCCATTTTGGTGATATCCAATATTTCAGAGAAAAGCTTTGTTGACCGTCAACAATAATTCATTAATTTTTAGCTTTTTTTTCTGGGTTTTCACTCCCAATATTTGACGTATTGAAAATTAAATAAAAATTGATCTTTTTCGGAAACACCCTCGCTGATTGCAGGATTGAACTATTTGTCAAGGGCAGCTTTTTGGAAAACAGATTGCCTAATGAACAAGACAGGAATAATACAAACAATAAACAAAGCTTCGTAAATGGGCTAAACTTCTAGAACTATCGGATTGAATCTAGGCAGTTAGTTGTAGTGTAGCAACACGCAACTTTTGGCGAATTTTTTCTGAGATCATACTGTCACTATATTTCGGAAAAAAATGTTTTTAAAATTTTTTTCAGAAGTTTTAGTTTTTCAGGAACTGTTCATCATATTCAGGAAACAGCTTTCCATAGACCTTAAGCTTCATATTTCACATCAGAGTACCAAATTTCAGTTACATACGATAATAATTTTTGGAGATATTCGGAAAAGATATGTCAAATTTCATAGTTTTTTCTCGGTTTCGTTCTTTATTCCGGAAAACCTTAAAAAAAACTTGAGAAGCATTGACATAAAGTCAGCAACTTTTGCATGCATGTCCAAGTTCTTTGCCAAAGCGGTCATCGCCTTCAAACATGCCTGCAAAAGCTGTTGACTCCGAGTCAGTACTTTTCTAGGTGTTCTACTAAAACACGTGTCAATTCCCTTTTCTCAGTTCTGAAATAATCACTGCACGAGTGAAAATATTTCACCTACCACTACATGTTTCTGAATTTCCAGGAATGTTTTTCGACCCAATCGGGGCTTTCGATTCGAAGAAACTTGTGAATAAAATTTCATCGACAGCATGAACGAACGCCTCTGCTAAGGCGACTCCATTGTGTATTCAGCGGGCTTGCGTCTACATTAGGCTATTCCCATATAAAACGCCAGCCTTAATACCGTTTCCTTCTTTATTAGATACATAAAAGGGTTGCATAAAGGAAAGTTCCCTTTTCTCATATCACCTCAACTTGGTTTGCTTGTGAAGTATTACTGGTATAGTATGGTTAGTTCTGGTTTATTTTGACTGATCAACAACGCTACTGGATTGACAGATGTATGATTTCCCTAATGAAATTAGATAGTTTTTGGTAGGTTTGATGACGTATGAGTGTAAGCACTGGCTACATTCATTCAGTACGAGCTTCTGATTTGAAATTATTTCAGTACATGAAAAACAGATTCCTAGAAAAAATATTGCCTAATGAACAACAGATAAATTTGATTGCAAACGATCAACGATGTTTCGGAATCTTTATCCAACTCCTTCATCAGAAGATAATTCTGCAAATTCTCCATTATACTGTTTTGAAGGAGTCAAATATAGATTCTGAAATGGTACACTTTACTTCGTTTATCCTTCACATTGCCTCGATATTTATCATTAGGCAACATTTTTTTAGGAACTGCTCTTGCCGAATAGATCTAATTCCACAATCCGCAAGAAAGTTTTCTATGGAAAATGAGTTCACTCAGTTCGAAACAGATATTGTGATTAAAATCGAGCAAAAACCTGAATAATAAATCTGATCAAGGTTCGGGATATTGTCAGTTAGTTAATGCACCATATTTTGAGCATTTATTGCATGAGTTGATATCAGATAGATCTTTTGATGTAGGTCTCAAAATATATTTAGCGATAGATTCATTTGCCTTCTACAATAGACCATTTAAGCTGAAACCCAATAGCAGGATTTCTGGTGCTACAAAATGGCGAATGGACATTTTCACAAAACATGTTCAGAATTTCACCTCCTCGAATGGACAGAATGTTTTATTTCCGACTATAATGAGTAACTGAATAAACCCTCTCATAATGATGATAAGAAAAACGATTTTCAACTGAAAAAATATAATATGACATATATCAAATTTGGGACACGATGTGTGAAATTTTCTTATGACGAAAGAATTGAGAATACTGATCGATCAGTTCTAGCATATCCCTGACAAAAAAGTTTTTTATTTTCTCAATTAATCACAAGTTTGAGATTCATACTGTATCCTAGACTATCTGCATGGATTATCACTCAATAGACGACTTCGGCCCAAGTCGCCAACCCACAATTTTATTGGCAAATTTACTGGGGAACGTGAATTTTAGGACAAATTTGACATTATTAGGTTCGCGATATGTATAAATAAATATCCGTGAAAGATACCTCGGCTCCTCAAATAAGATAATTCCTTCCAAATACAGGTTTTTGTCAGGTTGAAATTCAAGTTGGGATTCCTGATTTCATGTTAATAGTGTCAAGTTCATGAAGGATATGTTCCGCAAGTTAACTTGGTTATTTCGGTTGCCGGTTTTGTTCTGTAAATATGAAATATTCGGTTGGTTCCTGAAAAAAAGATTAATTACGGAATTTTATTGATGAGAAGCAATTTTTCTGCCACCAGAACATAGACATATTAAGTCTATGCACCAGAACGACAATCAATGTTTTATGGTAACATATCCATAGCATCGAACAATCTTTATTCACCTTATGATCCATAGACCATACTTAGTAATTTTTCCATTGTTGATACTTGTCTCTTCTATGTTCTAGGGATCATGAATTAAATAAAGATTGTTTTATGCTATGGATATGTTACCATAGAATATTGACAGTCGTTCTGTTGACAGAAAAAACGTTTTTTTCATCAATCGAATTCCGTAAATAACCTTTCTTCAGGAAACAACCGAATATTTCATAGTTACGGAACGGAAAACCGGCAACCGAAATAACCAAGTTGATTTGCGGAACATATCCTATATAAATTTGACACGATTAACATGAGCCAGAATTCCCAACTTAAATTTCAGCCAATGAGAGATGATTTTAACAAAATCCTATATTTGAAAGGAATTATCTTGTTTGAGGAGCCGAGGCATCTTTTACGGATATTTATAGATAACGCGAACCTTATCATGTCGAATTTGTCCTGAGATTCCCGTTCCCCAGTGTTAGTAAATTTGTGAAGAAAATTGTGGGTTGGCAACTTGGGCCGAAGTCGTCTATTGGCAAGAAGGTACGATTTATTTAAATAAACTTTTTCGAGATGATTATATCCAACCCAGTCATGTTGGAGTTTGTTTCCGTCATTAGAGTCAAACTTATTTTAGAAATTAAATCTCAACTTTTGATGTTGACCTGCTTCATCAACGCTTCTTTCGAGGAAGATATAAAATCTTCTATCGCATTTCTGAGAACAAGGGCCAATTTAAAACTCGTATTGCATGGTCTTCATACGAAAAGTCAAGCTGATGTAATATACTTAATGAAATGAAAATCTAAGATTGTGTTAAGGCGTTTGACTTGGTCCAGAATGGTTATACCTTCGATGAAGTTGTTTCGTGGAACTTGGTCACAATAAATATAGTTAGAATTTTCTACCGAGAAGGAACTTGGGTATACATATCAGATTTGAGGAATAACAATCAGCTTAGTACGACTATGACTCTAATTGGTTTCACAATAACTGATACGTGGAAGGAATAAGAAGGTCTTTAAGAGTACTGATATGTATTTTGCCAACTGAAATCCTGACAACTACTCACCATGACTGAAATCCCCTGCAGCTGCTATTCCATTGGCTTCTACATTTCTTGTGTGACGAGCTGCAAGAAAAATAATATAAATAATATAAATAAATGAATAAATAAAAATAATAATAATAAATATTAATAATAATAAATATTGTATTTTTGTAATGAATTTGTAATTTTATATGGATGCTCATCATTTCTATCTAGGATCGCACAATTCAGTTCAATTCTGAATAAGAATTCATGAAAAGCTGCGACGTCAATTCGGTGCAAGTTCGAATTCGTTAGCGCAACAAAAAATCTAGAAAAGCACTGCCATGAATGCAGCAGCTTTTGCGCGCATGTTCAATGTGGATGACCGCTTCGGCAACGTTTTGAACAAGCGCGCAAAAGCTGCTGCCTTCAACGCAGTGCTTTCCTCGATTCTTTTCGATAGATTACTGGATTTCGATTTGATCAAATCTGTATTTTTGGAAACATCGGAAAAATAAAATTTTTAATAGGTATATCTACGGAATCATTGGGCGGGATTTTACCCATTCACGAATTCGACCTTCGCAATTAAGCCCAAAACCTTCTCTACAAATATCGAGTTTGTGAGTCGTTTCTTCCGTAAGTTATTGCGTAGAAAAAACTCAGGAACTCGATATTTGTGGAGAAGGTTTGGATCTTAATTACGAAGGCCGAATTCTAGAATGAGTGAAATTCACCCAATGATTCCGCAGATATACCCATTCGAAATTTTATATTCCCAATATTTCCAAAAATACAGATTGAAACGAATTGATATCCAATACTTTATCGAAAAATGACAGTTTGAAGGTTTATACAGAATTAAGTGAGGATAATATGATGAGAAGATCACAGAATATTGAGTATTTGAAAAAAAAATTTGATTTTTCTTTCAAATCGTTCTAATAACACGATAATCATGAAATTCTGCACAATGTTATTCTTCAGCATCTCCGAACTAACTGCAAAGTTGCATCACGATTGAATAGGTATTTCTCGTGTTTCACCGAAAAAAACAAGGATATCGAGAAGATAACCACGAAATTCCACATATTTTTTCCCAATATATCCAAAACTAATAGCCGTATCGAACTGAAACTTGGTACATAGCTGTGAAATATGAAGCTGAAGGTATGACTGGAATTGTTCTCGAATATGAACAATGGTTTCAGAAACATTAAAAAAAAATTGTTTGAAATTGAGTGACCATAAAATTTCAACGAAATTTTGCTCAAACTTGCGCGTTGGTATGCTCCAACTTACTGCCAAGTTTCAATCCAATCGCTTCAGTAATTTCTGAAATATGAAGGAAATAACCTGAAAATTTCGAATTGCTATAACTCCAAAACTATTTGGCCGATTTGGCCCAATAACAAACTTAACCGCGGTAGTCGGATGCGCAAACTACTCTTCAAGTCTCAAGTCGCTGACTGGCTCCATTCGACAGTTATCGTGTGTACATCCGGCCAGACAGAATCGATTCTGACACTGGATTCGTCATCAGTGAGACCAACCTAGTCGTTCGAGACTATTTTCGGCTTAAATTTTCGAAAATTAGAGACATTTGGACAAAACGATAGCACGCTGTTTCCCTAGAACATGCGCGCAAAATGAATTTTGTTTTGTTAGAATGCGACAATAATCACAACATTCTGCTCAAAATGGTGCGTCCAAGTTTACCATTTGTCATTCGTCAGTTCATCCAATATCTCTAGAAATTGAAATCAGGACCAATTGAAATTATGTAAATGATTTTTCTTGCCACAAAATGGCGAATACATCGAAAAGATTTCATACAGATTCGAATTTATAATTTTGAAAATATTTCTTGAAACGATGGAAATTAAATAGCTATAGTCTATATTGTCTTTTTTTGTATTGTGGGGTCGTGTGTCCTGTGAAATCCAACACGCAATAAAGAAAAGGGATTAGCCTGTTTATTTTACTCTCGAGTGTTACAACAAAAGTGAATTCGAAAGGGAATAAAATTCTTTTTGTTGAAAGGCATAGGCTAACAATTCTTGTTGTAAATCTCCTTCAGTGTTGACAGGTAGTTCCTTGCTGACGCCGGGCCGGGGTCGATCGTGAAGCCAGGGATGTCGGGGGCGCTTCCGTCGTCGAGGGTGGTAATGAGCCAGATGTTGAGTCAGCAATGCAGCGTATAGATAGAATATCTTCTTAGCGGTGACGTAAACGGTGAATGCAGATGGATTGGAGTTATTTTTGAGAGCGGAGCGAAATATATTTATACGATTTTTCGGAGATTTGAATTTCGTGTTTCGACTCCGCCCTTTTTTCCGTTTCTCTGGAAGTGGATGAATTCGCTACAGTACCTATTCAAACAAGAGTAGAAACTTGGCCCTATTTACATATTATTCAATGAGGTATCTTAAATATTTCCTCCGATAAAAGAGTTTTAGATGTACACATTTTCATGACAGGGAGAAAAAAAACATATTTTCGATTCTCCTACAACAAATCGCTACCCTGATTGAATTCGATAGCATAAAATATCGTTTATCGTACAACGCTACGGGGCTTATAACGTTCTATTCGGATTGCATCGTCGAAAGGACACGTGAATCTCTTGTATCCGGATATTATACGAACGGACAAATTCCTAAAAATGCTTCGGTTTGCACTATTCGACGTAATGAGAGACTGGCCAGCGATGTGGAAAATGAACTTCCAGAGTTTTCCAGATTTGATGCATGGTACGATAAATACGTTGTACATATATACGGCCAGTATTATGATATTCCCGTTGTATTGTAGTGGCTGTGGGTGGACGGATTAACGGATCCCATATACGAATGGAATACGAAATAATAGAATTGGTTCGTGTACAATTCCCTTTCAAAATGAGAACCAACAAAGAATTTTTATGCTGATGATCAGCCAAGTACTTTTTCTTGACTGGATGTTATAGCAACGTCAAGTATTCACCAAATTTTCACATATTCGTTGTTCGAATGCGCCATATTACATTCGTTTTTCCACCAACGTCCATTTATTTCTGCCAAAGTTAATCCCTTCATATTGTGTTTTTGAAAAATGAGTGGGGTATCCTGTATTCAACTTCAACATAATCCTTGTTGCTTGTATGCGTTGAGGCTACATCATTTTTTTATGTACCTACTTCAAATGGAATGTGTTTTCAATTCTAGTGAACGCACCAGAGACTCTTCTCCGATTTGGGTATATTATGCTTCGAACATATATTTTGGAGGAATATGATATGAAATGAAATACAGTAGTCCCATTCAGGGAAGATAATCTTCAAGTCTGAAATCTGTATATTCCGAACAAAGTTTCTGGCAGGGTAATAATTTTGTCGAATTTGAACTGAATAAAAAATGGAAATGTGTCCTTCTTGAGGGGATATACAAAATATATCACTTTGCTTCAGGTAGAGTTCGTAATTCACTTCCTTTGCGATCCGTGCTCATTATCTGCTACAGCTAGGTGTACAGTCACCTATCATATAACATCTTACTCTGGGGTAATTCATCGGACGTTTGCAGAGTTTTTGTCATACAGAAGAGGATCCTGCTCATGATATTTAATTTAGCCTTGGTCCTCCTGTAGATCAGTTTTCATTGAAAATGGCCTCCTCGCCCTGGCCTCGATATTCATTCTAAACTGCTTGATTTATGCCGAAGAAAACGAAAATAATTTCACCAAACTTTCTAGATTTCATGGCTACAGAACAAGAATTGAGGGTTTGTTGTTTATACCAGAACTTCCTGATTTTCACGAATGTATCAAACTTTTTAACCACTCACCTAAATCATTGTGAAGTCTTAAGTTGAATGAATTTAAGAAGCAATTGAAGTTATTTCAGTCAGTAGATGTTATTTTTCTGTTGCTGAATATTTGTCTGATTCATGTGAGTAGTTTTCTATTTCGATTTTGTTTTTCCTCTAACTTGTCCTATACATGCGTTTGTCTGACAGGATGAATAAAGTTTTATTATTTCTATTATTATTATTATATTTCGGTTATTTTTGTGCTCTTGCTCTAGAGAAGAGTGAACAGTGTATCATCGCTTTGGCCAGAAGTAATAATGTTCGATTTTTTCCCGCAAATGGTCTCTAAATACTAGGATAATTATTATTATTTTTTTTGTCATTGTTAACGATTCTCCTAGGTTCCGCTGTAGAACCGCTCGGAAGCTAATGCTGTTCATATTAGGAGACCGGGTGTTTAGCCTTCATAACTAATTATTTTCAAGCCAAGGGCTTGGGGTGGGACTCACTGATCAGGAATCCGATATCAAAACCTAACCTGTCTGCTTGACTGGCAGTCTTTTGCCGCAAAAGCTTGAGACCAAAAGAAGTTAACGACTCGAGATTTTTTAAGTAGTTTGCATATCAGAATCCGCCAGCTGTGTCTTTCATTGGCCAAATCTGCCGGACAATTAAGGGCTTAAACCTATTCGAATTTTCGAGATGATTCCCTCAAGTTTTCAGGAATTTCCTATGTGATCGAATTGAAACTCGGTTATTGCTTCGAAATATCAACACTCAACTCTTGCAAAATGGTTTTGAAATCGTATTGTGAGCTAATTGAAAGAAACAACTTTTTGAAAATTTTTCCAAATTTTTGTTGAAAAAAGTTTTGTTTTCAAAATCCGTTCGGCGGAATTCGATGAGATTCTGCAAATTCTTTAAAATCTGTGTTTCAAGATAGCGAACAGCATTTCACATTGATCCGATTTTAATTACCGGAGATATTTGAGTAAAGAAAAACGTTGAATTTCGTCGTTTTTCTCAGTATCATTGATATTTCTGGAATAACTCGATCAAATTACTACTCTGATAAACTTTGGAATCTACTTGGAAAATGTTGGGGGACATTTTTGGGCGGAATTCTGTAACGCTCGTTTCATTAGAACAATTTCAAAAAGAAATGAAAAAGTTCAGTTGATCCATCCCGATCGTATCTATTGTTTTGGAAATATTTATTATTTTGTAGATATAAGAATGATGGATTCAAGTGATTTTGCAAACTGGATGTACATAAAATAAGGGTTTATATTTTAGGTTCAAGAATAAATCATCGTTTCGATAGAAGCCATGGTTTTAATGCTTGAATGAGAGTTCTTCGACTTCTTGTATCGACGTTCTGAATTCCGACTCGAAAGTGTCTGTGTTTCCATGAATATTGGGATGACGTTATTCCAAAAATCTTCTCTCTACCACCTTTTGTCGAATGTTGTGCGTTCAGAACTTGACCTTTCTATACAAAATTTGAACCATCTCACCTTAAAATTGAGTGTCTAGAAACTCAAAATTTTCTTGTATTGTATTGTTTTATTGAACGAGCCTAAAATTCAAAATGTTCCGAACTGTATGACGAATGAATTCCTTGGTTTCACGACATTGAGTTATCATGTGAGATAGTTTTCACAGGAATACGAACAACCAAATAAAAACCAACTCGAACCAAGCCGATGTTTCGTCTATACAGAGTGTAACAGCCAAATGGAATAAATTCGATAACGAATAAATGAGGGGGTGTTAGGAAAAACGCTCGGACACGTCGATTTGTAATTTTAAATGCGCATAGTTTTCAAGAAAATAAAATTATATAGGGTGTTCCATGCAACCGTGGCCAATACCAACTTTCTTATTTCAAATGTAACCCCCTGTATATTATTTATTTTTGGGATTCTTCAGAAAATTCTAGACATAATTCATGTACAATGTCCTATACCTATCTTCAACTTTTTCGGAAATATTAAGTGTTTTCAGAAATGTTGAGTAACGTTAGAAGACAATTCTACACCAGATTAGCATGTTGCCGAGACGTTCGCGGCGAGCATTTTGAACATTTCCTACATTGACATTAATGTTTTTTTTGTTTTTTTTTAATTATTAAGAAATGATCAGTATTACTCATTAGGTTTTAAGTGTAATGTACCGAATTTGTGAAATAAAATAATTTTTATTTAAAACGTCTATTTTTGCACTAAATCTGAAAACACTCAATATTTCCGAAATAGTTAAAGATAGGTATAGGACATTGTGCATGAATTGTGTCTAGAATTCTCTGAAGAATCCAAAAATTAAATAATATACAGGGGGTTGCATTTGAAATAAGAAAGTTGGTATTGGCCACAGTCACATGGAACACCCTATATAATATTATTTTCTTGAAAAATATGCGCATTTGAAAATTACAAATCGACGTATCCGAGCGTTTTTTCCAACACGCCCTCATTTATTCGTTATCGAATTTATTCCATTTGGCTGTTACACTTTGTATATTTAGATTTTATTTAGGCTAGTAAAGAGAAAAGTAAACTAATATAACACGAATACAATAAATATATGAACAAATAGTATCAAGTTTAAAATTCAAGAAATTCTGTACAACTTCTTTTCGAGTTCACTTAGTTGAACATTGATGACAAAAACGGGCACAGAGAGTTCAAATTCAACACTGTAGAATAAATAAGACATAATTCAGAATGAACAAAAACAGACACTTGGGTACATGGAGTTAACGTCAATTGTTTCGAATAGCACAGCTACAGTTCTAATGACTGATAAATGTTTCTTTTATTGACTTTCATGTGCGTCGTGTTTATGTTTTTTTCTCTCTTGTAGCCTAAATAAAGTCTAAATATAAAGACGGAACGTCGGCTTGGTTCTAGTTCATTTTTATTTGGTTGTTCCTATTCCTGTGAAATCTATCTCACGTGTATGACAAATTTCTGAACGAACAAGTGCTACAGAAAGCAGTTTTATATGAAGGAAACCAATCGTTTCATGGGTTTTACGGTCAATTACTCATAAGATGGGAAGAAATAATATAAATTGTCAACAGATAAGATTTGAAAGAATTCAATTATTCACCGTGGCAAAATGAAGCATTTTTCAGGCATTTGTCTATCTGTAAACATCCGGATACATCGGTTCCGTCCTTCCTGGAATCTGAATAGAACGTTATAAGCCTCGTAGCGATGTACGAGTATAAGCGATATTTTATGCTATCGGATTCAATCAAGTCGTTGATTCATAGTAGCAGAATCGAAAATATGCTTTTCTCCGTTGTCCGCCCCATTGTTATGTGAAATTCGTTTCGAATATCTGCCCCTGTATCGGATTCTCGATGATTTGTTGTTTTGAGTTATGGCTACGTTACATGTGGAGCAAATTAGATTAGAGGCGATAAGGACGGTTATTTACGTTCGCACTATTCCTTTCTGTTCATCCGTTGTCATAAACTGACACTGAAGGAATACAAACGATTGTTGCTGATGGTATCGGATGAACTACCCGGATCGATATCACAGTTTGAAAATGTTGCATGCTAGCCAGTAGTATTGAAAATTTGCGGACTGAATTTCATGAGTGAGTATACTCAAATTATGTATGAGAATAGCTGACAATGTTGAAACATGTCTGGATCTTTTTCTGTTCGAAATTTTTTGATAGCTCGTGTTCAAATTCCGATACTCAGATTTCGTCAACTCTTTATTAGCAGAAGAATGTGGCAGATGATTGAGTTGACTGAAGTTGTTTGAAAACAAGTAATTCACGTAATTTACAGTGCGCGTCAAAATTATGGATCAAATTAAGTTTCTCAGAAGAAAAATATTTGGCAACAAAATCCTGAAACAGGTCAATTTTGTTTCACTTTCACCGAATTTATATGCATTTTTGAAGGATTTTGTTGCACCTTGTGCCATCCCCATCAACCTTCTGAATTTTTTGAATAGGGAAAGTAGGTCATGTGGTACTTGTTTGGGAAGGTCTTAGTATCTTCTTCATAGGTGTGTAGAAATTTTCAAGAAACAATTTTTTTTTTTTTTTTTGAGAAATCAGTTACTTCAAAGAGGTTCTCAGTATGTGCACTTCGTCATGGCTCATTTACTTTGAGATGATGGTACCTGATGATATTTGTCACCGAATGAAAGTCAACCATTACAGTGTTGTTCATGCACAACTTTCATACCCTACGAAGCCCCTCACGTGAAAAAATTTTTTTCTCCATTGAAGGGCTCGTAGGGGTTGAAAGTTGTGCAAGAAAAAACTGTAATGATCGACTTTCATTCGGTGACAAATTTAATCAGGTACCATCGTCTCAAAATGAATGAGCCATGACAAAATGCACCTACTGAGAACTCTTTGAAGTAACCAATTAAAAAAAAATTGTTTCTTGAAAATTTCTGCACGCCTGTAAAGAAGATACAAAGACCTGACCAAAAAAGTACCACATGACCCACTTTCCCAATTCAAAAAATTTAGAGGGTTGATGGGGATGGCACAGGGTGCAACAAAAATCCTTCAAAAATGCATATAAATATGGTAAAAGTGAAACAAAAATCAACCTGTTTCAGGATTTTGTTGCCAAATATTTTTCTTCCAAGAAAATGAATTTGTAACATAATTTTGACGCGCACTGTTTACAATGTACAAGTCAAGTGGAAGGCATAATCATACATATAAATTCGATCTGGAGTGGGAACTGTAATCAAAAAATCACAGCATTCTCGTTATCGTATTTAAGATCTAAGCATACATTGAGTACCTAAGATATTCTTTTCGGAAGTAATCGTGTTGGTTGACAGGATTTAGTGCGAAGTGACCTGTTAGAAATTTCAGCAAGGTGATTTGATTAACACGCTTGTGAGAAATATATAAAACAAATCTCATCGGTGAAAATTTTAACGCTTTGTCATTCTCATTTTGACAGCTGAAACGATCTGAAATGAGTGGCATCTTGTCTTATTGAACCAGCAGACACTGATATTGTCATTTCGATAATTCAATGAAGTGACAACACAAACTGTATGAAAAGCTTTATCTATTGATGTGAATATGTTTTTAATTAGTGGATTTGTTCAGAAATTCATTGCACCATATTCATTTATATATTAGTCAGGTGTATGTATTGAATGTAGATTTCAATCAATAAGCTAGTAAACAAATTTGGAATTTGATGATGAATATATATGGAGAGCGTATAAATTCAGCATCCAATACACCACTTTCCACGCATAAATTCTATATTTCATCACGCTTGTTTATTAAATATTAACATTTCGATTGGTTTTGCCGAAATCAAATCGGCGTATAATGCAATATCTCTCTGAACTAGACAAAGTGCTCATTAGCCTGCCAACCCCGTGCTCTATTCACAACCCTAGCGGAATTCTATGAATGTTACCACATACGCGGTTTTCTAATTGCACTTTATGTTGCATTCATGCCGTGAATATTGGTTACTTCTGCACAGCCGGATTTTCATGGAAAATGGTGAAATTTTCGATTATAAGCTCAGGTATATTTATGAGTAAGGAAAATAAGGATGCAGAAATTATGAATATTTAACACACGGATTTGATCACGGCGCATTCGCCATTTTGTGGTCCGTGTATCTCTTCAAAGAAAGACAATAATTTATGGATGATTAGATTTGATAGCCTCCGCTAGATCTATAATATACAGATTGAATGAGGTATGAATCTCGTTGAGGTTGAATCCTAGGATGAAACATTCGGACGACAATTCCACTTGTTCGTGAGAAAGGAGAAATATAGAGCTAACAAGAAAACGGGGGTAGGGGCTTTCGACGAATCCGCGTATTTTTAAAAAATTCATAAAATCGACGCAGCACGGAATGGATCCATTTTACAATTCTAGAAAGGAGGGTATCCATCACTAGGATTTATTGATGCCCTTCACTATACTCAATGAATGAGATATGAACAGGAAAATTTGGCCACCATTTCAACTTTATTGAGCGGAATTTGAAGGAAGGGGCAAACCAACAAAACAAAGAACTTTTTTTCCGTCGATTTCGAGTGTTCTGGAAAAACTCTCAATATCAATATAGGAAGCGATCAATCAATGATTTTGGGCCATTTGAAACTATAGAATTTATCTCTATATGTGGGTATATGTATTTCATTGGTTTAATTGCACTATCCACTGAATTTAGCAGTAAAAAAAGACGAACCATTACTAGCATTAGTGCAAGTGCTTTTGAAAAATAGAAAGTGGATTCGGAAGAGCTCTATTTCAAAACTAAAAAGATTAAATAATCTTTCATTTTCTTGAAAGGGACAGAACTAACTAAAAATTAGACCGATGATGAATAATAGAACCTAGTTTCTTCACCATTATGCAATACTAGGAAACCTGTGCGATATCCATGTTTCATTGGATCTTTTATAATAACAATTCAACTTCTTAAAACGCAAATCCATCAAGCAAAAGATAGATAACCTGCGCTGGTCAATGTTTTTCTTCATGTTAATTTTTTAGAGCCTCAAACTCTTGTGGTCACTCGATGCCAGCTTCACCATTGAGAATTAAGTAGCTATTTAGATGAACACTATCGAATCGATGGTGGTTTTCATAAAATATCAGCATATTTAAACTCAGATTCTTGAAAGGAAAAACAAACTGTAGTAAACTCTTAGGTGAAGATATGACGCCTTGATGATTCGTGCAAGTTGTTCATCCATGACTTACCGGTTAATTTGAGAAGGATGATGGCTAATTTGGCAAATTTTCTTGATTCCTTCCTTTTAATCAAGTTAATAAGAATTCTTTTATTTGCGAATGATACCTCGATATTAGTTACTGCTCGGATTCTTGTATAGTTTCAGGAGCTGTGTCGGCGGTTGGTCCAGTGCTTCGTTGACTGGTGTAGTTCGAACTCTCTCATGATCAACATCGTGTTCACTTCACTTTGAGAAGTGATGAGAGAGGACTGGTTATCCGCCATTTGAATGACATAATTTCGTCGGTAGACCGCGCTAGATTTCTTGGAGTCTACGTGGATTCAAATTTAAAACGGACCACTCATATTGACTCCATATGTAAGAAACTTAATAATAGTTCTTACTATGCAATAAGTAGTGTCAAACACTCGCAACCCTTGAGTTCTATTATTAATATATACTATAGTCTAGTTGACAGTCACTTATCCTACAATATTATGCTGTGGGGGAATTCGTCTTATGTAGGTAGAGTATTTTTAATTCAGAAGAGAATCTTGCGGAGGATCTTCAATATTGCTCCGATGTCCTCTTGTCGTCCCACTTCTATAGAGAATGGAATTCTAACAGTTTCGTCCATTTATATCTTTAGGTGTGTTGAGGATATTGAAAAGAAATTCACTCAACTCTCAAGCTTCCATAAGTATTTCACTAGAAATGAGGAATTATTTCATATCCCCGAACACAATACAACTGAATTTGAATATTCGCCAAAATATCAGTGTATCAAGCTCTTCAACCATCTACCGAAATGTACTAAGTCTCTGGAACTCAAGGAGTTCAAGAGGGTAATTAGGGCAAAATTTATTCAGAAATGTTTTTATACTATTGCTGATTATTTGCATGATTCACTTGTTTTCTATTAGGGTATTTTTGTTTTGTTTGTTTACTTGTTTATCTGACCTGTCCTATACATGTACTGTATAAATTATTATTATTATTATTATTATTTCATGGTAGAGTGTGAAAATACAAAAGATCACGCATGATAAAGCACTCGACTATTTTCAATAGCTTGAAATGAGAAATATCATTAGTAGTGAGTAAACCTTTCATTTTAAGCCAAAGCTATATGACTGAAATTTAAATTCATCCCTCCTAGCGTATGAGTGTATTACAATATGTGGAATGCCTACGAAAAATATCATCACGAGTATTCGACATCTGGAGTTTCATCGTACAGTTAATCGATTTTCAGAAAATGAAACACGGAGGGTCGTCGAAATGAGCACAAATTTTAATTCGGTCTTGAGTTGGACTTCAATACTAATAGAAGTTGAAGGACCTATCTGAAGGGCTGCTGAATCGTTGATTACTCCCCTTAATTGATTATCTCGTTCCTCAGTCATTTGTTGGGTTCAATGAGTCCGAATTCGCAACTCAATTAATTAAATTTATTGAAACTCCACCTTGCGATTTATCTCATTACACTGAAAGCTTATTTTCATTCGCAAGGCCAAATTTTTTTATGATGTGCTTCGCTTCAGTATATTTAATGCCTTTAGTTTTCTCGAATCAGATGTGGAAAAATATTTCAGAATACGACATCGAGATAATTCATGTGGTTATACAGGGTGGTCCGTGAGCAACTGTACATCTTCAAATGGTGAATGCATGGTACCCTAGGGACCCCATAAACAACATTTGAATATGGGCTGAGGCTTTTGTTTTCTGTGATGAAGGGATATTTATTTATTTTGGCAAAACCTTTGTTTGTCTATAACTCGTGAACCATTCGTGTCAAATCTGACAGGGATTGTTATCTCAGAACGTCAAATCGTTTAATACGAATCATATTTTCATGTCTAATATAACACTCTGACCATGGAATATGAATTTGTAACTATCATTTGATTCTGCATAGGTTTTTTCTCCAATACTGCTTTTCACGTTAACGGCACTCACATGGTTTATTTTTTTCAAGTAATTAAACGCTTGAGATTTTTGAAATTTATTGAATTTAGAAGAACTTTGAGATGGCAACAACTTCTGAACCGTTCAACAAATTCGCTTAAAATTCGGCGAGTGAGGTCATTCCTGTCCATAAAATATAAAACTGTTTAAATGAATCATACCGAGAAGGATTCAGGTTCAGTTTGATGTAACCTCCATGTCCAATGAAACGCCCTGTACAAGAAATATGAATTCGTTGTTGATATCATCTGAATCTGCATAGATTTTTCTTTCGAGAACTATTATCCACGCAAACGGCGGTTCATTTTTTTTTTCGAGAATAGTTCAAGAGCAGAGAACGGGCGATATTCTAGAATTTTTGGTGGTTTGAAATTGCTCTTTCTTCTGCAATATACATTAACCGTTGCTAGTGCATTTGAATTGCAGAAACCATTAAGAAGTAATACTGAACATTCGAAAACGAGGCAGAATGTAATAACCGACAACAAAATGTTATTTATAAGAAATGTTGAATGAAATGTTTCTATGGTCACTGCATTTCGTGCATGTATTTCATAAATGAAAGTAATATGTACGGCATTGTTGGCTGAATATTGCAACTCAATATGAACTTGAACTGAATAAGTATTTGAATAAATTAGATATCAGGAACATGTTTTTACATCACACAGGGCCGTAAGGGTTCTCGAAAGTCACAAGCGTCCAATTAGTTTCTATGAAAAAACAGTAAGGGTGCCCTTTCGTTGGAAATAGTATTCAAAAGAAAAATTTATGCAAAATCAGATGATAACCATGAGGTTTGTTCGTTGTACCTGCATGAACTACATTAACTACACCTACTTCACTGACTTCCAATTCTCACTGCAGCTGAGTGTAGTCACAGATAAAAGAATAAGTGGACTCAGTGTAGCTCAATCTGTTCCATGATTCTCACAGAATCCAAATAGATGATAAATGATTTCACACGAATCCGAGATGACAGATTTCTTTGCTTTTTTGTTTTCGCTACTATTTCGTGGTGATGTTGATCTGTCGTAAAATTTCATTCAAAGAAGTCATGGAAAAAAAACTAATTTGAATAACGTTATGGTGGAAATCAATTTCATCCAAAATAACCACACATACAGAACAAAACACCTCCAACTGTAACCAGAACCAACCACAGGTTTCCACGATTACGAATCATATTGAAGCATAACCATCACAGAAGCTAACCTCACTCGTTGCACTGCACACTTAATCTGTGACTTCACTAACTGTCAGCATTTCCGCAACGAACATAGTGCAAGTTTACAAGAAACCACACCGAACAGTATCAGTGGAGTTAGTGTGGTTAGTGTAGTTCATACAGGTACAACGAACAAACCTTATGACAAATTGATATTTCCTGTGAAAATTTCGAGCGAATTACTTAAAAGGTTCAGAAGTCATAACCATCTGAAAGTTCTGCCAAAATCAATAAATCTGAATGGCCAAAACCGTTCAATTATTTTCGATTGAGAAAAAATAAACTGTTATTTTGCCGTTCACGTGAAAAACAAGCAGATAATGGTTACGGCAAATGGATAGGTTTGATCATATTTTGGATATACCTTTGAATCCATCTTCTTATTAGGACTGAAAAATCCTCAACCATGTACCAACAATGGTGTATCTCTTACAAACTCATGATCACAGTCGAATCTTCAAAATTACAGATGAAATGGTTGTTGGATGTTTCCAATCAAACATTGATTAATTTCGAACGAATATACCACGGTTAGTTCCGAGTAACTAACATTGTTTTTGATAGTAGAAAATATAATCTGAAAATGGACTTTTCGGAATTCTGGGAACCCGAAATACATCGTTTCGACTGCGTATTTGACTTTGACAGACTGATTTGAACAGTCCGAATCAAAAATCTAATCTCAATTCGGAAGGTACCAAAGCTTTGATATTCATCAAAATAGATTATACGAGTAAGGTGAGATTCCCCATTAAATCGGAATAACTCCATCTTCAAACACCCTAAACCAACAAGAGCCAGATGTAATTAGGTGACTCTAATACCATGACGCCTAAATTACCGAGCAAACCCGGACAAATCGACTTAAGACTTTCCCAACTCAGCGATCAAGAAGCGAAGACATCCGCCGTTGAAACCCCATCATTTAGCAGATCCCGGCTGAAAACATAAGACCGGCCATAAACTTCCTTGTCAGCCCTTGGACCTCGGAGGGCAATAACTCACCATGTCTCCGATCATATCTTCAAATTAACTCCGGCGTCGCACCCGAAATGTGATGAGGCCCTCACGTCGATTTGTGTTCATTAACATTTTCTACCCAGATAACAAGCTTACCGGCTACGATGCACATCAATCATCGTAGCAGGCCAAGGTGGATCCGATGTGATGAGATGCGCTCTTTGTGAATATTAATGAGCGATAAAAATGAAAGGTTCCGTATTCTGTGATTCTACTCTCCTGCCTTAATCGAAACAAATTGCTTTTTTTGCGGTGAGCTAGGATATTTCTGTGTAAGACGAAAGCTGATCATGCTCCGCTGTGCCTTCAACTCAGCAGTTCACAATAAGATAGTCTTTCGAATCTTTTTATCAATAGATTATTCGTTTCAACAGATCCGTTGATACGACAGTGTTGAATATCGATGCAGTTCAGATTTTGTTTATTTGCAAAATGGTGAAGGATCTAGAATAGAATTTTGAGTATAGTAAGATTCTGTGATTTCTTTCAGAACCGAAAATCTTCAGAGAAATTCGAACATCATAGTTGAGGAGAATAATATACACAACCACAAATATGATTTATTCGTTGTGTAATAAATTCAACAGATACAGTTTGTTTTGTAGAATTGCAAAATGGTGAAGGACCCGGGAAATATTTCTTATTTTTTGATGATTTTACAATGTTTATCAAAAAGCCGGAAAAATATGGAACTTAACATCTAAGTGAACAAAAAGAAAACACACTCGACTTCTAACATGAGCTAGCCTTTCACTGATGAATCTATGAGCGACAAGCACTCCAATATCTTTATGATAGTGGATATTCATTTTCCCTAGAATCGGCTCCATTTGCTACACAGGAACTTTTTTAATAGTGAACAGTTCAAGAGATTACTAATTATTAGACACCCATGTATTGGCTAGTACCTGAACTGTTCAATATTTGGAAACTTCGTTCATTTGGTCATTTTGAGAATGATTTAATTTTCATAAAAAAAGGTTTATTTCGAACGGAAGAGACTCGAGATCCTTCGATAAACTTTATCATTTCAAATATCTTTGTAATAGTGGATATCAATTTTCCCTAGAATCAGCTCCATTTGCTACACAACAACTTTTCTAATATTGAAGAGTTTAAGCGATTGCTAATTATTACTATATTATATTGATAGACACCCATGTATTGGTTGCTACTCGAACTTTTCAACATTTCAAAACTTCGTTCATCTGGTCATTTCGAGAATGATTAATTTTCATGAGAAACGTTAAATTTCGAAATGAAATTATTGGTGATCAAGATTTATGGTCGAAACCAACGTATGATGAGTAAACTCTACTCAATGATTCCTTAGAAATACTTATTTATTATTTCCAACCACGAGACGAATAGAATCACAGAATTGTTAGACGAATCGAATTTCCTGAACGAAATGCGTTTCCGCATTTCAGAAGTAAAATTTCTGGAGAAACAGAGATGTATAGGAAAATAATGAATACGTCCGAAACAGTTTCAATTCTTTTCCAAAAGAATGACGCGCTATCCAATTTTTCTCAACAATCGAAAAAATTCTTGGATCACATCCGGAATAATCGGTTTACTTCTATACAGTGTGTCAATTATAAAAGGGACCACCCTCAATAATCATAATAGCTCCTTATTTCGAATCACATCCATCCTACAGTAAATGAAAATGTTATGAAATACTGTTACAAAGGAGTACAGAATGCAATATTCTGTAATGCGCTTAATTTACGAGATATTCATATGATTGAAGCTTTTATATCTTGTAAAATGGTAATAGATTTAGGTACTGAGTTACAAATTTTGCAACATCTATACTCAGCTTGCTTTCGGCAACGGTTATACGGAAATAATATCTTGGGAAACTATAGCAAAAAAACTCATTTCGTTCTTCTCTACCTCACCGTGTATAATTCATCAAAAAATATGAGACGTGCGGGCGCCCGCCACCTTCACCCCATAAATGTTCAAAGTGACGGTCTGATTTATCATTCGTGGTCTAAAGCCCTTGGTTGGATTTGTCCTGTTGACAGGTTTAATTTTCCGGATAATACTTTTTTATTATTAGATTTGAAACTGATAGTGTGGAACTTATTTTGTGCAGCTAATAATTTGGACGTTGTATTATATGATGAAATATTAGTGTCAAAATTCAATTCTGTGCTTACGCTAGGCCAGCCAATAGCCATAAATGATGTTACCCCCGAAGAAAAACATCAAAAATTTTCCGTGTAGTTTTGGAGTTTGAATAGCTCAGCTAAATCTGCCAATGAACCTGAGATTATAAACCTGAAATTTGTTATTTTATCCTGAAAATTACAAAAATTATTTGCTCGATCGAACAGAAATTTACCAAACTCCTCGAGAGTTACTTCGGGAGAAAAGCCTTGAAAAAAATTCTAAGATTTTTTTTTTCAAAAACTCTGTATTCCGGAATCTATTACTGAGATTTTGCTGAAATTCGACGTTAACCTTCGAATTGCCATTTCACATTGGAGTCTAAGATGTCGTCTCGATTGGGAAATAGGTTTTTCAATTGATATATCTGAGGAATCTTCTTGTGGAGTTAATCTATTCCTGAAATGAAGTTTTTCAATTATGCTCCAAATTGGCTCTACAAATATCGAGTTATCAGGGTGATGTTGGCAGTAAGTCATGAAGCGACTCCAATAACAACGGTTTCCGTTCAATCATCTCTGATCAGCAAAACCGACGGTATGCCAACTATTCGAAACGATCACACAGTTCGCGAAAGCATCAAACGTTCCACAAACCACAAATAAACTCCGGAGCTGTACAGAGGTTTCGAAGGAATTGATAAGCGAATCGACAGGGAAAAGCGTCCACTCTGTGAATATGATCTAAAAGTTTTTGTTTTCACGCCAGAGGTCCCAAGAAATGATCAAGCATTTATACAAATTGGGGGCGTATATTGTTGGTTGCAAAATGGCGGAAGTGTAGGTCCCGATAAATGATTGTGAAGCTAATGGTTTTCGATAAAGCTGTTAATTTATTCTTATCCGGGACCACTAAAGTTTCAAGAAGTTGTTCGACGACCGTCCTTCACACTTACACGACAAAATGAACTAATCTGAGAAGTACAGGATAATAAGATTAATTTCAAAATCGGTATTCCAACAATTCCAATCGACAAGAAGGTTCGCGAAAAAACTCTGACGCTCGACCACAAATGAGCTCCTGCACCAGGATTGTGAAGGACAATAGTGCAAGAATGGGCAGAATTGATATTTATAGACAGGTAATCGGAAAAAGACAACAAATTTGAATTTGATCGAAAAGTTGCCTTCACTACAGAGGCCTCGGAAAAAGGGTCGAATATTATTGTTCGTTGCAAAGCTTTGAAGAGGTCGGTGCCCAGGAATTATCAACGAGTCGATGGTTTCCGATAAAAATGCGAAAAATTCTAGCTATTCGTGATCAAAAATTCCCAAAAAAATATTCCCTTACAATCCCACGACAAAATGAACTAAAATGAGGAGTATATAATGAAAAGAATGAGTTTCAAAATCAACCACCGACTAATCAACATCGGTATCCACTCAATCATCTTTCATCAGCCAAACCATCGGTATTCCAACAATTCTGAACGATCAGAAGGTTTGCAAAAGCACCAACGTTCCGCCACAAATAAACTCCGGAGCTGTATAGAGGTTTCGAAGGAATTGATACACGAATCGACAGAGAAAAGCAACCACTCTGTATATATGATCCAAAAACTTCTTATTTTCACGCTAGAGGTCTCAAAAAATGATCGACCATATATACAAATTATAGTCGTATATTGTTGGATACAAAATGGCGGAGGTGCAGATCCCGATGAATGATTGTGAAGGTACTGGTTTTCCAATAAAGCTGTGACTTTATCCGTATCCGGGACCACGGAAGTTTAAAGAAGTTGTTCGACGACAGTCCTTCACACTTACACGACAAAATGAATTAATCTGAGACGTACAGGATAACGAGCTTAAATTCAAAATCGGTATTCTAACAATTCCAAACGATAAGAAGGTTCGCAAAAAAACTCTGACGCTCCACCACAAATGAACTCCTGCACTAGGATTGTAAAGGACAATAATGCAAGAATGGCAAAATTAATATTTGTACACAGGGAATCGGAAAAAGACTACACATTTGAATTTCATGGAAAAAGTTGTCTTTACGTCAGAGGTCTCGGAATGAGCGTCGAATATTATTGTTCGACGCAAAATTTTGAAGGGGTCGTTGCCCAGAAATCATCACCGAGTCGATGGTTTCGATAAAATGCGAATAATTCAATCTATTCGGGATCACAAATTCCCAAAAAAACATTCCCTTACAATGCCACGACAAAATGAACTACAATGAGAAGTAAAGAATGAAAATAATGAGTTTCAAAATCAACCACTGACTAATTAACATCGGTATCCATTTAATCATCTTTCATCAGCCAAACCATCGGCATTCTAACAATTCTGAACGATCAGAAGGTTCGCAAAAGCATCCAACGTTCCACCACAAATAAACTCCGGAGCTGCATCGCGCTTGTGAAGGACAATAATTCACGAAGCGGGAGGGGAGGGCGAGAGTACTCCACGAGCCATGTAACGGGATCCAGGAGCCGTAGGAACACGTCACGGTTCGGCGCGAGAACCGGGCCCGTCGACTCACAGCAATATGTTTCACGCCTGCCCGCCACGTGAGCGATGATGATACGGTCGGCAGGCCAGCACCTGAATTTACAGGACGTTCCCGAATTTATCGACAGTGATGAGAGATGCGGTTTATGAAAGTTCGGCTGAATCGATTGGAAAAAACATAAAGTTGCGTGTTAACTATACCAATAACGGCTCGATGGAGTTCGTAGGTGATTTATCCTAGGAAAAAGTTCTGAGATTGCGCTGCAGGATTTGATAGGTGCAGTTTTGCCGGCAGAAATGGTCAATAGTTCAATCGGAGTGTATTCATGTCCGTTCAAGTTATGTTATGAAGGTTGTTTTCTTGGGGAGGCGAACTCATACACTTATTAATTAGTAACAGAGCTGTTTGAGAAATCTTAAGGAAGGATCTTGATACTAGATAAGTCACTTTTCGTTGAAGTGTCGGAAGTTCCACTTTTGCTTAGTCTTTGAAAGAAAAGCTAAGATAATCGTCCTGCAGTTTTTCTGTTTTTGAATAAGTCGATTTTTGAATTCCTCCATATATGTGGTTGAGATTTCTCAACGTGTTGGATGAAGAAATGTTTTTTTCGTCTCAATTCGTTCATGAAATGCATTATTTCGATTCTATAATAAGAGATAATTGAAATTTTCAAGTTAAATAACATAAACTCTAAACAAAACAAATCCAAAACTATAATAAATTATTTATAGGAGGGGCATATATTGAATTCAAATTTCATCAAATATAATAATTTATTCATTCTGTGATATATCGAAGAATTGAATTTTATTTAATATTATGTATAACGGTGCGCATGTGGGGCGCAGTAGCACACATATGTACAATGCAAGTATGCAAGCGGGGTATTCCATGTAACAAAATAAAGGGAATAACACTGACCATATAGATTATTCAGTTCCTACATAAATTATACGAAATATTACACTGGCGACGAGGTAAACGTTGTGAAAAACTTTAAAGAAGTATATTAGTAGGTAATCGAAAATCTCGATTCATCGGAAGTGCAGTATTTTAAGAGTGAAAATGACTGAAACAGTTTCTGCAGTGATCGGACATCTCAAGGAATTTGGCTTGACAAGTTCATGGACCATTTATAAAGCGAAATTGAAGAACTATTTCTGTGCAAATGACATCATAGATACAAACAGACAGCGAGCCATTTTTTTGAACCTTCTCGATGAAGAGGCTTATAAATTAATTTTTGATTTATGCAGTCCCACTGAACCAGAGAAAAAGACTTTTGAGGAACTCCTACTATTGTATGATGGCCATTTTGTACCACAAAAAAGTGCTTTTGCTGCAAGGTATAAATTTCACGCTGCAAGAAGAGAACCGGAAGAGTCAGTTAAAGATTGGGCTGCCCGAGTACGTAGTTTGGCCGTTGACTGTGAATTTTCAACCAATTTGGATATTTCCTTGCGAGATAAATTCCTTTTTGGATTTGGTCCTGGACCGATTATGGATCGAATGATGGAGGAAAAAATTTCTATTAAATTTGAAGAGATGGTGAATATCGCAAGTAACAAAATGGCGGCCAAAGACATCCATGACATCACCGTTAAAACGGAAGTTCTTCATCATGTCCGTTCTGACGTTGTTTCGAAACAAGAAAGAGAGAGCGGCACTTGGTCAGGTGACAGAGGGCGTCATGGCAACCATTCAGCTACCGGTCTTCGTCACGGGTGTGAAGTATGTGGAAGACGGAATAACACAGATAAGTGTTTTTATAGGAAACATACTTGTAATGTTTGTCATAAACAAGGTCATTTGGCTTCAATGTGTTCTTTTTCTGAAAATTCGAAATATAGGAATTCGAATAGAAATAATAATAATAGTAGCTGACATAATTTCATTACATTTGAAGAGGACAATGAAAATTCTTCATCGGAAAATAAAACTGATTTGTCGATTTTTTCTGTAAATGATGAAATGAATGATGCAAATCTTTTCCATATTTCTGTTAATGTCAAAAATATAAAACTTCGATGTCAAATCGATACAGGAGCGGCAATTTCAGCCATATCTGAAAAATTATATAGAGAACAATTCTTATCTTTTGATTTGAAGAAAACTAGTAAACGGTTCCTGTTTTATGATAATAGTGAGACGCAACCTACAGGTGTTCTTAAACTACCTGTCTGCTATAAAAATCAAGAAAAAATTGTCGAATTTTATGTTTTCAAAAACGGTGGACCACCAATTGTTGGCAGGAAGTTTTTAAACTTATTCGACTTGAAATTCGAGAATTTGAATTTTGTGGATTATGATACTAGCTTATATACGCAACAAAATTTGGATAAAATTTGCAGGGAGTATGCGTCTGTTTTTTCTTCTGGGCTTGGTAAATTTACGAAGGGACTGATCTCAATAAAATTGAAAAACGAAAATGTTGCCCCAAAATTTTTTAAAGCAAGACCCATACCCTTTGCAATCAAAAAACAAGTGGAAGACGAACTAAATCGTTTGGAACTTCTAGGTATTATATCACCTGTGGATTTCAACGAATGGGCCAGCCCAGTAGTGCCTGTTTTTAAGAAAAATGGAGAGGTTAGAATTTGCGCAGACTTCAAGGTGACTCTGAATCCTGAGATAGAAGTTGATAAGCATCCCCTACCGCGGATCGATGAATTGTTCAATGAGACTGAGGGAGCGGAACTCTTCTCAAGGCTTGATTTGTCTCAGGCCTTCGAGCAACTTTGTCTAGATGAACCTTCTAAGAAGCTCTTAACAATTTCTACGCACAAGGGTTTGTACAGGTTTAATAGATTGGCATTCGGGATAGCTTGTTCGCCGGCCAAATTTCAAAAAGTTATGGAATCTCTCCTTGGCGGAATTAAGGGAGTTGTAGTATTTATTGACGATATACTTATATTTTCTAAAAACCTGAAAGAACACTTAAAAATATTGAAACTAGTTTTGCATAAATTGAAAGATGCGGGACTCAAGGTCAGTAGAGAAAAATGTGAATTTTTTAAATCGGAAATAGAGTACTTGGGCCACATAATCGATAAAGAGGGTCTACATGCATCAAAATCGAAAACTTTAGCTATAGAAAATGCTCCTGCTCCGACTAATATCACAGAATTGAGATATTTCATTGGCATGGTTAATTATTATGCGAAGTTCATTAGGAATTTGTCAAGTATCTTGCATCCATTATATCAATTGCTGAAAAAAGATAAGAAATGGTGTTGGTCCTCTGCTTGCGAATATGCATTCAGTAAAATTAAAGGTATTTTGCAGTCCCCTGAAGTTCTGGTTCATTTCAACCCAAATCTCGAAATTAAACTAACTGTTGACGCTTCTAAGAAGGGAATTGCTAGCATTTTGAGTCATATTTTTCCTTCCGGAATAGAGAAGCCTATCGCTTATGCTTCACGTTCCTTAAATGTTCACGAAGAATCTTACTCTCAAATTGAAAAAGAAGGCCTCGCAATCATTTTCGGCGTCACCAAATTTCACCAATACCTTCACGGCAGAAAATTCACTTTGGTAACTGATAATCTTCCTCTTTTGGCAATTTTTGGAGAGAAAAAGGAAATTCCTAAATTCTCTGCTAATCGGCTGCGCCGCTGGGCTATAATTCTAAGCGGTTACAACTATGTAATAGAGTATGTTAAATCGAGTGATAATAAAGCGGATAGTTTATCAAGGATGCCAATGAAAGTATCACATCACAGGGAATGTAATGTAGGCGACATCGAAATTGATTATATAAATTTTTTTTGTAATGAAAATATAACAGGTTTGAATCATTCTGATATCGTGAAAGCAACAGAGAACGATGATGAACTGAACAATGTAAAATTTTATATTGAAAAGGGATGGGCAGATTCACAAAAAAAAGTTGATTTAATTAGCAGCAAGTATTTTTCTAAAAGACACGAGTTATTTATACAGAATAATTGCATATTCTGGAATCATAGACTCGTTTTGCCGGTTGTCTATAGAAGAGATACCTTGAGGGAATTGCATTCTTCTCATTAAGGGATTTCCAAAATGAAAGAATTAGTTAGATCTTTTTTTTGGTGGCCAGGCATTGACAGGGAAATTGAATTAGAAGTAAAAATTGCGAAGCCTGCCAATTATATGGAAAAAATCCGGCAAAAATCGAACTCAACCCTTGGGAATGGCCCAAGGAAATTTGGTCACGTTTACATATAGATTTTTTGGGCCCTTTCATGGGTCGTGTGTTCTTGGTAGTAATTGACGCGCATTCAAAATGGTTGGAAGTGTTTGAAATGGCTTCTATTAATACATGTGCCATTCATGTTTTGAGGAGTTTGTTCGCTCGTTTTGGTCTGTGCAAGACTCTTATTTCTGATAATGCTCAAACCTTTCTATCTCAGGAGTTCCAGATGTTCTTGAAGAACAATAATATAGAGCATTTAACTTGTGCTCCATACAATCCAAGTTCAAACGGCTTAGCAGAAAATAGTGTGAAAAATGTAAAGAACGCTCTCAAGAAGGCATTTGTTAGTGATTCCAAACTTGGTCTTAATAAAATTTTGAATAGGTTTTTGTTCGATTACAGAAATGCTCCACATTGCACTACTGGAGTGAGTCCTGCATTCCTTATGTTTGAACGCAATCTCAGAACAAGATTTGATTTAATTTTGCCGAAAAATAATTCAATTATTTTCGAGAATGTAAAAAAAGCACAAGATAAACAAATTAAGTATTATAAAGGAAATAAGAAAATTGATTTCAGTATAGGTGAACAAGTTTTAGCTAAAGACTATAGAAATATCAATAGACCTGCTTTCATCAGAGGCATTATATGTAAAAAGATAGGAAAATGTACATTTATTGTGAAAATACCTGAACTGGGAAGGAACTGGAGACGACATTCGAATCAATTGAAAAAAATTGAAAATCAATGTTCGGCTCAAGTTGATGATTGTTTCACTTCAGGAAATGTATCGTGTCCAGTGACTTCCACCTCTTCTGCAATAATTTCTGAATCAACAAATTGTACTCTTGATGCTCATGTTGAAAATAGGAATAGTAATGAACTTACTTGTAGTGACGAGCAACAGGAAACATTAGAGCCAAACAATGAATTGATTGGAGAAAATTTTGACTCAGATATAGGTGGAACAAATGTTCCTTGTACTAGTTATAGTAACGTTAGGCCAAAAAGAATGACAAAACCTGTGGATAGATTACAATATACCTAGTTGTAGTGAATTTATATTTTTGTAGATTTAAGAAGGGGAATATGTGATATATCGAAGAATTGAATTTTATTTAATATTATATATAACGGTGCGCATGTGGGGCGCAGTAGCACATATATGTACAATGCAAGTATGCAAGCGGGGTATTCCATGTAACAAAATAAAGGGAATAACACTGACCATATAGATTATTCAGTTCCTACATAAATTATACGAAATATTACACATTCATTATCAGATTTCGAATTAAAACAAAATTCATCTTAAAATGAAATAGAGGAATTCAAAAGGATGTTGAATTTTACAACATAATTTCAACCTGTTGGGTACAGCTCAGTTGAAAGAAATGAAAATACGACGGCCGAAATTTTTTCGAGATATTTGTTAGGTATTTTTCGGCAGCTGAGATATATTTCGGCATCTGAGATCTTTCTTGTTACCTGAGATTCTTTTCGGTATCCCATATACTTTTCCGTATTCAAGATACTGTTTTGAGTTACAAGATATAGTCACATCCGAAAAGTATTCAAGATAATACTTGTATTTTGTCCGAACGTATGATGCAGGGACTAAGATACCTCGAAATTATCGAGTAAGTGTGAAGAAACTAATCAACTTTCAGATGAAAAGAAATGATTCCTCGTAAGCATGTAGAACGGAGTATTCACGTGAAATTTTTTTAAGTGAATATGAACAACCTCGTTCACTGAACATAATGTCGAATTGACACATTTGAATGATCCACAATACTATTCCGTACATCAAACAGATCAAATTATTGAAATAATAATCTTCTGAAAGGTACCAACGCCTTCACCATTTCCCATCAATTTTCGACATTTTCTATGAATTTGACGTACGATTTGGAAAATGACGAGAAATTTCTGGTGTCACCGAATGTTAACCAGAATTTGTTTGAGAAAATCGATTTGGAAAATCCAAAATGAATGGTGTACTGCATTTTGGTTTATTTTTTGATAAAATCGAATAATGAACCTCAGTGATCGACCAAAAAACAAAATTACTCCCTGTGAAAATTTCACAGTTTTCATTTTAGATTTGAATGAATTGTCCCGTGTCCGGGTCTTCCTCTGAAAGTACCGGACCGAAATCCGAGAAATTTGGAAGAAAAATGGTGTGTCAATTGATATTGATCCTCCAAGCTTTTCAGCTGGATCGGTGTACCCCAAGGGCTCAAAACTGGGGATAGGAAGGAAAAAAATTATTTCTCGAACACTTATAACCGATTTTGCATGAAACTCTCAACGTTCATTACTGTTGCATAACCCAACCTGAAATTTTTAAATACTGTTCTGCACACAAAACAGATTATGTCGAATAGATCGAATTTTTGAAATAATAACCTTCACCATTTCGCAGCAATTTTGGAATTTTTTTATAAATGTCCAGTATATATTTGATAAAAGGGACAACTTTCTGATTTCACTGAGTGTTGCACAAGTTGTTTGAGGAGATTGATTCGGAAAATCCAAAATTGAATAGTTTTCTTCCTTATCGTTATTCTTACTTAGCATTAAATTTAAAATGGAATCTGTTCGATTATTTTCAGGATAGCTTTCTTCACAGAAATATTGAAGATTCAAACACAATCGTTAAAAATAAGTGAACATACCCTATACTTAAAGTAAAGAAAGGAAACGCATAGCTATGTTATCAATATATCCTGCCGAAAAGACGGTTTCCCATTTGACAACGGATTTGGTGCTAGTAAGCATTACCCATTCATTCAAATCTATTTTCGACAACAAATCAGGGAAGTTCGAGATTTTGATCACCTTATTTACAACTCATTTCATGTGAAGCTAACTAACTGTTTATCTTTTATGGATATCCGGAATATCCATCATGTATAATCAAGCTTGGATAATCGGATAGTTTTCTGATAAAACAAATACACCTTGACTTACGTATATCCAAACTATTCAATGCTATTAATGGTGCCTGAAATCCATAGTTATGATGAAACTCTCACTCTACTCTCGTGCTCATAAAAGTTATTACGAATCGTCTAATTGTTTCGTGTTCATTTGTCTGTAGCGCACGACTCAACCCTTACGTAAGCCAGGCGTCTCTCACTTTATTTCTTGTGTATTAAGTATCCTACGTTTCCTACCTGTAACGCCTAAAGAGATCTATCAACGTAGATTTCATTACTCTGATCATTTCTAGCTTGTTGGCATACTCCTTTATTATCCGCATAAAGATCTACCTATGACATAGGCATGAACTGGCTTAGTTTGGGGCATGCTCTGATGATTTTTCGTTGACGAAGCCAGGACGAACTGTGAGACCCCAAATAGGTTGAAGCGACCTCGCAAACTTTCAAAAAGCTTCATCTCTTCATCTCAAAACCTTGAACGTTTTTCAAAATTTCCGATTTTGTCCTGAAATACACCGAAATTCGAACTGCAATTGAATGATGTAAATATAGGTGATGGTGGTGGGAAGATCTGGTTCACGGGAATTGAATTTTCATAGTGGCCAATGTTTCGGAATGTATATGTCCATGATAAGGGCACTATAACAAGAGTAATAATATACAATAACCCACAAAAACACACGTACAGTATATAAATACAAAACCACGTTCATCAAAATTCACGTAAATGGATTTGTTTTTCAAATTATATATAAATATGTTCTAGTGGAGAGGTGATAAATGATGAAGAAGTGTATATATATATATATATATTAGGACGGAACAGAAAAATTACGATGAACAATCTCAAAATATCACAGCATCTCAGAATTTCTGAAGGTTAAGGCAAAAAAACACACATTTCAATCAGAAAAAGCATAAAGAACGACAACAACAATTAAACAATTAAGATCACTAAAATAACTGAGTTGCAATTAACGAATACTAACAACATGAAACCAGTATTTTAGTGATCTTATTCATTTAATTGTTGTAGTGGTTCTTTATACTTTTTCTGATTGAAAAGTGTGTTTCTTGTCCATACTTTCAGATAATCTGAAACACTGGAATTTTGAGATTTTTTATAGTAATTTTTCTGTTCTGTCATAATATTGTATACTTTATCATTTATCACCTCTTCACTAGACCATATTCACATATGATTTGAAAAAAAACAAAATCCATTTTCGTGAATTTGAATGATCGTAATTTCGTATTTCTAAACTGTACGTGTGTACGTGTACGTGCGGTTTATTGTGCATTGTTATTCTTGTTATAGTGCCTTGATGATGTAACTATAAATTCCGAACGTTGGCTAAGATGGAAATTCAATTCCCGTAAACCAGATCTTTTCACCACCATATACTGTGCGCATCAAAATTATGGAACAAATTCATTTCCTCAGAAGAAAAATACTTGGCAACAAAATCCTGAAACAGGTCAAGTTTTGTTTCACTTTTACCAAATCAACATGCATTTTTGTAGGATTTTTTTTTTAGGATTCAAGATTGAATCTTCAATTCAAATTCTCAATTTTTTCAAGATATTCCTTTCCATTCGAAACTTGTAATGCGACAAGATGAAGCTTATGTCGCTTAATCGATCCAAGCCATAATTCATATTCTATATATAATCACCAATTCAGGAGTCCTGCATCTACGATATTTCATTTCTGAACTTCATTTATGGACATCTTGGGATGAGACATATTTCCACGAACGCCATTCATTATTCAAAATTGAAAAGTTACAAAAGAGTTTTAGACTAAGTGGAAATAAGAAACGAGAGAGCTCCCGCAGCAAGTTCCAACTTTCCTTCCTGGAAAGTTGTTGAATACGCTGCTAATAAAAATGCAATAAAACGCGGAAATACAGATGTGTCTCGGAGTTGAGAAAGAAAATGAAAGGTCATTATACTCATTATACTTCCTATCTTTCGCGGCAGTTTCGCATATTGAGATTGATGCAGGATCGTTTTTGAGAAACGGCAAACTTATACACATACGCTGAATGCCGGATAAAGGGCTAAACAAGCTATTCCCGGATTGCATAAGATACGAGTGGGATTCATGCAAAATTCATTTCTGGGGCTTGGAACACTGAGGTGAGAAGGAGAACGGCTCATATTGAATTTTCGAATATATGGTTGAGTGATATTCGCGGATCCAATATGTAAAACCCTGCAAGGACAATAGACTGAGAGAAACATGAAGGATATTGAATTGATGCAATCGTTACTTGATGGAAATACGACGCTGACTCGTTGATTATATGAAAGAAGGGTTGTTTCCGATTTCATTTGGGCTATTTCCATGAATGGGGGTAATGCTGGATTATCTGGTTTAAATGAGAGAAGAATGTGTTTGATCAGAAACACGAAATAATCAAAATGATCATTTTGATTATTTCATATTCTACAAAATTTACTGAAACAAAATAGAATTGAAAAAATTTCATATCAGGTAATTTTGCGTAGCTGCAATTTCCCAAAATGTCAACATAAATTTGAGCGTATACTCTAGGAAACAGGACACAATTGCTTCGCGGAAATGTCTGTAATTTTGCGCATCAAAATCGCCGGCTCAATCCGTTGAGAGGCCAAATCGGGTATTCAGTTGTAAAATATTGACTTGTATTACATTGAATTATAGAAATTTCCATTGAAACTTTTTTTCGGTTAAATTGCATCAGTTCCCAGAAATTTCACAGATCTTGAAGTCAGTATTTCTCAGCAGAGTTACGAATTCCAGGGTTTTCCGTTTCAAATTATCTGACATATTGCGGGAAGCATATACAAAATTTCGTGTCGTCCTTGTGTGCTCTAACTTTCAAGGGAACGGACCTAGAGTCTTGAAATTTCCAGAAAAAGTTTCAATCTAGACTATCTAGCTTGAGTTCATTGGTGGGCATAATCAGCCAAACAGTTTCGGAGTTATGCCTGTATGAAATTTTGAGGTGAATTCCCCGATATCTCATGAAGTACTGATTCGATCGGATTGAAACTCTGTATTTAGTTCTTGCATAACAACACGCAACTCTATGCGGAATTTCGCATGGATTGTTGAAAAATTCGAAAAAAATTATTATTTGAAAATTTTTGAAATTTCTGTTGAAAAATTTTTTCTCGGAAAGTGTTAATCAGATCTCAACAAAATTCGGCACACACCTCAGATATATTAAATAATAATACTAAAAATATTACAGCGAAATTCAGCACAGATCTTTGAATCAATACTCAATAACGATGTTTTAAATTTCAAATCTTTTTCGAAAAAAAAATTGTTTTCCTGATTTATTGACCAAATCTCAAGGAAATTCGGCACAGATCTTGTAGATAGTATGCGGCAACAGTTTTGTTGATTTCAATTAGATCTGATATTTATTTCCAGATATATAAGGAAAAAACATGTCGTATAAACCAGAATAAAATCCGAAAAAACGACTAAAAGAGACTCCATATTTTCATAGCAGGTTTAGGGGTTAATTGAGAAGGTCGAATTCGTGAAAAGTTAAAATCACCTCAATAATTCCGTAGACATTAGAAATCTTATTTTCCTCATATCACCAATAATGCAGATATGATCGAATCGAAATTCTGCACTCGATTGAAAAATGACGGTGTAAAAATTTATGCAAAATGGCTTCGAATGTGAACAAACGCGTAAAAGCTCCTGACCTAACGCCAGTGCTTTCCTAGGTTTTTGTTTTCTGTCTAGAAGCGATGACTGAAATGTGACTTCTGTGTATAAGAACATAAACCAGCATGTCATAGTCATACTTTAACAAAGTTGAACATCTCGCAAATTTTATAAATCGATAAATTCCAAATTCCATCAACAAATATCAACTTTCAAATACAACATATACATTCATACCGAAAAATAAAATTCACATCGGAAAATTCCGAGTTCCATATTTTCCCAGTTTGCGAACCGAAAATCCCTTCGATTCTCATCAAAGCAGCTACGATCACCTCTTTAGAGCCTCCGGCCTCTCTGCGCTGTTCATTTTGTTTCGCAGTCAGTTGGCCCCGCAGCTACAACAGTGGGTTCTCTTCAGAAGCCGCACTGCGTTATGGATGCTGATTTCTTAACCGAGTTACGTACTTCTGAAATGGAAATGCCGAATGGTTTTTCGCTAGGCTCTGGGGACGATGCAATTACTATAATGGTACGAAATTCTACTGTTGCAGTGGCTTTGTTTGTAGCAATCAGTTGGAATGATGCTGACGAAATGACTTTTGTTTCGTTCGGAATACTTGACGTACATGCAATTATTGGTTTTTCGTTTGTGAAGATGTGTGGATGTTGAATGAGGATACGGAAGAGATGAGAAATTCTTGTTTTATTCATCATTCTAGCGTTCTAGCGAGGTATAATGAAACACTTCATTTAATGCACAGGGTCAGCATTTTGAACCAGGGCTGAAGTTATGTATCATCAAACTTGACATCTACCGGATTAAAATGAAACAAACCTCATTACCACATTGAGGTTATTATTGCTCGTATGTTCTGGGAAACGAGTGCTATGGTTTTGTCCAAATGTCTGTAATTTTAGAATTTTTTCCCGAAAATTGTCTCAAAGGACTAGGTTGGACTGATGAGGAATCCGGTGTCAAAATCGATTCTGTCCGGCCGGCCGGCCGACGACACGATAACTGGCGAAGAAAGCAAGCTAGCGACTTGAAACTTTCACATTAAGTCGCGCATTGGAATGCGGGGGTTAAGTTCATTAATGAGACAAATCGGTCAAATAGTTTCGGAGTTATAGTCATACCAAGTTCCTGCGCATCCACATCGATGCCAACTTGAAGTGGAGCACTCATATTGATACTATCTGTAAAAAACTCAATGGCTCTTGCTTTGCTTTAAGTAGAGTTCGGAGTTCACTTGCTTTGCCATCCGTGCTCAACATCTACTACAGCTTGGTGTACAGTCACCTATCAAATAACATCCTACTCTGGAGTAATGCATCGGACGTTGGCAAAGTTTTTGTTATACAGAAGAGGATCTTGTGTATGATATTTAAAGTCGAGCCTAGGTCCTCCTGTAGACCAGTTTTAATTGAAAATGGCCTCCTCACCCTGTCATCGATTTTCATTCTCAAATGTTTGATTTATACCGAAGAAGACGAAAATAAGGTCACCAAACTTTCTAGCTTTCATGGCTACAGAACAAGAAATGGGGTTTTTTAGTGTATAACAGAACAAATTTTTTCTAGATTCGAATTTTCACCAATGTATCACTGTATCAAAATCTTTAATCACTTACCTAAATCATCACGAAATCTCAAGTTGAATTAATTTAAAAAAGCAATTAAACTTATTTTAGTTATTAGATATTATTATTCTGTTGCTGAATATTTTTCTGATTCTTGTGAGTAGTTTTCTATTTCGATTTTGTTTTACCTCTGACTTGTCCTATACATGTGTTTGTGCATATGGCAGGATGAATGAAGTATTATCATTATTATTATTTGAAATTTTGAGCTTGATTCCTTCATATTACAGGAACTACTTATGCGATTGTATCGAAATTCAAGAGCACAACAACACACAACTTCTCACGAAATTTCGTTCAGAACACACTGTCAGTAAATTTCGAAAAAATTTTTTTTGTAAAAATTTTTTTTCGGAAACCTTTCATTGAAGTGGAAAAAAACTGCTGCTCATACTTTGAACATCATATTTCACGGCAGTTCGCTCGATTTCATTTCGATAAGACGATAGTTTCTGGAGATATTGGGAAAAAATATGTAAAGTCGTGTTTTTTTTCTCGATATCGTTGTTTTCCCGGAATTACTCGGAAAATACTAATTCAATCAGAATGAAACTTGGCAGCTAGTTTGGAAATGTTGATGGGCAAGTTTGTGCAGAATTTCATGGTGATCGTGTCATTATAACAATCTGAAAAAAACATTCAAAATTTTTTCTTTTTCAAATATTCAATATTCTGTGATCTGCTGATCATACTATCATCATGATATGCTTTGTGAACCTGCAAACTGTAATTACGCGCTTTTTTTTGGGAACAGCGCGTCATCATTCCGTCACGATGTCTGTATTTTTCGAATTTTGTGCTGAAACTGGTCTCAAACGACTAGGTTGGACTCACTGATGAAAAATCCGTGGTCAAAATTGATTCTGTCGTAAAAGCTGCTGAATTCACGTCAGTGCTTTTCTAGTTTTTTTTTCGATAAAGTTCTGGATTTCGATAGACGGCTTTGGTTCAAGTTGCAAACCCACAAATTTCGCCCCAATTTACTGATACTGGGGAAGGGGAATTTCAAAACAAATTTGACATGATAAGGTTCGCGTTATTCATAAATATTTCGAATATTTACGGTGCCTCTACTCCTGACATCACGCCAGCGCTTTTCTAGGTTTTATCTATCGTATTAAGAGTTTTGAACGTAGGTGAAAGAGTCTTCTTGTAGGATGAAAATGATTTCCATATCATTTAAACCACATTCAGTTTCTGTCATGAATAATTAAACCTTTTGTTCTTGACTCGTATTCACCGGTGAAGTGATCTCCAATATTCCCATGAGAAATTTGTAAAAAGTAGGCAATAACCTATTTCAATATGAAATTATTTCTTCAAGAACTTCTGGATCCAGCTCGCTCGAGGCAAAAGTTATTCATTTCAATATTAAGATACAGTGAAGCGAGTGAATCCAAGTTCTACCGTATCCAATATTAGAAATTCCCAGAACTATGTACTAATATACAATTCCAAAGTTACATACTATATTGCACACTTATTCGAAGAACTTGACTGGTTCCCTGATTGCTTTAACTCATGTGCTCTACATTGAGCAACAAAGTTGTAGGAGTGTCATGTCTCGCGAGAGAATGCCTTGCAAGGAGCCAGGTCAGGTATTCCAAATCGAGTAGCTATAAGCTGAATAAGGGGTTCATTTGGGTCCATTCAAGTATGGATAAGGTGTAGTTGTCCATTATGCGAGAAGAGAGGATTATGGGCACTTTGCCCTACTTCCTTGGTAATCCCAAATGGCGAGTTCCCTTCGGACTTCCTGGAAGTGAAAGAAGCATTCAATTTCAATGAAACTGTATGGGCCGAAACACTGAAATCCGGTGCACACTGAATTTGGGCTCAGATTTCGTGTGACAAGTAACTTGCGGATTAGAGTATAGATTGATATGGGGTATTGCTCCTTCCTCAATATTCGAAGTTTCTTCACAGACTTTGAAAGCATATTTCCTCTGTTCTGTCATGAAGAAATCACTATATGTTATAGACTATAACGAACGGTTCCAAAAGGTTGGTTGCGTTTTTTTGAATTTATATACAGGGTGATTTTGGAGGAGACCGTCAGATTTCAAGGTAAGTTTACACTAGTCGAGACAGTTTCGGAAAAATGTTTGATTTATGGTGGAGGGTCTCTATTGAGACTATACAGGGTGATTTGTCTGATTCGATTGATTTTACTTTTATCAATAAGTTTGGTGTGGCTCATCCGATTTTATTGAAAATTTCATCGTAGCACAATATGAATGAGCAAATTCAAACAATAAATGATTGCGTAAGAAAAAGTATATATCGATATCGAAAATAAAAAATAATTTGAATACATCTTCAATTTTGAATGCATAATTTTGCGCAGATCAAAAGTAGTTATTTACTGTGATTTCGATTAGAGTTTGATTTGAAAATTGTATGATATTTTTAACAAGAACATAAATAGCAAGTTCAAACTGAAAATATATATTTCAAATAGAATATTAATTTATGATAGGAAATTAGAATTGACAAATAATATGGAAATGGTGTATTTGTTAGGGGATCAAATGAACCGAACTGCATTTATATTTTAGGAATGGGTTTTGTTTCATCGACATGGAGTATCTTGTGGCCAAAGTAAGTAAAAATTTATAAATTTCAGGTGTTTGCAATTTAAAACTCGTAAAAATTGTTATATTCATGTAGAAATTTGTAATATTTTGAATGTTCAAATTCAGAAAAATAGGTAAATTGCCTATCAAAATATATGAAAAAATGTAGCCGAATTTCCCAGATTGGTTTCGAAAAAGGAAAGAAGAAATTTGCAGAAGCATAATTTTTGGGGAATTTTGATGAGCAAAGCAACTGTAATTTCGAAAAAAATTTGGAGAAAAAAATAAATAAAAGAACTTGAACACAAAGGAGTCAGTTCATTCCCAACTATCGTACAGAAGGTTACTTTTCTCCTTAATTATTTGTTGAGATAGTCATTTTTCAGGTTTAATACGAAGAGAAGAATTCGGATCATCTTGAAGTAGAAATATATGAGAATCTAAAAACAATAATAAAAGTTGAATATGGAAAATTAGAAGCCATAGAAATATCAACATACCTAAATTTATCAGAAAACAACGAGGAACAAACGAGTGTCCAAATTAAACAATATTCCTGTGAAAGCCTGCTGGAAGTTAGAAAGTAAATTAAGACGTGGAGGTTAGAATGGCAACCACAGAATATGAATAAATAAGAAGTGACATAGATAAATACACCGTGGGGGAAAACACGAAGGACTTCATAATATTTAATTTAGTTAGTTAGTTTCGTAGTTGATTTTTTCATAATAAATAATTTCATTGAATATTCAATTCAAAATACAACAAAGATTGATTATTTTCAGATAAAAGAATCCTCTTTGAGGGAGGGAGAGTCTCGAGAAATTCAATAAATTTAAATTTCTTAATTCCTATTGGATCCTGATTCGAATTGAAATTTTCAGAATTAATTCCGAAATTATTATACAGAGGATCCATAACGATACCTCCTGTTGAAAAATATCTTATGACTATTCGAGATAATCTGAAATTCTTCGATACTCGTTCATGTTTCAGTGACATACAAACCGTAAAATCAACATACCCAAAAACAACCCTCCTCAACTCGTCTTCATCCTACCACCACGTCATGAATCACCCCAAAACTGCCGGCTACATAATTAATAACTCTGATGAGCCAATGATAATTCAGACCAGCAACAGCCAGCAGACCTCTCCTTGCATTCGCACTAAATCGAAACGACAGCCTGAAATATGTTACTGCGGTCCTTCGGCGAACTCGAGGGTAAGTTCCCTCCAACTCCTCCTGAAGGAGGAGGAACGACCCGGCTCTTCCTCCAGCGACATAAACCAGGCTTGGCGGTTTCGTTAACGACTAATCTGTTTCAAGATTTAGTGATTTAGTGAACGGTAATTGCTGTAATTGGCCCGGAGTTCATGCGTTAGAAGTCCCGGCGGACAATTTGTAGTCAGAGGATAGAGGGGGGTGGGGGGTTAGGACTCCCTCATGCGAAAATACCAGGTGAATCGGACAGGACGTCTATTAGGTCTATATCTGCGGTAATCGAGATAATTTCACGCCTGGTCTTATGTGACGTGCGGGCTTATCAGGCCAAAATGTTTGCCTTCCTGCACGTCATTGTCTAGACAGATTTCATCATAATTGGTAAAATAAATATGTTGATAATTCAGTAAACCTGCTATTGATATATTGAAGAAGATCTAGTGATATCACATATCATAAAATTATTCACCGAATTCACTAAGTTTCTGTAAGTGAACACAAGTTTTCATTGGTACTTGGAGCACCATGTTTTTGCTTCTGAAAGTTCAGTTGCTAATCAGTGGCGTGTCGTGATGTATGCGGTCGTCGGGCGCGCAAGTAGTAAAAATTGTAGGTTCAGTGGCATAGGTAGGAGGAAAGCTCGACGCCGGCGGCGAAAGATTTTTCGAGTGTATCACACTCAAGAACTTAGTTTTAACATATTTGTATCTTTCAAAAAAGAGTAGGACAGCACAGAACATTTTTCTGAAGGGAAAATTTCAACTTTGTCAAGCTCTGCAGTAAGATCAATTAACTGTTTAAACATTCCTTGATTCTCAGAGCAGTCTCTTTCATCGTGAAAGCCGAAATAAAAATTTTACGAAACTTTACTTTGATTTTATTTTTTCGACCTTATTATAATGTAAAATAATGCTTTCACTGTATGCAGAGCTTAGCCGGGACATAAAATTTACCTCACTAAGTAAAGCAAAGGAAGTGCAAGAATCGATGTGGTCACGAGACGATTCATGTTTCCTCATTTTTTGGAAGATGGTGTAACTCACTGATTCCTTTTCTTGCCCAGTTGGGATTCATTCTTGAGTCAACTTTAAAAATAACAAACACAAAAAACAATATAACAAATTTTACATTTCACACTCACATATCCAGTTATTTTTTTGGTGAATGTCTATTGAAAAACGTCGCGTTAAGATCTGTTTCCGGCATTTTGTTTACAAGTTTGTGATAACTTTGAAACTTGCAAGGGCCGGCTCAGTTCCTTATTTCTAATTAATCGGCTAATTGCAGCTTATCCTGCCAATCAGAATTTAGTTCCAGAATGCAGCTGACTGAATTCATTATCTATCCTAACATGCAGAGAAAATACCAACAAGGTAAAGTCTACAACATCAACCCGTCAAAATAATAAACACGTAAAGGCGCAAAAAATGTTCGTCGATCCAACGAACAGCAGTACTCCACCCGCCTGCACCTGGACTCTAACTGAGGCCGCAGGAATTTCGCGTCCCTGGTGTACTTATGCATCGTAGTTGATCGGGGTCCTTCGACAGCATTCGCTATAGTTGTTTGTTCCCATATGAGGGTTCCAGCCAGCCTGACCGTGAGATCCCGACTTTCACCCGCCCTAGATACATTTTCGATATTCCCACGGTGAAAAGAGACATATTATGTTGGGGGCGGATTGATGGATCGTTAGAGACAATTAGTGATTGTGTTTTTTGTTAGAATAATAACTAACGGTTGCTTTTCCCTAATAAAATATTAATTATTCCAAAAATAATCAATTGTTTGTCGTACGTTGTACGACAATATTTTTTTTAGGGAAGGCGCGAGGCCCCGCGGCCTTATTGAGTAACTGCCACTGCCAAGCACCATACATGATGGCAATATAATCTACTGTTACATTATCGAGGCAATAACTATCATGTAAAAGACGAGTTTTTCCGTCTATAGTTACTTTTACTATTTATATCAACCAGACAGTAAAATGTATGTCTTGTAACGAATCAAACCGGGTCTTTCTTTCTTTCAACGCCTTAACCGGGAAAATTCTTCCAGTTATGTACCGCCAATTTATTCTGAAAGCATTATCTGAATTCAGGACCAATCCTTTGGACGAGTTAGACAAGAAACCTGGAATATTTCGTTCCGCAGGATGATGCATTCTTCCACTATTTTCTTTCCAAAGCAAAGTTCTTAATGTGCAATTTTCTACGTTAGTCACGTAAAGAAGTTCATTACATTTGGCCCGTTTAACGTACGCCGGGAGGTAAATGAAAATTTATATACATACAGCGAATCCAAATTTATTTTCAGGTCTGTTGTAACAAGAAAAACTATGTTCATGCTTCATTGTAGGATCCAGAGAAATTATTCTCAATAAAACGAACTTCCAATATGAAATTGCATGCAAGGTATTGCATAGATATTTTCTTCCGAGAGTTACAGCGCACACGGCCGGCCGGACGGACAGAATCAATTTTGACCACGGATTCTTCATCAGTGAGTCCAACCTAGTCGTTTGAGACCCATTTCGGCTCAAAATTCGAAAATTACAGACATCGTGACGAAATGATAACGCGCTGTTTCCCAGAACAAGCGCGTAAAAATCTGGAATACGGTTAATCAGGTCTGAGGTGACATTTATAAAATAGGAAAGGAAAAAGTGAAATAAGACCAGAAGTGAGACGTTTTCATCAGTTTATGCAATAGAATTCTTGAGCCAAAGAAATACAAGCAACGAAGAAAGAACTTAATGTGAAAGAAACATACCACTGAAGCAAAAAAAACAGTCGAGAGTGGAACCAACGAAAAAGATAAGTAAGAAAAAACTGCTTTTCATCGGTTTCATGCAAATAATTATCTATATCAAATCATGAAAATATTTACACTTTTATGCCATTCTCTCAGGAGTCTGAAAGAATATCAAATTTTTGTAGACTTTCCAAAAAAGCCATACTTTTTATACCTTATACAAATATGCTGGCCAAAGTTGGCTGAACTTCAGATGATATTGATACTGAGATCACAAAGTATCCTTGCAGAAGTTTGCACTTCAAGGGCGTTATTTCACGAATGATTACAAAATTCAAAATAAAATGAATTGGTGAATAAGAAAAGATTGTGAAAATAAAACTATTAGTAGCCTACTTGCTTGATTTATACTACTGAAAACTCATTTCAATGCTATCTGGACTTCGGAAAAGGCTTTATTCATGATAAAATTCATGCAGCTTCTCTGGCCATACTATTTTTTTCCTTCTGAAGGCTGCAATGGGATGAATATGGATGCAGTCACTCAACAGATTTCCAAACGGTATTTTATACCTTCAGTAGGACATGCATTCTGTAATATACCTAACCAACGAATTCAACATAATGAACAGTACCATTGTTTGCCTCTTTCTTTCCAGATTTCTACTTGCCTATCCCATCATCAGGATCTCTGGAGGAAATTTTTCCGAAATACTTCAGTACCTTAATTTCTCGTCAGCTCAGAATAAGTCGAAATCTGAAAATCGATATCGATATGATTACCTAAAACCAAAAAGGCTATAAAATCCGAGCCGACAATTTTATTTTTCAGAGCATTCTACTGCCACACATAAAATATTCCTTGACTAACACAAACTAAATCAATATTCCATCAATAATTTCCTGAAAAAAAAAAACAAAACGTTCACCAACACAGAATGAAAGAGTGGAAAAATCAATTAATCTATTGTGTTTACTTCAACATGAAAGACCGAAATACCGATACGACTCAATTCCATTTAGATGACTTTATTGGATATTAATGCAGTCCAGTACCGGTTTCACGTTTGCGTCAGTAAAATTCATTCGTCCTTCTCTGTCAAAGGGCCAAATAAACATTTCATGAAGTACTATCCATTGGTCGCTTTTGTAAATATCGTTGGATACGTATTCGAGAACGGATTCCACAGGATTCGTCACGTATGTCACAAAATATAGGAGTTTATACCGATCGGAAATCAAACATCATCCATAATTGAAAATGAGCATGCAATGACGGAAGTTACTTGATGTGCCTTTGCTGCCTTTTGTGTGCTTGTTTTAGGTAGAAGAGCTCATGCTCTTCTATTATATTGTCTGCAATTTGTGACACGGTTATTATCGAAGGGCAAGTTCGAATGTGTCGGATAGGCACGTTTGAAGTTATAACCTGCCTATAAAGCTACCTTTTGTGCTAGGGGGATTCGGGTATTTGGGTAATCAGAGATTCTTCCCTATTGACCGACGTCGCTCACAAGATCGTCATCAGCCAATAGGGAGAATCTCTCGGCCAATAGGATGAATCTCCGATTACGCAAATTCCCGAATCTTCCTCGCACAAAAGTCCCCTTTCGCAATTATACAGTGCGCGTCAAAATTATGAAACCAATTCATTTTCTCAGAAGAAAAATATTTGGCAACAAAATCCTGAAACCGGTCATTTTTTGTTTCACTTTTACCAAATCTATATGCATTTTTGAAGGATTTTGTTGCACATTGTGCCATCCCCATCATCCCTCTAAATTTTTTGAATAGCAAAAGTACGTCATGTGGTACTTTTTTGGAAAGGTCTCTGTATCTTCTTTACAGGCGTGCAGAAAACCTTTTGAACTAACTAATTTTTCAAAAAAAATATTTTTCTTGAAAATTTCTGCACGCTTGTAAGGAAGATACAAAGACCCTGCAAAAAAGTACCACATGACCCACTTTCCCTATTCAAAAAATTTAGAGGGTTGATGGGGATGCAACAGAAATCCTTCAAAAATGCATAAAAATTTGGTAAAAGAGAAAAAAAAATTGAACATATTTCAGGATTTTGTTGCCAAATATTCTTCTACTGAGAAAATTAATTTGACCCATAATTTTGACTCGCACTGTATACAAGCATCTTAAATAATGTTCTTTCTGCGGGTTTTACAAAATTTCGATTGTCCGATCAAAAATTTCAGTAAATTTTTAACCGGACCATCGAACTCGAATCGGTAATCAACGAATTGTTGACTTAAAATGGAAAATTTCGAGAATGTCTTTCACTGAAATATTTGAAGAAATGTTTTGCACTCTATTATATCTAAGAGTCAATTGATGGAACTTTGCTGAAATTTCACGAAATCCTTCATACCATCATCAAACAGAAAAAATTTTTTCGTTAAGTATTATTTTCATCCTTCTATTGTTTCTAGTGTTCGTAACTTTCCTCAAGAGAGTGTGATAAGATATATTCGGATATCAGTAGAGAAGTAGTTTTGTTCCAAAATTTTTTTATGTATCTATCAATAAAAACTGAATTCAAAAGTTGTGAATTTGTGAAGATTTCTGGGGAAATTTCAGGTTGATTATCATTGAAACATGAATTATTCATATTGCTTTCCATATTATCATTTGAATCAGTCAGAAGAATTTGAAATCCAACAAATTAATCCTATCTATCGTTCCAAATGTGTTGTATAGGTATTTTTGAATAAAAAAAGACTTCTTTTCGTTGAACTGATATTGAAGTACTGAATACCTCTGGTAATAAATCAGTATTCAAAAATATCAAGTTTTAGAATTGTGTATTCAGAATTGAAGGAAATTATCATAATTCAAATTTGTCAAAATGAATTCATCTTCAGAAATTCTTGAAAAAAGTGTATGGTCCAACTCGGAGAATCAAAAGAAGCTCTGATTTGACTAATACTGATTTGACACGTCAATAACTTCTGAAAGTATTTCAGATTTCATATGGTAGCTTTCGTGATTCCGGCATCTATCGGAGAAATCTGAAGTAAAACAATTTTGCTATATTTTGACAACATTTAGACCATGATGTAAGCAAAACATGGTGTGCTCATCTGCTCAGCCGTGATCGTATTCACCAATGATGACGTCACTCTTTTCATTCAAAGTCCAAGCACATAATATATTTTTTCTCGTATTTTAATCTTGCTGACGTCACTTTTTTTCAAATGAACACACCATGTTTTGCTCACATCATGATTTAGACCGCATTTTAGACACAAAATATGTCAAAGAGTGTCCGCATTATGTATTCCATGCATCTATCGAACAACAATCATTTTTTCGAATATAGAAATCATATTCGAATTTTTGACATTTCCAACAAACAATCGAAATTTGTTGATTGGTGTCTTATGAAACATTTTCACCCAATCATGTCACCATTAAACTGACAATTGCATTCAATGCAATAGACGACTTCGGCCCAAGTTGTCAACCCACAATTTTCTTCACTAATTAACCATCACTGGGTAACGGGAATTTCAGGACAAATTCGACATAATAGGGTTCGCGTTATTTATAAATATCCGTAAGAGATGCCTCGGCTCCTCAAACAAGATGATTCCTTCCCAACATAGGGTTTTGTTGAGATTATCTCTGATTGGCTGAAATTTAAGTTGGGATTCCTGACTTCATGTTAATAGTGTCGATTTTATATACGATATGTTCCGCAAATCAACTTGGTTATTTCGGTTGCCGGTTTCCATTCCGTAATTATGAAATATTCGCTTGGTTCCTGGAAAAAAGGTTAATTACGGAATTCGATTGATGAAAGAACGTTCTTTCTGTCACCAGAACGACAGTCAATGTTCTGTGGTAACATATCCATAGCATAGAACAATCTTTATTTTTTTTTATGATACATAGTCCATAGAAGAGACAACAATCAACAATAGAAAAATTACTAGGTATGGTCTATGCATCATGAGATAAAAAAAAGATTGTTCAATGCTATAGATATGTTACCATAAAAAATTAGTTGTTGTTCTGTTGCATAGACTTAATTTGTCTATGTTCTGGTGACAGAAAGATTGCTTCTTCATCAATCAAATTCCGTAATTAACCTTCTTTTCAGGAATCAACCGAAATAACAAAGTTGATTTGCGGAACATATCCTTTATAAACTTGACACTATAAACATGAAATCAGGAATCCCAACTTGAATTTCAGCCTAACAAAAACCTATATTTGGAAGAAATTATCTTGATTGAGGAGCCGAGGTATCTTTTACGGATATTTATAAATATCGCGAACCTTATTATGTCGAATTTGTCCTGAAATTTCCGTTCCCCAGTGATAGTAAATTTGTGAAGAAAATTGTGAGTTGGCAACTTAGGCCGAAGTCGTCTGAACTAAATCGTATTGACATATACGATTTAGTTTGATAACTGTCAAAATTTTTCCGCCGAATATCCCTCGGACTTGGACAAATCCTTCATAATTTCCTTGGAAGCACACTTTAACTTTCGGCTTCGGGTTGATACCTATCAGCGAGCTTTCTATAGTTAAGATGCTATCAATGTTCAAGGTATATTACTACTGAAAATGAACTAATGAGTATCCCATAATAAGTTTATTTGTAGGGTTCTTCAAGAGTTTATTTTCACGTGAGTCCACCCAGTAAAAATGTAAAACCTTTGATGAATTGAGAATTCATTGGTAATTAATATGAGTATGGGAACCTTATATTCCTTCATGTCTCCTAGCACTAACAGCATAATCTGAAATTTATACGAAAGCTTCAATCATTCACATATAACACTACCTAATTCCCCACAGAACAACGCCCTGAAATTCCCAGGAACAATCAACCCCCTCAAAAACATAAATAAATAATTTCACATACCGGATATATCCGAGGCAGAAATACGAAATAATTACGCCCAACATCACTTCCGGATGGAAATTCGCCGTTTCCGGTATATTGTGGCGAATAAGATATAAACTTGGGGGGTGAACGGAATCAAAAATACGCGAAGTAATGTGGCTAAGGGTGCGTTTACGGAATTCAGAAACGTTCATAGGGCTGAACAAGAGCAGAGGCAACAGAAAGGAATGCACACTGAAAGACTCAGAGACAGGAGAACTTAATTAGATGAGTTAGTGAAATGTCAGGCGGTTTTCTCCTCTTTTTCCTTTCATTTGGGATCGCCGTGGAATATATTTATGATTAATTGAATGCTTGCGTAGCTTTCTGATATCTTTTTGTATAAAAGCTTTCAGGGATTTTCTCCTTGATGTGAATATACAGGGTAAGTCTTTAAGTTGTACATTAAATCCTATGAAATCTGCATTTCCATTAATATTGTTAATATCATGTTTCGAATAGTCATATACTAAGAGTTTCACCATGAACTGGACATACATAAAAAACCTTGTAAATGTAAATTTACCCAAAATTGTTGGGGTCGCTCAAAGTTGAACTAATGTTCGTTCTGAACACTGGTGGGAAAATAGAATATCCAATTTTCATTGGTTTTCATTTTGTAGTCTTCCAAAGATTTCGCTCGGAGTATTTAAATAATATTTATTTAAAAACTAGCGGCCTTACGGAGGCCAAAATTGTGCTAATGGACCTCCAGAATGACCTAGATAGAAATATGAATTTATCAGCAAAAATTATTTTTTTCGAATAAACTTTGGTGGTGATCGATCTCGTTCCACTTTCGGACAGTATGTTCACATTACCTCTCGAGTATACATTGGATTTATTCTGACATATCGATTCCCGTTACCAAGCAACGGTAGTTCATCGAATTTGCCCCTTATGTTCGAATGTGAAGAGAGGTCAATTCCCACCAAAGTTTTGTTTGAAGGAACGTTTTTTTTGATGAATTCATATTTGGGCATTCTGGAGGCCCATTAGCACAATGTTGGTCTCCATAAGGTCACCTGATTTTTAAATGAAAATTATTCGAGTAGGTACTTCTAGAGGAATGACCAAAAACAAATAGATATTTTTTATTCAGTTTTCACACAAGTATTCGGAATGGAGCTTAATTCAACCTTGAAAGATTCCAACAATTTTGGGTGGAATTATTTTTCACTGAAAACGCAAGAAAAAAGTTGAGTTTGAATTCGGAGAAAATATTTCACGAAAAATCCACGAAAATCGAGTCCATTGAAATAATGCTATCGAAGTTGGAAATCGAAAATGAAAAATTCCAACTTTGCAGGTTCTCCGCCATTTTGATATTTTTTTCCAGAATTCTTCACCACAATAGAATTGACCAGCAAAAAATACTAAAAAGGTCACGCATAACTAACCACAGTTATCAGAATATAGTCCAAGTTTACATTGATCACCCTGTTTCTCGCTTATGCTTCGAACATGTATATGTCATGAGGAAAAAATTACATTCCCAATGTCATCTACACGGCTATATATGTAATAATAATAATAGTGCCTTTATTGAAACAGAAGAAAAAAAATTATATATAATTCAAACACTGGTGTTTGTCCAGTTTATGTTGGAATACCCTGTATGTAGAAACATTCGGCAAATATGATTCGTTCGCGAAGTCAACTTTCTTCATGAAGTTATTATATTATTGAGATCAGCAGTAAGGTGACTTCAAACACAATATTTGCCCACTAAAATAGTTGAAAGTAGTACTAGTGCCAAGTACCAAAGTTTTGAGTTATATTCTTCTGATTAGTCTATCTGGCATCAGTGTAAAAATGTATATACCTGATGATAATAAGGACATTACTTCACGAAAATTCTTTCGAATTCTTCTATCGAAATGAAAATATTCCACTTGGAATGGTTCAGGTCCTTTTTCCTGGAGTAGAACAAGATGAGAAGGTTCAGCTTGTGGAGTCTTCTGGTTCATGATGCAGTATATGGAAATGGTCTCATTAAAATAGTCTTCCTCCATTGTTTTTATCATGATCCAGAACTATGCTTCTATTACTTCATCTTGTAATTACGACAAAGAACCAATAAACTTTCGAAATTTCACGGTTCAAATTTACAAATCTAGCGCTAGGTAGGAAATTATATTTCGAATAACATTTTACTTCGCTTGACGCACTCAAAAGGCATTATCATGAAAAATCTAGCTTGGTGCACATATTCGGTGTTTTTCAGGTGCTTCATTGTATTTGAGCATATTAATCAATAAATTATTTCACACAGAAACTCATTTGAAGATCTGACCTATATTGAAATGCTTCAAGATACCGCGAATATTATACCATTCGAAGAAGATTTCACACAGTTCTTCACATAGTTCCGAAGCGAATACAGCAGCGTTTGAGTGTAAGAGGTAACAGATCAAAGCATTTCTTCATAAAAAATTGATACCATAAGATTTCAAACACAAATCTCCGATTCTTCAATTAAACTCAAAAATAATTATCAAAGACTGAGGAGGACACCTTGAGTTAGATTCAATAATTAATCGATTTGAATCATTCAAAGATTCATGTGAAATTTGAAAGATTTCCATTATATTTCTGTTAAACATCAATAGTACACTTCACCTATGTACCTGAAGTGCATTGCCATTAAAATAGGTATGAACTAATTCAATTACTATTTGCTTCATGGTGATTCGAAAGCATTGATGACAAGAAGAAGAAATAATACTTGATCTATCAATTGCTCGATATGGTTATTTACCATGAATACCTCAACGATCGATCTTGAAATGTGATGTTTTACTTTCTCCAATTTTTCATTCATTCATTTTATAATTGTAAATATTTCTTCTGTTAAATGTGCCAAAACATTTCAGTTTCAATTTGAGAGTACTTGATTGGGCTGAGGCCTGTGAGCCCTTATGTATGATTTAATGAAAAACTATAAGAACAAACTGTTTAAAATTAAATTCAATGCAAATTTTCTGATGAAGATACCTTTATTCAAGATTTGATTTGATACGCTAATCGATCTGTTTCATTTCAATTCCTAGCACAAAATAAATATCTCCGTGCAGTCAAATTATTCTGCGATTTTGATATTGGTCATATTCTTCTATGAAGTATGTAGGTTTTGTTTATCTTTGTTCTATCAGTTGATGGGATTAAATGTTTCCGTGAATTTTCAGAAAGAATTCACAATAAATCGAATTATATATTGAATAAATGAATATTTAGAATGATAGTGATGTCGATGAATTCTATATATTCGAATTCTTCATAACTCAGTTCTCACAATTCTGGAAAGAGTAAACTGAATACGGTCGCAATTGAAAAAATATAAACACTTTCCAACTTTGGATCAGTTCATGCAGTAAAAAAAACTAAAAAAAAAGTTATCCTCGCTTGACTTACCGTAAACGAAGAAATTACAAAAAACCAACACCATCACTGTCGAAATTGGCGCGAACGTCATGCTGGCCGGCGGACTGAAAACAGGGTCATAATCCGCGAACTAGCACTCGCCGATGCGGTCGCGCGGCATCTGAGGCCTGTTTCGGGCCACCTGCAATGCCAAACGTTCGCAAGAACTGTTGCGGCTGCCCTGAAACTCCAGATCATTGGATTTTCGGGAAAACAACGGGTTCCGGGGACGCAGAACTGACCTCGCGCCGTTTCCAGCGCGAATCCGCCAATGGGATCGACAATACCTCTTTTTTGGGTACACGAAAAAGAGTGGAAGTGGGAGATTCAACCCTAGACGGCATTATTATCGTTGATTATGATGAGAGTAGTTTTCAGCGGGATAAAAATATGATATTTTATCTTGGTTTGCCGAAGTCTGCCTTACGCTCCTATAGCGAAAGCGGCACGCAAACTATAATGAACGAAGAATATTCCGAGAAACTCTTGTAGCGTGTGATTTCAGTAGTATTCCTATCATTTGCACAAAATATAATGATTAGTATGAGCATTTTGTAGGCGTTAATACAAGCTGCAAACTTGATTGTCTCAGACTTTACTTGTCGGAAATTCATCTTGACGATTAAGAAGTGAAATAACTTATTTCCGCTTTATATATTTATTTTCACAACAATTGTTTCGTCATGATAACTTCATCAGGTGAGCATGGTAGCTGACTACATATTTGGTATACAGTTCTTTAAATAGTTGAAAAAAATGAAAAAATTTGTTGTATTTCGCACCATATTTTTTCATTTTTTTCAACTATTTAAAGAACTGTATCCCAAATATGTAGTCAGTTACCATGCTCACCTGATGAAGTCATGTTATCATGACGAAACAATTGTTGTGAAAATAAATATATGAAGCGGAAATAAGTTATTTTACTTCTTAATCATCAAGCTGAAAACAACTCCAAAGTTTGATTTCGGTTCGCTTTCTTTTTCGCTTTCCGCTTATGTTCTATTTCGTTGCTGTTTCGCTTTTGTTTCGCATTTGTATATATTAGCGATGGGGTAAGAGTGCAGCTCTATATAATTTCCGTCTCATGGTAGATTGACTATTAGACGTTTACGACAAAGAGAACATAATTTGGTGCTGAAAGTTGCTCTTAGGGAATTTCGTCAACTCTTTTTCTGAAAATAGAAAAACCAAGAATTGGTTCATGGAGAAAACTCCTGTAAGGATAAACTAACAAAACTATAAGGTCCAATATCTATCAATAAATCAACAAATATTCCAACTTGATCAGAACTAATCATCCAATCAACCAAAACATCTACACCGCAGAAGTGGCATCTGAGAATAATGGTTACAGTTGTTTTATAGTTTTGACTGTTCCTCAGGCCACCTCACTTCGGTATAGATGTCATGTTTCCCATAAGACGATAATGTCCAACATCTAACAAAGGTAGGAATTGGATGTTCATGAAGAGAAAAAAGCTCTAGTAATAATAAACTTCCTCAACCACAAGGACCAATATCTGTCAATGAGTCAACAAATATTCCACCATGATCTGAGTAAATAATCAAATCAACCAACACTTTTGGTTGATTGATTTTTGAATATTTCTGCAGTAGAAGTGTTTTTCAAATAATCGTTTTCACTTTTGCATTTTTCTTTTGTAGCGATATAGCAATGTTGACAAGTTGGACGTAAAATTCACATGGAAAGTTTTGGACAAATCAAATCCATCAAACTCAAGATCTTCAAATTTGAACGAATGGCTTTTAATCCTTGAGCCGATTTTACATTAAATGTGACGGGTTCCTCAAGTATACCTGGAGTTGAAACTTCTCGAGTTATCAGGGTTGAAATCAGCATGATTTTGAATGATCTCATCTAATTCATTAAATGTCATATAATTAAAGTTTCAAAAACTTCGAATTCTTAATTCTTTCTGTGCTTGTCGGAAGTCTCAGACTACTCCAAATCGGGTATCCCCCTTATATCAAGTTTTCTTTTGTTAACTCTGAACTCGGAAAGTTATCGTTTTAGGTATGAGGTTACTTGAGTACCCTGCCTCCTTTTCACTTCAAATCGACCAAAAGAGGTTCTTATTCGAGTTTTGATGAATTCGGTTTGTCCCAATTGATTACCCCCCATGAAAAACCCGTACATTTTAAGTCCAGAAAGCCAACATTTATGAATACTTCATATTGACAAAATCAAACAAAAAGGTTGTTTTTTGAAAAAAAAAACATCTTCCTGTAAGGAAATTACAGACGAGGTGAGAACAGGTAAATTGTTACGATGTTGGTCGAATGAACAAAAACAAAGAATTCATAAGAATATAAATTCATAAAATATAGTGGGGTGTACAACCAAATTTACTCCGCAGAGTTCCTAACATAAAACAGGTAATATGTAATTTTTACTGACTCTTCAGAAATGATACCCACGAGTTTCCAGGACGTCTGGTGCCACATTATACAGAAGGGGGAAAATTAAAAATCGAGCTCTGGGGCACCATTACATAGGCACTGTAGGAATAACCAACCCAGGTGTAATTGAATGTATTACAACGAATATTCATATACCCGACTCAACAATAGCCCTCCAAAAATTCTCGATACTATATCTGAACATATTGTTAGGAATTAGAAAAGCTACACCTCCACAAATGAGAACAACAATAAGCAAGCTGATGTAGGTATATTTCATTAGTTCGATTTTCTTTGCTTCAATTGTGGAAGGCAGTAAATATTGAATTTTATGATAAATCGAACAGGGGATGGGCAATGAAAACCAAAATATTTCCAGGGAACTAAGCAACTAAGAAACTGAGATGTGGCTAATCACAATTAGGCATGATATTTCGAACAGTAAGCATATTCAAAGATTTCAGTATGTTTTCATTCAAAAAGTTTTAACTGAAGGTGTTCAGGATTATCATGTTATTTTTATTTGCTATTAGCTCATCTCTTGAAGTTGTTAGTCCAAAAGCAATCCACCTTTGAAATTTAATTTTGAAATTATTACACTATCAAGATATTATTATTCGGATTCGAAATTTGATTTTAAATTTGCAGATTATTTTTTGACGGAATCTATATGAACCAAATACTGTAAAATGAAAAATCATAAGAATGTACATATATTCAAAATTCCAAATGATATCGAAGAAGTAGCGGTATGTTGAGGATGTAATTTTCTCAGTCTTTGCTGATAAGAAATGAATGCATTGAAAGAAAGTAAGGACTCACTAAGTTTTTGCTATAACTGTTATATTCTTGAGTCCTCCCAAAGTACGAATCCTCAGTTTATTAGCAGTTCAGTTTGTTGATAAAAGCATTGTCCTACTTTTGTTAATTCCCCTAATTATGAAACGCACCCCAGAATGAAGTGAGCAAAGTAAATTTGGATATAATCTTACTATTTCATTAATATTACGAAATTTGAGGATCAAGTCCTGAAGTTCTTGGGATGCGGTTGTTCGGAAACAGTTGGTTGAAGTAAGTTTAATTTGAATACGAAGTCTACACTCTTCGAATTTCACACAGCAGATTTTCCATCATGTTATCCAAGTTGATGCAAAACTCCTACAGTTAATGATAATGTGGATTTTGTACATAAGGTTGATATGATATGGTAGAAACTATTAGGATTTAAAATGTACTAAAACCTCATATTGATTATATTTTATACTGCTGTGAACATTGTAGACTTGCTGATCAGGAATACAGTGCGCGTCAAAATTATGGAACAAATTCATTTTCTCAGAAGAAAAAATTTTGGCATCAAAATCCTGGAATAAGTAAATTTTTGTTTCACTTTTACCGAATTTTATGCATTTTTGAAGGATTTTTGTTGCACACTGTGCCAAACCCATCAACCCTCTAAATTTTTTGAATAGGGAAAGTGGGTTATGTGGTACTTTTTTGGCAAGGTCTTTGTATCTTCTTCACAGGCGTGTAGAAATTTTCAAGAAAAAAATATTTTTTTTGAAAAATTTGTTAGTTCAATGAGGTTTTCAGTATGTGCATTTTGTCATGGCTCATTAACTTTGAGACGATGGTACCTGATGAAATTTGTCACCGAATGAAAGTCGACCATTACACTTTTGTTCATGCACAACTTCCAACCCCTACGAACACTTCAATGGAGAAAAATGATGGAGGGGATTGAAAGGGGTTGAAAGTTGTGCATGAACAAAACTGTAATGGTCGACTTTCATTCGAACACAAATTTCATGAGGTACCATCATCTCCAAGTAAATGAGACATGACAGAGTGCACATACTGAAACCTCTTTGAACTAATTTTCCAAAAAAATTTTTTTTTCTCGGAAATTTCTGCACGCCTGTAGAGAAGATACAAAGACCTTGCCAAAAAAGTACCACATGACCTACTTTCCCGATTCAAAAAATTCAGAGGGTTGATGGGGATGGCACAGGGTGCAACAAAAATCCTTCAAAAATACATATAAATTTGGTAAAAGTGGAACAAAATTGACCTGCTTCAGGATTTTGTTGCCAAATATTTTCCTACTGAGAAAACGAATTTGTTCCATAATTTTGACGCGCAATGTATATTTGTTATTGATGGAACCTAGTTCTTAAGCGTGTTGCTCTATTTGGAGCTTGAAAAATGCAGTTATGTTCCAAATAATAAATCCCTCAAATGTCCGTTATGGCTGCGTTGGCACTGCACTTTATGGATTTAACATGAATACTAGAAACTTTGAAAGAAAACGTATACTGTATTTTCCAAGGCTCACCAACAGCTATTCATTACTTCAATATTTGATGAATCAGATGAAAAACTTGATGATACAATTTCAAATTGAACAAAGGTTATTTTTATATTCACGGAGCAAACCAAAAAAGTACTCCAGAGGTGAATATGGCATCTGAAAATATATCAGCCTGTAAATGTTTATGGGCAATAAACATATCATACGATTTTTTCCTTGCAGTAAAATATCTTAGCAAACTTTAACTTCATAAGAACATTTCGAGAACTTTTGATGCTATTAGAAGATTACTGCGACGTTCTTAATGATCATTATTGTTCTATGCTCTTTATATGTAAGAAATGATTTGAAAATATCAAAGGAATCTATATCAAGGGATGGAAACAAGCGTTTGAAATTATATTCGTATTATATTTATTGCTAATATATAATATATAACCTCTTTGCTGAGATTTTCATTTAAATTATTGTTAGACAGTTGATACATTTTTTCTGTTCATTTAAAAACGGTGCCTTCGAAGGCGATAAATTATATCGAAAGATATCAATAGCAAAAGATATTTCATTATATATATTATTATATATGTATCATTCATAATGATTATATTGCTGTCTATAATCGAGTAGACTTGTTTAGATTCGAAAGAAGAATCGTTAGTGGATAAGGACAATGAATAAATCTACGAATCTGGAATTTCTTGATAATGTACAAACGTTTTACCCAGAAGTATCTCTGAAATTTTCATTCGAATGAATGTATACTGTTGATAAATAATGCTTTTCCTCATTTTTGTTTTTGTGAATTCATCTACATTGTATCATAAAATATTCCATACTTGATCTAAACTCTGTTATCTAGTTGAAGACACTAAAATGATTCTTTATATCAAAATACGATCTTGCTTATATATTCTTACTGTTTTCAATAACATCAAGAGAATCAACTGAGAAATAAAACATGTTGAGTTTTTTTCATGTCGCCGCGTTGAAAGTGAAGCCCTAACATTTTTTATTTCAAAATTTTATTGCCTGATATAATCATGTACAAAATGGCGCAGGAATTGGTTTTCATATTTTTCTAGGGGTGTTTCAGTTTATATATTCAATATTTGGAATGATCGATAAGAGGAATTCTACAATCTATTAATTTATCCTATCAGTAGTCATTCATCACCAAAATTAAGATTTCTGTGTGAACTTGTAACGAGATCGAGCTTCCTCTAATTGACCCATTACTAAATAAAGATATTCAATGATCGCAATTTTTATGGACTTCTGAGAAATTGATATCCAAGCGATTGTTGGAAAATATGCAATGAAGTCAAAGGAATAAAATCATCTATCCGGAATAAGTGTAATACAAGCACACTATGTATCAAACTTATTCTATTGGTGATCGATTTTGGCGGTTTGCCATCATCAGGCCAGCTGAAAATAAAAAAGGATATCGAACTCATCATTGGAAAAACTTGGAGGTACTACATAAAAGGAACAATTTTAGAAAATTATCGTTATTGGAACAATATCATATTGGTTAAAATAAGAACGAACAACATTCATTAAACGACCTATCAGACTTCAGGGAGATTGAAAACATTTTTAAATTAATAGATCCATCACCTATGAATTCAAATCTCCTGCCTCCTATGAAACATTGACAGTGGAATTTTCAACTGCTTTCATTCCTTTTCTCCCAGCGATGACATTTTATAATTTAGTTTCACGCTCGCTAGCACAAAATAGAGATATTCATGGATAGATTTTGTTTGTATTTGGGAAGATAAATCATACACATAATTCCTTCTGGAAAATTATTTTGTGGTAGAAATTACCATCAATAGAATTCTACACGTTCCCTTTGTACATATATACTTGTGAGCATACCTCTAACCTAAAAATAAAATATCAAAAAAAAATAAAAATTCAGAGTAGTGGAAAAAAATAGAAAATTGTATAAAGACAAAGGGTAATCTAAGAATTTCCAACAATGATAGAATTTCAATATTAGTGTGACCATGTAAAATAAATGTCTGTATGTCCTTGTGTATTTTCAGCTGGCCTGATCATGGCAAACCGCAGAAACACACATATGGAGAGGTTCATCGCCAATAAAATCATCTGTCTCCATCCTCAAATGAAAACCTTATCTTTTCCACAAGTACTTTGACTATTCCAGAAGACGTTTGACTGGAATCAAGCGGAAGAGGAGGTAATAAGCAGTACAGCGGACACTATAATAGACCTCAGGAATGCTCCGGAAAAACCCCATTGTGGAGTTTCTGTTACACTGCACGCCCTATGTTGTCGAGAATTGCGAGCGATTCAACTTCTACAATGGTGACATTAGGGATAAGTTCCAACATCAACCCAGAAAGCTGGTTATTAACCCGGTTTTTCCAGATTTTGACGTTTATTGCTGGGGAGATTTTCATCGAGAATGAAGTGGAAATTCAGCTTCATCGCATTGGGATACAATGATGGAAAAAAGTGTGAAGTTTTTACGAATAATCGGGGAAAGTTTGGGGCAGTTTTTGACGAGTCCTTGCGGAATGATGAAGGTTTTACTAAATATTAAATACGTGCTTATTTTTATGATATTCGAGCGGAAACATTCGCTCTCAAACATGTGTATTTCAGGACTAAAATGCGATTTCTATAACGAATTGTACACGGTCTAGCAGAGGACTTGAAAATTTTTTGAAAAAATAATGACTTCGGTAATTACTCAAAAAAATTTTAATTGAACAATTTGGATCCAGAATTTCAAAGCATTTTGAAATTTTATGTGTGAATAATCACATCAGTCAGGTGGCTTCCTTTTTTCGCGAAACACTCCTGCAGTCTTTCTTGGAAGTTTCCGAAAACTGTTTCCAACGTTTCTCTCTGAACTGCGGTGACTTCCACGTGAATAGCTTCCCTCAATTCCTCCAATATTCGAGGCTTGTGTTAGTAAACTCGTGATCTGAGATGTCCCCACACGAAAAAAGTCGCAGGTGTCCAAATTTGGGGACTGAGGAGGCAAGTGAACGTCACCAAACCTGGAAATAAGGCGCCCAGGGAAGATAGGACGAATAACGTTTATTGTTGCTCTGGCTGTGTGTTGAAACAACACACATGGTATTGAAAGACGACGTCTTCTTTATTCAGGTGCAAAAAAGTTGTTTATCATTTCGACAGAGTACTCAGAGTTCATGGTAACAGTACTGCCATTAACGTTTTCAACGAAGTAAGGGCCGATGACGCCAGTTGTTGGGGATTTTATCCGCCCAATAACGGCATTCTGCTGATTAATGGGGACATTGAGGTATAAGTGAGCCTTGTCGATCATGAACAAAATGAGATTCTCATGTTGCTCAAAAGTGCTTCCATCTCACTGGCGATGTGCATTCGTTGTGCATAATCCCCTGGTTGTAATTATTACACAACGTCCAATATGAAAGGGTGAAACTGCAGTTCTTAACGCAAAACCGAACGATCACTGAGGTGAAGTTCAGCAGCATGCTGGCGAGCAGATCAACTCGGACTGCGAAGAATTGCTTGTCGTACTCTTTCAACGTTTTTTAGTATTTGAATTGTTCGTCGAGCTCCTGGTGATTTTTCGAAGAGTCGAGATTTCGTTGGGTTCTTTAGGATTTGAGATTGTGCTCTGCGGAATTTTCTTCTTATTGAATTAGTATAGTTTACTAGAATTATCAGCTGGAATACAGAAGATTCCATCCCGCACCCTGCTGTATTAGCCATTAGATATATATTCCAAACAAATAGGGTGCACTTCTTTATTTCAAAATCAAACCCTCTGATGACATTTCGCAAACATCGGTAGAAGAAATGATCAATGTTCATGCTTTTTTGTTCGCATTAGTAGCTGGATGAGTGGTAGGAATTAAAACATCTTCGGGATAAAACAATTTATTGACTCATATTTTCTTGTTGTTCCATAGAAAAAGCGAACAAACAATTGTATTTACTGCATCGGGAGTGAATAATATTTTAGTCTTTCGTATACAAATATAAAATCTTTCACAGCAACGAATCAGAATATATTTATTACATTCGAAGTGCATAACTGTATTCTAAGATCTTCTTCATAACATTGGAATGATCTACCTCATTTATCACTTGTAAATGCTCTATACCATAGTTCACTGTTTCTGTTAACTGTTTCCTCAAATAGCTCTGAAAAGTAATGGAAGATTAATACCTGCGCATTCGCCATTTTCAATCCTCAGGAAATGTTAACTAATCCTTATATGAAATGGTTCAATTGGAAAAAGAGACAAAGTTTAAACCTTAAACCTGTTACATGCTTGATCAGGCATTTGGCCATAAACACGATAACTTTCGAAAGAAATATATGATTGACTCGGATACTTTTGCAAAACTTCGCTAGAATCATACAGCCAGCGTACAGGAAATGAATAAAGTTAGCATTGTCAAACTGAAAACAAGATGTTTCTCAAGTTATAAATAAAAAATAATATTGAATTACTTCAGTATCACATTGAAATTGTGTTAATATGAAATAATGCATACGATTAACGAACGGTAATGTAACTTTTCAGAATCAGACTGTTTATCAAAGTTGAGAACCTCTTCATTATTTTTTGACATAAATTTGTCTTCAAAGAATATTTGTGAAATTGTTTTTTTGAGAAATCACAGTAAAATATACGAAATATCAATTATTCTCCATTTCTATTGAACAATGGGCGGAATTTTTCTATGAATATTAATTTTCATTATATCTTTTGGGATTTTTAGAATGTTCGGAGCAAAAACCTGAACAAATACTGGAGAATTATGCGAAATCCTACCAAAATATCTTGTTGAAGTTTTTGTTTTGGGGAAAAATCAAAGTTCCTTTCATGAAACACTGCAAGAACCGCATACTGGTTTGTTTTTCAGAAAACACGACTTACTCAGATTCAAGGCAAAGTGAAATTTTGCTACAATTGATGAGTTTCAATCTGCGAAATGGAGGAAGGTAAAAAGTCGATTAATAGAAAGCACAATCTGGTGGAGCGCATCGATACATTTCCAATAAATATGCAAATTGCTTCAATACGGTAATAGTTTTATTGCGGACCGATATAAATTCCCACTAAATTCACGATATGGGTGGAAATGCACGAAATAAATTGGCCTGGCAAAGAACCAATTTCTAAGAATTCGGTGTGTTTTATCTTTTGGAGTAGATGCGTGAATCCCACTCGAGCTCGCCGTATACTTTACGTAAAAAAGCCATTCCATTTTCATATATTTGCCTTTTATTCGAAGTATTCTAGCCTGCTGGACTATTTGTCATGTGGCGATACTTCGGCACTAACCTTTTCATTGCTGTTGAACCCTCATATCTCCTATGGGAGTTTGGATACTTTTTCATCGTAATGGTGGTTTTTCTGGACGTGTAATGCCATTTGGTTAGGTTTATGAATGACTGACTCGGTTTGTCAATGTTCCTTGCACTACACATCTCTTCTATCCAATTTTTTTTCTACGAATCTGTAGTGAGCAGACGTCTGAAACATAAAGTAGGCAAATGCCACTTCTTTGCGTTCAGACCTATAACATTATTGGGAAATAATCGTGGGTGAAATGGTCTTGACAAGGAAAAAGTGGATTATTGGTCGTCCTTGAATTTATAGAAGATCCAGTGTGGTGTCAACCAATTGAAGTTTATAAAATATTTGCTCATATTTATCCATTCAAATAGACCATCTATGTGTGAGTCATATTGAGAAATATGTTTCAAGGATGGTGCTCATGAGATGGACACACACACACCTAATCACTAAATTTCGATCGCATGGGTAGTTCTTGAGATACTGAAGAAATAACCACCAAATTTTATATGAGTATTACTCCAAAACCATATGGTCGATTTGGCCCTTAAGCAAAATCATTGTGTTTTGATGCGCAACCTGGTCTGAATGTTTCAAGGTACTATCACAGACCAACAAGACAAATCACTTCATCGTTTGCGGGAATCGCGTCTTTGCGACCTTGAGAAATACAACAGACATAACCACACTTTCTTCTTCCTCAAAACAGCTGTCAAATTAAATGCTTGACTTTGGAATATCTAAAATCCAAATGTAAAAGCGAATTTGTCAGGATTCAGGAATCACAAGATTAAAATCAGACTAAGATTTTTCGACTAAACCACTTGAAAAGCAAATTTCCAATACCAAAGCGAGTGTTTTCTCACATCTCAAACTCCTATAGAAGAACTCGGTTGGAGTAAATAAAAATTTTGGAAAAATGATATGGAAAACCTGTTTACCTTAATCAGAGAATCTTTGTAGTGACACTTATAGGTCTCTAGGAAAACCCTCAAAATCTTCTGGGAGTTTGGGTGTGTTCTATCACATTGCAAACCTCTTTCTAATATGTGTGAATACAATCGAATTAATGTGTAAGAAATGAATTTATAAACAAAAAATAGACTTCCTTTAAAAACTACATTGTCTTATCTTTTCCATAACACTATCAATTATTACTCATATAAATATGTTATTCTTTAAGTTTTCAGTAACTATATTGTAGTAAGTATGATATAAAAAAAATGTAAATGCTCATCTCAAAAGAATATATATATATAGTAAGTATACCATGTTTACGTGAAGTCTGCCAAACTGTTTCAGACACTGGTTTTTACATAATTTATCTCAGCAAGTTGAGTATAATTCATAATTGCCTCAGTATTTTATCAATAAAAATATATACAACAGTAATTCATTGAAAGAGGTATTTTTTTGGCGAAAACTTGTGCTTTGAAATCAATATATCAAGCAAACAGAAACATACTATTATTGTATTAAATGGAAAATGTATAGGTTGTGATACTTTCACATCAAATGAGATTCATTTCAATATAAAATCAAACTATTAATAGACCAACTTTGTTCGATTCCAATCCTTGTGGTTGTGCAATCATATACAATTTTATTAGACATCCCATCGTTTTAATTGAATAATGGAGGTTGTAATTCTTTTACTTCAGGTGCGATTCCTTTATATTTCATAAAATGAACATTATGAATGAGTCCACCTAAGTTCGATTCCAATTCTTGTTGTTGTACAATTAAAGCATATAATGAGGACTGTCATCATAAAATAGAACCTCAGAGATGACTAAACAATTGATTTTGTTGTAAAAACTGTTTGGATTATATTTTAAAATGGAACAGATACGAAATTATTCATCACATAAATAGGACAAAAATTAATTTTAGTTCGTTCACATGTTTATAACCTCTTCAAGCGAGTCCAAAAGCAGCGAAAGTGACGTAATCCTATTCCTGCAATCTGATTGGCACCCAAAACGCCTGCTAAAATTCTGATTAGCTCGATTCAGGGTCATATCTGCGTTGACATAGATTTCCTTAGTAAATGACGCGAGTGGTTCATCTGGTTAGTCTGTGGTACTATCTTCTGTTCTTCAGTTATCGGCCAGCCAGTAAATTCTGTCGAAGTTGACATCGGATCTTTCATCAGTGAATTCAACCTACTCGCTCAAGACCATTTTCGAAAAATGATTCTAAAATTACAGTCATTGAGGAAAAAAGTAGCATGATTCATCCCAGAAAGGGCGGAAAAACTGACGGTTTATTCAAAAATAATCTTTTGAAGACGCTCAGTAGGGATCTTGAGTTTTTCCTTGAAGAATGTCGAAACTTAATTTTTCATTATTCTAGTGGTAGTCTCTCTTAGTTATGCTTTGTAGCTCAAGTTGAAATTCGCTAGAAATGGTAATTTGTGAAAAGACTATGAAACTATCGATTAAAGCTCATTTTGGGAGGATTTTGCAACATGTTTAAGGTTTTTTTCTGGGCAAAAAATAGAATGAAGATAATTTTGAAAATTTTTCAGTTTGTCTCATGAAAGAGTCGGATTTGTACTCTGAAACGTCACAGTTCGCTTTATTCATCGTTTATATTATTCCTTTATTGTTCATTAGGCAATCTGTTCTCCAGGAAACTGCCCTTGACAAATAGTTTGATCCTGCAATTCGCCAGGGCGTTTTTCACAAAAAACAATTTAATTTAATTTTTAATAGTTCTTTTTCAGATATTAGGAGTGAAAAGAAAGAAAAACCTAAAAAATGCTGTGAAACTGTTTCAGGCCATCGAGTATTAGCGATCGATTCACCAACCAATTCATTGAAACAGACGGTAAGATTGTCTAGTTTTGCGAAATTGTGAAGGATTTACTCGTTCAATTATAACGAAATATATACCTTATTTACGATGGTCATAACTCCAAAATCTACAGTCAGATTTTCACCATTAGTAAACCCAAAAACTGATTGGCTTCTTAATACTTAAAACCTCGCAAAAAAAATCTTACGTCCAAGATATTTTTATACAAAGATAAGGTTGTAGCGCGCGCCCTCTCTCTGTCCCCACTTAAGTCGAGTGCACCACACTATATTCCTTGTATTACAACCTCTGTTCTCTTCAACTGGAAATTCATACTCCTGTATGATCTGCATATAGGGTGTCTACTCATGTAGGTATGAAAGCTGGATATGGTATGTCCTGTAGAGGCCTCCACGTCAAACCGGTACGAAACGTGATAACCTCAAAGAGGTTGATATTACGTCGCAAATAAGTAGAAAGCTTCAAGGTGTTTACTAAGGTAGACCTTATACAAATGATCAAGAATTATCCATAAATTTGACAAATCATTTGAGATCATTTAAGGTTCAAAATGTACAGAAATTCGATTGGGATAATAATGTAGTTTCATTTAGAACAAATGCTTGGAAACTCAAAAGTATGAACTTTGAATTGGGTAGGCAGAGATCAGATGTGATCTGAATGAGGTGCTAGATTTAATATTCCACACCTTATTAAATTTACATTTCTTCCTCTGGATTTTTTCATATATAAATCGTGCATTCCAATAGAATGAAACTAATAAACTAAATTTTTCTCACCTTCAAGACTTTTTTGACTTTTGAGTTGATAATAGGACTAGCAGGAAATTTAGAAGAGTAATGAAGAAACTGAAATATCATTATCTTCGGATTTACTTTTGAGTAAGATGAATTCTGACCGAGTTCCCTGTCGAATTTTTTAGAATTCGATGAAAAACAGCGCGCACCTTGCTAAATATCAACCACAAGCCAACAAGCCCAATACCTTCCAGGAAAGGCATCATATTATCTGAATTGCCTGAAAATTATATTGCCTCAGTATTCGGAACATTGTCCAGACAACTTCCCCGCATCAGGATGAAATATATCTCCAATAGGAACTTCTGGAGATCGTCTCAGGACCCTAGATATTAGTTATAAGACTCCAATGGATCGCTCGCACCGGATGTAGATCGGAAGTGGAGGAAACTCGTGCCATAGTAAGGTTATGAAGTGCGACTGTCCCGACATCTGGTGGTGACATCGACCATGCCTTCCGAATAGGGATATTAAATATTGAAAAAATTTATAGATAGAAAGGCATTCGTGAAAGACTGAAACACACACGGTTCTATTTAAATTCAGACTGCGAAAGGAGGGCCAGATGCGATTTATGATATATTTATATGAAAGAAATGTTAACACAGAAATGTTAACAGGTCGAATTATCGTTTCGCGCCTGTGACACAAAGAGGAAAATGGAGGGTCGGAAAGAGGTTATTTATGTGTTTTATACTGGAGGATTCCGTTCATTGTCTGCATGCAATGGAAGAATATGTTGGGAAATATGTTCCTGGATTGTTTTGGTTGTTCTGAAATCAGATGCTTTCTGTTTCCACTTAGAAGCATTCAACTTTATCACAACTCCGTAGAGTTTAAATATTTGATTTCGGTATTGAAAAACTATAAATACAAAATCTGAATCTTATAGAATACCTGGGTTCCATTTTGTCGATTGTTATATTTTCATTGAATCATGGAGTGAATACGTTGGAGAACTATTCAACTTTGTGTGGAAAAAAGTAGTTGGATTTATTTTCCAACCATAAAACTGCACGATGTTGTCCGTTGTCATAGTAGTAGTTATTACGTTCATTTCATTCAAGTTAATTAAGTCAGGTGGTAGGCTATGAGAGTTTGACACATTTCACTTTGTATATTGAAAAAATTGTAATGTAATAGTGAATTTTCTGTCCGTTAACTTCGCGGCTTTTTCTGTTCCATACAAAGCTCGTATATTTACATTTGTAACAAAGCTAAACTATAGTCTTCAATAGAATTTGTAAGAATTGACAACATTCTACACATTTATGGCTCAGTCCCAGTTGAAAAAAAAATTATAATACTATTCCAACGGCTGTTTGACTTCGAAGAAGAAGATGACGTATTCATACACAATCTCTTCCGTAAATTGTCAATAAGTCGGCTGTAAGGCTGACCGTAAACACAATAACTCATGGATAAAACAACTTAGAAACTCAATATATGTATAGAAGGTTTGGAGATTAATTAAGAAGGTCTAATTCGTGAATGGTTAAAATCTGCCCAATGATTTCGTAGACATACCCATTCAAAATCTCATTTTCCCAATATTTCCAAAAATACAGATTCGATCGAATTGAAATCCAGTTCTTCATCGAAAAAAGCACTGCCTTGAAGGTAGCAGCTTTTTCGCACATGTTCAAATTTGTTGCCAAAAACGCGGTCATCTCCATTGAATGTGCGCGCAAAAGCTGCTGCCGTCAATGATTGAATTCCTTGGAAGAATTAGACTCGGCTACTGGCAAAATATGACGTAGGACAGAAATAGAATACCTTTTTTTCTCTAATTTTTCATGAAATATAGATGCGTAGAATTTATGGTGCAGACGCTCTTCGACATATTTTGGGTCCGAAATGAGGTCCAAATGTTGTCGAAATACGGCTATGTTGTCCAACTTCAGTTTTCGCCGACAGATGCCGGCAGATTTTTTCTGATTTTCCGAGCTAGACCATACATTATTTTCATGATTTCCGAAAATAAATCCGTTTTGACAAATTTTTAATTATGATCCAATTCATTCAGTCAGAGTGGCGATAATATATATAAAAGTTTCCTTTTTTTTGCATATATAAGTCTGAAACTCGATGCTTTTAATACCTGTTTATTACGAGAGGTATTTCAAAAATACCTGAAGAAAAAATTTGGAACGATAAATACTTTTTTTCTAGTTTGAAATTCGCCTGATAAATTCCTGTGAACATGAACGGCAAAGTAAAAATTCAAACTCAATTAAAAAAAAGATAAACATAAACATTTTCTCGAGATATTTTTATGAGTAGGTAACCAAATTCATAACTTCCGAATTGAATATTCATAAATAGGTACATAGAAAATTAAAAAACTTTATTTTATGGAAGAAGATCCAAACTATCCAATTAAATCCATTATTATCAGTCTCCCGTTCCATTTTCAACGATTTTTTGGCTTCGAAATTAATTCTTTTATCTAACAATGAAAGCATTCCTACAATAAACCTCATCTTGCTCCTTATTCCCTTATACATATTACATATTATTAACTCTTCTTATACAGTGTGTCCACGGATTGGGTGCCGGTAAGATGTAAATGACGAAAAATTTTCGAGTTAGACTCTGATATTTTGGGAATCGCTCCTGCTGGGTCTCAAATTGAGATGTTGAGAAAATGAGCCAAATCAATTAATATACAGGGTGGTTTAGAACTGATTTAAGGAAAATTGTTAAGGATAAAACACCTTTGCTTCAAAAGATATCGAGAAAGTTTATTGAGAAAAGTTTTTTAGAATCAAAACACACGGCTTAATCTCGAATTTCGGATAAATCGATCAACTTTGATTTTGTAAGTAGGTTATGAAAATATTTGATAATATCCATGGTTACAAATGCCAGACGTGACTTGTAACGTAAATTTTATTCGTCATAAACGAAAATTTTCCTGTTAAAAACATGCTGACCATAGAACAAAGTGTGTTTATTGTGCAGTGCTACGGCTTAAGTGCAGACATTCCGTATCAGGGAGTAATAAGACAATTCCACTGACGCTGGCCAAATGTTGCGGTACCACGTAACCCTGCTGAAAAAATAGTTTCAAAATTTAAATTTTTGATCATGACAAAAATCTCACGTATACAAAATGTTCATAACCAACTTATTAAGTCAAGGTAGGCTGATTTATCTGTAACTGGTCATTCCGAACAACTTTTCTCAATGAACTATCTCGATATCTTTTAGAACAAAGGTACTTTATTCTTAACAATTTTCATTGAACCAGTTGTGAACCATCCTGTATATACATTTATTTGGCTCATTTTCTCAACATCTTAGTTTGAGACCAAGCAGGAGCGATTCCCAGAATATCAGAGTCTAACTCGAAAATTTTTCGTGCTGTCTGCACCTAAGCCGTAGCACTGCACAATAAACACACTTTGTTCTATGGTCAGCATATTTTTAACAGGAAAATTTTCGTTTATGACGAATAAAATTTACGTTTCAAGTCACGTCTGGCATTTGTAACCATGGATATTATCAAATATTTTCATAACCTACTTACAAAATCAAAGTTCATCGATTTATCTGAAATTCGAGATTTAGCCGTTTGTTTTGATTCTAAACAACTTTTCTCAATAAACATTCTCGATATCTTTTGAAACAAAGGTGTTTTATTTTTAACAATTTTACTTAAATCAGTTCTAAACCACCCTGTATATTAATTGATTTGGCTCATTTTCTCAACATCTTAATTTGAGACCAAGCAGGATCGATTCCCAAAATATCAGAGTCTAACTCGAAAATTTTTCGTCATTTACACCTTACCGGCACCCAATCCGTGGACACACTGTATATAAGTAAGAATATATAATTTCAAATATCTGATTCATTTTTCGGGAAAAAGTTCCATCACATCAATTAGATTATAGCTCAGTTCATTTTTATTCAGCGGAACTAATTTTATGGATAAAGCGACATTAGCACCATCATCGTTTACAGAGCCAAGTAGGACAATATTTGACAATTCTAGGACCGCGATTTGGACCCAAAATGTTTAGTGGGTAATAGTAGGACAGTGTCGAAGTCTTATATTTTCTATATAACTTGTATGAAATGTTATATCCATAAGAATGAACACCACCCCATTTCACAGGTTAGCAAGAAAAGTAACTTGAAAAAATTCAGACTAAGTCACTGAATCCACAAAGATGAAAAGTGGTTGTTCACCAAAACTGCTCACCCTGCACCCTGAAATTAATATTTAAAAGGTAAACCCGCAAGATTTCCCGTCGCGAAGCTATAAGTAAGATATTTACATCATTGTAAGCAGTGTGAGTTCCTGAACAAAAAATGTGAAGGCCAACATAGGCGGTCTCTCTTTGTTTGGAAGATATGGGCCCCCAAAGTTTCAAATTGTTGCATTTTCAGATCCTTTTTTCCGCCATAAAAATGATGTCTGCCTTCTCAAATCTACTTCATAAATCATCTTTGAACCTTCAACCAACGAATAGCGACACTTTCTTCCAAGAATATTCATTATTTAAAGAAAGAAAAGTGAAAATATTAGACAACCACTCAACCTATATTTCTACGAAATACTTCTCAATGTTAAAGCGGAGCTTGGCAACAGCGTCTTTTCATCGCTGGCCAACGTATTATGACCGAAGAGTAGTGGTTGGCGGGAAATATGAAATGATTTACAGTTGAAGGATATGATTGTAAGGAAAATGCTTCTGTCACTGAAGAAGAGGTGGTTATTCTAACATCAAAACAAAATCATGGAGAATATTCGTTTGAGGTTTCACTCTCAATATTTTCGTTTGATCTTTCTTTCTATCCCCTTCAAAATAGGGAGGTTGTAAGCTACTTCGTTTTTTGTTGTCTTCAAGATGATCCCAATTCAGAATGAGATTCAGGGTATTCCAATAAAATGGGTTATATAATAACCTCGATTTCATTGAAAATCAGGGAAGGGCACGACCTATCACATATGAAAAAATGTACGTTGAAATATATATCAGTGTGTATTCCCATTCCAATACTATGTGTTTCAACCTTGTAGATTTCATTAGAAACGAATTCTCCTATTGGAAGATTTAGAGTGTCGCAGTAAACAGTGAGAACTAAGAACATATTTCATTTTTCTCGCCAGCAATAATCTCATTCACGAATACGCACGATGGCACGATTCCAACCGATAGAATTCGCGCCATTGCCAAACTTCACTTTTAGACTGAGTCGAAATCAGAAGGAATAGAGGTTAAGTGGTTGTCCAGTAATTTCATTGATTTTTCATTAAATATTGATTATTCTTGAAAAAAAGTGTTGCTTATTGTTTGTTGAACGTTCAAGGGTGGTTTGTGAACTATACAGATGAAGTGAGAGATCGTTTTTATGGTGGAAAAAGGGACCTGAAAACGACTCATTTTGGAACTTTGGGGGCCCATATCTTCCAAACTAAGGGAGACCGCCTATGTTCGATTTCACATTTTTTATTCAGAAGAACACACTGCGTACAATGATGTAAATATCTTTTCAATAACTCGGCGACGGGAAATCTTGCGGGTTTACCACATATACATATCTTACGGGATAACGGAGATAGACACAATTCAAAATATATGAATTATCCATCACAATTTCGACGATCCCAAATCAATCCCACTCCCAATCGAATTCAAAAACGTACCTTGTAATTCTCATCCCTTCCGCGTCAAGTCTCGTACGCCCTATTGATTTTTGTCGCTCGGAATTGCAGAACGAATAAAATTTCGCGTGACCGACCATCAACTTCACACCGAGAGCATCGTTAACGATTAACCGTACTCAAATGGGTCATATCAGCTGATGCGATAGCCTCGATGAAGGTACGCGAAACAGCATATCTGGAAATTTCTGGTAATTAATAAACGTTTCGGTCAACAATTAATTTCAATCAGTTCGAGAGGAAGATACGAAATTCATCCCTCCAGAGCCTACTAATAAACACATCTACTATTAGGGTTGATTGTATTGTTTATCAGACAAGCAACAAGGCTATATTGCCTCCATTCGTTACCATTCGCTCTCAGCATCAGTTTGGTGCTCTGCTTTACCCTCTTCAACGGTATAATTCAATAATGAATGTATTAACTAGGCTTTTGTTGCTCTGTTCATTATGCAAAGCTATAAACATTTGGGAATATTCTAGGTCATTTTCTAAACATTGAAAATTTTTGCTATGTTCTTACCCAAGTCGAATTCTTTCAAAGCCATAGGATATACCTATTTCCACGATCTTGGCTTTGTCCGTTCGATATTCATCACTTAGAATTTGGGCTAACACTAAGATGTTTCACATCATAACGCAGTAATGCTTAAGGAGGCTACATGTTAATTTCCACACGAATTCAACAAATACCCATCGTTTCACAAAAACGTTTTATGAGCTGATCTGGTTGACTCAGTTCGAGAGGAAAAAATGGAATTCGTCCCTCCAGAGCAAACCAATAAGGCATCTACTATTAGGGTTGATTGTATCGTTTATCAGACAAGCAACGAGGCTATATCGCCTCCATTTGTCACCATTCACTCTGAGCATCAGCTTGGTGCTCTGATTTACCCTCTTCAACGGTATAATTCTATAATGAATGTATTAGCTAGGCTCTTGTTGCTCTGTTTATCATGCAATTCTGTACACATTTGGGAATATTCTAGGTCATTTTATAAACATTGAAAATTTTTGCTATGTCCTTACCCAAGTCGAGTTCTCTCACAGCCATAGGATATACCTATTTTCACCATCTTCGCTTTGCACCAAGACATACTTCCTGTCCATGTTGTCCATTCAATGTTCATCACGCAGTAATGCTTTAGGTGGCTACATGTTAATTTCCACTTGAATTCAACATATAACTATCGTTTCACAAAAGCATCATATAAGCTAATCTGATCGACTCAGTTCAAGAAGAAAAAATGAGATTCGTCCCTCAAGAGCAAACCAATAGAGGCATCTAATTAAAGGGTTGATTGTATTGTTCATCAGACAAGCAACAAGGCTATAATGCTTCCTTTGTAACTAATCGCCCTCAGCTGAAGCTTGGTGCGCTCTTTAGTCTTTTTAATAGGCACAGTTCGTTTATGAATATACATATAAGGTTTTTACATTCCTATTAATCGTGCGGATTTTTGTATATCTGGGGGTCTTCAGAGTAAATTTCTGAAAGTTGATAATTTTTGCTATTTACCAACCCAGGACAACTATTGTCGCAGTAAAATTATATAGTTTTCACACCGCCTTTTTTTTGTCAGTGATGACAACTCTATAATCGAAAGTATAAATCTGGGCTGACACCATATGTGTCACATGATAACGCATTGTTGTTTCGGATAGCTGAGTGGTATTATCTACCTTCATTCAATAAATACCTAACTCTTCACAAATGAATTAAACTGGCTGATCTGGTTGATTATGGTCAAGAGAAAGATACTTCATTCCTCCCTCCAGAGCGTTGATTGTATTGCTTGTCATATAAGCAACCAGGCAATATTGTCTCATCTTGGTGATATGTTTTAACCGTTTTCACTGCACAACTCGGTTGTGAGTGTAAAAGCTAGGCATTTATTGATCTGTTCATCATATAAAGCTGTGCATATTTGAGGAGAGTTTGGGATATTTTCTCTATAAGTTGAAAAAATTTGCTTCTTTTATACATGAATCGAATATTGTCACAGCTCTGGAACCATCAAAAAATTTCAATCCCCCGTGCAAAAAAAATACTGGCAACAACTAACTAGGGTATTTTCTCATTATTTGAAAGTACTCCAAGCTCAAGTCATCTTTTACCTCTTATCTTCAACCTCAATATACGTATTCAGCAAAAATTGTAGAATTACAGTTCTGGTGAATTTTTGTCTACGAATAAATTCATCTTTAGGATACTTTCCCACTTATGTTTTCTACACGCCCGTTTTGAATGGTTCGTCTTTATATAATTTTTGATTCCAATTCAAATCATATCCAAATATGAAATAACGAAGGTAATGAACAGTATCAAAAAGTAAAATAAACACGAAGACTATCTATAGATGATTATAAAAAAATAGCGATTTTTCTGTAATACCTTCACATAATATTTTTTGATATCGATTTCTCACGATATACTTTCATTGTCTTCAACGTATTACGTAAGAATGGAAAATTCAATTCTTTCAGCAACTGAGATGCAATGATCGAAGTAAAAGACTTGAGAAAATGTTAACATGATGAAATAAAATACAAAAATAATACTTGACACTATGTCATCTTCTATATTTCGATTTCACATACTCAGAAGCAAATATTCTATATTATATGTCAAAATCTAACCACGTTTATACTCACTAACACCTCATTACAAACGGTCTCAGCTGATTCAGAACCTCTGGCAAGCTTGTCGAATGCGAATATTCACGCATAGAACAATTTTGACGAAAAGTCTCAAACCATCTATCTTCCTTTGATAAATAAAATGTGGTAAAGAACACTTTCAAAAATCTTCAAAACTTCAAAATCAATTATTATATGTGAGTTGATAAAATAATTAAATTGATAGCCTTTATCATGTACACTCTTCTTAATTTAATGTTTGAAATGTAATAAATAGTTTCAAAGAGTCAGTTTCAACTGCCATATCAAATTCAAAGATGTTTTAAAGTGCCGTTTACTATATTTTATTTATCAAAGAAAGAAGATGGTTCAAAACTTGTTGTCAAAACTGAGACTATTTGTGATAAGGTGGTTGTGAGTACATGTGATAGGATTTTACGTATAATATAGAACAGATGCTCCTGAATCGTTTAGACTCAGAAACTCGATAGTTGTAGAGTAGGTTTAGGGCTTAATTACGAAAGCCGCAGATATACCCATTCAAACTTTTTTCCCAACATTTCCAAAAATACGGATCAGATCGAATTAAAATCCAGTACTAAATCGAAAAAAAACCTAGAAAAATACTGCCGTGAAAGCAGCAGCTTTTGCACGCATGTTAAAATGCATTGCAAAACAGGGGTCATCTCCATGCGCTGCGGAAGCTGCTTCCTTCATGGCAGTGCTTTTCTTCTAGGTTTTTCTCATTATTGTTTTGTTGTTTCCCACCTTCCATAAAATCCTCGAAATCGAACTTATAATTGCCCCCTTTTGTTCCAATTAATTCCAGCGAATCCTCATTGAAAATCGCTTTACTTCGAAATTTATTTGTGCAAAGTTTACTAATGAATACATCTACTATCAGGCTTTATTGCATTGTTTATCAGACATGCAACAAGACTTTATTACCCCATTTGTTCTGATTCAGCTTGCTGTTCTACTCCAAGCGTTTCTTGAAAACCGTTTCCTCGTGTATTACACGCAGTTATCGATCTGGGGGAACATTGTTACGTAGGGTGCGAAAACTATTTATCTTAGTGTTTCGTATCTCATTCAGGGAAGACATTGGATGTATGATTCCAACTTGACTTCTCCCCTCCTTGTTTTTTGCCGTGTGGAAAAATGTGAATTATCTTGACGTTGAATCCGCAGCTATTTATACCCGTGAAGGTACAATTGGACGACACTAATTAAGTTTCTTCTTTCGTTCCACCCCACACGGAAGCACAGGAATCAGGTTGACGCCCAAAAAAATCATTTTACAAGATATTAGATTTCAATTTCCGGCATTGATACAACAGATTGTTTCACATCGACTACGCTGAGCAAAGTGCATTTGACTTCTGTTTCAAGCGGAAATGGCCATAAGTTTAGATTTTACCTCATGAACTGATGCATATTCGAACAAAAAGTTGAATTCTGAATAGAATGTCTTCAAAAAAATCATAATAACATAAATAATGAAAGTTTTTTTTTGAACAGTTCCCTCGTTATACCTGTTTTGTTAACATAAATAATAACTTGTGAAAGGAGTACATAGTCTTCATTCTTTCTAGCAAGTACTGGATTTCAATTCCATCGGATGTTTTTTGAGAACATATGAAATAAAATCTTGAATGGAATATCTGCTAAATAATTCAGTTGAACCATTCACAAATATCATGTTTTCTAAGTTCCTTCTTCCACAAGTCAGTGTGTTTGCGTTCGGCCATTAGGCCAAAATCAACTCACTACCAAATCAGGGTGTATCTGAATTATACCGACAAGATGTAAGAGGTGATTCTGTGGGGAAAATTGAAATAGGTATTTTGTATGAAATTTTTTCAAAAACCTACCCCCAGAAAAGTTACAACCCTCCGAAGATTAACAGGAAAAATTGTTTGGCTTTTTTATTTTCCCTCTTCATTCAGCTAGAGACACGGCACTTGGTAAATATTATTTGTCAATAAAACTACACAATTTGGATATATTTCAACCCTGAAGTATGCTTGAAAGAGGTTGAAATAGTCGAACCCTAGAATATTTTTCCTTACAACTTCTTTATGGATGAAAATTTTCTTATAAAGATACAAGGCTATAACGTCCAATTAGTTCACTAACTTCCTTATCCCCACAAGTGTTTTCTGAATGTCAAGCATTTACGAGAAAAACATAACTCATGTAAAATAGCATTTTATTGATTAACAACAATTAGATTATGATTTCAATAAGCTGAGATTTTTTAAACTAAAACAATAGCAAATAGTGAACAAAAACCGGTCCAATATCGACAATAAATTTATGATAAATGTTGAAAATGACTGCCTTCAGCTTCAAACAAGCATTTACTTTCCTCCTCATTGAAATGCGTATGCGATGAAATATGCTGAATTTCTTATCGTTTCACACCCTGCCACAATGAGGTTTTGCAGATCATCGATTTTTCTTTCTCGTAAATGCTAAGAATTTTGAAAAAACTTGTGGAAATAATAAAGTTAGCCACATGTGTATCCAAAATGAAGTTGTAAAAAAATATCTCAGGAGTTGACTATTTCAACGCCTTCTTAGCATACTTCAGGGTTTAGAAAATTCCAAAATGTGTAGTTTTGTTGACAAATAATATATACCAAGTTTCGTGTCTTTTGCTTATTATTCAGGGAAAGTATAAAAGAGAAACCATTTTTTTTTGTTAATCTTCGGAGGGGTGTAACTTTTCCGGAGGGAAAGTTTTCAAGAAATTTCATACCAAATAACCACCGTAATTTTCATCACAGAATCACCCCTTAATTTTTCGGTGTTATTCAGATATTCCCTGTGTATACTGGCTCCTTCGCCATTTCGAAATTCTGAAAAATCGTTGCCTTTTATTCACACTTTTCAATAGAATACTGAAATATAAGATTGGAAGTTGAGCAATGACCCATTCATTCAGTAAAATAGAATTGGAAAAAAAAATTCAACAATGAAATTATTAAAAATAGTAATATACAAGTGATTCCAAATCAACATTTTCCGAGATATTTGAGTTCTTGTGATTTTCAACAGTTGCCTGGATTTGAAGAATTTCACAATTTATGTATGCTGAAATGATTTCGAGAAATTTTCATCTCCCTTCTCCATTTCGTGAAAAAGTTTTCGTTAGAACCCATTCTCTAGTTTCGTTTCAGCGGATTATTTTATAAACAACCTTTCGAATGTCCGGCATAAGCAATAATGCATATGTTATAACAAGGGATCGATATCTTACATGTAATCATACTCATTACCTGTCAACATCTAATACAAAATAATTCTGCTTGTTTTACACATACCATATTTTGTCTGATAAAAATAACTCAAAATTATAATCAAATTTGGTTAACATAGAAAAATGTATCAAAATTAATTAGGGTGAAGGACCATTTAAACAGTACAAGAGCTCAAATACCTATGAAACTGTTGGTTTTAGGTTAACAATGAACATGCCTCAAACGATAGCGAGTGAGTCATACTCACACTTTTTTCAAGGTTTACGTCCAAATTGGAATATCATTGTATAATTTCGAAACAGTGCATTGTGAAAGATGAAAATTTTTCCAAAGAAAATAGTAGGATATTTTATATTTAAAACCGATATCAAAATAACAACATTCAACCATGTCCGCCCATAGGAACTCAATGAACATACGATTCGAATGCTTCAAAAAAACTGAAACCCAAAATGCACAAATGCGCAACACAGGTGGATATATTCATTTCTCGTCATTCTATAGCAACAAGTGGTTCTGACCCTTCGGCAAACAAACTGACTGAATTAACATTCGTTGAGAAATATTAACATTCTGCTTTATTAGGGTGAAATGAGGACTGACTTTGATTATGTTCAATTCATTACGATCTCTCGAGTACCATTTGCAGTATAAATGGAATTTATGGGGGCATTAAATGCCTACCAGATTGGCTGGAAGCTTCAGAGGATGAAGGAGCCTAGCGATCCCTTGTGACGAGACGGTGTGCAAACAATTGAGGTTGAACCGATAATAAGGAGCAAAAACTAGAAGATGTTATGAAGAACTTCGAAGATGTTGGTATCGGTTTTATGTTTCTCGTTCAGGTTGAAAGTCGGCGTTTTAGTTACGGCGTAACTCATCATCTTTTTGTTTGTTTTCAACATGGTTCTTATACATTTACTTATTCTCGATATCGTTAGAAATTACACAATATTTCTTGATGATAAAAATTGTGAAGAAGCACTGACTTGAAGTCAAGAGCTTGTTCCACTCATGTTCAGATTCGTTCCCAAAAGGAGCCACTTTGCCACGCCCCGTCGAACGCAACTTCACTTCATAAGGAAAAGATTCGGTATTCTTATTTTTAGTGGTTCTCATGAAATTCTGCATGAACCTTCAAGCTAGAAATTTTCAAATCAATAACAAGATTTCAATCCCATGCGATCTATATTTCTATTAAACGGCGATTTCACCAAGGTAAGTTGGTCTGAAGATCAGTAAGAACTGTGAAACAGCTGTAACCATTCTTCTTGGACGCCGCTTCTTCGGTGTAGATGTTTTGGTTGATTGGATGATTAGCTTTGATCAAGGTGGAATATTTGTTGATTTATCGGCAGATATCCGCCCTTGTGGTTATGTAAGTGCGGTACTATTGGAGCTCTTTTTTTTTCCACGAACCAATTCCTATTTTTGTTAGATGTTGGATGTTATCGCCTTGTGGGAAACACCATGAACCAAGTGTTTCCAAGTCGTGACGGAGGTTGTAAAGTGCAATATCGCAGATGCAGCTACCTGATACGACAAAATGAAACGTCATGCACATCGATCAAAGTATTCTGTAGTCGAAAGTAGGATTCGCAAAATGCTCCTAAAAGATGTATGCTGTATGCTGTATGCAGTTATACTGCCATATTCCATCCGACAGGTGATAAGCATCTTAATTCTTATTCTGCGGTTTTATCGAGGTTATTTGGTCTGAAGATCAGTTAAAACTGAGCAACAACTGTAATCATTCTCCTGATTAAAGGTTGATTCTCACTATACGTTCCGTAACCTTCCAGTATCCTTCCCGTAAAATATTGTAACGTGTAAATGAATGGGTGTATGCGTACTATACGTTCCGTCTAAATGACATTTTTGCCTACTTGATTTTGACCTTAATCATATGGAAGGAATACTGGAAGGTTACGGAACGTATAGTGAGAATCAATCTTAAGATAGAATATTAGTTGATTAATCGACAGATATTCGTCCTTGTGGTTATGTTAGAAATTTATAATGTTTTTTCACGATATCTCCGTAAATTTGAATCCAATCGGACTAGTTATACATTGACTCCAAGAATTGTGCTTAATTTAATGGAAATCTACTAAATATTTTCGATAAACAAGATTCCATCAAAACTTCGGAAAATTAAAGAAAAAATTCAATTGTTCGACGGTACGATTCCGAAAAATTTCTGTGAAAAGTTGCGTAGGTATTATCTTTTGATAGCGTGAACATTTTCTGACATATCGAGGAAACAACTTCAAAAATTCAAATTAGTATGACTTCAAAAACGTTCGGCTGATTTGACCTAAACGGAAGCGCGAGCTATCGTGGAAGTTCCAATATTTTAGTTTGTTTGGTTTTAAAATCATCATGGCAATAGCTGACTGCTATGGCTACAAATTCCTAGAAACGCACGAAAGGAATTGACTCTCCTCCACTGTTTTTCCGTGATTTTCTGATACTGAATGACTCCAGGTTAATCTTGAAACTTTGAAGGTATATTCAGTGACATGACCTGCTCGGTGTGAAATAATTTTATTTCGACCGGTGGCCGAGTATGTTCTAGTGGTTCTGAAACGTTTTCGGAAGAAAAATTACTCGCCAATGCTTGTTCTTGGTAAAGGATGACTTCATTCGAAAGGCAACGTTATCATTCGAGTGACTTTTCGAGATAATTCCTCATAATTTTATTTCTTTGAATACAAAACAATAAAAAGACGTCGGTGCCCTCGAGTTTCATAATCAAAAGGATCAACGTGTTCTAAATGACTTATAGGTGTATCATGCTGTCAATTCTGCAATACCAAATATCGTGAATAATATCTATATTTTCCGAAAGAAACAGTAGAACTCCAAATGATCGATCACTTGACCAGTGGGATACAGTATTCACCCTAAGACAGCTTCTCCCTATCATATATTTACTTCTGCAGCTCTCAATAGCAACAGAAGCCCATTTGTCCATCCTAGATTGATGGGTTCCACTTATCCGAACATCAAGCTAATCATTGCCTGGTTTCAATCAGCCATAACTCAATTTGATTAATCATCCCTTAGTTCTAAGGGATACGTCTCCGTAAAACGGATAGAATCGCAGGTACCTCCGTGAACAATTGAAAACAGCTGAATCCTTAATGCCTTCGAAAATTTATTGATCAAACTTACCCATCGAAATAGATGACTCTGACGGGTTGGATCGTATTCCTCCCTCTCACATTTGGAGGATAATGGCACGCTTCGCTTAGGAATATCTGGAGTAGAGATCTTCCTCCTACAAATAGTGCCGGCACAACGTTCAACGACGCCAATAATAGATATGTTTTACATATAAAGAGAACGGTATTTTTGTTGCATGCAAAGTAGCTGCGAATAAATCTTTTTCCACCAGGTTTGGAATCTCTTTTCTGTTCCGCGGAAACTGATTCTATTCCCCACGTCAGGCGAGAAATGTTCGCCATTCATTTCGTGAATAGATTGCTCTGAATGGATGTATTCTTGATGTTCGATATATGGCAGGTAACAATGAGGCTCAGTCAGCGACGGAATAAAATGCTGCGGAGTTGTGAGCTTATTAAATTCAATAACGTATTGGATTTAGTATTTTGAGAATTCTACACAAGCCAAGAAAGAGGAAGCTTTACCATTCCCGAAATCTGGATAGTGCGAATGTTTGATTTCAGTAACGATCTTTCAGCATGAAATCCTGCCAAGACACTAAATCAGTCGATCTCATACAGTGGAAAAATCTCGATCGTTAGATATCAGAAAACGAGAACACAAAAACAATCCTAGGAATAGAGACATGAAAAATTCCAAAAAGTGAACCATGTGTTTTCGACCATTAGGAATCACAAGATATATTGGAACAATACATAGATACTGATGTCGGAACCAAATAATTTGAAGAGAAAATTGAAGAGTACTACCGCATTCTGTTCAACGTAGAGAATTTTGCTCATTTTCCTGTAGGAATGAACCAGATTTGGTTGAATTTACTTGAAAAAGGGGTAGATTGAAAAACTTTCAGAACCAAGTGAATCTTTGTTGCTTTGGTCATCTGGCAACCTGTTTTCCAAGAAACTGCCCCTGACAAGTTCAGGCCTGTAACCCGCAGGAGCGTTTCCGATAAAAAACAGGTTCATTTCATTTCTAATGGTTTTTTTTTCAGTTATTGGGATTGAAAACCAAAAAAAACCAAAATGATGCAGAATCCCCCCAGAATAAGCTTTCATCAATAGACCCGTATGTTAAGTCCAAAATTTCCTGATTCTTCCTGTGCATTTCACCTACTGTTTCACAGAAGTCATCCTCTAGAATCAAAACATATTTCACTGAAATGAAGTTTGGTACTTTGAATAGCTATCTTTGTTATCTCGACAAGTTTTCTGATGTGAGGAGCTGAAGGTATCCCTCAGGGATCAATACTTGGACCTCTCTTTTCATTCCATACCTAAACATTTCATGAACAAAATAGTGAAGGTCCTCTTGCAAACCTTGCCTACACAACGTTCATCGACGCTACTGATTGATATGTTTTACATATAAAGAGAACGTTCAATTTGTTTTATACAAAGGTACTGCAAATAAATTATTTTCCACATGGTTGCTGGAATTTTTCTGTTCCGCAGAATCTGATTATATTCCTTTCGTCATGCGAGAAATGTTCGCCGTGTCTAGATTGCTCTGAATGGGTTTAGAGAATAGATTAATTTTCAATGTAAGATTTACGGCAGGAAATAATCAGGCTCAGTCAGCGACGGAATTGAATTCTGAGGTGTTCTAAGTTCATCATATTTGATATTGGATTGGATTTGGTATTTTGAAGACTTCACATATAGCAAGCAAGAGAAAGATCTATCATTCCTAAAATCTGGACAGGATGTAAGAGTTTGATCCTGATAAATATCTAGTTCCTAACTGACAACATGTGTTCACGCAGGAGTGCTTAATCATCACCTGAGGTAAATCAAAATCTGGATCCGCATGTTCTTCAGGAGTGACCCTTTGGAAGTCGAGAACCCGAATTTCTACGAAGTATTCCCAGGAATTCTTCAAGGACATTTTCTCCTAAAATACGAGCTTCTAGGGCTGCAAGGAAGTTTGATGCTCGCGAAGTTTTCGTGTGCAAGTTAATAGAAGCATCCCTCACGGGTCAGTACTTGGGCCGATTCCACCTTTTATGCCCCAATATTGTATGTAAAAAATTTCAAAAAGCACTGCCGTGAAGGCAGCAACTTTTGCGCGCATGTTCAATGTAGATGACCGCTTCAGCAACGAATTTGAACGTGCGCGCGTACCAAATTTTAGTTCGATACGATCATAAGTTCTGGAGATATCGGGAAAAAATATGTCAAATTTCGAGGTTTTCTTCTCGATATCGTTGATTTTTTCGGTATTACTCGAGAAATACTGATTCAGTCCTGATTAAACTTCACAGCTAGTTTTAAGATGCTAAAAGACAACTTTATGCAAAATTTCGTGAAAATCGTGTTATTAGAACAATTTGAAAAAAAAAATTTATATGATTTTCTCATCATATCATCCTCATTAAATTCTGTATGAAACCTCGAAATTTGACATCTTTTTTCCCGATATCTCCAAAACTTATGATCGTATCGAGCTGAAATTTAGTACACTGCTGTGAAATTAGAAGGTCAAAGTGTGAGTATAATTTTTTTTGGATATGATGAATGGTTTCCGAAAAAAAAATTTTTTTGTAAAAAAATTTCGAAAAAAATTTTTTTTTAAATTTATTGACAATATGATCTTGACGAAATTTGGCTCAAAGTTGCGCGTCGTTATACTCCACCAAACTGCCAAGTTTGAATCAAATCGCTCAAGTAGTTTCTGAAATAAAAAATAAATAACTTCAAAATTTCAAATGCCTATAACTCCGAAACTATTCGATCGATTTGGCCCATTAACGAACTTAACCGCGGCATTCCAATGCGCGACCTACCCTGAAAGTTTCAAGTCGCTAGCTCACTTCGTTCGACAGTTATCGTGTCTACGGCCGGCCAACCGGCCGGCCGGCCGGCCGGACAGAATCGATTTTGACACCGGATTCGTCATCAGTGAGTCCAACCTAGTCGATTGAGACCATTTTCGGCTCAATCATCCAAACTTACAGACATTTGATCAAAACGATAGCACGCTGTTCCCCTAGAACATGCGCGCAAAAAGTAGTGTTTGGATCTTACTCCCACGAATATTTCAACAAGGTCAGTGACGCCAATAATAAATATGGCTGTCAATGTCTTTTTTACCTTGCGAAGTTTTCAAATGCATATGTCTAGTTGTATTCCTCAGGGATCAGTACTTGAGCTTCTATTTTCCTTCTTAAACTGAACATTTTATCTACGAAAAATTGTAGGGATATTTCCCCTTCAAATAGTATCTGTGCAACGTTCAACGACTTCCAAACTTCACAGCTTGTGATATTATTCCTTCGATATACGTCTTATCTCCTTCGTAGTATGGAATCTTGACTCATAATGCTTGCTGACGTAGAACAATCTGAATACCTGTGTTCTCTAGCTTCAACAATAAAGCGCGGTGTATATGTAGTGGAAATATTCACAAGGCTGCAGGGCCTATTCTGAAAAAGAAAGGCCCCTGTAGAGTCTAAATTCGGTGAGCGTCGAGAGAAACTTCTCAAGAGTGTCCAGTGGCGCAAGACGTTCATCTCTGTCGCTTTCTTGTATTTATCCTTCAAGGAAGGGAAAACATGGCGATATTTCAAGCGTATTAGGAGCCTTGAACAATCCCTTGAGAATTGGAAATGTGGATTTTTCCAAGCTGAACACAGAATCAAGTCTGCGTGGGCAAGACAGTTTCCATGCCAATTATAAGAAGAATTTTCCTCCGAATAGAATTTTTGGAGTAAAAAATCGTCTTCAAAATTATTTCAGCTTATTCCTCTTGCAAGCATAAAGGGTTTTTAGTTTTTTTAGTGTAGATATCTCATATATTAATGATAATGGGAGTAGGAGTCAGATTTCTAGGAATAGAGTATTTCCTTTTTTTGCGAAGGCATATGTTATATAATTGGCTTAAATACACTTGTGAGCAAGTAAACGCAGCCAAACTAGTTTGTTGAACTTCCCGTTTTGTGGACCTATTGCTTTTATATGCAACTATGAAACCTCCCTATACGAAGAGATATAGAAGATTATTTTGTGTACTTTGGACCATAAGCCACGCACAGGCTCTCGAGCTCGGCGCATCTTGAACCAATTCAGTCAGACTGCCTTACATGTTTATGCGGTGTTTTCAAAGAGAACTGAGCGGCTGCTGACCTATTGCTTTTATATGCAACTATGAAACCTCCCTATACGAAGAGATAAAGAAGATTATTTTGTGTACTTTGGACCATAAGCCACGCACAGGCTCTCGAGCTCGGCGCATCTTGAACCAATTCAGTCAGACTGCCTTACATGTTTATGCGGTGTTTTCAAAGAGAACTGAGCGCTAAACACTGTCCACACATGTGAGGTAGCTGGATAAAATTGACCCAGGATCATCTCAGCTCAGGTGTCTGTACGATGCTTCCTTTTCATTACTCCCCTATGTGGCATATATGTTCATTTTTACTTGAACATGGGAAAGTTCATTGAATACGAAAGTAAATTCTTTTTCATTTTTTAACTAGCCAGAAAAGAAAGCTCTATGCGATAGGATATCAGAATTTGATGCGTCCCTTGGATTGGGACATTTACGTCCATAAACAATTTACCATTATTACTTTCATGGCGGAATTGTTCCAGCTGAATGAGTAAAAATGAGTGCCCATCAAATCATGTGTCATTTCCACCATAATATTCACTTTTTGCCAGCTATTTACCCAAGTGGGTTCCGGCTATACAATGAATTGGAATTGGTAGTTCGGCCGCCTGAAGCTGTAAATTATTCAAATAATTAATGAAATACTGTCCGACTATTCACAGAGAGAGAGAAAGAGAGCGATGTGGTTGCATAAAAAATGAATTTCTATTTTTGTTCGGTTCATACAACTCTGCTATGGATCTCTGTAAATTATTCTAACGTATGTGGATCTGTGTTTGAAGAATGGTTTTTTTCATGTCGGCTTCCAATTTCTGTTTTCATAATATTTTGGGACAAAGCAGTAAACAATTATCATTCCACCCGACTCGCTCAGAATTTACAATAATTGAAAGAGTGCTGCAGAATCCACTGTGAAATTTCTTACAGGAATGTGCTTCATCTTCATCAACAGAGATCCATTATGAAAATTAAAATATTGAATGGGTCTTTCTGCGGAATAATTGGGTAGATTTTTCCCATTCAAGAATTAGTTCTTTGATATTGAATTTCAAACCTACCCTTGAACTATAGTCTATGAGTTGTTTGTTCCAGAAGTTGTTGTGTTTACAAGTATCATATGAGAGGAAGATCGAAAAATTTTTCCATCAAATGATAGGCCATGTTTGTAAAAAGACAACAGTGTCCAATTTAGAGACATGGTGTCCGAAGCATCGAGCCAAGTTGGGGGTGAAAATTTTATTCACAAATTTTGGCTATTCTGAGTGGCCATGGCCCACCTATCACCTATCACCTGAACAAATATTGTTTAAGGTTTACTGGACACCCTGTTTACAAAAGCCACAATTCAATTTCAGCTCAAACGCATCTCCAAAGGAAGCATTCCCATTTCAAATGCTCTTAAGACGAATTTTCTATCAATCTACGCGGATTGTCTTCCACAAGTACCGTCAATTAATTAGGTACAGCAATGCAGAATTAGTTTTCACTAAATTCCTGAGAGGATTTGTTTCACTAAACAATAATAGACTTTAGTTCGACAAGGATTAATGGATGTTCTCAATTATCTCAATTGGTGAGTAAGCCATTTCCGAAATGTGCATTTCTTGTTGGAACGATTTTCTACCAGACTGCATTGGGAATTAGAATGATGATCGGGAGCATTGCAAATTTCCACGGAAACTATATTGAAAATGGTCGGCATTTTGATTTATTTTTTCGTACTTGATTGAGTTTTGACTTAGTGAAAATTTATTTTGAATTACTTTTCCATTCATTCCATTTTTAGTGATAAAATGACACTCGTTTCACAGCAATGGAACGTTCAAGCTGGCAAAAAATAGCAAGTTAGCTCATCAGCGATGAAATTTCGAGATTTCTCAAATTCAGAGTACCTTGAATTGTTGTTTTTCGGCTTTCTCAAATGTGATCATATTACTTACTGTTCGACATATTTTCTCGTGATGAAACTTAGGAGCAAACAAGACCACGTGGTGTTGAGTTACGACTAGGTAACACAGCCACATTCAATTTTCATTAAACCTCGGTAATATCTCAAGGTCAGGCACCTGAATCTGGGCGTACATGTTCCAACGTTGGCGTCAGTGAGTATGTTTTGAAATTTTTTTTTGGTATGTACTTGATTCTATTGTGACAATGCGTAATGTTAGTTATTTTTCCATTTTACACTCTACATTAGTTTTCATTATCCCGAAAATTCTTACCGGTAGCATTTCGAAATGAAAACGACCCTGCAAGTTTCAAGTCGATTGGATTCTCTGACAGAATCAATTTCGACACCGGATTTGTCATGGGTGAGTCTAACCTAGTCGTTCAAGACCATTTTTGGGAGAATATTCGAAATTGTCCTCTCAAAGATGAAATCACAGAATTATATCAAATATCAACATTTCCGAATTGAATTCTTTTTTTGTGAGAGCAAAAATTACTTTGGATGTGATGAAACGAAAAGCATATATAAAGTCGAAAAAACGTGGCATTCAACACTAGAAAATATGGACTCCTTTATCTCTCCGGACGAAAATTGATCTTTAAAACGGTCGATTCAATTAGTAGTCGAAGCCCGCGTGTGAACGGTATAATAATATCGGTATTGTTTTCTTTAGGTCCCAGAATATAACGAAATAGGAAAGGGAAAACCGAAAACATATAGTCGCCAATATAGCGGATGGTCGTGTCATTATCGAGTTATGAAAGCAGAAGGCGCATACGCGCTAGGTATGCATTATGTATGAGAGGGATTCCAAAATACTCAAACGAGTCAGTGAATCTGAAATAATATTTGTCTTTCATATATTTCACATAACTTCGTAGGAGTTTTGGGCTTCTATAACTTAGAATTTGATCGTAATCTTGGGCCTTGTGTAAATTATGGTTTTATGGCAGATATATTTTTTTTTATGAATTTGGATATAACATTATTATTCTCTCTGTTTGGTGGACCATGTTGGTGTAGAGATTGCAATGCAGATCTCCACAGAATTCTTATTGTTTCAACGTTTATCGTGAAAGTAGAATTTCATGGATATTCTCTTGTTCCTTCTGCATTTTGCTATGACTGATTATGTGAAAAATTCACCGTTCCGATCTTTTCGTAGTTTTTAGTGGAAAAAAAAGAGAATATTCTGATCTAATTTCATGTTTTCCTCACATGAAAAATCATTTGCGCGCATGTTCTGGGGAACAGCGTGCTATCGTATTGTCCAAATGCCTGTAATTTTCCTCTTTTCCCAAAAATGGTCTCAAACGACTAGGTTGGATTCGCTGATGACGAATCCGGTGTCAAAATCAATTCTGTCTTACAAAGGGAGCGAGCTAGCGACTTGAAACTTTCAGATTAGGTGGCGCATTGGAATGCGGCGGTTAAGTTCGTCAATGGGACCAATCGGTCGAATGGTTTCGGAATTATGGTCATTTGAAATTTTGAGATTAATTCTCTGATATTTCAGGATGCGGTGCGATTGAAACTTGACAGTCAGTTGAAGCACAACAAACCTGAACTTTGCACAAATTTTTCGGTAATTAGTTTGTTAATGGGCCAAATCGGTTGAATGGTTTCGGAGTTATGGTCATTTGAAATTTTGAGATTAATTCCCTGATGTTTCAGGATGCGGTGCGATTGAAACTTGACAGTTAGTTGAAGCATAACAAAGCTGAACTTTGCACAAATTTTTCGTAGTTTCAGAGTTATGGTCATTTGAAATTTTGAAATTAATTCCCTGATATTTCAGGATGCGGTGCGATTGAAACTTGACAGTTAGTTGAAGCATAACAAACCTGAACTTTGCACAAATTTTTCGGAGTTTCGGAGTTATGGTCATTTGAAATTTTGAAATTAATTCCCTGATATTTCAGGATGTGGTGCGATTGAAACTTGACAGTTAGTTGAAGCATAACAAAGCTGAACTTTGCACAAATTTTTCGGAGTTTCGGAGTTATGGTCATTTGAAATTTTGAAATTAATTCCCTGATATTTCAGGATGCGGTGCGATTGAAACTTGACAGTTAGTTGAAACATAACAAAGCTGAACTTTGCACAAATTTTTCGGAGTTTCGGAGTTATGGTCATTTGAAATTTTGAAATTAATTCCCTGATATTTCAGGATGCGGTGCGATTGAAACTTGACAGTTAGTTGATGCATAACAGAGCTAAACTTTGCACAAATTTTTCGGAGTTTCGGAGTTATGGTCATTTGAAATTTTGAAATTAATTCCCTGATATTTCAGGATGCGGTGCGATTGAAACTTGACAGTTAGTTGAAGCATAACAAAGCTGAACTTTGAACAAATTTTTCGGAGTTTCGGAGTTATGGTCATTTGAAATTTTGAAATTAATTCCCTGATATTTCAGGATGCGGTGCGATTGAAACTTGACAGTTAGTTGAAGCATAACAGAGCTAAACTTTGCACAAATTTTTCGGAGTTTCGGAGTTATGGTCATTTGAAATTTTGAAATTAATTCCCTGATATATCAGGATGCGGTGCGATTGAAACTTGACAGTTAGTTGAAGCATAACAAAGCTGAACTTTGCACAAATTTTTTGGAGTTTCGGAGTAATGGTCATTTGAAATTTTGAAATTAATTACCTGATATTTCAGGATAAGGTGCGATTGAAACTTGACAGTTAGTTGAAGCATAACAAAGCTGTACTTCGCACAAATTTTTTGGAGTTTCGGAGTTATGGTCATTTTAAATTTTAAGATTAATTCCCTGATATTTCAGGAACTACCCATGCGATGGGATTGAAACTTGACAATTGACAAAGATTGAAGCATAACGAGGCTTAACTCCCCACAATTTGTTTTTCTGGAAAAAAATTTTTTTTTGGGAACTGTTCAGTGAACCCAAAAAATACTTCTGCTTATACCTTGAACATCATATTTCACAGCAGTGTACCAAATTTCATTTGGATAGGATCATAATTTCTGGAGGTATTGGGAAAAAATATATGAAATTGATTGTTTTCTTTTTTTGATCTGGTTGTTCTTTCCGTATTGACTCGAAAAATACTGATTCAATCGAAATAAAACTTGGCAGCTGGTTTGAAAATGCTGAAAGACAACTTTCTGCAAAATTTCGTGATGATCGTGTAATTAGAACAAAGTAAAAAAAAATTCAAATTTTTTTTTCAAATATTCAATATTCTGTGATCTTCCGATCATATTATCTACATTTTATTCTGTATGAACCTTCGAACTGTAATTTTTCGAGAAAATACTGGATTTCACTTCGATATTATTCGTATTTTTGGAAATATCTGGAAAATAAAAAAAAATTGAATGGGTATATCTGCGGAATCATTGGGTGGATCTCAAAAAAACGTTCATTACGGAAATTGGTTCATGAAAAAGTAATAATTCTCCTCTCACGAGAACGAATTGAACAAATCAACATGAAAATGGCATAAAAAATGTGACAAACAAGGAGGAGACTGCCCTGTGTTCCCATTTCTTTAATGCAGACTATCGATTCGCGTTCGAGAGTGTAAAAAGATATGACAAGGGGAAAATTTCTAAGAAGAGAAACATTCTCGAGATGATCGACATAAATACTAATGGTAATTAAACTGGATTTCCACAGTAGAAGGAAAGTGGAATTCCAGTTTAATGACGGTAATGTTGAGTTTAGATTGGATACAGAACACCTAAGCAGACTTTATAATTGTATTCAAATAAAGTTCAAACATATGTCACGAAAAATCTTAAGATTTGAACCTGGACAGATATTATAATAGATTGAATAATATTGTGGCTGTATTGTTGATTGTATCTTTGTTGAGGTTGTCACACTGAGTCAAACTTTCCGGAAAAAAATCCAAAAAGAGGAATAATATGTAGTTTAGTTTTGTGAGGTTGAGTTCTTCGTTTATTGTTGCAAATTCCCAGTAATTTAGAGGTCTTGCTTCAAGAGAAATGATATCGCAAATGTATGTAAATGATGTTGGTTAATTATTTTCAGTTTGTGACTTATGGATTGGTAACATATTTTATAGAGGTAATTAGTGTTCGTGAAGAAAAATGTTTGTTATGTTTGCATTATGGTATATTTGTCCGAGTTTTAATGATGCAAAAATATTTTTCAAGACCTGATGGAACATTCTGCGAAACGTTGCTAAATATAAATATTATATAAATCCACTTTATTAATTTTGTCCCAAATCCCAGAATTCAAAATAGAGACTGACATATCGGGCTGTCTAAAGAACAGAAACCTTCCTAAACTGATAGGTATTTAGACCCGGAGACAATTCCCCGGTAACGAGTTCCGCAAATCTTTAAGGTAGTTTGCGGAAGTGGTAATTCCGCCATCGCGAAGGGCACGATAAGCCCCAAAGTAGGTGTATACGTATGAACGCCGCCTGGCACGCCAACCGCGTTTACTATGAAATTGATTTCTGACAACTATTAACTCGACTAAAGTGTTTTCGTCTTCGCTCGCGCGCGTAGCACGCGACAGGTTGAATGGAAAACGATTCGGATTTATTTTTCACGCCCGATGCCCATTTCCATTCGAAGACCAGAAAGAGATTGTTCGGGTGAGGAAAAAATAGGGAAATTTCCGAGGATAAAGTCGAAATACCGATATTTTGAATCATGAATCAGAATGATTTTTCTGTTATACGTTTACATAATGAAACATTTAAAACATCTGGATGGAATAAAATCATTTTTGGTTCATAATAATCATAATAATTAATAGAATTCTATTTAATGACGGCACAAACAAGGTTGATCAAGAATCAAGATCCAGAAGAGGCTTATCAATTCCTTATAGTCGAGGGCTTTCAGAGAGAACTGGACACATTCTAAAATCTTCCAATATAATAGTTTCCTTCAGACTGCTCAATACAATTTTTTTCTCAGATCAAGTCAAAATCTCCAAACTTGGTACACTTAAATGCCGGCCACATACGCTCCGGTCTACCGAAGAGATTGACCTGTGCAGGTTTCAGACCTAAAGCAGTTACATGTATGGGATGTCTCGCAAACATGCTCAGGTTCACCGTAGGCTGCTTCGAGAAAGAACCGAATTTCACTTATTTTCCGGTCGCCTGTGCAGGTCGGAGAACCTACACAGGTCTGTTCGAATACATGCACAGGTTGATATGTGCAGGTAGACCTGCGCAGTTCAACCTCTCCTGTAGACATGTCGGCCACATACGTTATGGTCTATCGGAGAGGTTGACCTGCGCAGGTCTACCTGCACAGGTCAAGCGGTGCGCAGGTCCTTCAACCTGCTCAGGCGAGTGGAGAAGAAGCACCCTACGGTGAACCTGAGCAGGTGTGCGAGACCGCCAACCATCCCATACATGAACGGTTCACTTATTACTTCGAATTTCTGGATAAATTTCGTTGAAGTCGGATGAAAAATGTCCCGACAAAAAAATAATTTTCAAAAGAAATTTCAAAAATATCGGAAATTTTTTTTTCCATTTTTACCGACACCTTCGACAAAAAATTTTGCTTTGTGTTGGCTGTCGCTATTCTTCAACTAAATACAGAGTTTCGATCTGATCGATTCGATATTGTCTGAAATACTCGAGAAATAATTTCAAGATTTTACATATTTTTTTCGAAAGAGTAAATATCGAATGGAATTGGAATTTGAAGCACTGTTGTTACATATTGACTTCACGGTGTGTGCCAAATTCCGTCATAATATAATTAATGGTCATGAAAGAAACTTTTTTTCCAAGAAAAATGAGAGGAATTTTCAGAGAGTTTTCATTTTCTAACAGGTAGTTTACAAGTAACTTATGCTTAAAGTTACGCATCAATAATTCCCAAGATATTGAGGATCTAACCTCAAAGTTCGAAATAGACATAACTCCGAAACCGTTCAGCAGATTTTGCTCATTAACAAACATGGCTTGTAACTTATCCTGAAAATTCCAAAGCGCTAGATATTTTCCTTCGAAAGACCACAATCGGAAAGACAGACGGACGGGTGGACGGACGGATGGACGACCGGACAGAATCGATTTTGACCGAGGATTCATCTTCAGGAAGTCCAATCTCATCGTTCAAGAAAACTCTTCACGCAAAATTCGAAGATTACAGAGATTTGGACGTAACAATAAAGCGCTGCTCCTAATGGCAAGTGCGTACAAATTCATAACCTACAGGATTGAAGCATACCGAAACCATTCTATTCGAACGATAATGTGTAGAATTAGGATGAAATTTGAATCCTCATCTCTAATCGCCCACTGCTAACCCTTCTATCAGCTTCCGCCTGAAAGAGTAGTTCTCCGCTTTATGCGGTTCTGTCCTCACGTTTTTTGACAAACACCAAGTTCGGAAAGAGTCTTTAGGAGAGCGATCAAAGTTTCTAGTTACACCAAAAATGTCGTCAAACTGAACGGTTCTTCAGGGTACAATTACGTCCACTTCTTCTTGCTAAAAGCGAGGTGCACAGCTGTCTCGATTGGGTTAAGGGTGGAATTAAGTAGAACTTCTGAAAAAATTATACGGAACTGAATTTCCGGAACATTTTTGTTGACATGGGAAGTATTCATATCTCAAAGAATTCGAATTGTTCATTAAGATTAGGGAACTTATCTATATCTTATAGGTATATATTATTTGTTGACAGCTATTTCGCACGGAATATTGATTTTTTTCAGTTGAGAGCGAACATATCTTTACTTATTTTACATGTTATGAAAAATTTGACAGTTTTCTCGAAAACTTGTCATATGTTATAACGTGCTATAGTTGTGGTACACAAATCGATCAAGTTTCTTATAGTGTTAGTTGGTTTTTTCAGTTACTAACTTTTTTGTGGGAACTCCAAACAGTTGATTATAATATCTACTGTTATCAATATGTATCTGATATCTATTGAAAAACAAACAACTCTTAGTTAGAAAATCGACAAATACATATGACAATTGCTATACTCATCAATTCTTGATCGAGATTCAAGCATCGACCTCCAGGTTTCTAATTTTTAACATCTTATGTTGCTATACAGGAGTTTCAATGTTCCGAGGGCTCCTCTTTACTTTAGGGACGGTGCTCGATTTAGATCCTGATTTTTATAGATGCAGTTTTTCATAAAACATCGATTGGTACCAGTCTCAACTCCGGCAAACTCGTAGTTTCGGAGTTATTAATTTTTGAAAATTGCAATTTTCTCTCATATTTTGACAACACATATGCATTTTTCCTTGATTATAATCAATTTCAAGCGATGGACCAAATGCTCTGGTTATAGTTACGGTTATCAAAATTGACAGATTATGCCATATGTCAGTTTGGATAACCGTAACTATGACCGGAGCTTTTGGTCAATCGCTTGAAATCGATGTTAGTCTATCAGAAATATAGATTGTGGTTTTTTTCTATGGTTTTTATGACTTCCACTACAGAATACAAACACAAATCCTTCCAAAATGTTTAGAATTCTATGCATCTAAATCCTACTCGACACTCGATTGCTTTCAGATACTGTCGTCTTTTAATTTTCACATTTTTGGATTGACGGTTATTTAACTTTCAAATTTTCGATTCGGAAGGCAGTAGCAACAATACGAGATTGTGGGCTTGTTCCGATTTACTAGAAGAGACATGACAAAATATAACGAAGGCACCAGTGGTGAGACTATGTGCAATTACTACACAAAAACATGCAACAGACCTCTTCTGATTCGTTTTACTTTTTTCGTCGAATTTCGATATTGTATGATAGAAATAATGAAATATTCAATTAACTACAGCTTAATGCATTTGTTTACGGAGGAAGGTAGAGTTATGCTCTTTATTGGCGTTTGAAAAGATGATGATATCGACCAAAGTTTATGCTCAAATACGATAGCAGGTAGCATGATGAGATTTCGATGAATCCCTTCAATAATTTGATGTTTTTTGTCAAATTCAGTACAAAAAATCAATTTCCAAAAAATATCTCCCAAACAACGATTCTACCGGATTCGAGACTGATACCGATCGATATGCCTAGAAAAACTGAATATATTTAAAAACGGATCAAAAATCGAACATCGTCCATAAAATAGAGTATGATTAAGTTTAATTTTGTTGTCTGGTTAGGTGAGGTTAGTTTAATTTAGGACAGTGCCAGTTTGAATCAGAAACGGAAATTTAATTCAGGATTGTGCCTTGAATTTCGTGTTCTGAGTTTTGTTAAGGTATTTGGTTAGGTCAGTTTAGTTTAGGACAGTGCCAGTACAAATCTGAAGAGTAAATTAAATAAAGAATAGTGCCCTTGAACTTCGTCCTCTGAGTTGTTGAGGTTTTGGGTTAGGTTAGGTTAGTTTAATTTCTTGCAGTGCCAAGTCCAAAGAGGGCGGTGCCCTTCAATCTCATCTTTAAGTTGTTAAGGTTCTTTGCTAGGTTAGGTTAGTTTAGTCCTAGAAAAGGAAATTGAATTCAGGAGAAATAATTTAATTTAATTAAGGTCTTTGGTTGAGTGAGGTTAGTTGGATTTGGGACAATTACAGTCCAAATCAGAAGCTGAAGTTAAGCGGCACTATCTAATAATGAAATCATAATGGTTTAGGAATTTTACCTGTGGAAAATATGAGCGGTCGCGCAATTGTGAGTTTTTGTCACTGTGAGTTTTCCGAGATCGATACGTTATAATAATCTCATTATATTAATATGAGACTGAATACTAAGTATGCGGATTTCAATATTGACATGAAGCTCCAGGCTCCAGGAGATTTCAGACGTTGTAATCTGTGATTTCGGAAAAGCCACAAGTGGGTGGCCGCCCTAATGCTAAGAGTATACTTCTATGATTTATCTCCGAATATTTCATGGTCCTGCTAGACAAATATACGCCAACCATAGAAAATATTGTCTTTATGTAACAAATGCGTCAAATTCAGTACCAAAAAAATGTGATTTCAATAATTAATATCTCTTAAACTAAGAGCTTGACGGGGTCGAGACTGGTATCAATCGATTTGCTACGAAAAACTGAATCTATAAAAAATCAGGATCAAAATCGAGCACCGTCCCTCAAGGAAAATTTTACCGTTCCGAGAAGTTCTACAGAGCAGATTTTGACGTTCGATGCAAGAAAAGAATCGAGCATGATATCATCAAGTAATAGAGTAGAGGACATATTTTTCCCTATTTGCTCTCACGAAAATATCAAAATTTTCCAATATCGCTATGAATTCGGTTGATTTTCACATTCTTATACGATCAAAGAGTGGAAAAACACAATGAATGTCAATATCATCCTATATTTTTTCAAGTATGGATTGATTTCGTTTTCAATTAGTTCTGGATATTATAGGACTTGGAAAAAAACTCGTTATCATCGTTAAATATAAAGTGAACATGTAAATATCTTGAATCTTCACCATTAGGAACCAGGAGATTATTCCACGAATACAAACCAGCAGCTTATTTGCTGTCATCACATATTTCTGCGTGGAATCGTCACTGTCACACATTCGCACTATATCCAAATATATAGAATCTTGTCCTTCTGGACAAAAACTTGAGGCAGTTGGGTCCCTTAAAATCTGAGATTCCAACAAGAACATGTAGCAAGGATAAACTTGAAGGAAATAAACTGAGATGGAATGATGAAGTGTGCTCGACTGACTTCTTGTTCGGAACTTCGTACAAGTTTCTCCATTTTGAGCTTGCAACTGAATTCGAGCCCTAGGAGCGATTTGTGAGAATGTTTTACAGTATCGCACATCTGGTGATCGTACGGAGACGATTTCAATATTATACACATACAAAGAATGGTCAAAACAGGTCATGATCATTCGGTATATCAGTGATTTCGTGAATAAAAATATATCGTTTTCAAGACAATGAACGGTTTCGGAGTTATCGCCATTTGAAATTTGGAGGTTGTTTCCCTTATATTTCAAGAACTACTGGAGCGATTGGAGCATAATGACGAGCATCTTTGAGCAGAATTTCGTTGAGATCGTATAGTTAATCAATTTGAAAAAATTTGTTTCAACATTTTTGTCGAAAAAAAATGTTTTTTCATAAACCATCGATCATATTCAGAAACAATTCCGCTCATACTTCGACCTTCATATTTCACAGCAGTGTACCAAATTCCAATTCAATATGCCTCTTAGTTTTGGAGATATTGAGAAAAAATATGTGAAATTTCGTGGTTTTCTTCTCGATATCTTTGTTGGTTTATTATTTGATAAAATCAAATAATAAACCTTAGTGATCGACCAAAAAAAAAAAATTTTTAACCCCCCCTGAAAATTTCACAGTTTACGTTTTGGAGTATGTAGATTTGAATAAACTAATAAAAAAAAATCCGTCCGTCCGCCGTCCCCCGTCCGCCGTCCGCCGTCCGCCGTCCGTTGTCCGGGGCTTTTCTCAGAAAGTACTGAACCGAAATCAGTGAAACTTGGTAGAAAAATCGTGTGTCGCTCGGGATTGATCCTCCAAGCTTTTCAGCAGAATTGGTGTACCCTAAGGGCTCAAAATGGGGGGTTGGGGGGAAAAAAAAATTATTTCTCGAAAACTTACCACCGAATTTTTATGAAACTCTGAACGTTGATTACTGTTGCAAAACTAAACCAAAAAAGTTTCATCCGAATGATTTCCGACCAGTGGTTCCTGAGTTATAAAGAAAAACGCTGCAAATTTCCAATAATATCGAAAATGACATCATCGCATTCGGTTCTAAGATTGGAATTCACTGAAATAATCGGTTTACTTTTCATCCAGAGTCATACATCTAAAAGTAGATGAAAATATTGATTACCAAATTTTCAACACATATCGAGAAATTTTTGATGGATGTGTTATTATTTTATAAACACAATTTGCAAATGCCCCATCGTTGTTCTTGACAATTTTATAATCGTAAGAAGTTCAGATTAAATATTTTCGGTTTTTCTCTTCCAATATCTTAAACATAACTACTGAAAATCGGGTCAAATTATTATTTATAGAAATCACCCTGCGGATTACGGAATTTAAGATTAAATTTCTTCATGAAGCTCATTCATATCTTGAATAAGACTTTTATTTTATTCATAAATCATTGGTTTTTCAGAACACAAAAACCAATTCCATGAAAAAATTCATTTGAAACATTGAAATCTCAATAAATACTCTTTTATAACTGAATGACACTTTTGCATGCAGAACGCGAATTAAGTAGCGTAATTTAAAATAATGCAGATTTCCAAAAAATTCGGTTGGTCGGAGTTTTCCATCAATTTCGGTTTGCGTAGTACGATTATCGTCAACATGTGGATATCCGTACTGGTTTCAATCGAAATCCAAAATCTTTCGTACTGATAGTTTGAAATAAGCGTGAATATAAAAAATAATGAGCATTTATATGATAAATCAAATTGGAGGATATAATAAGCAAAAAAATCAATAACAAATCGCAAATCTCATCAATTGTCGATTGTCGAGAATCTAATACTGAGGGTTGGAGCCTTAGACTGAATTTAGGAGCCGATCATCTGTCTACCTGTTCTGAATGGGGACTGTGCCGGGTCCAGACCTAAGACAAGGGATATAGCGTAGACAAAAATATACCGCATGTCTTTCGGATTTGACACCCTCTTGGTTGAGAGTATCTGACGACGATAACAACGAACGAAATTTATAATCTAGAATTATTCTTTCGAGTTCAACCTGATGAGGTTCACGATATATTTAATTGTTACAGAAATGTTATTGAAAATAACTTTAGTTTTTCAGTTTGTGTGATGAATACTTTGTGAATCAAGTGAATCGGATATCTGCTGAGGAAAAATTTTTTTTTCAGATCAATTGCACAGGAAGGTTGAGTTTTTTTTATTTCATTGATATTTTTCAGAACAAAGTTGAATCCAAGTAGAAATCACATCTACACATTTGATATCAGCGAAAAGTCTTTAATTTTGTTTTAAGTATTGGTATTAGTTTGAAAGATTGAGTTTATTTCCTCAGTGTCAAGAAAAATGAACGCGTTCGGATTGAAACATCATGACTAATTGTGAAATATAGACACTCGATTTAATGCAAAATTTCGTGAGAATTGTATAGTGGAAAAATCGAATTTTTTTCAAACATTTTTTTTTCGAATACATATTCATCAAAGTTCAATGAAATTTGGTACAGATTTCAGAGTCAACATTTAGAAACAGTGTTTCAAATTTCAGTTTTGACCGATATTCATTTGGCAAAAAATTTCGTGACCATTTTGAATATTGAGGTTATTTCCCTAATATCTCAAAAAGGGCAAACCCTATCTGATTTGAAGTTCATTTTCAGTTGTAGAATACCGACACGAAATTCAATAATTGTGGAAAATAGTTAGATTTTCAAAGAGTTTAAACGACTGTGGAACTTCTCTTCTCATTCAAAATATTATTTTAAATTTTGATACTCAGTTAGCGTTCTGCATGTGGAAATGTTATTCAATTATACTAGTGTATTTATTGAGATTTCTATGTTCGCATGAATTATTTCATGGAATTGGTTTCTGTGTTGTGAGAAACCAATAATTTATGCATAATATATTTTTTAAGATATCAATGGTATATTGGGTTATTTAACTGAGAAAATAATAAACCCTTGTGTAAAATTTGCAGCGTTTTTTTTTTCAGTATTACTCAAGAAATACTGATTCAATCATGCTGAAACTTCGCAACTAGTTTGAAGATGCTGAAGGACAACCTTCTGAAAAATTTTGTGATGATCGTGTTATTAGAACAATTTGACAAGAAATTTGAATTTTTTTGGAATATTTAAGTCTGTGATCTCCTCATCATATTATCCTCATTCAATTATGTATGAACCTTCAAACTGTCATTTTTCGATGAAGTACTGTATTCCAATTCGATCTGATCTGTATTTCTGGAAATATTGGGTAAAACATTTTGGATGGGTATATTTTGCGGAATCGTTAGGTGGATTTTACCCATTCACGAACTCGGTCTTCGTAATCAAGGTCCAAACCTCCTCTACAAATATCGATTTTCAAGTTGTTTCTTTCGAAATAAATTGTGTTCACGGTCGGCTGTTAGACCCTTTAGGGTATTTCATAAGAAGGTACCCTGATTGTTTTCATTGACCAAGTTGCATTTCAATATTTTTGAAGGAGCATTTTTTAGTGCGAGGTTCATTTTTGTTGTGATTTTGTCGTCCATGAGAGTCTCATGGCTGTTGATTTCCTGAAAGAGCAGAAAATGTTCATAAGCATAGGGAACTACAAATTTCAATAATGCCCTTTCATTATCGCTCCATTTCTCCAAAATGTTAGCCAAATATATCTTAAATCACTTCTGCTTGGTAGTGTCACCAAACATATTTGCACGGCAGAGGGACCTCAGCGTTACTTAACCCAGAGACAATAACACACTGAAGGGACCGCGAACTCTCATTACGAGGTCACCACGACTGTTTCAGTCGCAACCGGTTGATCAACATCCCTGGCTTGTGGTACCGGGTACCTCGGGTTCGCAAAGACTCGAAGTCTGTGCGAAGGTGCTGGACGGTCGATCGGCACCACTCGCATTGGTACTACTGGACGTTCGCGCCTCGGGCCTCCAGCGAAACCAGAAGCTACGGATAGCCGCGAACTTGCACTTGTCCCGTGTGTCCAGGCCGGTTGAAGAAGTTCAAATATTTACATCGTATCTCGTTGCTAGATTGATACGCGGTTTTTTTTCGTTTGTGCTTGTGATCAGTGTCTGTTGACAATACCACATCAGGCAACCTTCGTGGAACCTATGCGAAACGGTACTTGAAATGCAGTTTCTCATACATGCACAATATTAGTGCACTTGGTAATACCGGTACTTATTTTAATTAATTTTGGGGACTCGTGGTACTACTTTAGTATGATAGTTGGGTACGTTAGAAGCCAAGCAGAGGTTGCAATGTTTTCGAGTTTGATTATTGGGAACTCCGGTTCCATTTTTCGATTTAATGAGATGTACCTGTGATACTATCCTGATATTACAAAATGTTACCCACTTGTACTGTATTTGAATGCACTCGACTGTTTAAAACTGATATATGGGAGTGGAGACCCAGAAAGAACCTACAAAATGGGGTTTATTTTGAGTTAAATCACCAAATACCAATGGTACTGCCTTGGATATATGGATGCTGGAATTTGAATCATAATGAACTCATGATTTTCCGCAGTTTGAGCACTTTTCACATCGGCATTTGTTTTAACGATTATTTTGAATACTTTTGGTACCACCCTGTTGATAGAGTTACTGAATTTGAAAATGTATACCAACAAAAATTACGATTTTGACAAGAACAAGCGCAAGTTGCAACGTTCGAGAGATTGATTATTTAGCCGATTTCTTTTTCACAAATTATTAATTGTGCTTTTAGTACAACCTGGATATCACAGAATGTAATCCGTCTACAGTTAATTTCAGTACACGCAAATGATGACCCCAGTATATTTTTAGCTGTGAAGTGAATACGAATTATATTATCTCAAAAGTATAGCAATGAAGTTAGTAGCTCAATGAATGCATGCACAATTTCAATGTGTTGGAGTTTGCTCAGTTTTAACACCTGTATTTCATTCAACTTTTCTTGTAAATACCTGTGGTAGTACCTGGATGGTAATTCAACTGAGTTCCAGAGATCACTTATCTACGATTGTGCAATATCTCCAGTGTATGCGAATTGACTGAATATGAATTTTTCTTTCATTTATTATAGAAACGAAGAATAGAATTATGACGGACTAGTTGCAATATTCCACAAAAGTTGTTCCACATGGCTTTCAGAATTTTGAAAAACGAAAGAGTAACATTCAATCGTATTCGTTAACCGAGCACTTAGTGACCTCACCTTAATAGTAGAACTTTTTCTACCGCATAGTCATTCAAAGGAGAATTTTAGAGGATAATATAATCAATTTACTCAATGTCAAATAAATTTTCTGGTGAGTACTACATTTCAAAATGGATTTTTCATAATCTCCAGTCTATTGATAATGTTTTCAAAACAATAAAATCATTACCTATCAAAATATCGAAGTAGTTTCTCTTATAGCTTTCCAATAATCTCAAGAAACTTGAATATCGTTATTCTGGGACCTATAACATTATCGAACCATCTGAATTTGAAACGAGTTTGATCCGATGTCTGATTCGTCACAATATTTTACATATTCATAAGTTCGTCTAGACATAATTCTGGTAAATTAGGTGGTTTTCTCCTAGAATATCTCGATAAATTGACGGTAATCTATTGTGTTATTGAACTCGCCTGAAATCGACATGAATTTGTCACTTTCATATTGATCACCTTAGAATGAATTATCAAATTATTTGAGATAATGATCCTTAACTGGGCATTCTGATAGAAGCAACTATATCGCTTTCATGCAAAGATTGGATATTTTAATCCAATATCATTTCTGCGCGCATGTTCAAGGGGAACAGCTTGCTATCGTTTTGTCCAAATGTCTGTAATTTTCTATGATTGAGCCGAAAATGGTCTCAAACGACTAGATTGGACTCACTGATGACGAATCCGGTGTCAAAAATGATTATGTCCGGCTGGCCGGCTGTGGACACGATAACTGTCGAACGGAGCAAGTTAGCGACTTGAAACTTTCAGGGTAGGTCGCGCATTGGAATGCCGCGGTTAAGTTGGTTAATGGGCCAAATCGGTAAAATAGTTTTGGAGTTATAGCCACTTAAAATTTTGAAGTTATTTATTCTTTATTTCAGAAACTACTTGAGCGATTAGATTCAAACTTGGCAATTATGTGGAGTATAACGACGCGCAACTTTGAGCCAAGTTTTGTCAAGATCGTACAGTCGATAAATCAAAAAAAAAAATTTTTCAAAATTTTTTTCCAAAGGAATTTTTTTTCGGAAATCATTTAACATATCTAAAAAAAAATTCCACTCGGACTTTGAGCTTCATATTCCATAGCAGTGTAACAAATTTTCAGCTCGATACGATCATAAATTTTGGAGATATTGGGAAAAAATATGTAAAATTTCGAGGTTTTTTTCTCGTTATCGTTGTTTTTCGTGGTATAACTCGAGGAATACTGATTCAATCCTGATAAAACTTCGAAGATAGTTTGAAGATGCTGAAAGACAACTTTATGCAGAATTTCGTGATGATCGTGTCATTAGAACAATTTGAAAAAAAAATTCTGTGGTTTCTTATCATATCATCCTCACTAAATTCTGTATGAAGCTTCGAACTGTAATTTTTCGATGAAGTACTGGATTTCAATTCGATCTGATCTGTATTTTTGGAAATATTGGGAAAATAAAATTTTGAATGGGTATATCTGCGGAAGCATTGGGTGGATTTCAACCAATCACGAATTCGGTCTTCTTAATTAAGGTCCAAAGCTTCTTTACAAATATCGAGTTTCTAAGTTGTTTCTTTCGGAAGTTATTGTGATTACGCAGTCGGCCGTTACTGAAGCCTGCAAAACCCCGTCTTCTCCTAAATTTTACGCATTTAATGAAACTTGCATGTGGCTGTGTTGCCGAGCCGTAATTTACCAACACGTGGTAGTGTTTGCTCTTAAAATAATATGCGAGGAATTCCTCCCACGTTCGTACCTCCAGTTCAAGACCACCATTTTTATTTGAAATCTAAAACACGCAGAAATTTCAAAAATTAATGTTATTTTCAAATTCAGATATTGTTGATGGGACCGATGCATTTTTCAGTGGAAATATGTGAAAAATCTTCGGTGTTGAACTACATGACTTCTGAATTCCTGTTTCTACTACAATACAACAATATCATATTCACTTGAACTACTATGAATAATTGTTTTCTGAAACTAAGGACACGAACTACCCAAACACTAATATACATACAGAGTGTAACAGCCAAATGGAATAAATTCGATAACTAATTAATGAGGGGGTGTTAGGAAAAACGCTCGGACACGTCGATTTGTAATTTTAAATGCGCATAGTTTTCAAGAAAATAAAATTATATAGGGTGTTCCATGTGACCGTGGCCAATACCAACTTTCTTATTTTAAATGTAACCCCCTGTATATTATTTATTTTTTGGATTCTTCAAAAAATTCTAGACATAATTCATCTACAATGTCCTATACCTATCTTCAATTTTTTCGGAAATATTAAGTGTTTTCAAAAATGTTGAGTAACGTTAGAAGACAATTCTACACCAGATTAGCATGTTGCCAAGACGTTCGCGGCGAGCATTTTGCACATTTCCTACATTGACATTAAGGTTTTTCTTTGTTTTTTTTTAATTATTAGGAAATAATCAGTATGACTTATCAGATTTTAAGTGTAATGTACCGAATTTGTAAAAATAAAATACACATTGTGCATGAATTGTATCTAGAATTCTCTGAAGAATCCAAAAAATAAATAATATACAGGGGGTTGCATTTGAAATAAGAAAGTTGGTATTGGCCACGGTCACATGGAACACCCTATATAATATTATTTTCTCGAAAAATATGCGCATTTAAAATTACAAATCGACGTGTCCAAGATTTTTTCCCAACACGCCCTCATTTATTCGTTATCGAATTTATTCCATTTGGCTGTTACACTCTGTATATAATACACTGTCGCTCATAAAATATTATAGTTATCGTTAGTAGAGGTCAAGTTTAAACGTCACCTGTGTAATCACACAATCCCTGATATTGATTTGATTGAGTATTGTGTGCCTAATGGAGTCTATTGTTATTCATTCTCCATTGTGGCACATTGACATACCTAAGTTACTGTTGACCATTAATGATGTCCATAAATTTGATGGAAAAATAGTCTATGTAAACTGACGACTGACTTTGACAGAGAGTTTAACTGAATTCAATTTGTTCCATCAATTAAGTTTTATAGGACATTTCACATGAATGTTAAGCGAAATATAGTGGTTGAAATTTTTCAAAAATCATCAAATAAACACAACTTTTTAGGAAATGTATCGAATGACTTTGAATATGATGGTGTGAAACATCCGAACTACAGAAAATGATTATTTTCAGATTTTTTCTGGTTTTCAAACCCAATATTTCAGAAAATGCCCTTGCAGATTGCAGAATTCAAACTTTTCGTGTGAAAAAATGTTAGTTAAAAAATAATATCCAACTATTGAAAACGGTCCTGACAATAAGAAGAAAATATTCAGAATTGTTTTTTTTTTCTAAACTGACATTCTCAAAAAACCACAGCAGAGCAGATTCACTCGATTTAAAAATTGTTCACTTCTACTTCTTTTTTGAGTAACTTTAGCTAAATTTAATCGATTATCATTTTCTCATTTCTTGATATGAGAGTCATATAAAGGTTCTGAAACGTTACAGTTCACTCCGATATTATTTATCAGGGAATTTTTTAATGAAAAATGGCATTGACAAAAAATTCGCATACCAAAATCTGTAAAGTTGTTTTTTTTTAAATAACAATTCAATCCTATTTTTAAGAGTTCTTTTTCTGATATTTTATGTGAAATCCCCAAAAAAATTCGAGAGTAATGCAAAATATTAAAAGATCCTTGAATCGATACATAAAATGATATTATTCGTCAAGGGTATCTTGTCACATTGGGAATATAAAAGTAAATACTTGCTGGTGATATATTCTATCTTGAAAAAACACTGGCGTGAGGTCAGGAGCCTTTTTCAAGACATTTTGCATGAATTTTCACATTGTCATTTTTCAACCAAGTGCAGAATTTCGATTCAATCGTATCTGCATAATTTGTTATATATATAAGTGAAATGAAATTTCGAATGGATATATCTAGGAAATTATTGAGGGGATTTTAACTTTTTACGAATTCGACCTCTTCAATTAACCCCCAAACCTGCTATGAAAATATGGAGTATCTTATAGTCGTTTTTCTTCGGATATTATTCTGGTTAATACGACATATTTTTCCCTAACATCTTTCGAAATGAACATCAGATTAAATTGAAACTTAAAAAAACTGTTGCCGAATATTATCTTCAAGGTCTATCCCGAATTTCAGCGAAATCTGGTCAATTAAACACATAAACTATTTTTTTTCGATGAAAATGTGAATAATTTTCAAAAAAAATTCTTTAGTAGTTGCGCGTTATTTTTCTCTGAATGAATACGATGTTTTTATGTGATCGCATGACGTCTTTGTCGAATATTCATTTTGGGGTATGTGCCAAATATCGTTAAAATCTGTTCAAAGTTTCTCGAAAAAAAAAATTCGCAAAGAAATTTCGGACATTTTGGAATGAACGGTTTTCAAGATTTTCTAACTACTAGAACCCTACGAAATTCTGCAATGAGTTTGGCTCTGGTATTTTCCAGATACCTACGAAGTTTCGATCTGATCGCATCTGCACTTCTTGAGATATTAAGGAAACAACGTCGAAATTTCAAACAACAACGAAATTTTACATATTTCCATCCATATATCACCGAAAGTAAATATTGTATCGAATTGAACCTTGAAACGTTGTACAGGAAGAATGATTCTGAGGTTTGTGCCAAATTTCGTTGTAATCTGATCTACACTTTCAAGAACATGAAAAAATATTTCAACAAAAATTTAAAAATTTTTCGAATAATCATTTTTTTTGTAAATTTTAGAACTACGCGGTTCATACGAAATTCCGCATTGAGTTGCTCCTTGGTATGCGGAAACAAATCACAAAGTTCTAATCCCATCGAATCAGTACTTCATGAGATATCGTGGAATTAACCACAAAATTTCATATAGGCCTAACTCCGGAACTATTTGGCTGATTTTGCCCACTAACGAACTTAACCGAGATATTCAGGATCAAAACCTATTTTGAAAATTTCAAGACTCTAGGTTCTTTCTCTTGAAAGTGAGAGCACACACAGACGACCGGACGGATTCAAATTTGACCACAGACTCTTCATTACTAAGTCCAACCTAGTCGTTTGAGTCCGAAAATTACACACATTGTGACGAATCGATAACGCGCTGTTTCCCAGAAAAAGCGTGTAAAAACTATTCATCCTATCAAAAATGTATCTTATCTAGTAGATTATACACTTGATGTTCCTGAAAACTTTTTCTTGAACCATTTCTTCTCTCCTTCTATGTGGATAAACCTCGTGAGATAAACTTCCGTTTGATGATAATCTACTGGAAAATTGAATCACCAACGAAGGAAATTAAGTACCTTGAAATGCTGGAAGTTTTCTACGCCACCCAAGAGACATTATTATAATGCGGCCATAAAGATAGAATTAACGAGATACTTGACACCTCTAGAGAGCTGTTATGAATATTTCTATTAAGCCCCGTCTAAGATTTGTGATTATTGTATCTGTACGATACTCTTCGAGGGCACCAATGTATATTTTAGCGATGAATTTAAGACTCCTCTAGGATACTCGCAGATACGAAAAGCAGTATTCGTTGATTTTTGTCGGACATTTCTTCAATAAATATTCAATAAAAATAATGCCTTTATTTTTTGACGTTGGGAGTGCACTTATGTGCAATGAAAATAATAGAAATCATAGTGTTGAAAATTAACTGAAGGCATAAAATTCTCTGACTAATAGGCGGTTTGATTTAAAAGTTACAGTTAATTTTTTGTGCAATATTTCGAAACGATTGTTGATTTATATTTGTTTTTTTTGGATTGGCAGGAAGACAATAAATGATAGAAGTTTCAGGCAAATCAGAAGCTATCGATTAAAGCTTACTTTGAGAGGATTTCGCATCATTTTTCAGGACTTTTATGGACTTTCACTCCCAATATCTGAAACAGAACTATTGAAAATTAAATAAAAATTGTTCTTTTCGAAAAAGTGCCCTTGCGGATTGCAGTATCAACTTATTTGTCAAGGGCAGTTTCTTGCAAAACAGATTGCCTAATGAACAATACAGGAGCAATACAAACGATAAAGAAAGCGAACTGTGACGTTTGAGAGTACAAATCGAAACGAAAAATCTACAGAAAATAATTCTTGAAATTTTCTGCTTTGTCTGATGGAAGAGTCAGATTTGTTATCTGAAACATCACAGTTCTTTTATATTGTTCCTTTGTTGTTCATCAGGCAATATGATTTCCAGGAAACTGCCCTCGAAAAATAGTTTGATACTGCAATCCGCAAGATCGTTTTCCGTAAAAAAAATTTTTATTCAGTTCGTAATAGATCTGTTTCAGATATTGGGAGTGAAAACCCATAAAAAACCTAAACACATCAGAAGCTGACACGCGCTTGTACAAGTTATATGCCTAAGTGGTCACCTGTTCACGTATTGATGCAACAGTACGCAGATTCACTTCGTGATGACATGAATATGCACTTTTCTTAACATTTTTTTTATATTAAGAGCACAGATAACTGCCTTTTTGATGTCCATCTTGGCGAACGACTTAGACATGAATGGACTGCGTCTTTCCTTATGAGAGGTTTGATTACTTTGATGAATCTAATTGTCATGAAATATAATAATTTTTATGTTATATCAAAAAATACAGACAATATGACGAAACAATTACGCGCTGTTTCTTGGAACGAGCGCGTTAAACAAAAGAAAAATATTCACTCATTTGCAAGTGATGATATAAAACTGATAAGGTACCTCTAATTGTGAATTCCATGAAGAATAGAACAATAAAGCAGTTTCATTTGTTGAATTAGGAATTTTAAAATGAGTTATTATAGAGGTCGCTCCGGTGACAGGCTTGTTACAGAGATAAAATCACAGGTAGGGAAACGACAAACCCATCTATAGTAAATACATCGACAGTCAACCGAGAACTGGGCGCCTACCTGGAACCCTATTCTTGAGTGTGATGGTAAGAATGTTCTCTATCGTTCCATAAAAATGCACGGCGTTTCCTTGACAACAGCGTCAACATGCCTATTTTCTCCCATCCCGATTCAAGAATAGGGGTCTTGGCCGACCGCTCCATACTTTATGGACCTCGTTATTTCCATAACATGCCGTGGCGTGCCGCGCCGCGCCGCGCCGCGCATCACCACCAACCTTATGGACGGGTACCTTTTCGCTCCATTTTACTTACCCTAAACTGTCAACTGTCAATTTGTTTCTTTATAGAGTTGTCAATTCTTCACTGCACAAATGGCGAACAAATTCCTTATTAATTTTAGGACACTCCTCACAAGAAATAACTTACAGATTAACCTCTTCAATTCCAACCGTCATCGCCATGAACCCTACTATTAGACCAGGAGCAATTGGTAATAACCCGTCAGAAAAAGTGCTGCATCTGGTGTCTGCTCAAGACTCATTTCTGGAATCGTTTCGATAATTGACGGTTGGGATAATAAGGAGCAAGAAATGGCGGCACGCGCCGTCTGCAACTTGTTGCGGGACGGTCTGCACCGATCTCGGCAATCACGTCGGCTTAATTGCAGGTTTATTAACTCGAAAAAGTTAGAATTGAATTACGAGCGTCGAAAGAAGGCGATAGTCGATGTGGATAGGACGTTGTTGAAGAGTTATCTTATCGGAACCAACATTATGGGTCAATTTGGCGAAGGAAAATTTAATTCGAGGGAAACTATCTGATGGTTACATCTGAGAAAATTTCAAATCGACAAAATCGCCCTCTGATTTTTCTTGCTGTGGTTCACGTTGATATTGTTATTATTTATAACATAATCTTACATTTTCTGACTGCCCAGATCATTCAAACTCACACTTTTCATGGACTTGATGAATGAAAACTATTGATAATGTCTGAGGCTCAAAATATTACCAAATACCAAAACATTAACAATATTGTTCAATGATATCTTTCATTGTGTCGGAACTATAAAAGTGTATTTGTCTTGAAAGGTATAGATCAAAAAGGTGGTATACCTCTTTCTCTGTTCGCAATTCTTTTTTTTTCTTTTGAGGAGTTTTATTTTCTTGAATTTGGGCATTTTCTAAGAATGCTCACATTTCGAATGAAATGACTCATGCATTTTTGCATATTTTAATATAACCATGAACTACGATCACTCGGATTCAGCTCAGAGGATACTTGGAAGTAAATTTATTTTGGAAACTTAAAGTTCTCAACATTTATAACTTATGTTCGTTGACAACAAGAACAAGAATGTCAAGTTATAGTTTTTATATAAATATTTTAACTCTATGTTCTGCAGCAGTGTACCAAATTCAAATTCGATACGGCTATTATTTTCAGAGAAATTGCAGAAAATATGTGAAATTTCTTGGTTTTTCCTCGATATCGTTGTTTTTTTCGGAAAAACTCGAAAACTACTGATTCAATCATAATGAAACTTGGCAACTTGTTTGGAAATGCTAATGAACAACTTCAGAAAAATTCGTGATCATCGTGTCATCAGAACAATTCAAAATATTATTTGAATATCCTGATTTTTGGTAACTGATCATCAAATTTCAGTAGGATCCAGAACCAGACCTTGACGTCTTAATACTTCAATAGTGTATCGAATATCAGTTCTAGTTTTTGGAGATATCAGAAAAAATGTCATGCTTTTTCCTAGAATAGCTCAAAAATACTGATCTGATTTCGATTTAATTTTACATACGGAATTGAACATGCTGTCTTCATGTTGCTGCTTTTTCGAAATTTTAAGAAACCATCGGTGAGAAGATGTATCGAAAATGAATTTCAGCTGAATATCTTGGATCAAGTATGCAATTTAAAACGTATATCGCCTTGCCAATTCCACGACAAATAACATGCCATCTCTGTATTTACCTTACGACGTACGAGTTATTCTCAAGTGAAAATGTTCGAAACTGTCCAGCACACATCTCTACATTAATAGGGAATGTTCTCTTATATCGTGAACATCATGTGATTTAACTATGACATAAATATACCAACTTGGAGATCATGTAATACTGAAAGCCTCCTATTAGTTATAAGTGCATTCGACATACTTCTGTTAAGAACAGTTTCTGGAGGGAAGTTTGCAAGCACCCGGATGAGATAGCCGCTCAACTTCAAGTGGAGAAATGTGAAGGGACCTGATTAGTCAGAAGTAGTTTCTATACAGCATGTACACGATAGTGTTTCGAGAACTAAGTGCTTGTTTTTCCCAATTCGCATCAAATGTACCGTTGATCGAACCTTATAGGTGGGCCGCTGCAGTATAACTACGTTCAGCGCGCCATCTTTCAGGAGCATCTTGCGAATCCCACCTTCGAGTGCAGAATACTTTGATCGATGTGCATTACGATCATCCTTTAGTCGCATCAAGTCGCTGTATCTGCGATATTGAAGATTTACAAAAACCGTCACCACATTGGAAACACTTGGTTCATGTTGATTCCCACAAGACGAAAACGGCAAACATCTGACAAAGATTAGGATTGGTTTAGTGGAGAAGAAAGAGCTCCAGTACTCATAAAATTACATAATCACAAGGACCAATATCTGTCTAAGAATCAACAAATATTTCACCTTGATCAGAGCTCATCATCCAATCAACCAAAACATCTACTGCGATCGAAAAATTTTCCTCTGCGGTTTTATCGAAGGTGAGCTGACGATGAGTAATAACTGTGAAACAGCTGTTGTCATTCTCCTTGGATCCGCTTCTTCAGTGTAGACGTTCTGGTTGATTGGATGATTAGCTCTGATCAAGGTGGAATATTTGTTGATTTATCGACAGATATTCGTCCTTTTGATAATGTTATTTTTATAGTAATGGAGCCTTTTCTGCTCCACTAAACTAATCCCTATGAGGAGGTTGTTTCTCACTGATATAAGACCAGTCTAGTTATTATGAGCTGTCGTGTACAGTAATATTGCATCCTTATTATTGAAAACAACTTTCAAGGATCAGAATGAAAAAATACGGTACACGGTTAGAATTCTGAATGTTTCCTGAATAAAAATTTAAAACTTATACTGAAAGCCTCCTATTAGTTATAAGTTCATTCAACATACTTCGGTTAAGAACAGTTTCTGGAGGGAAGTTTGCAAGAACCTGGATGAGATAGCCGCTCAACTTCAAGTGGAGAAATGTGAAGGGACCTGATTAGTCAGAAGTAGTTTCTATACAGGATGTACACGATTATATTTCGAAAACTAAGTGCTAGTTTTTCTCAAGTCGCATCAAATGAACCGTTAATCGAAAAATGAAATGATCATGATCACATCAGTAGTTCTCGAGTTATTCAAGAAATACCAACGATACCGAGGAAAAACACACGGAATTTGACGTATTTTTCCTTAATATCTCCGGAAATTTAAATCGGATCAAATGTTTCGATAAAAAATCGGGAAAAAATTTGTTCAAATTCATTAACAGTTCTATCCAAACAGTCGCGTATTTTATAACTAATAATTTAAATTTAATCAGATCGCTTAGGTAGATCCTAATATATTGAGGAAATAACCTTAAAAATCTCAAATCAATATTTCGACCGTTTAGACCCAGTAACGAACTCAGCCGGTGCAAATGCGACCTTTCTTAGGAGTTTCTCAAATCATAGTAGCCACAGACTGTCGGTAGGCCGGACAGAATGGATTTTGACATCGGATTCCTCAGCAGTGTCGTTTAGGACGTTTTTCGGGAAAAACTTCGACAATCACATATATTTGGACCGAACGATAGCATGCAAACCAGAAATAAGCAATCTATACATCTCACAAATAAGGAGCACCAAAATTTGCTTGCACCCATGACCCCCATGTAGTTAACTGAATCCGCCACTGTATGCAACTGCTGACTTATTCTTTTTTTTCAGATGCAGAAACTAGCAGAACCTTCGATATACGACTGGAGCCTGGTGGATTAATTAACTGAATTAGAGTGTTCCTTTGTCGCGAAAATAATAATTAATCGGGTGAGTGTATATTGTAACTGATTGTGTGTGTGTCTCTGTGCGATTCTCTCCGGCAGTGTAGTTCTCCTTGGAATACTCTCATTAGGAAATCAATCGTACATATTGGTTCGAAGATATATCAAAGTGAACCTGAAGTTTGTTTGTCGGCTCGTCTATACCCTACGTGTTCTGTGTTCTCGTGTTTGTGTTCTGTGTTTCACGCTGACGTATTATGCCGGAAAGCGCATCTGTCTGCGCGAGCTCCGTGTTGCAAGGACTTCTCTGTGATTATCAGGGCCAAGAACATGCCAGAGGAATTTCTTAAGGCATTGGCGGGTATTCAGGTGAGATTTGAATGCTTTATATAGCGACAAACGAAATAATTTAGTTCTGATAATGGGATGATGATATGGGTATTTTTGTACTACAAGCTCTATCATAAACTCTTTCAGATAATGGATAAGCATATTCTGCACATTTTTTTCTATGTAAATTGTTTCGATTTGTTTTAAACTTACAAGATTCACAAGAAATATTTTTTCCTGTGGAAATCGACAGCTTGATGACAAAGAAAATAACGGTTGGTATTGTTATGTCAACTTGTGATATTTTGATTATTTATTTGTGACTTGGCTCAAGAATTCTATCAACAATGCATGACTAATGTATGTAGGATATCTATATTTCAGTAATTGTTGTGGAAAAATATTCCTACTATACTATATATACCTCGAATTTGCGTGATATCATCTATAATATATTAGTATTTTGTGAAAATTATAGAACAGATTGAACTTCACTTACTCGACTCATTCTATTATCTGTAACTACACTCAACTACACTCAGCTGCACTGAGAATCGGAAGTCAGTGGAGATAGTGTAGTATGAATATGCTTCTTTTTTTTCGCTACCATTTCAAGGGAATTATGATTTATCGTAATGTTTCACGATGAAAATTATTTTCATCCAAAAATAACCATAGATACAGAATAAAATCAGGAACCAGGGACAATATCAAATGTCTATGATTCTGAATTATATTCAGACATAACCTCGCTCTATGCACTCCACATGTTATCTGAGACTACACTAACGCTTAACACTTCCGCAACGAACGGGGTGCAAGTTAAAACGTTCATGCAGGTGTAACGAACAATCCTTCTGCTTAACCTCAGAGATAACGAAATCAGAATTTCACAATTTGTGACTACAATTCATTACAATATTTCAGAGTACAAGCCTACTACAAAACTCAGCGAACGTTAACAGTGCAACACAATCTACACTGGCGTTCAATATTGTAGTTCAAAGAGACACAAAAACCACCCTCTATATGCAGTTCATAGTACCACGATTGTCTCAAAAATATTACGACATGACAGAAATTAGCGAATGACAATTTGGAAATCCACAAAAAATATACCACCCCCGTTGAAACATGAACTAGCCTTCAAATTTAGCCCATAAAGCTAGTGTAAGTTTCAACCTGAAAATTTCCATTCACTGATTTTTTCGCTGTGCTGCAATATTATGGTGGCATTCATTACAACTTGAATGAGTCCAGATGGTGAGCTCAATTCGTAGTATTCAAAAATAAAAGATTTTTCATTGAACAAAACATCCACAATGGAATTAGTCAAAGAGTATAGAAAATATCATTGTTTGTGGTGAATTAAATCTGTGAAATTTCGTGAAGGAGTCAAGAGTTTATCATTAGTGAATAAGGCCTGACTCAATAGACCATCGAAGTCGCATCTCCAAAGAAGCACGATATAAATCATAACATAACATGAATGCATGCATTAAAATTTAACCATAGAAAAATTGATTGAGAATGTCATACCGAGATTGCATGAGAAATTATTGTTCTTACTTCAACCTGTCTATTTGCATAAAAATATCTCTATATGCATATGCACCATATTTCAATGTTCTGTTGAACACTGATCTGAGAAATGGAACTCCATTTGTAGACCGTAAGTGATACTTGTCGGCAATAAAACAACTTCATTCCGTTTCACTCCTGAGTCAGGTTAGATATTTACGAAATGATTAGAAACTTTATTTATGACTTCTATTAGGAATTATTTGAAGAACTCGGGTGTGTGTTGAGGAACGTATATGTAGATACAAACTATGTTATTATTTTTAATGACTGGACATTAAAAATAATCGACTGTGTGTTGAAAGTATAAGGCTACCGATAAAACTGAGAATTCCTGTATGCTGATATGAAATAGGATACTCTCATTTATGAGTTGCTCACAGCTTTTCATTCTTGTGATGGTATCGAGAAATCACAGAATATTTCTCTTTGGTTCAAACTTCCTTTCAAATTATAAGATTCATGTAAGTCATCGCTGGATCGCTGGAAATCATCAACAAATAATAAAACATTTTTGAAATCGAATAAAAATAACAAACAACTCGATGAGTGAGTAATTGGCAGTTATAAACTTTGTTGATAGACCTCAAATTGTGAAAACTCACGAACCATCCCCTTACCTCAGGTATCCTCGTATAAAAGCTCAGTTATTGCGCAACAACAGAATAGAGAAGTATAACAGGAGCGACACTCGTCCTTTTACCAAATTAACATGCGCATGCTTCCAGTCGCCATTTTGTAACTGTTTTTTTGTCAACACGCAGACAAAGGAAGGAATTAAAAGTTCTCTATTCTGTGGTCAACGTCAACGTGCTTTAGTTTACTTACTACCACGTGTTCGATTCCATTTTACTTCTGGTTGTTTATACAGTGACTATGTTGTTTGATTATTTTAAATATAATCTTCATACAATACCAACATAGAATAGGGGAGTGTATAATATACAGGGTGATTCTTTGAGTTCTACATTATTTTTAACAATAGAATGCTTTCATCAAATAAAATACTTTTTTCATTTACTATTTTTCCAGATTTGGTCCCAGTAAAAAGTTATAAACATTTAAATATTTCTCAATGTGCTAATACACTCCTGCACTTTGTTTGCAAGTTAAACACACATATCACTTACGGTGATTTTCATTGCGAAATAATCAATCCATTGCTTGAAATTCAAAAAAATAAGATTGGGAAAACTCATTCACTCACTCACACACAATGATTATGATTTGGTATTTCTTGCGTTATCATTGTGGAAAAAATATTTCACTACACTTGACCATTGAAACACTTCTCTTCCACTCGATATTCATGAAATATCCAGTTGTTTCCATCATGAGATTTTTCACAATTTCAATCTTGCCCATTCTTATATTGAAAATTCCGTAATTATTCTAATTTTCATCAAATTTATAAATGAATTATGAGAAATCACTCAACTAACCTAAGAACACCAACTTATATCTAGAATTCTATGGAAAGACCACAGACATAGTCCATGCCTATAGAACATGTCTGTGGTCTATGTTCCGGGTAAATGTAAGAGGAGCTCAATCCACACTCTACTAGCACAGGAGCGGATCCACAAAAATGAGGAAATTTCTCGACTTTTCATCAGATTTTATAACATTCCCCGTTGAATATCTGGAAAACGGTTCGTTTGAGGAGAAATAATAGAGAATAATAAAGTATTCTAAAATGATTGAGAATTCTTAAAATGACTCAAGGTAAACTTTATCTGCATTATTCATGCAAATTTTTTAAAGGTTTATGAATCGGGGAGTCTATAACTAGAAAACCGTTTGAAGTTAGATGATATTGATTACTGTTGAATATGACCCATAGTCATCGAGAACTTCACACCAAAATTCAGTTCATTCGGAAAAACCATGTCAAGGACCCATAAGAATGACTGATCGTTTTTTCGAAATTTCAACAGTCTGTATTTTTTTACTGGAGCCCAGTCTGGAAAAATGATAAAAAAAATTGTTTTATTTGATGAGAGGAATCTAGGGATGGAATCAATGTACAACTTAAAGACTCATCCTGTATATATAACACTTACTATTCTGTGATAATGATATGATTTCTGTGGCCAGGTTCTATTGCCATATTTCTTATGGTTTTTCAAGGTCACGAAATTCGGCTACAGCGACAACAATGGAAAAGTCAGGAAGTGTCGCTTCTGTAATACTTCTCTATTCTGTGGCACAGCTCCCTGTATCTATGAACTCTGGTAGTGACTAATGTAAGAAGCGAAGGTTATTGCTCCACGCATACTAATTTCGAAACGAATTTTCTCAAACGAAACCAATCCCATGTGTTATGTTCGGAAAATCGAATACTAAACTTCTCATCACCGCTGAGCCTGGTTAGTTCCGACCGCAAATTTTTATCTGGATACAGACAAGAGAAGATCGTGACGAACAAGAGAACGATTTCGTCAACTCTTCCAGTGATCGAAGAACCGTACATAGAAAATCCATTAAACGCATCCAAGAAGCCACTCAGTGTCTTCGTGGAAGATCGATTCGATTGGCTTATTTGTTCTTTTGTCGTCTGATGATAAGGATGCCTACTATTCTGAATGCGTGAAAAGCAAATGCGGTTGAACAGCCGAATATACCGAGTGATGGATGATCGTCCTATAAAAGTTTAGGAGACTGATATTTTGTGCTTTGTTTCTGGGCTTCGGCTGGTTTTTGCCGTCAAAACGGGGCAATCTGATTGAAGGCAATCTTTTTTTGATTCAGTGAGGAAAATCTCGTTAGAAATGAAAAAGTTTGCTGTTTCGGGGACTTTTGACATTAATTAAACAGATACTTAAAAATTTCATTTCAAAATATGAACAACAAAGAGGTGAAATATTGTCAGGAAAATGAGCATATTAAAACCAAAATTGAAATACTCTGACAATAGGTACGTTTCTTAATCAATCAACAGCTTCTTTACCTGATTATGATGATTTTAAATCCCTATAGGATTATAGGAAGGATAAAATAATATAATCACAAGGACGAATATCTGTCGATAAATCAACAAATATTCCACCTTGGTCAGAGCTCATCATCCAATCAACCAAAACATCTACAGCCATAGAAGTATTTTCCTCTGCGGTTTTATCCAAGGTGACCTGACGATCAGTAATAACTGTGAAACAGCTGTAGTCAATCTACTTGGATCCGCTTCTTCAGTATGGACGTTTTGGTTGATTGGATGATTAGCTCTGATCAAGGTGGAATATTTGTTGATTTATCGACAGATATTCGTCCTTGTTATTAGTACTGGAGTTCTTTCTGCTCCACTAAACCAATCCCTATAAGAAGGTTGTTTCTCACGGATATGAAACCAAACATAGTTTTTGTCTGGTGATTATGAGCTGTCGCGTACAGTTAAATTGCATCCTTATTATTGAAAACAACTTTCAAGGATTCGAGTAAAAAAAAAAGGTACACGGTTAGAATTCTGAATGTTTTCTGAATAAAAATTTCAAACTAAACATTACTCGCACAATTTCGTTTTTTATATTTATATGTTATTTACTCTCGCACTTGTTTCCCTAAATAAAATAACTTATCTTGAAAGTTATTCAAAATTTGCAGAATAAACATCTTCATCCAAAGCTCAACTGAAATATTCGCATGATAATTTGAAGGAAGGACCCTGTACTTCTTTTGTAATCAAGTATAATAATTCATGGGCAAAATGAGCAGAAAATATATATCTCTTTCGGGGAAATCCCGTTATCTAGTGTGATATTGTCCACAAGTTCCTAAGGGCATGAGTTCGAGAACCGAAGGAATTCTAGACGAATCATTCACGAAGAATTTGATTTCTCAACTTTTGCATGCATTTTGCGCGCATGATCTGGGGAACAGCGTACCATCGTTATGTCCAAATGTCGGTTATTTTCGAATTTTTTCCTGAAAATGGTCTCAAACGTGGTTGGTAACATTGCAAAATGCAACGGTTGTGTAAGGTGATGGGTTGAATCAGCTGAACGGTTTTGGGGTTACAGCCATTTAAAATTTCCAGAGAAGGAACCTGATATTTCAGAAACTGCTGAAGTGATTGAATTGAAAATAAGCTATTGGTTGGAACATTTTCATTACACCTTGAGTTTTATATCTCACAGCTGTGTACCAAATTTCAGTTTCAAATAATTTTAATTTTTTGAGACTTTGGGACAAAATATGTTGAATTTGGTGTTTTTTTTCGGCCGTTATTTTTTTTCCAGAATAACTGAAAAACAACTATTTTAATCCTGATTGAACTTGGTAGCCAGTTTCAACATGCTGACGAACAACTTAATGTGGAATTCAGTGACCATCGTGTCATCGACAAAATTCGAAAATAAAATTTTTTTCCCAAATATTCAATATTCTGCGATTATGTCATCATATTTTCCTCATTTATTCTGTATAATTTATTTGTGAATCGATTGCTGGTTCTTAATTCGATATCATCTGCATTTTATAAATATTGGAAAAATAATCTTTTTAATGGGTATATCTGCTAATTCATTGGGTGGATTTCACCCATTCACTCAGCAACCCAAAAAACATGAGGAATTCAGATGAAAAGACGAAATAGTGTGTAATGATGTAATCCTTCGAGCTCTGAACTAAAATTATCATAAAGGGAGAATAAAATCCTAGTTGAGAATAAGCCAACAATATTCTAATTCGACCAACATAATAATCAAATCTATTTCATTATTGAATCTGCCCTCAGTGCTCTACATAATATGTTAAATTGATAGTGAATATGTTTACGAACACAGAGACGTGCAGAAGAAAAATCAGTTCACACTGACAAAAAAATGTACCTATAATTAGGGATGGTTTTCTTATCTTGCGACACACTACACTCAAAATCATCAGAAAAGAACAAAAACAATAAAATTTACACGCATTACACAGTGAATTCCGCAATAATTCGCACTGTTTGCTCATTTTCGGGTTGATATAGTACGCACACTAAGTAAGTTGAATAAATTAGGTAGTTTCCGCGTTATCCGCCTTCCCACAAAACAAAATTGTTTATGGGCGTGAACTCTGGGCTTCAACAGAATCATTCAGTCGTGTAATTTGCGGTTTTCCCTGTTTTGTACCAATATACCGTACTGAATGGAAAGTGTGGTAATTCACATGTTTGAGTTCCATTTAAAACTGGCCACTGTCTCTTGTGCTGTTCGGTTTTCAACAATTACGATTTGTTTCGGGAAATGTTGATTGAACTGTCATGTGTTTGATCGGTATCACTTACATTTTGATATGAATCAGAAGACAAAGATGTGAATCTTTATCAACAACTGGCTCCGGAAATCATATATTGAGGTGTAACACCTTCAAAGAAAGTTGAGGATATAGCCTCTGGGTGTAGGAACTGGAGGCGGGATATTGAGGTTAAAAAAAACCGAAAATGAATTGATGAGCAATGATCATAAGTTATTACTTAACATAATCACAAGGACAGAAATCCGTCGATAAATCAACAAATATTCCTCCTTCATCAAAGCTGATCATCCAATCAACCAAAACATCTACACCGAAGGAGCGGATAATGACTACAGTTGTTTCACAGTTCTTATTGATCTTCAGGTCAACTTACCTTGGATATAACCGCCGAGTTATAACCTCGCGAATATGCATCAAAGGAAATTTTGGGAGCATTTTGCATTATTTTACTGGTTTTTTGTTGGTTTTTTTACGCCGATTATCTTGAAACAGATTTATAAAAATCGAATAAAGAAAGTCGTTAAATATAAAGTTATTGAAAAAAAAATAATTCTCCTAATTTCCTCTTCATAGTCTGATGAAGGCGTCATATGTCAAATATCGAAAAGGTTGTTTTCTATGAAACAGATTTCTTGTCTTAAGATGTCTTGAGATGTTATGAATTTTACTGTTCAAATCATCTGGCTATCTTCCTTATTCATAACAATATAGCCATGATTTCACGTATTATATTCAGAGTTTTATAGCAATGTTTGTAATGAATTTTGTCGTAGCAATATTGCCATCACTTCAAGAATTGGCGATTTCAGAGCTCACATAACTGTAATTCGTGATTCGAGGTGAATAAAGGAAAAGCAAATTGATCTTCTTCCAAACCATTGTGTGCAGTTTTTATTATCCCTTTTATTTTTGCCTATATAACCTCTATCTACGGTTTCTGGTATATACCTATGTAAAAACTATTTCATATTACTGATTCAATAATGTTACGAAACAAAAATCGATAGATAAAATTGACCAATGATCAAATTTCTGGTTACAAATATAATATTAGATACCAGAAATCGAATACAGCAATTTTATTCAGGAGGAAAAATTCAATGATTTTTTTTTGTAGGCAACTAAAAGGAATTGCTACTGGAAAATTCAATATCGAAAAGAATTCAAATCATAAGGCGGATTTCTTCTATTCACGAACTCATCCTTCGCAATGAATCCCGAAAACCACTCTAGGGGTGTCAGGTTTTCAAGTTACTCCCTTTGAAAATGAGTGTGTTCAAGATAGGCCGTGAAGACGGCCATAAACACACTAACTTCCGGAAAAAACGACTCAGAAACTCAACATTAATAGAGTAGGTTTGAACCTCTATTAAGAAGTTCGACAAATTGAATGAGTTCAATGCACCCAAAGATTCTGTGATTATAATAGGCAAAATTTCATTTTCATGGTATTCTCAAACAAATATATCGGATCGATTTGAGATCTAATACTTCGTTGAAACATTATGGCTTGAAGTAAAGCTTTTCGAAGGTATGAGAGGTAGCTTGAACCTCAATGGGAGTGTAACGTTTCATCCCGGCTAAGTACGGGAAAACACGCCAAGGCATGCGCCAAACTAAGCCGTTTTTTACCTACATGAATGGGAACCCTTTGAGCTGATCACAAGTGGTGTGCAAACGTCTGACCATAAACTGATTTTTAGTTGTCCTATCGGGTACAACGTGAGCGCCAGTGCCCCCTGCACATTGGCTGATGCGGCTGAGTGCTGCAGGCAGGTAACAAAGGAAACTTGAAACGCAAGAGATGGAGAAGTGTGTGCTTAAGTGAGTGCTGAGAGAGGGTGCTTGCTACAGACGGTTCATAAAGAATTCAAGGACGACTATATGAAAGAAAAAACGCCAAATATTTTCATCAGGGAGTACTGCTGCGTTTGGCGGGGTCAATACGTCAAAAGGTGATCGTTCTGGAAATGGATATACAAGCGGGCGAAAACTGTTTACTTCACGTCAGTGCTTTAATGGGATGGTTATAGCTTCAATATATTCAATTTTGACCGACACTGATGAAATATATTCATAGAAATGAACACAATGAAGATATCAGACCAAATTGTTCCATATATGATTATATGCCTTGAGACCTTCCAAATATCCATAAAGCCAATACAATTCGCATGCGAATATTGTTCTAGCCTAATAACCATTCGAGTTTTTTTGGGAAATGCATCCACGAACCTCCCGCGGGAACCAGGATCTACTAATCTCGCTCCGACCCGTCAGATAAGACTCGAACAGGCTGGAAGGATCTTGTCGCCTCTAGGCTTCTCAACTGTCCGCAAATCCCACCCGTAACTTAAGGCCAAAATGGATCTGATAATCCCCTGGTTCAATAACAAATGCTTTCGCAGCCAAGGCACCGTCTTCCTAATCTGATTACTTGGTCGATTCGGATGTTTTTGAACTATCCAATCAGAATTAAGCCTGGGCAGGATGCAGCTCGAGTTTGAGAGGTTTTAAGAACTTATATTCGGAATGTTTCAGAGTTATCAGGTGACAATTCGAAAGACTTCACCGATTCTTTTGTCAGTTCCAAAAATTATGTCCAGGGGAAACTGCGAAGAGTTTTAGCCATTACCTGATGATGTCTCATACGATATCTCCTTGTTATAGTGACTCGTTTCGCCTCGAAAACTGACGATACTCGAGACAGGAACGTGTTCTCTTCATCCGAGAAGAGTCCAGAAAGGCTAGGGTAACTACAAGTATGTCAAAAAGGATAGCTTGTGTTCGATGACTGAACCGAATATAAATTTGAGCGAACAAGAAGATTTGTTTATGATTTATTCGCATGATATCATCTTTAACGAGATTATTAAGAAAAAATAATGCTGCCAAGATATCATCATCACTCCTTCTGTAACTGCGAGTCAATTCTGATTTCATATAGTCCTTAAATGGCAACATTTTCATCAACTTGTTCTCGAGTACCTCTTCAAGAAGGTTGTTCATCATTTATTCACAAAATATCATGAATTGAGAGATATTTTTGAAGACCATACTCCTGTCTAAATACCAGCTTCACCTCTTCTGTTACAACGAGTGAAGATGTTATTTAATTAGGCGTTGATATCTTCCTCATGAGGTGAGACTGTCCTCTTTTCTGATGCAGTCCTTAAATGTAAACAGATTCGTAGGCTTGCTCTCGAGTTCGTGGAATTTGGTTGTTTTCGAACTATCCTATCAAAATTCATCCTTGGCAGGGTGCAAGCCATATGTGAAAAGTCTTGAGAACTTCTTTAGAATTTGCCGATTATTGATTAAGTTATAACTTTAGTGTCCTACAAAACTCGCGAAGAGAGTTGAGGTCCGGCTGATGAGGTCCACATGAGAGATTAACAGTCGAGTTTCTTGTCTCGAGAATGGACCAGACTCGAGACTGGAACGCGTAGTTCTTATACGAGACGAGTTCCGAAATTCTGGGATGAGTACGACGATAGCAAAGAGGGTATCGGATGTCTAATGAAAATCAAATCGATAAGGTTATTTATGATTTATTCACATAATATCATGAATTGAAATAGTATTTAGAACAGATATTCCTGCCTACATACCACATTCAGCTCTTCTGTAATCACAGGTTGGTAAAAAGGCGTTTATTTCTTGCTTGTTAGACTGTCCTCCTTTCTGATCTGATGATGCCCTTTAATTGCAATAGATTAGTTGACTTGTTTCCGAGTACCCTTTTCTTTATGGTGATCTTTCCATAGATTTCTTGGTCGAACTCGGATATTTCTGAACTATCTTATCAGAATTAATCCTGGACAGGATGCAGGCCGAGTTTGAGAAGTTTCAAGAACTTATATTCGGAATGTTTCAAACTCGGCTGATAGATCTAGGGACTCCACAAATTGTTGGTCAGTTTCAACTTCGATGTCCAGGAAGAATTATGGAGAGAGTTAAGACTCCGTTGATGATGTGGATACGAGAGATTCTCAGTAGAGTGGCTTGTCTGGAAGAGAACGAGATTCGAGCCCGATAGTCCTTAATACTCACCTGAGTGAATTCCAGAAAGTTTCGTTTGACTACATGGGATCAAAAAGGGTATAGGTTGTTTCAAAATTTGATTGAAGACAAAAATGAATGATCTAAGCTGCAGGACTCTTTGTCGATGGCCATATATTCAAGGCAATAGGGAACTGTTACTGCTACTCCAATGAATGATCAAAAAAGTTGTGGATTGTTTATTCGTAAACGTTAGTGAACTGAAAAACTATTCGAAAAACAATAATGCTGTCTTGAGACCAACCTTCATCCTGCTATCACTCCTGCATGTCCGCGACAAAAGAGTAATCCACGTTGACACAGTACTGATTTCAAACACTCCTCTAACTTCATCAGATTCGTGGACTGGTTGTCGAGTACTTCCTCTTCTCAGAAAATAGTTGAGAGGGTTGAGATCAGGGCTATTGCTTACTTAAGATAATGTTTTCAGGTCATTGAGCCTTTCTAGCATTTCATCTACTAATCTTAGTCGATTCGTGTAGCCAGAGGAGCCAGTTTTCGTACCCAAAAGTAGGACTCACTTGAGCTAAGTTGGCGCTTGGAGAGAGAGAAAGAGCGCTCTTTATAATAAACACCCATTCAAAAATTTCACATTATTTCCGGCGTGAAAGAATATCCATGAAGATAAAGGAGTAAGTTATTTTCGTGCAGAGGTCAGCTGAAAAAAAATGTTCCACAAGGAATTGATGCAATTCGTGAATGATTACTTTTTCAATTCTTTTTTAGCGGGCAATCTCATGCTGAAAATAGATATTGCAGTGACATAACACTGCGAAACTTCCGTAACTTCCTTCAAAAGATCGATAACTGAGGGTCTGGCACGCATCCACTGAAGAGATACGAAACAGCTCCTCCTTTACGTAGACAGAATGAGAGAATTGCAGATAATAAATTATTTTCGTCTATCTATAGTCTATAATGAGGAAAAATTGGTTCATCGCTTTTTAGAGGTAAAAAATTTTGGGAGGTTATTGCTTAGATAATTTTTTGCTAACTAAAGTAACCAATCAAATTACTTAATTTCGAGTCATGTGTCAAATTTCATCCAATCACCTATGGATTTCAGCAATAATACCCTACATGTGGTGTTGTCAGTTCGGTGTTTTCGACGAAGGGGATCATCAAGTTTAAATCAAACGTAAGATTGACAATAATTTTTTTGAAATCTACAAAGTAAAAATTATCTTATCGAATACCCCTCGAGCCTTGATAAATCCTCAAAATTTTGTCATAAAGAATCCTTTAAGATTGTTGCTTAAGGATAATAGCCCTCGACCTTCGACCTCGGGCTATTATCAAGCAATACGCTTTCAGCATTCTCTATGACAAAATTATCTCGGCAATATCAAGGCCCTAGGGGTGTTACGCATATCTGTGGTTGATACACAGATACCGAATTTCAAGTGATTAACCAGGACTTAATATTGGTCTACAAACGTGCCTGACCTGAAAATCATCCCTTCAGAATTCAATGGAAAAAGAACAATACTGCTGGTATATATCAGGGAGAGAACTAATGAAAAAGATGACCTGGCATTGGCCCCGTACACGATCATACAATGAAGCAAACCAAATTATCCCTCGAGGGAGAAAAATGGTGTCCGATAACTCTTACCCTATGCCTGAACATCATTTCATTCCAAGAGCCATGTAAACAATTTATAAGTGTCTAAATAACAGAGAACCAATTATATAAATTACAGCTATTCCCATAATCTAGAACTCCATATTGCTACATAATTGACGATGATCACTGTGATTGTTCATTTATCATAAATATCTAAGTCAGTTCAAACAATGATAATTCGATATTAAGTTAATTAAATATCGTAATGACTTCCGATAAAACCTGATGTAGTTTGTAATCCGCTCATTCGGATTACATAAATTACGAACCTGTTTGAACGGAAAATTGCATCCGAACCTGCTCTGGACAATCATAATAAATTGCCGCTCTGTTTCGAAACCTATTTCATCCGATGTAGTATCATTGGTCCGTACGAATGATTTATGTTTCGAGAAATTTAATTCTGTCCATCCTCACCCACAATCTCTGTTTATTATTGTGTGTGTAATAGGCTCAGAAGGACGTCAAACCCAAATCAGAATTCCGTTTACCAGATTCAGTTGAGATATTTGGAGGACAAGATCTTGTATGAAGACTTCGAAATCAATTAGACAAATATTTTTGTTTTTGAGTTTTGAAAGCATGGGAAAAAGCAAGTTCTATCGAAATGTCTGCTTTTTTCGAAGTGCCAAAAATTATCCTAACCAACTAGATTTCACTTCTTAAATTGTGTTCACACTCGTCCTCACTGCTGATCGTGAACACACTAAGGGCCGGTATTATAAAACTTAACTTTAACTTTAACTGGCAGTTTTGACAGTTATGTCCTAACATAACTATGTTAGGACATAACTGTCAAAACTGCCAGTTAAAGTTAAAGTTAAGTTTTATAATACCGGCCCTAAGGCTTTCACCAATGAGTAAAATCCACCCAATGTTTTCGCTAATATCCTCCTTAGAAATTTGGTTCTTTTAATAATCTCAAAAGAATATATCGAATTGAAATCCATTACGATATTGAAAAATGACACCTTGAAAATTCATGTAGAGTTTCGTGTGAATAATACGATAAGAAGTTCGTGGAAGATGGAATTGTTATAATGACATTATTATCACGATGTTTTGCAAAGTTGTACAGCAGTATATCTTAACTAGTTGACTAGTTCCATTGTAATTGGATCGGTATTCTTTAGTTATTCTGGAAATATCAACTATACCGAAATAAGAAGCAAGAATATTGACATATCTTCTTCCACTACATCCGAAAATTAATATCGTGTCGAGGTGAAATTCAGTGAACTATTTAAAAATATGGAGTGCAGAATCCAAAATTCGATAACCTAGCGAGATAATTCAAATATTACGCAGAACGAATTTGGGCAGAATTTTCTCGATTATTAACAAATATCGATGACTTCTTATTCTTTGATCCAGTATAGTTCTACGGTGGTATTTTCACGAATAAGATATAGAGAGTGTCCCAAACAACATTTACGAAATTCATATTTTGAATCGACACCCACCATATTTGAATGGGAAATTCAGTACTTGTTGCAAGATAATTATGGTGAAATATAGATAATTTTCCAAAAAAAGTATCGATTCAAGCTTATTTTGGGAGGATTTCGCATAATATTTTAGGTTTTTATGAATTTTCAATCCCAATATCTGAAACAGAGCTATTAAAAATTAAATAGAATTGTTTTTTTCATGAAATAAAGCCCTTGCGGATTGTAGTATAAAACTATTTGTCAAAGGTAGTTTCTTCCGAAACAGATTGCTTAATGAACCATACAGAAACAATACAACCGATAAAGAAAGCGAACTGTCAATTCTACAAAAGTATCAAATCGAAACGAAAAGTAGAAAGAAAATAATTCTTGAAATTTTTTGCTTTGTCTGATGAAAGAGTCAGATCTGTACTCTGAAACTTCACAGTTCGCTTTCTTTGTCGTTTATATTGTTCCTGTTTTGTGCATTAGGCAATCTGTTTTGCAAGAAACTGCCCTTGTCAAATATGTGGTTTGATACTGCAATCCGCAAGGGAGTTTTTCATCAAAAAAATAATTTTATTTAATTTTAATAGTTTTTTTTCAGATATTGGGAGTGAAAACCTATAAAGAACCTAGAAAGTGATTCCAAAAAAGGGAATTTTTCAATGGATAATTGAAAATTGCTATGGTTGAATATAAGGCGTGTCTCGCAAAATAAATAGACATAAGTCCATCCATTGTTCGATGATCTACTACGGCGTCATTCATAAATGAAATATACAGGATGTCCCAGAAAATGTATTTGATTGGCAACTTCAATATTTGCATTATTCTATGACAGGATATTCGTGTATACTCTTTTTTCTGTGACGGGAAATAAATTTGACATGTGATCTCTGTTGACAGGTAACAAAATATAACTTTTCACGAAATTACTTTTTACCCCGGGAAAAAGTGAGTACTTTCTTCCCGGATATATATATATATATATAGATAAAGAAAGATATTTGATTTTAGGATATTTTATCGAACATAAGTTACATTTCCTTCATATCAAAAGTACAATTATTAAATGTGCATTATTCAAAATAACTACTAAACAATTACTGAGTTCGCAATTTTTGAATCGAATCACAAAATTAAATTGACAGATTTTTGATTACTTTGAAGTTTTCCTTAGCAACGTAGGTGTAATTGTCGCTATAACTAGAACAGCTTACTAGTTTAAAAATTCAAATTTCATATCGATGACATTCTGACTTCAATATATTGTAATAATATGTACTTTCACTATTAAATTGTCGTTTTTTCTGTCACAGAAAAAAATAGTGTATTATACACGGGAAAAATATTAGATTTTAGCTCTCGGTCTTTTGTCTCCCTCCGCTTCTCGTTTGGAGACCTCGAGCTAAAATCTAATACTTTTTTCCCTTGTATAATAAATAACTAAATTTTATCTTGTATTATAACAACAATTTGAAATAATGTTTCAAATGTTTTTTTTTACATTCAAAATTATGTGATGTTCTGATCATAATATCTTCATGAATTCTGTATGATCATTCGAACTGTCAATTTTCGATAAATGAATGGATTTCAATTCGATCTTATCTGTAATTGTGGAAATATAAGAAGAATAAAATTTTGAATGGTTAAATCTGCGGAATCAAATTTGGCCTTCATATTTAAGGTCCAAACCTACTCTACAAATATAGAGTTCCTAAGTTGTTTCTTTCGGAAGTTATTGTTAAAACACAATAACTAATGAAAGAAAGAGATTCACGCGAAATCGCCGCTAAATTTCAAATGGCATATACTCCTAAAACGTTTGGTCTATTTGTCCCATTAACAAACCTGACTGCGTTTTTTGATGGGAGACCTACTCTGAAAGTTTTGAATCGCTAACTTGTTACGTTCGACAGTGATCGTGTCCACTGCCGGATGGCCGGACAGAATCGATTTCGACAATGGATTCGTCATCAGTGATTACAACCTAGTGGTTTGCGACCAATTCCTAGAAAAAAGTTGAGAATTACAGACATTTAGATGAAACGGTAGTACTCTGTTCCCCAAGAACATCCATATCTTGAATTGCGTACAGAATTATTGCACTCTAGCAAAAGCGATCAAAAACTGAAATGCACACATAAACAGATTCAAAAAAATGAACCATGAATTCCGTAATGATTTTTTCGTATTGCATTATTTTATTGAGTTCATGAATTCCATGAAAATTCCAACCGAAAAAGGAACGAAATATACGAGAATTACTCTGATTTAGAATTCATGATGAAATTTTTTGTGCGGTTCCGTTTCAACTTTTCCGCTTGTAAAAGTATCGGTGCCGGATAAACAAATTCACGTTGAACAAATATTTTTTGAATAACTTTTTTAATTTAATTGGATATACAGAGTTTCGAAAGGTCATATCGGGCTCCTGCCAATTCGATTACAACCTTTGGTTACAAAATTCCGGTTTGAAAAGGGGATCGGATTGTGCCTGCTCCGTATGTGATGAAATTCATTAAATTTGGTATGTTATTCGGATACGAGGAGGAGGCTATGAAACTTTCCATTTCAACCAATGAAATAACCTATCAGGTCAAATTGAAATTCAGAAAACTATTGTCGCATACTATCTTCAAGATGTGGATAATTTTGGGAAAAAATTTGTTTGTAGTTGCGCGTTCATGTCCCTCAAATAATAACGAAGTTTCGATGTGATCGCATTAATAATTCTCGAGATATTAAGGAAATAACCTCAAAATTTCATACAACGAAATTTGACAATAATGTTTCATATATCTCCAGAAGTAAACATCGTATCGAATTGAAATCTCAAACATCGTTTTTGAATATTTATTTTGAGGTCTGTGCCAAATTTCGTCAAGATCTGTTCCACATTTTCCGAGAAAAAAAAGAATTTTGCAAAAAAAATTGAAACATTATGGGATGAACATTTTTTAAAAATTTTTTAACGATTGGACCCATACGAAATTCTTCAATAAGTTTTGCCTTGGTATTTGTTAGATAATTGCGAAGTTTCGATCTGATTGCATTCGTACTTCTTGAGATATCAAGGACATATCGTCAAAATTTCAAACTACAACGAAATTTTACACATTTTTTCCATATCTCCGAAAGTAAATATCGTAACGGAGTGGAACTTGAAACATTATTGTCGACGAATGATTCTAAGGTTTGTGCTCTATTTTGTTGAAATCTGATCAAAAATTTCTGAGAAGAAAAAAAATTCCGACAAAAATTTCAAAAAATTTTCGAAAACCTAATGATTTTTTTGAATTTCCTAACAACCTGATTCAATATATGATTCCGCGTTGAGTTGCGTATTGATGTGCAAGAACCAATCGCAAAGTTTCAATTCGATCGAATCGGTACTTCATGAGATATCGAGGAATTAACCTCTAAATTTCATATAGGCATAACTCCGAAACTGTTCGGTCGACTTTGCCCACTAACGAAATTAACCGGGATATTAAGAGTCGAAACCTATTCTGAAAATTTCAAGACTCGTGGTTTTTTCTTTCGAAAGTTAGAGCACACACGGCCGGACGGACAGAATCAAATTTGACCACACGTTCTGCATTAGTGAGTCCAACCTAGTCATTAGAGCTCAAAATTCGGAAATTTTCAAAAAATAACCACTGAAGCCTGCAGAACGACCCCGTTTTCTCCTAAATTTCACGCATTTTCAATATTTCTCGTGGTTATTGGCAACGTTAAACTAGAGAGGCAGCGAGAAGGTGCCTGACCTTGAGATATTAACGAGGTTTAATGAAATTTGCATGTGGCTGTGTTGCCGAGCTGTAATGTACCAACTCGTGATAGTGTTTGCTTTTAAGGGTTGAATCAAATTTTATTCATGCAAATCAGCCTTGCGCATCGCGGGAATCAAACTAATTGTCGAGGACAGTTTCTCGAAAAATGTTGCTAATTGGAATATATTGGAGAAATATAAGCTATCGACCAAGTTAACTGTAACTTTTCAGAGTGTGCATCTAACTTCTCCATCAGGCAATAAAGGGAGAATGTGGAAAATTATGTTCTTACAATAATTCAACTTTTGATAGTTTCCTTTCAGATATTGAGAGCGAAAACTTTTCAATCGTTAACTCAAAGGTTTATTATTCGAGAAAATTAATAAAGAGCAATATTCAGAAGTACCATCACCGTAGCATCAGGTATTTTCTCATGAACACATTTCACAGTTTACTCGTTCCTTATTTATTCAACGAACTTACAAGCTAAAGCCAAAATCCAACAAAGCAAACCCTTGCGAGAGCAAGAAGCGAAAGTCGATGTAGTGTGTTTTTGTTTACAGTAACAAATGGCCGTTAGGAGCTTAATTCCAACCTTTTACATCTGGAATAAAACAGATACAACTTCAACATTCTGATACCCTAACAGTCCTCTGGAATCGTCACTTGCTTCGCTCCCAGATCTCAAATAGTCACGGTTACTACGCGAATCAAGAAGTTCAATCGAATCTTCGAGACAAAAACGGACTCGTTACAAAACGTAGTAAATCGCTTATCTCGTGACATGAACGTTCGTAGGAGCGGATGAGCAAGATGAAAGGTTGCCATACGTAACGGACAAGATCGACGGAATTTTCGTATTTTGTCGTAAAATCAACGTTCATTTGGATCTGTTCACAACATATCTAAAATATCAATTTCTCAAAAACTCGTGACAAAACGTAGTAAACCGCTTGCCTCTTGACGTATACGTCCGAAGGAATCAACGAACAAAATTGAAAGTTGTCATTCGTAACGGACAAACTCAACAAATTCATCAGATATATTCCTTAAAAAGATGTTTATTCAGATCTTTTAACTGCACATCTGGGGCCTTACTCTTGAAATCCGATGGTATAGAACGTTCTCTATGGCACAATCTCCCGCTCGATCTTCCTCCAATTTGTCAAAACGTCTATTCCTTATTCTTAAACATCGAGGAGCGCTATTCATGAATTCTGGGAAGAGAACAAACGTGAAAAAATGGGCGTTTCGACGCCGTTGGAAAGGAAACGCAAGCATTTATGATGGAAGGATAGAGAATGTTTATACCATCGCAGTCAAGATGGGGAGCAGTCCGAATGAGCGGTCATAGACGAACAATTATGCCAAATGTTCTAACCAATCAAAAACAAGTATTTTCGACAGATATGAAGCTAACTTCATTCATGTAGCCAACTTTATGTATAAGTTGAGTTCCGATATTCCTGGCCAGTACTGGCCAGTATCAGTAATTTCGAAACGCTTCGTACTGATACGTTGAATTACCAAAGCAGTGCCAGTAAAATCAACTGTCAAAATTTACTGGCCAGTAATGGCCAGGAATATCGGAACTCAACTATAATACATCGACATAGACTATATTTCTGTGATATATTGTCATAATTCAAATTTGAAATCATACAGTTGTCATAATAGTTGGGAGCGTATTTCAGAAAATTGTAAAATGGATCATTCTGAAAAAAAAATCACTTCCAATCAACTATAAACAGAAGGACCTACTCACCGACTACATTACACGAAGACCTGATATGTACATAGGTCGGTTAAATTCAGATTATACAAGGGAGGATATGAAAAAAACTGGAAGGAAATCACAGTGTTCCGAGTTGAGCATTACTTAATCCAAACATTTTGATAAATTTTGGATCAGATAGATCAAACGGGTTCCATTTGGAATGCACATGGACACTTATTTGGTATGGTTGTTCTGCATCTTCCACATCTTCATTCAGTGCTTCCCACATAATTGCACTCGCCATGTCCATTTCCGAGTGAAAACAAAAATTTTGTAGTGAAAGTTAATTGAGATTGTTAAGACTTAATGCCAAACATATGCCAAGAATACCGTTTCCCTGAAAAACTCGTAGACACGCCCCCTTTCGATCAATCGTTCTCTTCCCCGGTTTCAAGAATAGGCGCCCTAAATGTTGTTGGATCGATAACCCGTTACAAAATCAAATCAAAATAATAGTTATATATTCTGAGCTTTGAATTGACATGTAAATTGAAAGCACAGAATATATAACTCCTTGTATTTTCCACTTGCTGATGTCACTCATTTCTCAGATGAGCACACCATGTTTCTTACATCATGGATGATTGGATGATTAGCTCTGATCAAGGTGGAACAATTGCTGATTTATCGACAGATATTCGTATTTGTGATCAGTATCATTATTCATTCGATAAGAGTTGAGCAATTCTATAAACTCACAGAAAATAAATTGAGGTTAACACACATCACTTAAAAAAACAGTATTGGATTACATGAGATTGGCATGAAAAAAGTAAGAATATAATTGGTGAATATACACAGCATGTTCTTCGCAGTTCATTACATGACTGTTGACACTTGACCTTGCATGCACGTGTCTTTTTGGTTCTTGAAGGCATTGACGGAGCAGCCCTCCACAACGGCGGTTGGAAACCGATTCCAAGTAGAGAATAATCTGTTAGAAAGAAAGTTTTCTCTTTGGGTGGTTTCGAAATTTTCCCTCCGCAGTTTGAATCTATGACCACGCAATCGTTCGTCATTGTTGAGGGTGACGATATTCCCCAGGTCTACTCTGAAAAGACCATTGAGCCCCATATGTAATGAGAAGGTCCCTTAGGGTTCGTCTGTCGGAAAACAGAGGCAAATCCATCAAAGTAAGCCGATCTTGATAAGTGACGCTGGACACTCTCTAGTAGTTGCGAATCACGAATCAGAGAAGGCGCACAGGTTGGCCCCGCATATTCCAGGATTGGGCGTACATAAGTTGAGTAAACAATTTTACAGGTAACTGAATTGCAACGGGAAAACGATCTATTCAGCAAATACAGAATTCTTGTTGCCTTGTAAATTGTTTCTAGAATATGATTAGATCAAGTGAGGTATTTGGAATCCACGACACGTAGATCACAGTGCGAGTTCACGGTGGAAATTGCGTGGCCATTCAGAAAGTACTCAACAAAGAAGGATTGTTCTTACCCATATGAATGACATCACACTTCATAAGGTCGAGAGGCCAACACCAGGTTTCATACCAGTTGAATAAGGCGTCAAGATCTTGTTGAATGCCTCCAGGATCGCAGAGGGGATAACCGTAGATTTTGGCATCGTCGGCGAAGAGTGCACAATGGGATCTAATAGTACCATGCAGGTCCGATGTGTAGAGAAGAAAGAGTATCGGGCCCTGCACTGAACCCTGAGATACTCCACGCAGAACTGCCCTTGTGCTCGACAGAAAATCTCCTATACGCACGCGGAAGCTACGGTCAGAGAGGGCTTCGATGCACTGAAGGAGGGAACCTCTAATACCCAAACTTTAAAGCTTGAGAAGAAGACGCTCGTGAGGAACGCGATCGAACAGACGCGAAAAATAGGTAAATTACGTCGACAGGGATACCCTTGTCTAACATTCTCGACCATGCATCTACACACAGCAATAAGTAGGACATCACAGAACGGCCAGGCAAGAACCAATGCTGTTCCCTGAGAACAAGGTTGTTGTCAAGTGAAAACTGAATTATTTTTTCCAGGATGTTATTTCATTAGGAATATTGTGAAGAACAAAGATCGGATGACATGATTCTACCGAAGGATAGAATCAGATTTCTTTGAGGGGTACACTTGAGCAACTGACGTCTATGGGGACCTTAAACATCAATACCTGAGATTCAGTTAGTCCTCTGTGACCACCGACTGCTCGGAACCTGTTTCTGCCGTCTTCATATATTGTATGTTTCTTTAAATTCGCAAAAATGCACTGTATATTAAATGTTCCCATAACTTATCTTTTATTGTTCGAGGCACACATGTAATCGGCAAACATGATTGTGTGAAGCAACGTCTTGAATTATGCATTAAAGAAGAAGCGAATGATGAAGAAACGTAATCTCATGAAGAAGCCTTCATGATGGTACTCGTTATTGGATTGAGAATTGCAGGAGTCCTCATTGTGCCATTTCACTTAAGACATATGACTTTGTCGGAAATCGGTAATTGAATGATGAATTCTGATTCGGAAAGAATAAGGAAATAACGGAGTAAAATACAGTAACTGATCTTGCATTTTTTTTTTCATTTTGCCATTCTTCGAGTTCTTAAGCGTGGGCGAGTATGGGGTGTATTCTTTGTAGGCATTTACTGGGTCCCCACGCGATTCAAGATACATCACAGTTAATTTTGATCAAATAGTGAAATATGACTTGAGACAATTTTTACTGTTTCGGAATTGAACTCAAAACCTTGCGAGGCCCGAGTACGACGCTTCACTCACCAAGCTACTGATCAGCATCGTTTGAATCGAATCTTTCGAATTTTGAGTGATCTAGTGATGATGATATGACTGAAAGATTGATTCCAGAAAGCCAAACCTTTATAATTTCTGCAATTTATAGCAAAAAACTATGGAAGTATTCATTGGTGAAGAAAACATGGCCATGTTTCTTTCGTGCAGTCCTCCGTTAGTACACACTTCAAAATGAATTTCAGAGACATAATAGGTTCAGGGTACATTTGATAGCTGAATGCACCACTTAAGCTAGTTAATCGAAAAATGAATCAAATGGCTGCGGACTTATCTCTGTATAAAATATAATTTCCCAAAAAATGCTATAAATAATTATCTGATCCGATTGACACATCTTCGAACCTCACATACGCTTATTCTATGAGATGCAGAGTACTTGAAGCGATGTGATAAGGGTGAAATTGTTTTTTTTTCTGGAAATTGCATAATGAGTCTTCAGAGAAATTAAATCTCCTTACGAAATACCTCCCAATCAATATTGAAATATATCCCTCGTTTTCAACATTGAACATTGAGTCGAACTATTCCTAGTCACAAAGGTCCGATTCATCTCAAACGACAAATTGATGTAAGTCATGCTCCTGGCTCAAAGATTCCCGCATCTCATGGGGATAAGGTTCGTAAAATTCTCGTGGGATGGCGCTTGTGCAACTTTGTTCACGAAACTATCATCTAACAAGGTAGAAGTACCTAGAATTATTGTGGTATAAGAGGGGTTGATTAGTGCTGATCATCGGCAGAGCCTTTAGACATGCTGTACATGAACTTCTTGGGACAATACCTCACGGGTTAGTATGCCTGCTCATGTTCATGTTAATTGAAAACGACGGAACTCCGTGAACCAACCCTTTGATGAAAATATAACTTCGAAAATTAGGAGACTTCAAGAATCCAAGGCAGATTTTAGTCGTAGAAGAGTGGATGAACAGGCATGAAAAAGCATTTCCGCGCATTGTTCGAGGAAACAGCGTGCTATCGTTTTACTCAAATGTCTGTCACTTTCGAGTTTTTCCTGAAAATGGTCTCGAACGGCTAGGTTGGACTCAATGATGCTGAATCCGATATCACAATCGATTCTGTTTGGCTGGTCGGCCGGATGGCTCTAGGCGAGATACCTTCGAAATGAAAAACCCTAGCGACTTGAAATTTCCAGAGTAAGTTGCGTTCTTTATTGGCCAAATCGGCTGAACAGATTTGGAGTTATAGCTCAAAACTTATGCAAGCGATCGGATAGTAATTTGGAATTCAATTTGAAAATACCAATTGGCAATTCCTTGAGTAAAGTTTCGAAAGTATTTTTCGAAAGTTTTCCAAATATTCGTTGAAAAAGATATTCTTGGGAAATTTTCCGATAGAATTTTGCACACTCGTTTAATATCATAACAGTTTATTGAATCAGTTTGAGGCTAGCCTTATTTTTGGAGATATTGATTGAATCATGGGAAATTTCTAGGTTTTTTCTAGATATCGTTCTTATTTCGAAAAAAAACTCAAATCAGTTAGAGCCTATTTTGGAAAGATTTTGCATTAATTCGTGGCTGTCTTCTGGCTTTTACTTCCAATATCTGAAACAAAACAACTCAAAATAAATAAAAATTGTTTTTATATGTAAAACGCCCTGGAGTATTGCAGAATTATTAAAGGCTGTTTCTAGGAATTAATTTGAATATGAATTCACTTTGTGATCATTTGCATTGAACCAGTATTATTCATTATCCTGTTTTATCCTGCAGTTGCGGTTTCCACAAAAAATAATTTTATTAAATTCTTTATAATTCTGTTTCAGATATTGGGAGTGGAAACCCAGAAAACACCTACAACATAATCAAAAAATATTGTTCCGATCACGATTAACTCAACTTAATAGTTAGAAAATAAGGATACATAATTTGTTTCCAGTAATTCCTGATGAACATACAGAAAAAATTCAAAAATTTTTTTTCGCCCACGATTTCAAACATAAGCGTACATGACTGCAGACTTCGCGTCACTGCTTTCCCTGTATTCTTTCACATCCGTGCTTTTCTTTATTGGTTCATATCTTCTGAGTATCAGTACTCATTTCTTATTTCAACTTGATATAACTGTAACGGCAATAAACACCTTTACTAACTTGTGAACCTACCGATATCGTTATTCTTCCGGAAACGAACGACTTTCCAGTTCTCTTCGGAGTTGAACATCAAATATTGACAAGAAAAATTCCCCAGAAGCAAATGATGTATGACCAAACGTTTCATCCATTTTCTAAGCTCAATTTATAATGCAAGAAGAGACGACTGAAACCTCCAAACGCCTTGTGTAAAAGAGCCCGTCTACAAAATTATGGTTTCCTCTTTCTTCCAATTTTCCGATGATGAACGATTCAATTCTAATAACCAATTTGATGGGTTTAGGCACTCATCATCCATTAACTTTAGCATTCATACAAGCATCGATTAAAATTGGGCTTGGGAAAGAAACCCACCAGAATAAATCAGTTGGAATTTGGCAGACTTCAATGGAGCCATTGCTGAAATTGGAGGACGCCTCTGAGGCCTATTTTCATGGTTCGTAAAACATAATTGAGACCTCAAAGGTTGTGTATGATGATTATTATTTGAGTGGGGTGGAAGAACTACGAGGAATAAAAAATCTTCAGGGAAGCACTGACGCGAAGTTGATTATGAGAAAGAAATGAAATTGGACATATTTGGTCCCAATATTTCTGGAAATAAGTGATCACCTCGAATTGAGTTTGGGCTTGCTGTTTAATTCGCAAAGATTGCGCTTAATTTCATCGAAATCTGATAGATAGTTACAGAAAGAATATTTCACGCGGCGCAACGTTCTGCAAAATTCTATTATGATAGTACACTAGAAAAAATCATAAAATGATGATATTTTAAACATTGAAATTCAGATGTGTCCCCGAAGCGGATACTATAATCTTAACGAAGTGGAAATCGCCGAAGGCGATTTCTCGATCTTTCCGTCGATACCTGATTCGAAAAAGAATTCCAAGATACCGAAGAAAATTCTCAAACTTGACGAATTTTGCTCGATTTCGTAGAATAGGCCGATCTCCAAGGGCTATCTCCTCAAAGCTTTTCGGCTGAGACCGAGGGTGGGAAATGAACCTTCAAAGACCGGAGACACATGTAAGCATATTCCCATTCTTCTCAAACGAACGGAAATGTACGAAAAATACTAAAGAAAGTTGGTAATTTTTTGACATTTCTTAATTCTCCGAAAAATTCTGACAACCATCTAGTCCGATCTGTGTTTTCAAGGATGTGACAGCTTACTGTTAAGTTGTTTAAGATTAATGATCGTTTTATTCATTTCCGACGCCCTCCCAACTATATTCATTTCAGTTATTCTGGAAAATGTATCTGACGTCAGTGATTTCCAGAGTTTTTCACATCTTTCTCCTCAATTATAACAATTAAGCGTACCAATCAGGGTCAGCCTGACGTTCACATCTGAGACACTCTGTATTTGGAAATCTCACTTCAACAATATGCTGATTGAATTGCATTTTCGCCATCCCCTCGCCAACATAACCTCAATTTCCATCACTTATCGCTCCAAAGCCATCTCCTATTGGAGCAACGGAAATAAAATCCGACGGAGATAGCGAAATTTTTCTCACGTAGTTCACGTATCATTGGTAAATCCGTGAAGGGGAAAAGCATGGAATTACATCTGACAACTCCAAACACACAACCTATTTCGCAATAGATAAATTACTCGGCGATAAAAATCGGAAGAAGTTCACTTGTAGGCCCGACGCGTACGACGACGTCCTGTAGCACGAGGTCCCTTGGCTCCGTCAGTTATTTCTAAATCAGAAAATTACCTGAAGTGTCGCAGCAACCGTGTGCCGTTTCAGGGGCGTACGGAATAGTCAGTAGATTTAGTGTTGTGTTGAACACAATTAGATAAAAGGAAAATATCACGTGTCGACACTGTCCTATAATTACCCACTTAAATTTCGTGTCCAAAATACGGTCAAATATTGTTCTATTTCGATCTGTAAACGAGGATGACGCTAAGATCGCTTTGTCCAATTCCGCTTAACCAGAGTGAAATTAGCTAAAATCTGATTGATCAGGGGGCCGATTCTTGAATCTCGATCAAGGATTGAAGAGTATCACAATTGCCATATGTTAATGTCGATTTTCTCGAGCATCTGCAGAATTTGTGAAAGTTCTATTCGCCATTTCGACTATGTTTTCAGGCAATATTCAAGAAATAAACTGAATGCTAAATCGAGAAATTTCAAATCGGAATATAAACATAACCTTATCACCGTTTCCTTCGACTTAGCAACGAGTGGTACGGAGTATAGGAGATATAATATTCGATTCTCGAGTGACATTCGGTTCCATGCGCAAGTCCTGTCTACTTGTTGGTTATATTTAACTTCGTAATACTCTTCAATTCTTGATCGAGATTCAAGAATCGGCCCCCTGAACTATTTCTCAAAAAATCAATAAGATATTTGAAATAATGAATGTGTAGAGTTGCTCAGATCAGTTGACGGCTCCTATGTTGGATTCTTACCAATAATTATTAAAAATAAGATGAGTTTAACAAATGTGGAATATCTACTGATTTATTTTTCGAAATATAAACAGGCTGATTCCGGAGGAGACCGTCAGATTTCAAGATAAGTTTACACTAGTCAAGACAGTTTCGAAACAATGTTTGGCTTATCAGTGGGGGTCTCTATTGAGATTATGCAGGGTGATTTGTCTGATTCTACCAATTTTACTTTCAGTAATAACTTTGGTAAAGCTAATTCGATTTGGTGAAATTTTCAATGAAGCACAATATGAATTTCAAAATACGCTGTTTTTATTGTGATAATTTCAGATTGATTGCGGAAGTTGAAAAAACACCCTATATATTGCGTTTCCAAAACTTCGCTATAATATACTCATTTAAATTGTACTGCTTTGAAATTTTCATCAAACTTTAAATGGGCCATACCACAGGTTTAAACCTTTATAACGAAGGCTGTATTCGTGAATAGATAACATCCGCATAATGATTCCGCAAATCCACCCATCCGAAATTAATTTTTCCCTTATTTCCGGAAATACATCAGATAGGATCGAATTGGAATCTAGTATTTGATTGAAAAATCTAGAAAAGCTCTGACGTGAAGCCAGCAGCTTGTGCACCGTGCGAAATGGTGACTTGGAAATTCCAGTGAAATTTTAATGAAATATAAAAAGGAAAAAAAAATTTTTTCGAATTTTTTTATGGATAATTCTTCTTATTGACACTGTTCATCTCCCAACCAAGTTTCATTTCGATCAGATACATATTTTTCGAATTATTAAAAAACCAAAATTTCAAATAGCTGTAGCACAAAAACCATACGGCAGATTTGGCCCATTCACGAACTCAACCGAGATATTCGGGATCTTAACCTAACCTGTGAATTTCGAGACTCTATATAGGTTCTTTCTTTCTAAAGTTACAGCGCACATGGCTGGACGGACAGAATCAATTTCGACCACGGATTCTTATCAGTGAGTCCAACCTAGTCGTTCGAGACCAATTTCGGCTCAAAATTCGAAAATTACAGACATCGTGACGAAATGATAACGCGCTGTTCCCCAGAACAAGCGCGTAAAAATGATAGGTTGAAGGTTTATACAGAATTTCGTAAGAATAAATGATTAGAAGTTCGCAGAAAATTGAATATTCAAGAAAAAAGTTAAAATTTTTCGATACCGAGAAAAAAAAATAGGAAATTAGAAATACTTTTTTAAAATATCCCCAAAAAGTATAATAATTTCGAACGTATATCTGGTTCACTGCTGTGAACTATGAAGATATGAACGAAATTGTTTCAAATATAATTAGTATTTTTCTTGAAAAAAATTCAGAAAAAAGTTTGTTTTTGAATTCGCTGTCAGTATGATAGTCTATTTATTCATTTTGTTTTGACCTGAATTGGTTTATTCAGGTGTTTTGGAGTTTCAATAGTAGAGACTCCGTGTGGATGAATTAATCGCACTTGATTAATTCTATTTTTATTAAAATGAAGACACGACCGACGAATATTTTCTGATCTTTATCAGAAAATGTTGATGCTTCTAAAACAAGCAGATAATTGGAGAACTGGTCAATATCGTTGCACTTATGACACGAAGATGTTGTTAAGGTGTATTAAAAAACGCACTTTTAACACTCAACACAAATGTATTTTCTTGTATCTGTAAAAGATAACAAGACCAAAATGGTATACAATTTATACAATAGAATCTTCCTTCTATATCTTACGATAGCAAGGTCGAAGCGACATTCAAATGAGATGTGACGATTTTACAACAAAAATTAACGTAGAAGTCTCGTTCATAAAGTCGAGAGCGAATAGTTATTTACTGTACAACGGTCAAATGAATAGTGTTTAAAACTAACTAAAACCTAAATTAAGAAAATTCCCTTCTTCACATTTTAGAGGGAGAATATAAATTTTGATTGGATTTTTGAATTAAGCGACGCCCTTCTAAGATCCGAAAAAACACCTCGGATTGGCTGGTGCGAAAGAGAGAGCATAAAAGTGTGAAGGAAATTTCCCTAATGGTCTGGGACGATAAATTCTATAAAATGTCATATGTGATGTCTGGATTCTTTGAGTACCACCCATAAAGCTACGATTCCTGGAATACTAAGAGCTTGAAATACATCTCCGTGTTTTCTGTCACGCTAAATCATACTTTATTGTTGGCTTGAGATAAAATGCTCTTAAAGCCGGTGTCAATTGATTTAAAACAAAAATATTGAATTTCGAGTATATTCCTGGGAAACCAAAAGAATTCAAACTCCCACGTTGCAGCAGCAACATACTGCCGGCCTTGAACTATCAAAGTTCAAAACAAAGAAAATAAATATGAAATGTTCATAACTAACAACAAACTAAAAATTATATGTCTACAATATATACAATTTTCAAGTAGTTTACTAATTTTCTAAAGGGAGGGGACACAGTTTTTTCACACAACGTTTATATTCCCCTGTTTTTGTCCTCAAGGTGACCACTCGAATGACGTTATCCTCGCCTGGGTGAGTAGCGATTACTCTCCCCAGTGACCAATGTAAAGGTGGAAGATGATCTTCCTTTATTAGTACCAAGGTGCCAACCTGGATACAATTGCCATCAGGCAGACGTTTATTGAAACATATCAGGTGATTCAGGTATTCCTTATACCACCTTTGCCAGAAATGTTGTTTCAAATGCTGTGCATGCTGCCAAGCCGACAGGCGATTAGACGATACACTGGTCAAGTCTTCCTGAGGAAAACTTGTCAAAGAACTACCTATTAGGAGGTGCCCAGGTGTCAAAGGAATGAGGTCATTGGGATCGGAAGACATGGGCGATAGTGGTCGGGAGTTCAGTATCGCTTCAATTTCAATTATGAACGTCTCTAGTTGTTCATAAGTAAGCAATGTATTACCAACCGTTCGTAGAAGGTGATATTTAAATGATTTCACTGCGGCCTCCCAAATCCCGCCAAAATGAGGAGATTTGGGGGGTATAAAATGCCAAGAGATTTGCTCGTCCTCACAATATCGCTGTAGTGCCTTATTGTGCTTATCAGAGGTGAACAAGTTGTGCAGAGCGTTCAACTCGTTCTTGGCACCTACAAAGTTTGAGGCATTGTCTGAGTAGATCGCGGCAGATTTGCCTCTCCTGGAAAATAGACGTTTGAGGCTCGCTATGAAGGCATCGGTTGTAAGATCACTGACTAATTCCAAGTGAACGGCCTTGGTAGACAGGCATACGTACACGGCTACGTATACCTTCAATTTGTTCCGGTTCCTGAACCGCCTTTCCTTTATGTAAAATGGCCCGCAATAATCTACTCCGACATTCAGAAAGGGTCTTGAAGCAGTGACACGATGTCCAGGAAGCAATCCCATGGAATGATCAGTATGTCGCGGTTTGACTCTGAAGCAAGGAATACATTGATGTATAATTTTCCTAGTAATGTTGCGACCATTTAACGGCCAGTATCGCTGCCGGACCGAATAAAGAGTTGACTGAGCGCCTGCATGCTTAAGGCGCAAGTGCTCTTCGCGAATGATTAGACGCGTTATGGCATGGTCAGAAGGCAATAAAATAGGGTGCCGTTGTTCCGCTGGTATCGATGCGTGAGATAGTCTCCCACCGACTCTCAAAATCCCTTCATCATCTATGAATGGGTTCAAGGGTACAAGACGACTTTTTTCATCTATATTTTCGTTATTTGTTAACAAGGTGATTTCCTTCATGAATCCTGCAGCTTGAGTTGCTCTCAAAATAGTTTTGTGAGCCTTATCCAACTCTGACTTGCTCAGCTGACCGATATTTCTATTTGATGGATTTTTTGAATTGAAAATAAAGCGAAAAATATAGGCAATGATACGTCGTAATTTCGGCAGAGAACTGTATTTTTCCAAGAGCGCTTCATTGTTGGAAAATTCTATTTTCATGCAAACTTTCGATATAAAAAGTGGCTTCATCTCAGGTAATTCAGATATCGTGAACTTGCCTTTGGGCCAAGTATCTGACTCTAGTCCTAACCATATTGGACCATTTTGCCAAATGCGTGTTTTGGTGAGATTATAGGGCGTTTGGCCCCGCGAAACAAGATCGGCGGGATTTTCCCCGGAAGCTACATGACTCCAATGACAAGATGCGGTCAATCGCCTAATTTCTGACACGCGATTGGCTACAAATGTTTTGAGCAAATGAGGCTCGGTATTTATCCACGAAAGAGCAATCGTGGAGTCCGACCACAAGTAAATGGAATCGAACGATAAGGACAGCGCTTTATTTACAACTGTAAATAAGCGAGACAACAATAGGGTACCGCATAATTCTAAGCGTGGTAAACTTAACGATTTTACGGGCGCTACACGTGATTTCGAACAAACTAGTTGCACCGTGATCTTTCCGATGTCATCCACAGATCGAATATATATACACGCACCATAAGCTTTCTCACTAGCGTCGCAAAACCCGTGCAGTTGAATATTAGTTGCTCTAGGAGCCAAAATAAAACGTTCGAACTGGATGCTTTCGATCAAATGTAATTGCTCCTGATATGTTGACCACAATGTATGGATTTCAAGGGGAATGGACTCGTCCCAAGCTACGCCAGCCTTCCACAGGAGTTGAATAATTATTTTCGCGTACAAAATAACAGGCCCTAATAATCCCAAAGGATCGAATAATTTTGCAATCTGCGACAATATCGTGCGTTTCGTATAGACCTTGGGATACCCGGATATGTTTACCGAATAGAATATCTTGTCCTTTCGGGAATTCCATTGAAGCCCTAGTGTTTTCACGGTGGAATCGAGATCTAGTGCTAGATGTGTACTGTTTTGCATTTTTAGAGGATCAGGAATTAAAGTAGGGTCATTCGAAGCCCACTTTCGAAGGTGGAAATTGCCCATTTTCAATAGGGCAAGTAGATCATCTCGGAGAATTTTGGCTTCGTTTCTACTAGAGGCACCGGTCAAGAGATCGTCTACGTAAAAATCCCTTTTCAAGACGGCTGCCGCGATAGGGTACCTGTCACCTTCGTCTTTCGCTAATTGCTGAAGGGCCCGAATGGCTAGAAATGACGCGCATGCTGTGCCGTACGTAACAGTATCCAACGTGTATTCATCGATGTCATCTCCGGGACCGTCACGGTAGAGAATTTTTTGATAACAAACGTCATCAGGGTGCACACGAACTTGACGATACATTTTCTCAATGTCCGCGGTCAAGGCGTATTTGTGAGAACGGAAGCGAGTAAGAATCGAAAATAGATCTTCTTGTATTTTAGGACCCACCATAAGCGCATCATTCAAAGAAATTCCCGAGGTAGATTTAGCCGACCCATCAAAAACCACCCTCAACTTTGTTGTTAAACTTTGTTGTTTTACAACCGCATGATGAGGGAGGTAAAAGCCGGAACGTGTATCATGTTTGACACATTTCGACATGTGTTTTAAATTACGGTATTCTTCAAGAAATTCGGAATATTCCCGTTTCAGAATACTGTCTTTGGCCAGTCGATGTTCCAAACAATGGAATCTCTTGACCGCCAGATGGTGCGAAGTACCCAACTTAGATTTATTATGGTTGAAGGGTAGACGTACAATGTACCTGCCTTCTGTGTCTCTTTGTGTGTTAGCCACAAAATGATCTTCTGCTAACGATTCTTCGGCGGAATAGACCCTTTCGTCAGGTAATTCTTCGATTTCCCAAAACCTTGTTAAATTGGTATCTGAAGGATTGGACGTAACGCTGATATGACAATAAATATTGTTTGCTCGGACGGCATGGTTTATTTCACCGGCTATGATCCATCCCAGTTGTGTCTTCTGAAGAATCGCATTAGGATGATTTTTAAGCGATATTTGACCGATACACAGCAATTTGTAAAATAATTTGACACCGATTAATGCGTCAATATTTGACGGCTGTTCGAATTTTGGGTCGGCTAATTGTATATTCTTCGGTATCTCTAGATTGCCACGATTTATATGAATCGAGGGCATAGCCTTCGTTATTTGCGGAACAATAAGAAATTCTATATTTTTCTCGAATTTGCTGAATTTAGATCTTATCGTAGCTGAGCTAGAATGACGTACGTGAGTGGATATGTCATCCACACCTGTGACCGAAATATTAACCGATTTGCGATCTAGATCTAAGAATTTGGCTGTAGCTTCGGTGATGAAATGCGCTTGGGATCCTGCATCCAAAAACACACGACATGCCTTTGTTTTGCCCTTTTGGTTAACAATGTCAACTATGGCTGTGGCTAATAAAGTTTCCGATTTAACCGACGCATGTAAATTTAGGCTGGATGGATTTCCCAAATGAACTGCGGCTCCATCCGAATTTACCTGAGTTCGTTGGTTAGCTTGCGTGTTGTTGAAGTGAAGAAGGGTATTGTGTTTTTGGTTACATTTCCGACACTTGCCGGCGGAGCACTCGGTCGCTCGGTGACCCTTTCGCAGACAATTAATACACAATGAGGCCCGTTTGGCTGACTCATAACGTGCTGCTGGCGCTAAGGAAGTAAATTTTTCACAATTCTTTATACTATGATCGCTTCCACAATGGGGACAACAAATGACCGTGGTAGCTGCAGAATAAGACTGTTGGTGGCGAATATTTTGACGAGGATTCTGTGAAATCCTTTTTTCAACTGATTGTTGACGTTTGTTCGCACCTTGATAAGACTTGTTGTCCTCTAACTGAGACCGACGCTGTAAAAACGATATCATCTGATCAATCGTGGGCTTGAGAAAATCGTTGCTGAAATCCTCCCACTTTTCTCGAAGGTAATAGTTGAATTTTTCCAAAATGATTGTTATTAATAGCGTCTCCCAAGATTCGACCGGTTCTCCCAAACTCTTGAGAGCTCGAAAATGCTTTTGAAAGCAATCTAGAAATACGCGAACGGTGAATTCCTTTGATATGCAAGGCATATTGAGAAGGGCTTTGGTGTGGCTCTGGCGAATAAATTTTCGATTATCGTATCGTTCCTTCAACAAATTCCACGCGACTTGATAATTATCGGCGGACAGTTCTATCGCAGCAATCACTTCGGCAGCCTCACCGGCAAGGCAACCCCGTAAATAAAATAATTTTTGAATAGGCGGAATCCGCGAATCTTCATTTACGAGCGAGTTGAATAAATCGTGAAAGCCTAACCATGACTCGAAGGATCCCGTGAATGTCGGAAGGGTAATTTTTGGAAGGTTAGCAGCATGACTAATCACATTTGTTGAGCCATTGCTGGTCAATGAGTCTATATCTCGCGGTGTGCCAGATTGAGAACTAATTGAAGCGCGTTTATTCAAAAGGTTGCTACTTATTGCATATAATTCCATATACTTTTCTTCAAATTGAGTTTGATAACTTTCTAATTCATCGGTATCATCTGACAACAATTGTAGTTCAAAGTGAATTTTTTCGAAGCTAGTTCGTGCCGCATCTAATTCGGCAAAATATTTTTCTAAGACAGGGTACTGAATAGTGGCATCGAACTCGTTCAAGAATTTTTCAAAACGCGTGAGCTTACTCTTGGCATTCCCGCGTTTGATTTTCAATGATTTGATTTCGGTGTGCGACATTTTTCTCAATTGGAAATGTTTATAAGCAATTAATTATAGAAGCAATACAAGAAGGAGGAATTCCAATAAAGGGAACTAAATAGGTGGTTCAATGACTTACTACTTGAATTCCTGGTAATATGCAGAAGCACAATTTTTTCGCACTAAACACAATTCGCGAACTTTTCGGATTTCGCGACACAACACTTATCAACGAACTTTCACTCCAATGGTTGTTCTGGAATCTGTTGAATCTGGGTTGTCAAGGATCTTCAAGAATGGACTGTATGATTGTATATGAATAATATCCGTGATTCGATGAGATCAGTTGCTTCTTGGATATTATTCGATGGGACTAAAGTTTTTGTGGATATAATCCGGCTCGCTAGGACCAATGTTTTGACCTGAATTGGTTTATTCAGGTGTTTTGGAGTTTCAATAGTAGAGACTCCGTGTGGATGAATTAATCGCACTTGATTAATTCTATTTTTATTAAAATGAAGACACGACCGACGAATATTTTCTGATCTTTATCAGAAAATGTTGATGCTTCTAAAACAAGCAGATAATTGGAGAACTGGTCAATATCGTTGCACTTATGACACGAAGATGTTGTTAAGGTGTATTAAAAAACGCACTTTTAACACTCAACACAAATGTATTTTCTTGTATCTGTAAAAGATAACAAGACCAAAATGGTATACAATTTATACAATAGAATCTTCCTTCTATATCTTACGATAGCAAGGTCGAAGCGACATTCAAATGAGATGTGACGATTTTACAACAAAAATTAACGTAGAAGTCTCGTTCATAAAGTCGAGAGCGAATAGTTATTTACTGTACAACGGTCAAATGAATAGTGTTTAAAACTAACTAAAACCTAAATTAAGAAAATTCCCTTCTTCACATTTTAGAGGGAGAATATAAATTTTGATTGGATTTTTGAATTAAGCGACGCCCTTCTAAGATCCGAAAAAACACCTCGGATTGGCTGGTGCGAAAGAGAGAGCATAAAAGTGTGAAGGAAATTTCCCTAATGGTCTGGGACGATAAATTCTATAAAATGTCATATGTGATGTCTGGATTCTTTGAGTACCACCCATAAAGCTACGATTCCTGGAATACTAAGAGCTTGAAATACATCTCCGTGTTTTCTGTCACGCTAAATCATACTTTATTGTTGGCTTGAGATAAAATGCTCTTAAAGCCGGTGTCAATTGATTTAAAACAAAAATATTGAATTTCGAGTATATTCCTGGGAAACCAAAAGAATTCAAACTCCCACGTTGCAGCAGCAACACATTTATTAAATGAAAAAAAATTAAAAGATAGACTGGTCTCTGTGAGAGGTAATAATGTCTGTAATGGCGAGAATAAAAACTAATTTGAATACCAAGGAATAAGAAGAAATGAAGAAATTGGTGATTCAAGTTAGACAATCATATGTGACATGAAGACGTTTTTGGGGTTTGGTTTTCCAGTGTTTATACGTTAGGATTTCTAAATTATATAGAGGTAATATATTGTATTGATTGTGTAAATGGTGTTGATTTTTAAAATATTTTTAGGCCTGAAAAAAGCAGACGAAAGTTTTGCGGAATGTCGCTGAATATAAAGCTTAGAAATCATTTTTTTCTTTCCTGCCCAAGTCCCGCAAACTCCGTTATCATTATCAGCAAAAAAATGACCTTTATAGGTGGGGTTCAACACCCCCCCCCCAAGGTCATATTTAATTCGGTCCGTCCCTCCATCCGTCCGTCCAGCCGTCCTTCCGTGTGTGCTCTTTCGACATAGCGACTTTAAATTGCCAGAATGGATTTGTAGTCCCAATATTTCGGTTGGGCTCGTTAATAAGTGAAAGCGGTCGAATAGTTTCAGAGTTAGGCTGATTTGAAATTTTATTGTCCACTCGTCGATATCCCATGAAGTACTGATTCGATCAGATTGAATCTTTGTATGTAGTTCAAGAATACCGACACGCAAATCAGTGCAAAATTTCGTGTTGATCCTATAATCAGAAAATTAAAAAAAAGGTTTGTCCCACATTTTTCAGAGTTTCGTTGAAAAATCTCTGTTTTCTCCACAAATACTGATCATATTTGAACGAAATTTGGCATAGATCTTGGAATTAGTATGTTACAAAAATGGTCCGAATTTTAATTTGACACGATATTCACTTTCGGAGATATAAGGGAAAGAATATGTCAAATTTCGTTGCCACTTGAAATTCTGACGTTAGTTTCTCGATATCTCAAGAAGTACAGATACGCGAACAGGTGACTGCTTTGGCAACGAATTTGAGAAAGCGTGGTAAAACTCCTGACCTCACGTTAGTGCTTTTCTATATTTCTTTGGGTGAAACCCCTCCAATATCACCAAGTATGACTGGTGCCGATATTTTTAACATGAAACATAAGCTTCAGGTTCCTGTCCGCCACTGTTTTGCGGCATTTTCGACCACGCAAAGACAACCGAGCACGGTTGGAAGCACACAACGATACTGGTCTAATTAGGAAATTGATTCGAAGCCAAATTACGATCGCTGGGTGTAGGTTCGAGTCCCGACGGTGTGTGGCTTTATTAGATCGCTGCCGAATCGGTGTACAAATCTCATTATGACTACTGGCATGTGTGTGAGAGTATTATCAATGATTTATTGCCAGCCGGATTATCGGCCTCAATAAGAATATATACACGTTTCGGTTGAAAAGTGGACGTTATTTCCTGATGACGGTGTCGATCGGGGTTTCATCGATGTCATGAGTAATAGGGTTTAGCGGAATTATGAGCTGATAATGGGGAATGGTTCGTTTATTATTGTCAACAATAAAACTCAGGAATCAGGCAGAGAGGAGAGGCAGAGATAGATGAAAGATGAATTTTGATTTTCAGAGGATGGGAATGGCTAATTTCAAGCCAGTGTCGAACTGTTTGATATGCAAATACTTCCTTAAAATTTTACACTTATAAATGATAATTCTTTCTCGTTTCAAATATTTTTTTCACAGATATTCGGAGAGAAAATCTGAACAAAATTCTAGATGAGCACTGACGTAAAGTCAGCAGCATTTGCGCGCATGATCAAATTGGTTGCCAAAGCCTCATCTTTTCACGTATTGAAACCACCGAACGCACTTTCGGTTATCTTTTAATCATACCTACCTCATAAAGTTCTGTAGAAGGTTAGGGTTCATATTATCATGTTATGTATTAACGAAAACTCCTACAGGTAGTTTGTATATTGATCGATTTGCCTCTTGACATCAAAAGCACCGACGTTTCGGTCTCAAATCGGACTTTTCTCAAACCTAAAAATTAAACGAGTCATCACATTGAAATATATTAATCTGTTCCACCGTGTGCTTGCTTTTTTCTTCTCGAAATCCAACATATGGTTTCATTTCTTCCCCTATATACTATTATCTATTATATTATTACAGAACTTTGGTGTAACGAACTATTAACATCAAACATTGGTTAGGATCATAGAGCGCAGTTTAACAGTTTAACAAGGGAGCATAGAAGTCTTCAATCAGAATCCCAATTATTTTCTTAAAGGAATTAATAGACTGTTATATATGGTGCTGAGTATATTGATATCTTCTCTATAATTCACTGTTTTATTCAGTGTTATGTGAATCATTTCACTTACAACAATAGTTGTTTTTCTCATGGTCAAGTATTGTCGTTCCTTCGGCATTGAATTTGTGTTCTCCGTTGAATGTATGTGAAGTCAGAGCAGTTTTCTCACTATGAATAATGTTGTTGGAGTCTGTTTTATGTGGTTTGAATCAGACATTCAACGAAGGGCACGAATTCAATTTCGAAGGTACGAAAATACTTGACCATGAAAACAACAACTATCGTAGAAGCATAAGTGAAACAGTGAATTATAGAGAAGATGTCAATAGACTCAGCACCATATATAACAGTCTATTAATTCCTTAAAGAAAAAAATTGGGATTCTGATTGAGGACTTCTATGCTTCCTTGTCAAGTTTGTGGGACTGCGCTCTGTGATCTTAACCAATATTTGATGTTGATATTTCGTTACACCAAAGATCTGTAATAATATAATAGATAATTGTATACAGGGGAAGAAATAAAACTATATGTAGCATTTTGAGAAAAAAAACCAGCATACGGTGGAACAGATTAATATATATTATTGTGATGACTCGATTCCTGTGAAATCATTAATGTTGGTTTTGTGAAATTTGTCATGTTCAAGATTTTGTAATGGGTTCAATTTTCAGTATTAAAAAAGGTCAGATATGAGACCGAAACGTAGGTGGTTTTGATGTAAAGAGGATAATCGATTAATATCCAAACTATCCAAATAACTGAAAGAGCTTTCGTTAATTCTGTAGAAGTCTTCAAGCTATCATTTTCCGATAAAGCAATGGATTTCAATTCGATCTAATCTATATTTTTGGAAATATTGGAAAAATAAACTTTGGATGTGTACATCTACGGAATCATTGGGCAGATTTTACCCCTTCACGAATTCAAATTTTGTTATTTAGCCTCGAACCTACTCTAAACATTCGTAGCTTTTCATAAGTTACAGCATTTGTTGCACTTTCTTTTTGGAAGAAAGTGGTTCGTCAATACTTAATTCATTAAAAAAAAGATTTTTTTTTGCTCTTCAGTCCTATGCTTTTTTTAAACAAGTTCACTGTGTGAAATATCATTATTTTTCTTCATGTTGGACTTAAGAAGCTCGTATTCTGCGTTTAGAAAAGATTCATGTAGAGGCTATTGCTTGAACCCTTATCCTAAATGATGCACTTCATCATTATTTTATAGCTCTAAAAAAATATGGAACTTTGTGTACAACTCCTCGAAATTATTTTTTCCAAATGTTCATTCAGGTTGAATTATATTCTTTTTCTCGACTCGATAGCACCTAAGTTTGACTTAGGAGGCTGATTTATGATTGATCCATTATTGTTGCAAATATGGATCATTAGATTCCTGTTTTCGAGTTAGTGAATATATTATTCATTTTAAACATATCATTAAAAGTAACCAGCCGATATTTATCTTGACAACGGCCGAATGGAAGTGAATTTGACATCGGACACTTTATCAGTTATTCCAGTCAAGACGCTCCAAACAATTTCCGGCGATGCATTCGGAAATACAGACATCTCAGGAAAACCGCGAAAAAATATTATGACTTGGATGGAAATTACAGACACCGAAAAAATTTTCATGCTCAAAACTACCCATTATTCATCAGGGAACAATATTTTCCTAGAACAAAATTATACCAACTGAATATAGAAGTTCAAACCCAAACGCAGATAATAAAGAAAATTTCCTTGCTCTCATGTTGCCGAAGCTTTCTGTTTGTTTCCTTTTGTTGACGTCGTCATTAAAAGTTATTTCCGGGGAAAACTACTCGTTAGGCCACGTTTCCGGATCAGGGAAAGCTAAGATTGTCTTACTTTTCTTCGAGCGGAGAAGTCGTTGATTTTCATCCTTGGAATGGGACGTCTCAGCGATTTCTGAGTCTTTGGGGCGGCAGAAACCGCAAGGAAGATGCTAGAGGAAAAGTTACTGGAGGTCGAAATTCACCGGATTTTTGGAGAACCGGTATTGTGGAGGCATTTCGGAATTGTGCGGGTCACCGATGCGATGTTGTTCGTCGTTTGTTTGCCATTCAAGTTGTTTCCCACAAGTTTATTCCGAATGCGACGTTCAGGGACGGCTGTACAGGGTGTTTGCCTACAAAATTTGATCATGAAATACAAAAAATATTTCTGTTATACGTCTACCTAATATCTTTTGGAACGTTTCATTATTTATTTGAATTTGAGAGTTTTTTGCGTCAGAAGATTAATTACAAACTCAACTTTCTGAGAAAAGACCAACTAGTTTCGACTTCAAATATCATCATCAGGGCTACAAAACGCAAAACAAGTATTACAGTTCAAATATTACATCGTCTAAATAATAGCATTAAAACTATTTTCAAAAACAAAGTAAATCATATTTAGTCTATAAGTGAGGTTACAGGTTCAGTAAAATGATTAAAAAGAATTCTAGTTACATAATAACAGCTACTTTCATGAGAAATCGTCAACAAACTGAGGTGATTTCTGAGGATGTGCGGATCAAGATGACAGCTAGATGTACATAAGTGGACCTGTGAATAGATTTTTATTTATTTCCAACTCAGTAGGTAAATGATAATATATAGTATTTAGATTTGCAATTTCGTTTCTTTTATTGATTGTATTTTTGTCTTGTTTGATATCATCTCATGGGTTAAGCATGGTTTCCAATTTTTTGTTGGCCTAATATCTCAACTTAGCCCGAGACGAAATAAAATGAGTGAAGGGTATCTTTTAAATGTGCTGCCTATGCAGTATTATCTTTCTGGCTTTTTAGTAGTTTAAGTATGTTAAGGAAAACTGTGTTGTGTACTGAAATCCTATCCTTCAGATAACGACTAGTATGTCTAATATATGTTGATTGGCAGTGGATGATTTTCACATCCTCGGAATAGATGGAACTATTGAACTCTACAACATATTAATAACCATCCATCAGTTGAGAGCACACAGTAATGCTTGAAAATGTTGGGTCGAGTTGATGTATTTCAAGAAAATGGTATTTCGGCTACTCAGTCATAGTCAAGATTCATGAAACCTCATAAACATATCAAGGTCAGGCACCTGCTCATGGTCTGCATGCTGAACCGATGCCGATAGCAGCGGGAATATAAGGATGCGAAAAATTCCGTCAATCTCGACAATATTAGGATCGAACGGGGTGTAGTTTTGCAGGCAATATTAGGATCGAACGGGGTGTAGTTTTGCAGGCTTCAGAGATTATTTTTCAGATATTTTTCACCAAATTCTTTTGTGAGAATAAGCAATGTTATCCTTCCTTCCTTTTCCATTTCATTTATATTTTTAACTTCCCAAAAACTTTCGAATAAAACTAACTGTGGCCTTTAAATGTTTCTCCGTGATAATCAAGTTTGAACCTCCGAAATCTCATTTCCCGATAAAATACTGGATTTCAATTCGATCTAATCTGTATTTTTGGAAATATTGGAAAAATAAAATTTTGAATGGGTATATCTGCGGAATGGTTAGGTGGATTTTACCCATTTACAAAGTTAGCGTTCGTCATTAAGGTCCAAACCTTCTCTACAGATATCAAGTTTCTAAGTTGTTTCTTTCGGAAGTTATTATGTTAATGGTCTGCTGTTCGGCCGCCGTAAACTCGACATTTGTAGCGTAGGTTTGGGGCTTAATAACCGAGGTCGTTTCGTGAATAGGTAAAATCCAGCCAATGATTCCGTAGATATACCCATTCAAAATAATATTTTTGCAATATTCCCAAAAATACAGATAAGATCGAATTGAAATCAAGTAGTTCATCGAAAAAAACATAAAAAAGCACTGACACGAAATCAACAGCTTTTGCGCGCATGTTCAACGGATATCACCAAAAGTGAACATGCGCGCAAAAGCTTCTGACTTCAAGTCCGTCCTTTTCTAGGGTTTTCTGGGGCATTATTATCTAAACACCAGTATCTTGTCGGAACACTCTTGCATTTCGTTGTGAATAAATCATAAACAATATTCTTGGCCATTCATGTTATATATTGCATTCAACAATCCAACCCTATACCTTTTTTGGGTATGTTTCAGAGAAATCTCTCGATGGAAAAATTGTTGAGTACTCTAGAGCGATGGACAATTCATTTCTTACACCTGAGAATATTTTATAAACTTTGCAGTTTATAATTGCAGCTTTCTTGGTCTGCTAGCGGTAGAATTCAGAAGTGGAGTTTCTTCTGCCATCGAGTTATTTCATTGGTGAAATTAGGTATCTGTGAAGAAACAAGTATTCCTAATGGCTGCTTTATTGCCGTCAGTGTTCTGAAAGAAGTTACTTCACATTCAGAGAGAATTTCTTATAACCAACTATCTACGACAAATTCATAAACTTCCCTTGCGATTAATAAACATAAATGTGATACCAAGAAATAGAAACGTTGCAATTCCAGCCTTCATAAGGTATTAAGTACTTTCGACCGATAAATCACTGTGATGCTGGAATAACAGGAAAATATTCTCTTTTTCGACTATATTATGGTACAGCAAAAACACGAAGAAAAGAAAATATCCAGTCGCCATGGTTTCCCTCCTGTCCTCTCGAGTAATCCGATTTTGAATGACTCTAACAATGTGCTGAAATCGGCATAAAACGAAATGCCCCGTTCATAATGCTTCTTACGATAAGAAGCGGAAACCCCATTTCTAGTTGGTCGCTGTTGATTCAGTCCTGCTATTTCTTGTAGGGAAAATATACATATGTTTGCAGGATATGAAATGTGTGCCCAGGAAGAAGACTGAGTTCTGAAGCATAAGGGAAAAGAACCTTCTTTTCGGACATATATAGGATCAGGAAGTATGCTTTGAATTATTGGAGTGTTCATTATGGAAAATCAATGTTGAAGAAGTCTTTGTAACGGAATGTCGTGTTGGCGTTTAGATATTGTTAGCCACTTTCGGGATCATGTTGATGATTTCGACAGTGATGGGTCCTGAGGATTGCTTACGGCCTAGTTAATAACTCACGCAGAAAGAGGACTGAGTCCTGGAGCAGAAAAAAAAATGGTTACTGAGGACATAAATTGTAAAAAGAAGTATGCTTTCAAATAATGAGGTGTTCATTATGGAAAATCAATTTGGGGGAAGGCTTGGTCATCAACTTTGGTGATGTTCTCGACATTGATATAACTTGAAGATTGCTTCAGGAACACTTTGAAAAATAATTGTAGAAGCTTCGTTGATAACTCACTCCAGGAAGAAGACCAAGTTCTGGAACAGAAAGGAAAAAACCTTCACTTCGGACATATATAGGATCAGGAAGTATGCTTTGAATTATTAAGGAAACATTAAGGAAAATCAATGTTGGAGAAGGCCTTGTCGTGGACACTCGTATTGGCTTTTAGATATTGTTAGCAACTTTCGAGGTCCTATTGATGATTTTGACAATGATAACTCACGCAGAAGGAAGACTGAGTCATGAAGCAGGAAGAAAATAATAGTTACGGAGGACAAAGATGGTATAAGGAAGTATGCTTTGAATTCTTGGGTAGTTCATTATGGAAAATTAATTTTAGGGAAAGCTTTTTCATCAACTGTGGTGACCGCTTCAATGTATTTTCAGTAAGTTTTAATTGTCGTATCGATGTTCTTGACATTGGTATAACTTGAAGGCCACACTTTGAATCATAATTGTAGCAACCTAGTTGATAACTCGCTCCAGGAAGAAGACTGAGTTCTGAACACACAAGGGAAGAGGATTGTCATGGTAGACAAAGAAAGGTTCAGGGACTATGCTGTAAATAATTAGTGTTCAGTGTTGAGAAGGTTTTGTCGTGGACTGTTATAATGACATCGAGGTATTCCAAGTGAGCTCTGATGGCCGTATTGATGTTATTTTTGAAATAGTTTGAACCACGCAATTTGCAAGTGTTTTTTTCATGAGTAATGAGCTTATTTCAGTTTTTAATAGTTCTCCTTCAGGTAGTGTGAATGAAAACCCAGAAAAATTCTGGAAAATAACAAAACAAGTTCAGACATTGTCTAAGATTTGCCTAACTTATGACAGAATAGTGTGTAACTACTCTTGTATCCACTCACGCTCTCTGCGTCTAACAACGGTATGTCTGGACGAAGAAAACTTGGAATGGAAATAAAAAGTCAGAATCGTCAATCGAACTGAAAGAGAAATCTGGCTTGCTGTCTATTTTTTCGAGTTAATTTGTACCATACTTGATAATTGTGCTTTGCAGAATGACTGAATCTTTCTGCGAAAGCTCAATACCATGAAAGTAACAGAAGACGAGTGAATTTTCACATTTTCTTCATGAAACATGAGGTTCCCTGAGTTAACGAGTATTGAATGCCAACCAATAACTCCTCAACTCGGCTAATGAACAATACAGGAACAATACAAACGATATTCAGAGCGAATAGTGACCTTTCAGAGTACAAATCTGACTCTTTCATCAGACAAAAAAGAAAATGTTTAGACTCTTTCTCTAATCAAAGCAAAACTGAACGTATTTTTGATTTTTTGGCTTCCATTACTTCGTCTGATGAAAGAGTCAGATTTGTACTCTGAAACGTCACAGTTCGCTTTGTTCATCGTTTGTATTGTTCCCGTATTGTTCATTAGGCAATCTGTTTTCCAACAAACTGCCCTTGACAAAAGGTTTGATCCTGCAATTCGTAAGGGCGTTCCCAATCAAAAAACAATTATTATTTCATTTTTAATAGTTCTGTTTCAGATTTTGGGGGTGAAAACTCAGAGAACCCTAAAAAATAATGCAAAATCCTCCCAAAATAAGCTTTAGTCGATACCTATCGTTCTAGTATTTTATTTCTTCTTTACCATTTATAACCCATTTATCAACAAAACTGTTCGTTCTTAATGTACTTATAATTTTTTTTTCTATCGTGTTGTGACCTTCTTCGAATACCATTATATGCATTATATTGCCTTTATTTTCTCAATAGTTGACAACATTTTTCTATATTGGTCTCTCTCCAAATGAAGTTAACTCTTCCAGTTTAGATGGACACTGTTCCTAAACCTTTTTTCGAGCAACCACTTTCTCATCGTTCCACCATACACACACAAAATTATATGAAGTTAATGCGCTTGGTATGAAATTGGTAAACAACAAATTTGAGGGAAAATACACAATGTGGGACAGAATAAATTCGAACCGAAATTAAGATTCGAAACAATACAACATCCCGACACTAAGTTTGAAAAATTGTTGATTCTGCCACTATTGTATTTCAATGAAATTGAAAAAGTACCGCCATAATAAACCGCGGCCCAACAGAAACACATTTCGCCAACAAAAATAAATCAGCCATAGTGTATAAAGCCCTCTAATATTGAGCGCGTCAACCGTAATATATTGGCAATTGCAGAGAAGGCGAGGCATGGGATTGTTCAAATGCGAAGAAAAACCGAATCAATCTTTTCTGCGAAGTGCTGTGCACTAAAGTGTGACCAGTAAATCATCGCTAGGGGATTTCACACCCTCGTTACTGCGGAATATCTTGTCTACATGACGTTCGTTCGGGTAATAACAAGTTGAAAAAATTCAAGAAAGGCACTGAAGTGAATTCAATAATTTAAATTTTTTTTCATTTTTCCATTGAATCATCTCTTCGGGAGTTCTGGAAGCAAATTTAACAGAAATTCAAACAATGTTGTTTGTGAATGGATGGTTGACCCATCAATACAGGTTGATTCTTTAATTTGGTCCTTTATATTAACCATAGATTTCCCTCATCAACTAGAACACTTTTAACGTGCTTGTTTCTTTATCATTTTTTTAGATTCGGTTTTGACGAAAAGGCTGTTCAAGTTCTGAAAGTAATCAGTTTTGGCATGATTATTCCTTATGAGATGTTTCAATGATAACTTTTTTCCTACCCCATACGGTTTCCTAGTTATAATGACTCACTGATCCATATCTATGAAGAATCATCATGAAGATTGCAGATAAAGATTATCTCGAGTCATTGAAGAAATCTTCATTCATTTCAGAAAACTGCATTGATCTGCATAGTTTTCTCTGAAAGACACCCTTCCATGATATCCAACGTTGAAGGTTTGATGCTCCGATAAAATTTGGGAAAGTTCACTATTTTCAGGTATCCACCCCCAAGCTAGTGAAGGCCTCAAATGAGGCTCCACCCACGTCCATCCAGGCCACAGAATGGGCATTGTCACTCCTCTGTTTGACCAGATCAAAGAACATGAAGTTTGGAGTATTCTGTAGACTAGATTCTCGAGAAAAGTCATTGAGTTCTATTAATCTGTTCACACTGATAGAGTTTCTTCATATAATTCATTCATATAATAAATCTAATAAGGAAGATAGGAATATTTATGAAACTCTCGATTTGGAATGGGTGATGATGAATCTCTAAAAAATTCAATATGGTGCAAATAATTGGATATTGCGTAAATATGAGGTTCAAGATCAGTGTTTCAACAACCAATTTTAGTGCAATATTTTCTTTGCATAAGAATTGGTTGTTTTCGTTGTTAATTCATGGAAATGATATTTTAGACTACACTCCACTGCCCTCCACTTGTCAGTGTAGTAGAGTATAGAGTATATGTTCTTTGATTATCTGCAAATCATGGATGACTAGTCTGTGCTCCCTTCGTTTTCACGAATAACATTGATACCTTGCTTCTATTTCTATAAATTAGGTATATTAACTATTATTATTATCCATACATTATTTTCAAGCATTTCCGAGAATAAATTCATTTTGACAAATTCAAATTACGATTATTCATTTCATTCAGTCAGAATGGGGTTAATATATATGTGGGCTTCCTTCGTCTCTGAATAAAAGTCTGAAACTTGATATTTTTGAATACATGTTGAGTACAAGAGGTATTTATCATCTCAATATTTAGTTCATGAAAAGGAAGTCTTCCAGAGTTGCGTTTTCAGAAATATCTCAAGAAATCATTTGGAACGATAGATACTACGATTCATCTGTCTGAACATTTCCTAGAAATATTCTTATGAGTATGTAACAAAATTCATAACTTTTCAATTGAATTATTATTAACAGGTACATACAAAATTTATGAACCATATTTTTAGGAAAGGAGATCTAAACTATCCCATAAAATCCCTGAGTAAAATCAATCTCCCGTACCGTTTTCACCATTGTTTTGGCATCGAAATGACTTCCTGTATCCATCATCAGTGAACGTGTTCTTATAATAAACCTTATATTCCTCCTTATTTTCTTATACATATTTCATATCATTAATGAGTAGGTGTTCCACATTATTTGTTTAACTCGTCTTATGTATAAGTAAGAATCCATAATTTCAAATATCTGATTAACTTTTTGGGAAATAGTTTCATCACATAAATCAGATTATAGCTCAATTTTTATTTAGATATAGCTCAATTCTTATTCAGCGGAATTCATTGTATGGACTTGAGAGTGCGACCTTAGCGCCATCATCGTTTACAGAACCATGTAGGACAATATTTGACAATTCTAGGACCGCGTTTTGGACCAAAAGTTTCAGTGGATTATAGTGGAAAAGTGGCGACGACTGATTTGTTCTATGCATGCATAGAATATATCAGGTTTCAACACTTTCCTACTATTACCTGCTAGAATTTTGGGTCCAAACGCGGACCTAGAATTGTCAAATATTGTCCTATTGGCTCTGTAAACGATGATGGTGCTGGGGTCGCTTTTCCAAGTTCATACAATTGATTCCGCTGAATAGAAGTGAATTGAGCTATAATCTGATTGATCTGATGAAACTATTTCCCAAAAAATTGATCATATATTTGAAATTATGGATTCTTACTAATATATAAGAGGAGTTTGACGAATGTGTAACATCTACTCATTAATAATATGAAATATGGATAAGAAAATAAGGAGAAATATGAGGTTTATTGTAAGGATATACCTACATGGGTGGATACAAGAAGTCATTTCGAAGCGAAAACAACGGTGAAAATGGAACGGGAGATTTATATTACTCATGGATTTTTTTGGATAGTGTGGATCTCCTTTCATGAAAATATGGTTTATTAATTTTGTATGTACCTATGTAATAAATTTTTAATTCAAAAGTTAAGTTACATATTCATGAAAATATTTCGCGCAAATATTCATGTTTATTATAATTGAAATATGAATTTGCACTTAGCTGACCATGTTCATATGAATTTATCAGACAAATTTCAAACAGACAAATTAATCGTATTATCTATATTTCTAAACGTGTTCTTGTGGTATTTCTGGAAACGAAACTCTGAAATACTTCCTTTCCATGAATTTAATACTGAGATAATAAATATCTACCTCTAGTAATGAACAGGTATTCGCAAATAACAAGTTTCAGACTTGTATTTTCAGTGTATTCAAAGACGAATTATACCTTATATATTATCGCCATTCTGACTGAATGAAATGAATAATAATGATTTGAACTTGTCGAAATGAATTCATAGTTTTGAAAATAATGTATGGTTCAACTCGAAAAATTTGGAAGAAGTTCTGATTTGACTAGTTTTGTTATGACACGTCGGTTACTTCAGTAAATATTTCAGATTTTTGTTTCGTTCCCATATTCCCAATCAGTACTGGCCAGTATCAGTAATTTCGAAACGCTTCGTACTGATACGAAGAATTACCGAAGCAGCGCCAGTAAAATCAACTGTCAAAATTTACTGACAAGTACTGGCCAGGAATATCGGAACTCAACTTTTATATGGCAGATTTTCCTATGCCGGCATCTATCAGCGAAAACTGAAGTAGGACAACAAAGCCGTATTTTGACAACATTTGGACCTCATTTCGGACCCAAAATATGTCAAAGAGGGTCCGTACCTTGCATTCTATGCATTCGAGTTCTATGCATTTGGGTCTGCCCTAATAATGGCAAAAACATCAGTCAAAATCGACAGAAACACGGGTCGGGTTGCCATCTCCAGATTCCAAAAACATAACTCCATCCTAATCAAGTTGAAAGCTCCAAATCTAATTAAAATTCGGATGAAATTCTTATTAGCTAATGCTTCGCTGGATAAATACAGCTTCATCGAACCCAGTCAACCCTCAATCCACAAATTACTTAGTAAAATTTTGCCACTGAAATTCGTCTGATGCATTTGAGTGTCAACGGACAAATTCGTCGAACATTAATTTGTTTTTACTTTCCTGCCAGGTAAGAAATTCGTGATGCTCTTTTTTGGTGGAAGGATTGTCGACCTCTCAGGTTCGAGAATTGATGGGTTCGTGGAACAGGTTATTAGCATAAATTCTCTATTGATTATTCATATTGAGGAGGCTTGTTTAAAATTATATGGCATGTTCTGAAATCCCACTGATCGTTATTATAAGTCATTGGAAATGGAATTTCATCGAAAGAGTTGTTTCTCATTTTCAAAAATTATTTTGTACTGAAAATTAAGCAGATTTCATTATTTCTAACCGAAATGCTCCTCAGAATACCAAGACCCTCTTGTGGTTAGGAATGAAAAAAACTATTGTCTGGATGAAACAGAATTGTGATACATTAAAGAAAGCTTGAATATATATATCTAACCTGGTTTCTCCTTCGAAAATTCGTATTCGAAATTAATACAGTTTCATAAAAAGCCCGGACGTGAAGTCAGGAGTAGATTCTTCTGAAAGTTATTTTGTTCACGATCAGAAGTTGGGCCGACCGTAAACACATTAACTTCAGAAAGAATGTAAATAGGAAATATATTTGTAGAGTAGGTTTTCAGTTTGATCGATAAATTTGAATGCTTAAATGGGTTGAATTCGCCAATCATTCTTCAGATAATTACATCCATTCAAAATTTTGGATCGAATTTCAATCTAGTACTTGATCGAAAATTATAGCATGAGGTTCATGCAGAATTTCGTGAGGACCATAGGAAAAAAAACTGCGTTTGGAGGGTCAATACTCGTATAGATGACGGCTTTGACAATGGGACAAGCCCGTAAAAGCTCATGACCGTACGCCACTACTTTTATAGGCTTTTTCCGGAATAACTCAGAACATGCTGACTCGATCAAGATGAACCTTGATTACTAGTTCGAAAGAGCTGATGAAAACCTTATGATCTTAAATTATCCTGAAGTAATTACGTATGAACCTTCGAACCGTCATTTTTCGATCAAGTACTCTATTTTGATTTTATTTTATGAGTATTTTTGAAAACATCGAAAAAATTAAATTCTGAATGGGTATATCTGCGGAATCATTGGGGTGATTTCACCCATTCACGAATTCGGCGTCGTTATTGAGGTCCAAACCTTCTCTACAAATAACGGCTGAACGTAATCACAATAATTTCCGAAAGAAACAATTTAGAAACTCGCTATTTGTAGAGAAAGTTGGATCTTAATTTCAAAGGTCGAATTCGTGAATAGGTGGAATCCACCCAATGATTCCGTAGATATACCCATTCAAAGTTTTATCTTCTCAATATTTTCAAAAATTCAGATGAACCCATTCAAAAGTTCTTCCCATCGTAACTTAGGTCCAAATCTACTCTGCAAATATCGAGGTTTAAGTTGTTTTTTTTTGGAAATTATTATCCCCACGATGGGCTCGACGAAATGATACTTTGCATAGACCTTTGAGTAAATATTTGAAACCTGTCATCAAAGTAAGATAAATTTCGTGATTTTTTTTTGTGTATAGTTAATATTTAAAAATATTAATTATAAATTGCTCAAATTTATTGAATCTACAAAAATTGTACAAATAGACTCACACTCTCAAACAGAAACAACAACATTCTCACCTACAAACATTAACCAAACTAAAATTGAAATTCACACTGTAGGAACAGCTAGCCGACCAAACAATAGTTTGAAAGGTTCTAGGAAGCGAATTCAAAACAGAGACTTATTTCGTTTATTTTGAGGTTTTTCAATATGGAAAAACCGTATCTCACTAAAACTCTCAGGAACGTTAAAAAAATTATACCACACATGGACACCGATAAGAACAAATACCTTATTAACAAATTAAAATGATGCGCCTTAATTATAGACAACATATAATACACACTAACTTATTTTAAGTATACTGGATGTTTCTCTACATACTTCCATTCCTCGTTGAAAAATAAACCATCATGTGATGATATTCAAGGTGACTGACCCTGTATATTCCCCCATCGCAATCTTAACAACAGAAAGTCAACTAACACAACTGCCTCGTATCCCAAGAAATCAGGAGGATAATACTTCACGATAATGAAGTGATTTATCTCAAGGCGGCGAAGAAAACAGCCCCAAATCCCAACAACACATGTTAACCTAATTGACGTGAGTACCTGAAAACGGATGCAACCCTCGTTCACGTATCGCGAACCGCCCTTTCTCGCTGAGCAGAAATTAATGTGAAGGATCCACAGAATGGTGCTCCACACCGTTAACGTGAGCCCCATCATTCTGGCCGTACAAATCTCTCGAAAGAAAACGCTCTGCCTTGTTCTCCTCTCTTGTCCCTCGCCGTCTTCCGTTTGTTCGGTATGTTCTTTCTGGTTCTCTTTGCTTATCCAATCTTGGTCCTGGTCGATAGTTAACGGTCGAAAGGAACGCTATGAATTAGCCCGAGGGTCGTGTCATTTATTTACCGAGCAGAAGTGGGCACTCCATGCCAATTATTTGCTTGGCTTTGATTTGTGGATCTCCCACTTGCCCAGATTTGGATTGCATGAATGCTGAGCACCGTATATATATTTTCCTTTCAGGTTTTCCCAAGGTATTTTTCGGTGAAAGGATCTTTCTTGGGGATTAGAAGCACGGTAGAGATTATAAGATTAGACTCGTCATTTGCATGTACAAAAGTTTGTTGTCAATTTTGTTTCATGAGGAAAGCTGTTCATGAAGCGTAAAGACTAAAGTTATTTTAAATTATTGTCTGTGTTAACATATGAGCTTAACAAAATGCCGCAAGCTCGAAGACTTCGAAATTATCACAATGTTAACGATTTTGACATGGGTGAATTGTGCCTGTCTCGATGATGGTTTGTCTTTCGTAAAATTATCTGCTATATTGTCCGATGTCATTAATGCTTACCTATTCTCCATATATTGACAAATGGACGTGAAGGAAACTAGTTCTATGAGGTGGTTTTCCTACTACGTGTTGAATCGCTGATGGATTGTTTGAAAAAAAAATCTAGAAAAGCACTGACGTGAGGGTAGGAGCTTTTACGCGCTTGTTCAAATTCTGACTATTAGATCAACACGAAATTTTGCACCTAGTTGCGTGTTAGTAATCTTCACCTGATTACGAAGTTTCAATCCGATTGCATTTATACTTCTTGAAGTATTGCGGAAATAACTTCAAATTCCAAATAACAACGAAATTTGGCACATTTTTTTCCTTATATCCCGGAAGTAAATATCGGATCGATTTGAGATTCGAAACATTGTTGTTGAATATTGATTCTAAGGTTTGTGCTGTATTCCATGGAATTCTTATCTATATTTCCTTAGAAAAAAGAATTTTTCATCAGAAATTTTAAAAATTTTCGAATGAAAATTTTTTTCAAATTTTCTAACTACTGGATCCACACGAAATATTGTTTCAAGTTGCGCGTTGGTATTTCAAAACTGTCCACGAAGTTTCAGTTTGATCGAGTCAATACTTCATGAGATATCGAGGAATAAAACTCAAAATTTCAAATGGGCCTAACTACGAAATTTTCTAACCGATTCATTCCATTAACAAACTCAACCGAGATACTTGGAACCTAAACCTAATCTGACAATTTCAGGTCGCTAAGTCTTTTCCTTCGAAAATTACACCACATACAGCACATATAGACCGACAGAACTGAATTTGACCACGGATTCTTCTTCAGAGAGTTCAAAATTCGAAAGTTACAGACATCGTGACGAAATGATAATGGATAGAGGTTCTGAGTTGATTCTATCGAAAGTGTTGTGTTTTTACATTCAACCCAATATTCCCAGAAGTCAGAAGTACAGACTGAATAGAATTGAAATTCATTCCTTGATTCATGCAGATTTTCGTGAGCATAATATGACGAAAAAACCACCAAAATTTTCAATCAGCGAGAAAAGCTGGGTTTGACAGAGTCAATACGTAAAGAGATGACCATTTAAGTCACGAATTTGACCATGACCACAAAAGCTGCAAACTTCACGTCAGTGCATTTTGATTTTTCATTTTATTGATAAAGAAATAGATATGATAGATTCGAAGAACTGATTTTTTATGCTATTACAAAATTCTATGTATTCCATGAACAAAATACCTGGACTTCAAACTCGTTAGAGAAAACAAAGTCTGGTCTTCAGGAACTTTCACTCCACACATTATAATACCCCAAAATCGCTGCATTATCATACTTTCGTCAAGTCTGTAGTCCTCGACAGCTAATGCATCTTCCGAGCCAGGAAAATATCTGGCCGCTTTATTCCCAAACGGAACATGAATATCGCTGTGTGAGGGAATTTGCCGGGCCCATTCGTTCTCATTAGACAGCTATAACACTAGGCAAGAGACATTTCGGAATATTTACAGCAAGAATAAAAGCCAATTCCAAATGAAACTTCCTACTTCCCATTTATATCATTTCTAATTATATTTCAGGCTAGATGGATAGTTACGAACTTTTCTCACAGATCATGATTTCAGTGATCGATAAGGATGATACCCGATGTTTTTTTCACAAGTGGCAAGGGAGACTCGGAAATAATAGGAGAAGTTGTTGAAAAGGCTTTTATCTGCGGTACTCAGTTCATTGTGTTTTTTGAGGGCTCAATGTACACTTAAAGTCCCTAACTCAGAATAAATTCAGTCAATCGAAGATAGTTCTTCTGCTGAGAGTATGCTCGAACAGGTAGAGAAGTTCTTTTAATTGTGCTCTTTTGATGTGAGAGAAAGTTACACAGCTTGTCCCAATATTTAGATTCGGCTTTATCAACTTTATATCCAAGTTGTAATCTTGCTTAAACTATAACTCTTCTGAAAGGGTATATCCAGCGACATATGTGCATCAAATATAAAATATTTATTCGATTCGAAAAGCTGGATATTTGACCTAAAGTAATGAGTTGAATACTCGGTTCTTTCGCCATTTTGTAACACTGTTCAAACGGTATAGTATTTCATTTTCATCTGAAGAGTGCAAATTGAAATATGAGTCAGCCTGCCGGAGTATTTATAACGAAGAAACTTTTTTTGATTCACTGAATCAATTCCAAGCTGGAGACTTTCATTAGAAGAGGATAAATGTACCTTATGTCATTCGACAATTTATTTAAATTGCTATCACTGTCACTGTTTCATCAGCTTGGTAATTGGTTTTCCGTCTTAGGTGTCTATTCTTGAATCTTGGAAAGAAAATAAGTGGGTGTGCCGACGCTGTTGACAAGGCAACGCGGTGCACTTATGATAGAACGATAGATAACGTTCATACCATCTCGTTCAAGAATAGGGCCTGTAGTGTTTTTATCGTTACAAGCACAGGTAAATGTCTGTTCGAGTGTTGCTGTAAAGCCTTCCATTTTCTTCCCAAAATTCCGTGTTCTTTTGTTTCAAACGTCTTCGAAGGCTTTTGATTCAGGGACAGTCAATTTTGGATAAGGCTACAAGGAAGTATATTATATTCAGATATTTGTGACTAATCATTATCCTACGATATCGAACATTTTTGAGTTTGAAGCGCAATAAGTACTTCAAGAAAACTGTTCCATTGATAACTTGGTAAGAAACAATATAGGGGTGCGATGTTTTTAATTCGAAAATGGGTGAAATCTACTCCATGACACCGTCGATATGTTCATTCGATATTTTATTTCTCCAATATTCTGAAAATACAGATTCGATCGAATTGAAATTGAGTAACTCCTCAGAAGATAATGGCGTCAAGGCTCATGCAAAATTCGTTAGAATCATATCTATGAAATAATCGGACGCATAAGACCCATAGACGGATTGAGCTGAATTTAGGCAAACTATTATAACGTATTAACATCAAGGTTTATTATTTTGTTGTTTTTTATGGATTTTGGCTCATAATATCTGAAACAAAACTGTTAAAAACTAAAGAAATATTTTTTATCGAAAATTCCTTCGCAAATTGTAGGATTGATTTCTTGTCAAGGGTGGTTTTTAAGAAAACAGCTGGCCTATTGAACAAAACCTGAACAAAACAAACTTCCAGAGTACAAATCTGATTCTTTCATCAGACACAAGAGATAATTTACAGAATTATTATCTTTTGATTTTTCGTTTCTTGGGACTTTCGTCGAATTGATATTTTTGAGAAACCAGAGCAATACAGCTTTACTTGGTTTAAAGTTTTTTAATTTTTCCTCTTTTTTCAGTAAATTCAACCAAATATGGTACATTTCTACAAATTAATAAGCAAAATTACCAAATCAACGACGACTCTCAATTAGTTTTTTTCAAATTATCTGGTTATGACATCAGTATTTTTGTAATATCCCAATCTATCTTGTGATATCCTATTGTCGAATATATATGGTTCTTTATTTGGGATCTTCGTATGTCTATATTCCTCAGGTTTTTGTTGCGTTCTCGTTTTCTGATATCTAACGGCCGAGATGTTTGCCCTGTATAAGTCTTTCCACAAATACAGGGAATACTTTGAAACGAGTTTTCGATTTTTGTTTATCGTTAATTGGTTTGGTTTTAGTTTGTATGGATCTCACATTATTTTTGATTTTAAAACCGTTTTTATATTGAATTGAGCACCAATTCTTCTCTCCGAAAACGAGAACAGTGAATCAACCTAAGGAATAAAGATACAAAGATCCGAAATGACGAACCATAAATGTACCACCATTGGAAATCACATGATAGATGGGGACAATACAAAAATTCTGATGTCGGAACCAGATGATTGGAAAAATAAAATTAAAGAGTCCAAGAAACTGTCCTTGACAAATATTTCAATCCTGCAATCCGCAAGAGTGTTTTCCATAAAAGAATAATTCTTATTTGATTTTAATAGTTGAGAATCAGGTATTGTGAGCAAAAACTGAGAAAAAATCTAAAAAATTACGCAAAATCCTTCAATCTATAATCAAGGTTTATACCTCAATAACTGTTCCAGGACAAAAACCCTGACAAAATCGTTCATACAATCGCGCAAGGGCATTTTAAAACGCACCTACAAGTTTCAATCTGATTGAGTGAAAACTTCAAAAATTCAAATGAGTATATCTACAAAACCATTTGGCAGATTTGGCCTGTTAACGAAGTTGCTAGTTTCATTAATTTTGTAATTGTCGAATGCAACATCGGGTTCTCCGATAGTGGATCCAACCTGGTCGATCTGGAACATTTTCAGCTAAAAATTTGAAAATAACAGTAATTTGAAAAAAACTCAGCACGGAGTTCCCAAAACCTGGGCGCAATCTATCATATTCTTCATTATGATTTGGATTCAGTAAACTTCGTTTCTTTGGTGCTTTATATAATTTTTCTGAAAAGAAGTTAACTCGTTAAAATTTCCCAAATAGAAATATCAACTAGCCCCCCCATGCTTTTCTCCAATATGAATACAAAGGAAAATAATTATAGTGAATCTCCATCCAAGTTGCATTCACCATTATAAAAATAGATTCAAAGAATTCAAAACCAAAACACTTCATTTCTTGGATTGAGTTGAATTAGGAGATGAATTACATTGTTGAATTATCTAATAGTATATTTTTTCTTTTTTCTAGACTAGCCTCAGACGAAACAATCATAAACGAGATATGGCGTTTTGTGCGGTCATAATTGAAAGATAAATTCTAATTACCGTATTTGGGGGCAATCTTCCAGTTTCCCATTCATCCGGTGACAATGGAAACTAATAAAGAAAATTCAAATTAGTGGGGTCTCATAGAAAACCAGAATGCTTTTTTTATCGCACTGAAGGTATTGTGTTTCTTTTACACAATGGAAGAGACGCTAATGCATTTCTATTGTCTGTAATGAACTTCTTTTTTATTTGGAAGAATGATAAACCTCTTCGAAATATTTCAGCGGGGAACGAGGAAAATGAATTTTCTCGGACAACATTGCCATTTTTCAAGGATTGAATGTTTTTGCTGAAAATTGTAATTGTGAGGGATAATGTGGTTTGCGAAAACGGAGTCCCGGAGTTTATCCGATGAAATGAATTTCCAATAATATAGATCTGGTTTTATTTAGTCAAAATCTGAATTTTGCGGAAAAGAAATAAATAACCCTTCTGTTAAAAAAACCTATATATTTTTTAATACTTTGTGGAATACTGTGGAGGGGAAGGAGTTCACTTTTCCTCAAAGTAAATATGAGAATCCTTTAAATCTAAGAAACATGAGTCATAATAATATGCTAGAAAAGCACTGACGTGAAGTCAGTAGCATTTGCGCGCATAAATTCCCGCATGAATTAAGAATTTTTTGATCAAGTACTTCAGTCAATTCAGTCAAATCTGTATTATTGGAAAAATGGAATTGAATTGATTTAATTCATTAATTGAAGAATGATTACTCGAAGTTTGATCAGGCAGAATTTTATAAGGACTATATAAAATTGACAATTATTTTCATCATAAGGTGAAGATGCTTTTGGAGATGTCAAAAAGAGGAAAAAACCAGGATAATTCATATTTTTTTTCTAATATCTCTGAAAATTCAATCTAGATCGAACTAAAGTTTGGTACATTGTTAACAATTATAAGGTTCCAGGTGTGCAAATTCTTCAAGGAATATTTCGAAAAAAAAATCAAAATTTCTCAACTATCTACGACGGTTTAATATGATTCGATTGGTATTTCCATTTTACCACACAGTCGTAAAATGTAAAATCCCACATTCGTGCAGAATTGCTCGGGTATGTGATAAAAAAAATAGTCAAAAAAATTTGGAAAATAATATTTTTTAATTCACCAAACATACAATCCTCGATAAAATCCAAATGAAATTTTGCAAAAAGTTGAACGTCAGCACTCTTCAACGAACTACCAAGTTCAAATCGAAATTGACTCATTAACAAAAATAGGTGCAGTTTATTCCAACAATATTTCCTAATTATTGATATGAAAACAAAACAAACAATTAACGTATTCGATAATATCAGAACATTTCAGCTCTAGCATACAATTGTATGGAAATTTTCGGAATTGTTCTCGTGGAATATTTTTGTATTCTCAATTAAAATTCTTATGCTACCTATTGATTCAGATGTTGAGAGAAAAAATCCAAAATAACTTTCCAGAGTATCCTTCGATCGGTAGCCACATTTCTACATGAGGAAAATAGTCCTGAAATGTATCTGTGTTGCTGGTAATTCCTTCGGTAGTCAAACCATTGAGCATTTTTCATGGATGAAGTATCTTGGAAAATAATATGAGCTCAGCATGCAGGTCCTGAAAATCTATTGCTGAACGAAGACAATCGGTAAAAAGTTGTGATAATATACTTATATCATCTTGGAACGGTTGATCGTATTTTTACTTATAAACCTACTTCTTGATCTTTATTGAAATTCTGAAAGTTCGTCGTTGAAACTTGATACAAATTCATATTGAGAGGTGTTCTTCACTAATGCTCTACAGTGAAGAAAATGAATTCCTGGCATATCCTAGATATAGAAAGGATGCAATCAAATCGGTTCTCGTATAACTTCTTAACCACAATTTTTTATCGGGTTTTCACATCAAGTATCTGAAAATTAATTGGAATTATAGTTTACAGAAAAAGCCCTTGCGGATTGCATTGGATTGAAACAAATAAAACAATATCAGAACAACGCAAACGACCATCAGGTGAATTGTAAAAGTTCTGAGCCTGAATCTGACTCCTTTATCAGACAAAAACGACGAAATGAACAGATTTGAATTCATTCGTTTTTGAAAAATTTGCTCAGTCATGTTTTGTCAAGAGAAAAATTAAGTTTTCTCTCAGACAAACTAAGGTTGGGTTCTAGACATAAGTCTCATCCAACAAATAAAATTATCCAAATAAAATCATCCTGAGAATTTTATCGTTATTGTCTAATGAAGGTATCCTATTACAGTTCACATTGTGGATGGTTCTCATCATTTCATATTATTTAATGAAAAACTACCCTTGAGAAATAGCTCCAATCCTATTTACTGCATGGGCGCATTTTATAAATAACAGTTTTTCTTTCAAGAGTCGTTTACAGATTCTCGGAGCAAAAGCTTGACAACTTGAAATGAGTTAAAAAGTGAATATAATGCAAAAACCTCCCAAAGTATCCTGAAATCGACTTCTTCAACACGATCGTCACTTCAGATTGCCCACTATTGCAGCCAAATATCAATAATTTTGGGAGTCCGTGCAATATTACGGATATTCGCTATTTTAGAATTTTCCACAGCTAAGTATCAACAACATTCGTAATTCATTGTTTTTTTATAGGATTTTTGGCTAGAGTCGACCTGTTTCGTGATGGTGATGGTTAAATCAAATTCCACCGATTTACTGAAGCAAAATTCAGTTTTTTTGATGATTTCATTTCAGTTTTTACTTCGAGGAAATGAATCCCGATTTTGAGAAATTAATAATAGGAGATACTTCCACAATTATTGCTGTTCAGTTCGACCACGATCGGGACAGTCATGCAGATTCAATGTAGATTATCATATTATCAATGAAATGTTTAAATGCATTATTAATGAATCTTCGACATATGTGGACCGCTTTGGGAACAATCATGAAAACATAATAAAGTCTTTCATGAAAAACAATTAATTATAATAATACCTCTGATAGAACAATACTTTCCGTTATCAACAGTCACAATATTGCTATCATGAAATTTTAATTTCATGGACAATCCTCAAATTTCGCACACGGATTAGGATTACAAAGTAGAGATTATATTATTGCTGGCTTTTGCGGAGCAATTTATTCACATAGAAATGTCTACATTCCCAGTCATTTCATCATCATCAACAATATGAAACATTTATCATATCACGCAGAAAAACAATCATAGTAAGAGGATTCAGTAAATTGCGGCATAATTGTTCAGATTTGAAAACTACTGATATCGGCCATACCATTTTCGAAATGTTCATTCGGTATGTTTTTCTCGTTTTAATTCGACAAATGGTGTTTTCAATGGAATTTTGTGAGTGCATTCCAATCGAAATATAAATAATTCCGTTTACTCCGTTCGACCAGACCTGTGTTCAATCGATTCTCCATGAACTAGAAAATGAATAAACAATAGAGCTTGATGCTCTTATCCATTCTTTATCGAAAGTCATTTTTCCCATGAAATTAATGAGAATTGCTAGACTCAGTTATGTATTTGGGGATGACATATTACTTATCCGGGAGGTAATATGCATCAAGAAAACGGAATTACACGTTTATTTATAGGGATTAAAATCGTCGTAAATCTGCCAATTCAAGTCAGCGGCATATCTGAAACTTCCTGTTCTCCAAGTAATTCCTTTCGGAAAACACAGTATGCATTTCAGAGCAATCAGCTTTTGGTTGTGAATCAACTGGAATGTTATTCAATTTTCTGATCATACCTACATGACTTTAACGAAATTTTGCATAAACGTTCGATATCATTTCAAACAACCGAATACAAACACTTATGTCCTAGCTAACTAGTGCTTCTTATCAAACCGTAGAATTTATGTACAGGTTGACGAACAATACTCCCATTATTATTATTATTATAAGTGTTTCATCAGATTGCCCCAATGTCTGTAATTCACGAAATATTCTTAAACAAGTAGGTTGTACTCACTGATGAAGTATTAGAGGTGAAACTCAATTCAATAAGGTTACCACTATCACTATCGAACGAATGAGGTAGCAACTTTAAATTTTCAGGATATAAAAGTATCCACCTAATAAGTATATATCCAGAATATGTGCATCACCCATTCTCATATTGAAAGTTTCATAAATATCTACTTTTCGTTGAATTTTTAAGTGAACTCCTTGAAAGAACTCAATCAGTATAAATGCATTTATAAGACTTTATGGGTTCTCTGGATAATCTGGTCATGAAATAGAGAACTATCTCTGTGTATTGTGTGATATGAATGAATGTGAATGATTCTGGTTTGTATTCAGACATTCAATTTGATCACCCTGAGAAGGTGTGTTTCGGGAGATATGTTAAGAAAGAAATTAGTATTCTCAAGTGATCGAAGACTCAGTCAGTCTCTTACTAAAATAAAGATTGAAGTAGAAAATAGTTGGATTTATTGAAGAAAATATACCATAGTTATGAAAACTTCGGACCAAAATTTCATTTTATCCGGAATAACCCTGTTGAAGCTAAAACAATCAACTCAGTATTTATTTATATTACATGTGCATATATCATTACGTGTTTTTACCCACTTCATCCACCCACCCACTTCATCTTGGTATAGTATTTAATTATGTTACCGTTTTTTCGAATTTTAACTTTGATGATTATATGTCAATAATAATTAAATTCACTATAAAAGACGAACTACGTTGAGAACAAAAAGGTATATCGTAAAATTTCAATATCGAAGGATATTATGTGAAAGAATCACATTAAATCTGAAATTTTAGTGATTATTTTTCTGGAAACTTCAACAGTCTGTATTTTTCATTTGATGAGGGAAACCAATAGGTCAGATTGATATGAAACTTATAAGTCAGCCTCTATAAATCTCCTGATTGAAAATTATCATAGAAAATAGGATTTTCCAAGGTAAAACGGAAGAGATTTCGTAAAATGCCCCTTATTTCCGTAAAATTATTCCATTAGATGTTCATATGTTTCGTGGCCATTGATTAAAACATTTGGAACTCGAGAGTGCGCTTTGGAATTGTCTCAGAGGTAGAAATTCATTCCACTTGCAGCAAGTTCGAGAGCCCTTAAGCGCTTCGGAACTATTTTGGTATCGAGCTACAAAATGAGATAGCCCTGCAAGACAGAATTTGTACAGAATACAATTTTCCCTTTTTGCCGTGAGTGCTTTCGTAACTTTCATATTTCATAAGGATATTTTCGATCTTGGAATACCGCAGTATTTTCTACAACGATAAGAATGGGAAGTTCATTTTATATTCATATTTGTATTTCTTTCCAATACCTGCCGAACTTCGATCGTCCATTATTATATTACTGAATCTCAATTTGGGAGAACAATTGAGGTGGAATCAATTGTTGTTTCACTCTCGTTTCATTCTCAGTAAAGATTTCAATTCAAGCCCGTTGAGAGCTTTCGTGATTTATTCAGTGCGCGTCAAAATTATGGAACAAATTAATTTTCTCAGAAAAAAAATATTTGGCAACAAAATCCTGAAACAGGTCAATTCATGTTTCACTTTCACCAAATTTGTATGCATTTTTGAAGGATTCTTGTTGCACCCTGTGCCATCCCCACCAACCATCTGAATCTTTTAAATAGGGAAAATTGGCTCATGTGGTACTTTTTTGGCAAGGTCTTTGTATCTTCTTTACAAGCGTGCAGAAATTTGCAAGCAAAAAAATTTTTTTTTCCTAAAATTAGTTACTTCAAAAAGGTTTTCAGTATGTGCACTTTGTTATGGCTCATTTACTTTGAGACGATGGTACCTGATGAAATTCGTCACCGAATTAAAGTCGACTATCACACTTTTGTTCGTGCACAACTTTCTACCTCTACGAACCCCTTTAATGGAGAAACAAAAATTTTTTTCAAGTGAGGGGGTTGAAAGTTATGCATGGACAAAACTATAATGGTCGACTTTCATTCGGTGACAAATTTCGTCTGGTTCCATCGTCTCCAAGTAAATGAGCCATGAAAAAGTGCACATACTGAAAACCTCTTTGAACTACCTAAGTTTTCAAGAAAAAAATTTTTCTTGTAAATTTCTGCACCCCTGTAAAGAAGATACGAAGACCTTGCCGAAAAAGTACCACGTGACCTACTTTCCCTATTCAAAAAATTTAGAGGGTTGATGGGGATGGCACAGGGTGCAACAAAAATCCTTCGAAAATGCATATAAATTTGGTTGAAGTGTAACAAAAATTGTACTGTTTCAGGATTTTGTTGCCCAATATTTTTCTTC